>OY720040.1:4953221-5577911 GCA_963082485.1 Eudonia mercurella
AAAAATAGGAGTAAGCAACTGACTTTTGTTTAGCACCAATTGAAGACAGACCAACTATTTCCTGGCTGTCATCACAAAATGAAATTCTATATTATTATTTGGTTATTAGTAACCTGTCAACGAAAGCGTCAGCGACGTCAGCGACGGGCTCCGTGTACTGAGCGGCTGCGCCTGCGCTCAGCGCCACTTTCGACACCTTCGTCCGGAAGGCGGACCACGAGTCACCGTGCCTGCGATCAAAAACAAGTCTCATATATCGTTAAGCTCGCCCGATCCTCTAAATGCCAATCCTCTATAATTTTCAGACTATCTACAAAACGGAAACAAAACGGAACAGAGCTATTATTTTGTAGATGTCTCGGTAATCATCGCATTTGCACAAAATCGCGATGGGTCGAAATGTTACTGGGAGAGGGAAACCTTACAGACTTAAGATAAGAATCATCGCATTTCCGAATCTATTATTAATTTCCATGTCCATTAATTACTATACTTGTCATAAATAATAATTTGAATTCAGAACAACGTACTTAATTGTTGTATAGTTTTGAATTTTCATGTAAGCTTTATAGAGCTGTATAACTATTAATCGTAAATCAATTACGTGTGACACAATAGTATTTCCCCTCATTCTAAAATTAATTAATAATAAGTAAAAGGAGTAGTTACCAACTCTATATACTCTTAACTGATAGAAATACTACAAATGAAAATGTCCTACGACTAAGTTATTAAATATTTTTGGATAACTTTTTATACAGAAATTGAGAGTATCATCAGATATATTATGATATTTAATTTATGTCGTATTGCCATCTCCACTTTGTATATAAGTCACGAATGGTACTATACAACCTGGAAAAAAAATAAGCAATAAAATTTGAGCAGCCTACATGTTTGGTGTTTGTTTTCTATAGCTGAGAAATTATTTATATTTTTAGACAAAAAGGGCGGTCGTGGGCGCGAGCGAGAGCGCGGCGCGGGGGAGACGGCGGGGGTACAAGCGTGGCACGTGTCAAAGGTTACTCATCCGGCACTGGGCACTGCGCTTGCGCTTGTCAATCAATAACAAAATAGGGTTGTACAAAATGTTAACATTAAACTTAAGTAAAAAAAATTTTTTTTTTTTACCACATTTAATGGTGATATTTAAGCAGTGAAGTCTTTACAGGGTATATGTACGCACCTTTAAATATTATTGTTTATTTTTACAGATAGTAGACTGAATAAAAATGTAAAATATATTAAGTACAGGGAAAGCTATTAAAAACACTTAATTTTTTACTCACACAGCAATAACTCCTGCACAATTGTCTTCGGCACCGAAGAAATCCTTCCTCAGTACGTGCTTGTAATAATTTAGAGATGGCATTGATGGCCTGAAAGACATATTTTTAAAATGTTATTATTTACAGTTTATTTATTTTATATACACCGTCACTTTTTGATCGTTTTAATCCCGCAGGTGGGTTGATTAGACCATGAAACTGAACAACTTTTCCCAAGAAACATAAGTCAAAAAATGAGATTTTTTTAACTTTTCCATATAAAGCCTCTATTGACCGAGCATAACTTATATGGGAAAGTTAAAAAAAATCTCGTTTTTTGACTTATGTTTCTTGGGAAAAGTTGTTCAGTTTCATGGTCTGATCAGCCCACCTGCGGAATTAAAACGATCAAAAAGTAATGGTGTATATAAGGTCACTTTTTATCAACTGCAAATATTTTGACAAAACATGTCATTGAAAAAAAAATTCACGCTAGTTTTTTTTTACTTTTCCTGACACAAACATTGTAATATTTTTAAGAGCGGCCTCTCTGTCGGCTCCTTTGAATGGAAACTACCTAAAGTGCTTTATTTTATTTTTAATCGAAATGTCTTTTGGCGTTTTTCTTGAAAACTAGCGTATAAAAATTTAAGGTTTTTTCATAAAAATAGTTGATATATGTTGTTGAATTTATCCTCAAAATATTTGCAGCTAATAAAATGTGACCCTATATTATAGATATATTATAGATATATTATATATAGCTTTACTATTAAAATTATTTTTACCACGATATCGATGGTTCACGGCAGTTGTCCCGGACTGTTACAACTTACCATACTTTATTTTACTTATCTTTCTCTAAAGAAAAAGACAAGATAAAGATTATCTTTATATTTATACTAGCTTTTGCTCGCGGTTAGCTCTTAGTCTACAAAATGTGTGATTGATAAAAGCCAAACTTATTAAAGGTACGTTGGGTTAAACTTTAAAAATGTCAGATTTCCATACCAACTTTCCATCCCTATCTTCTCTTATCTTCTTCCTTTCTTCTTTCTTCTCTAGGGGAGGTTTTTCGAAAACTATTAAAACATTTGTCTTTAATTTTGTCGAAAAATCTATAAATCGATTAAAATATTCATTTTGATAGCTATTACTTTAAAAATAATGATTTCCCCATTTGTGATCGTTCGTAAAATCCTTTCTTAGTATTTCATCTAATTAGCTTTTGTGGTTTAAGCTCGGCGATGATGAATCAATCAATCAGGCAGGACAAGCCATTATTATATTTATATTTCTAAATATTTTTACCGTGACATAGGGCGCTTATTCTCTTCTCAAAGATCGATAACCGACAACGCATCTGGGATTACACTGGTGTTTTTTTATTCCTTACGAGTCCTCTCCTTCATTCATCTCACCTGATGTTAAAAGATGACAAGGCCGAAAGTGAAAGACTTCACCCGAAGTCCTCAACAACTCTTAAACTGGCTATCATATATCTAGCTGCCGGAACACAACATTGCTACTAACATTGATGTTATGGCAACATATTTACGTAATATTGTTGATAGCTAGCCTAGCGGACTTAAAACAAGCTCTACCACCAACCAAACCGAGTATACAAACATATACACCCCGGATCGAACCCGGAACCTCTGGGTCTGACATCGGTGGCACAAAATAAGGAGACCCAGAAGGCAAGCTTAATACATACTGCGCTCAAGCAACGCACACATAGACCCCTTGCACGGACACGAATCTCGGAACAGTCCGAGCGCGGCTGTTGCGAGATTCCGCATCCGTGAAAGGTTTTTTTTATATTAGAAGGAGGCAAACGAGCAGGCGGGTCATCTGATGGGAAGCAATCACCGCCGCTCATGGACACCTGCAAGACCAGAGGAATCGCAGATGCGTTGCCGGCCTTTAAGAAAGGAATAGGCTCGTTTCTTGAAGATCCCTAAGTCGTAATGGTCCGGAAATACCGCCGCTGAGAGCTGGTTCCACAGCACTGCAGTTCGTGGTTAAAAAATTACGTGAGAAACGCCCAGTAGTAGACTGCCATTAATCAAGATGGTGTGGATGGAAAGACAGTCGATTGCATGTAGTGCGGCAAAGGTAATCAGCGGCAGGGATCAAACCAAACAATTCCTCAGTGCACTCCCCATGATAAAGGCGATAAAATATATACAGAGACGCAACGTCTCTCCGAAGAGCCAGTGGATCGAGCCCAGTGGATCGGGCCAGTGGTTGTCTACGTGAGCATCGGTCAAGCGCTTTTGTATGAAGATTAACTTGTGTAGTCTCCTTATTTTGTTCTGGTGGTTTTACCTATTAGACCACTCCTTAACTTCGTTTTTACTTCCTTCCTTACCTGTGTGGTGACGCGTCTTCGCCGCGAAACACCCTCTCGACCTCCCTGGCATCGAAGACGAACAACATGTCGGGTCGACCCACGAGACCAGCCATCTTGACACACCGACCGTACTGCTCTCGAAGGGACAGGCATACCTTGTCCACATGTTCCACTGAATAACTACCTGGAAATCATCATCATCATTATCATCAGCTCATTTATGTCTCCACTGCTGGAGCATGAGCCAGCAGTGCATTCTTATAAGTCACTAAAATACTACCCATCCGGTAACCCCGCATTGCTAGAGTAGCTTCACTAGTACGATCGCAAGCCGCTGAGCAAAAGCGCTCGTCAAGCTCCAATACAGCAATTTCGAAAACGATTAACTACCTACAATCTTGCATATAATAAAATGTACAAATGGCACCCAAGACCTCACAAGCTCACGACTAAAATTTAGATAATAAAAAAACCTTCAATCTTTTAAAAATTAAGCAACATTGCAATTACTGAGATGATAACATTAACGTTGTTAACCGAGTATAGTTTAACGTCTCTGTAGTCTAGAAGTAGACAACTGGTGCCTCGACCAGTGGACGATGGTTCGATTCCAGTGGGAGTACGCAAAAGTAGATATATACGGTTTGATTCGCGAGTCTTTTCGGTGCTGTCCCGTGGCTGTCATCATCATGTTTTCGGTTTGGTACCACCAGGTAAGGCTTGTTTTAAGTCTACCTGGCCACAGCTACCATCGTCTAATCTGAGTATATCGATAAAACTTCAATGTTAATAGTAATTTCGTGTTCCTATTCCTACAAAGATAAGATAACCAGACCCAGACCTAGTTGAAAGTTTCGTGTAAAGTGCGCTTCCACTTACGGCCTGAAGAAGTGAAACGATCGGATCCCCTAACTTTCATAATCGTCATCAGCTCATTTTATGTCCCCACTGCTGGGGCACGAGCCTGCCCTATGGATGGATAGGAAGACGGGTAATAAACCACCACCCGGGCCCAGTACGGATTTATGGTTGTTAACGTCTGCTAAAGCAGCCGGGATCAACGGCTTCACGTGCCTTCCGAAGCACGGAAGAGCACAAGATGATGAATTATTGATCACCTATCCGATGTTTGTGAATTGCTTAACTTGAGTAATCGCAAACCGAGCGCATTAACCACTGCGCCATCGATCTCCTCTTGATCCTTTGCGATATACTATTTACTATTGGTTATTATTTTGGAGGGGGAGCTCGATGGCGCAGTGGTTAACGCGCCCGGCGCAAAGGCCGGTCAACGGATAGGTGACTAAAAATGTATTATCTCGAGCTCCTCCGAGAGAGAGCCAGAGCCGTTGGTCCCGGCTGCATTAGCAGTCGTTAATAACCACCAACCCGCACTGGGCCAGCGTGGTGGTCCATGGCCCGTTCTCCCTATCCATCCATAGGGAAGGCTCGTGCCCCAGCAGTGGGGACATAAAAATGAGCTGATGATGATGATGATGATGATTGGTTATTATTTTGACGACCTCAGCCGAGTGGATTGCACGCCAGACTTTGGGCGGCGCTAACTCTGAGGTCCCGGTTTAATCGGGATCGGGTCAATGTTGAAAACGAACTTTCCGATATTGTGTTGGATCTGGGTGGTTGTGGTACCGTTGTTGTTGTTTCTGATTTCCATAAAACGAGTGCTTTAGCTACTTACCTTGGGATCAGAACAATGTATATTATGTTATCTAATATTTATTAATTGGTGCGGTGTAGGGTTTCTATCAGTTAGAAATAATTCTATTTATTATCTAGTACCTACATAGATTCTACTATGTTGATAGTCGCGTCGCTGTGAAATTGCAATTTATCGCACGACCATCGTACAAAGCGGGTTCTGTGCTCGCTAACCCCATCCCACTTTCACAGTCACGACGTGCCCTCTCTCCCGTAAGAGTGAGAGTGGTTTGGTACACGCTTACTCAATGTACTTGACTTGAACAACTACTAGTTACTATTTTACACAATTTTACAACTATGAATCTGTGGCAGAACCTACTTGCTTTCTTGTCGTTGAAAATCTGTTAAATAAAATGTCACAGGCGGGATTTGAACCCTCTGACTAGGGTTGCCAACCCTACTATAAAATATAGTATCCTACTATATTAGGTGTCTAACTACTATTATTTTAAACATGTATTATAGTAGGCGAAACTAGTATATTTTATCAGCAAAGTCGCTAAAATCAGTCTCTTTTATCTAAAACGGAACACACAAAATATTCATTTAAGAAATAAAATAAATATATTTTTTATATACTTACACTATATTTTTTTTATTAATTCCCTATCTACTATATTTTTATGGGTACTGAATCCAAAAATACTATATTTGGTCTAAAAAAAGTTGGTAACCCTATCTCTGACATACAGAATCCTTCCAATTATACTATGCTGGCTCTGTCCAACCCG
This sequence comes from Eudonia mercurella, assembly GCA_963082485.1. Lineage (NCBI taxonomy): Eukaryota > Metazoa > Arthropoda > Insecta > Lepidoptera > Crambidae > Eudonia > Eudonia mercurella. The sequence goes on from OY720040.1 coordinate 4,959,299, forward strand.
TTAAAATTTATCAACAATCACTTCTCCTATTTTGTAAGTCAAATAAATCTAATTCAAAGCACAGGTTTTAATCCCGCTCGAGGAAAACAATTAGCTTAAAATTATTATTATGATACGCTTAGCTTATTATACATACGTATTACTTGTATTGTTTTCTAAACTTTACGCAATTACTATACTTTAAGATGAAGCATAATATCGTCAGCTTAGATCGAAAACCGCTTAACTCCATCAGACCTTATTTTCCAGGGGGCAAAAAAACTGTATTTTTTCTATTACTTGTTCCTAGACCTATTCACGTTTTTCTTGAATTTAAATAAAAATGTGGTTGCGAATTTAAAAATACAATAAAAACGAAACGATGCGTTCAGAAATTCCGCGTCGAACGATACCAAAAAGTCATTTTCGACCAAAAGTGGAGATAAGAAGTTTTCAATCTAAGCTGACGATATGGTTAATTTACGAATACTTACGTTTAACTTACACAATTATATTGTCATGACTCGTGACCGCTTCCAAGGCCTTAACACTATTTTTGGGGCCTTCAAAAACACACGATGGTAGCTTCAGAAGCGGAAAGAGCGCCATAAAAAAATACTTAGTCGTCAAGGACTTGCTGGGACTTCGAGAAACGTGCTACTGGCAAGGGATCGCACAGTCCCGAAAGTAGTGGCGCCATCTAGTATCGGAGGCCAACACTAATTTCGAGTCGCCAAGCCAGAGTGGATTATGCAACTAAGTATTAAAATATTTAATTACTTATACAACAATGTACTCATACATCATCTACGAACAGACAACTGCACATCAGACTATCAAAAACTATCAAATTTAGTCAATAAATGCTCAACCATGTGCCGTAGATGGGGTTGCCAAGTCGCCAAACCTAACAGCCGGACAGACCAGCCAGTTTGGCCGGACATTTGGGTAAAAAAGCCCGACACCCTACATTATTGAGGATTTTGTGTCTCAGTATTTATAAAGCTGAGACACGACAACGACAAAAAAATTGTATGTAAAATCAAGCTTTTTGATTATTAGGTACCATAAATTCTAATGAAATATAAATAAAATCGAATGCCAAATCAATCTAAGTACTTCATTATTAATCAGTCAAAAACCAGATCCATAAGTCAAAAAATTTAAAAATTTAAAAATCCTAACAAAAGCCAGACAAGTTGGACACCGTTTACTTTGGCTGGACACGCAATCAAAAAGCCTAACTATATCCGGCTTTATCCGGACGCCTGGCCACGCTAACCGTAGACATAACGTTCAAGGTCTTTGAGGAAAGACCGTTTGTAGTAGTCTTCTGATGTGCACTGTGCAGGCATGTGTACTTTCAATTTCAGCTTACGATTAGGTAATCGAGATGGTATCAAAAATGATTAATGATTCGCATTGTATAAGTAATAAATAACGGTTACTTTATTACTATCAATCCAATCATCTCAGCAACTATTTCGAGTGCTTGCGAAGTATTTCAACTTATGTACCTCTTGACCGTTGTATTGCTTATTTGCATTCCTAATGCTTTATTTATATCGAAACTGAAAGCTCTTGAATGAAAGAGCTGTCACTTAGATTGCGAAAGGTCATGACTTCAAGTCCCAGTTGACGCAAATCGTATCGTTTTGAGTATTATTTTTTGAAATTATGAATAACGTCCTAAAAACTATTTGAAACAAATCTAAGCCCTTTATGTACATGCAGGAGCTGCTAATTGCCATAATTATGGTAATATTTAGTTCACAACACTATTAAGTCGCCAACTACCATCCGCTGCTGAACAATAGCCTTCTCTTTCTTACGCCATTTGTCTACGTCCATGACGACCTGCCCCCCTAGACAAGTGGCATAACGGTAATAGAATAGAAATGAAATAGTATGATTATTGTACAGGATTGATACGCATAAATGACGTTTATGTCAATTCCACCTTCCCCATTTTACCCCACACGAATGGCTGGTTACGGGTGGTAACGGTGGTTACGGTGGTAACCTGGTTGACATTCCACTTTTGCGCACAAAGCGTTTTGCTTCTACTTATAATGCGTACAGCCAAAGAGTGGAATTCCCTACCGGCGTCTGTGTTGTCTGTGTTTCCGAGTGAATAGGCTATTTCTGGGCAAACTCGTTCCATCGTCGGCCTCTTCTTAGCCCTAGGCCTTAGGGATTAGAATAAGGCCAAGAGCAAGCCCATCATACAATAAAATAAAAATAAAAAAGAAATCCCATACAATATTAAATTCTATTTATGCTATTTATTAGCGTTACGCCGCTTGTCTAAGGAGGCTGATCCATTTCCGGCAAGTCTATACTTAGTTTTCATTAATTAACTTATCATCGAATGTTAAATTTATAATTAAGATTACCTAATTTAGAAGACCAAACTTAAGAATATTTTTCCTTATTTCGATTGGTTGATTAGTTCGTTTGCGTGTATAATAACAATACGCAGAAGTACTGCCACTGTAATTTGACCCTAATACCTATGCAATGTAGATGTATGTGTGATTTATGTATTTATGATTACCAGATGCGAAAACTAGTTAGGGGAGCGAGATTTTTACTAGCTAATTAGCCGTCCTTACCTGGCCGACCCTCAAATGCTTCATCACACCGCGTTTAAGGACCCCATGCATGGTGTAAAAAAGAGGAAATACGTGAACTGTGAAAACATTCCAGTTTTTGGAGGTCCGACAAAGAAATGATTTACCTAATAAGTTCGTTCGCGTTGAAATAGTATCAGAGCAAATGTTGCGCACACGCTATCTAAACATATTCTCTTGAATCTAATTCGAACGCCTTGGAAAATCTTGTAGGTGACAGGGTTATGCATAGACTATTTATAATGGGGTATTTTTTTATATTTTATGGGTTAGCACAGTGCCTTGATCTCACCTGATGTTAAGCGATGATAAGGCCAATGATGGAAGCGCACTTCATCCGGGATCCTCAACTAGTGAAGCACTGGCTGGCTTATCTCTAGCTGCCGGAACACAATAATGCTACAAACACTGATGTTATGGCGACATATTTAGATAAGATGATGGTAGCTAGCCGGGCGGACTAACAATCCCTACCACCAACCAACTTAACCACTAGACCACAGCGGCGGTTACGCTTGGGTGAGACGCCATCCTAACTTGAAACCCTCTAAAGATGTTCTTTCACTATCCCTCGACCGATCCAATCCGACGAACCCCTCGGAGAAATTAGTAGGGAATGGGAGCACGTAATAGTGCGTGATGCCATTCCCTCTAGAAAACATCTGACGGTGTTTCAATCACACAGCTTGAGGCTGCTTGAGGCTTGCCACCATCAATAAAGTATGGTGACACTAAAAATGCCTTCCGAGGTAATCAGCAAACCCTCTCCAAAAAAATACGGCTTAAGGAACGGAACGGAAAGTTTCTCGCCACGTCTATAACCAGGTTACGCTGTAAAGACCAATGCCAATACCAAGCCAACAGGAATTTTAAAAATGCTAAAAATCGCCCATAACTTCGGTACTGCACGCAAGTAAACGCAGCGATGCAACGCATTTCCTCCGTGACGCAACGTTCATACTCGTACTACTGTATATCAAGTGATTACTCGGACAAATAGAGACAAGAAACATTTTTAATGTCGCAATTTTTTTCGCAAATCTGTTAGATTTTTAAATTCATAACTATTTTTTTAAACGGAATCTGTCGTTAGTCTGTCTAATAACTTGCTGGTTATTTCTCAATAGCTGAAGATTTATTTATAGTTACGTGGTAGAATCATGGTATGATCATGATACTCGTAGAATCATTAAAATAGCTGACTGATGATGATGATTGGTTTTAAGAAAAATTTTATAACATCGGTTTTTACATTATTCTAATATTCCATAACAAACCGAAACTTGGCAAACAACTCGGCACGTTCTCAACTCGACACGCAAGATAAATAACAAAAACTCCCGACTCGGCACATTTCCATAAACACTTAGAGAAAACAGACAGTACAGTCAAAATGAAAAGTAAAACTTCAAAACCAATAACTATTAACTTCTAGTAAAATAACCTCCCAACAGTGTAAATACCGGCTCCCGGTATAAAAAGAAATTTCGGTAACAGTGTCAATACCGGCTTCCGGTATGAAAACGCGCCCTCTGTTTTCGGCCTTATTCTTTAGTAAGACTGAAATGTCCATTGCCAGATAATAAACTATGGTCACAGTAGTGCTGTGGTGTACCTTCTTTGTTGTATGTATACAGTGTTACTTAGGAAATCCGGCGTTTCTCCATATTTCCTTTCATCGTCGTTCAAACCCAAACGGAAAAACAACCATTTCCTGCTTGTTTGTTTGAAGTAATGGTCACAACAGTTTCGTCATGTATAAGCTTCGTTTCTTTATATTTTTCTCTTCTTGGTTATCATGAGAAATACAACCTGTTAAGGTAACTCGTCAATCAGTTCAAGATTTATGTAGACGTAATCTAGACGTAGTCTTGCACGAAATTGAAAATCGGCTGCATTGGTGGTATATGGCCCGTTCTCCCTATCCATCCATAAAGGCTGGCCCAGCAGTGGGGACATAAAATTTTCTGGTCACCATCTTCTCTATGTCAGCCGTCATAAAAACAATTTTAGTAACATTGTTATATTCCAACAGTTAGAGATTAGTTAGCCAGCCCCCCTAGACAAGTGGCACAACGCTAATAGAATAGAAATGAAATAGTATGATTTTTGTACGGGTTTGACATAATTCAACGATATATATAAGAGCTCTTTCAATTTAGACGTTTGTTGTCGGACGACTAACACACGTTTGCACTGCGTTCTATATTAAACAGTCGTGTGGTTGTCGTGCGGCTAGCGTTTAAGGCGAAGGGCTTACCCTTCGCCTTAAACGCTAGCCGCACACTAGCGCCGCTAATGGATTTAATTTGATAACTGCTAAACTGGATTTTTTTTCAAACATTGCGAACTTTCCGACACTAGGCAATCATCTATTATTAAATGATTGTGCACTACTTTTAGGTTTGTTTTTGTATTCGTTCGCTAACAGCAACAGTGGCCATTGTTTGTGAATAAATCGATAGCCCGTTTTGTGAATAAACCACGCAACAAAAAGTAGTGCACAATTATTAAATAAATACTATGGATGCTTTCCTGTTGTCGGACGGTACGCGATGTTTAAAAAAAGATCCAGTCCGTTAGTAATTATCAAATTATCAATTGGTGGCGCTAGTGTGCCTTACCCTTCGCCTTAATAACAAACCGCAGGGCAGCAGTCCGACATAATGAAACGTCTAAATTGAAAGAGCCCTAAATGACGTTTACGTCAATCCCATACAATAATCATTATATTTAATTTCTATTCTATTAGAGTTATGCCGCTTGTCTAGGGAGGCAGTTCCTAATTGAGGGTTCCGAATAAAGTGTGCCTTGGGCTTACCGTCTTAAGAGAGCTTTCCACATAGCCTCCCATTTTCCACATCAAGTCATCAAGTATTTGTTTATCATTAATTTAATAATAACGATGAATATTCATAATATTGCTTTATTATTCAATAAAGGTACGATTTTGTTTAACTAATATCATGTGTTTCACAATGCGATATATGCGACGCTACACTATTAATGTTTGATAACTGATATGGGAGCATAAGATTTATGGACATCTGTTTCTGATGTTTTGATTTCAACGTTTTGTGAAATCTCACTACCTACGTTCGCTTAGACTTGTTGATTATTGAAGGCCGGGATTGTATCCATGAAAAAAAAACGAAAACATAATATTTATATGCTTGGATTGGCAATATATAAATATTTAAATGATATACTTATATGAAATACTGATTGCAGGATGAAACTTTATTCATTTAGGTATTTGTAACACATGTTATATTTTTCCGGTATTATTTAAAATTCTATTATTTCTATAATAAATTAAATTAATTTATTAAGTGAACTCACAATCTAAGGATTTTATTACGCTAAAGTTTTTTCTATTAACTGTGAAGATCTCTGTATTTCATTTCAGCATCGAAAGTTTAATTACAATCGTAAGTCGATTTCGAAGGTTAGAAAATTAATATGAACTTTAAAATTTATATTATGAAACGCCGTAATGCATAAAGGCACTTCAAAAAAAACGTCTTGGCATCATTAATCCAAAATCATCTTTCAAAATTGTACCCCAAGGTCATTTGGCACGGCATCACGAAGGATGGTTGCAGTGAATTCAAAATGGTGACTTCGTGCCAGTTACTTTGCGAAACGCATGGCGGTCGGTATGGCGCCCCTATCTTTGAAATTGGTATGCCATCAACATCAACGTGGTTGGTACTAGGTACAGCTGTGTCCCGCGATTATCATTTAGAGTACAAGTTTATTAAGCCATTTATTCCATATAATATTTACTTTAATCGAATTGGAAATTTCCAATTGAAAATTTGTACCTGGCCTATTTAGGTTAATTATTAATGTGATGATGATAATGTCCCTACATTATATACCATTAACATTCTAAACAACTAATACCTATATTTAAATAATTGTTTTTTGTAATTATATTGCTATATTTTTGTAATAAATCTTGAAGTCATTTTTTTGTAAGTTGTAATCACAAACAATAATACAATATGATTATAACAAAATAAGCGCACATCCTAAAAGTAGTTTGTATGAATCGGCTACTGTAACAATTTCAGACATTTTTATATACTAACCTAGCAATTTTTTGTTATTAAATAAAAATTGAGTTAATAATTTCATTTATAAATTAAGTAATTATTTTGTAATACAGTCGAAGTAACTAAATTAAAAGGCAAGTGCCCATATTCACAGCCTCAGTAGTTGAGGATTCCTGGTAAAGTACGCTTCTATCTTGAGCTATATCGTCGGTGCGCGTGCGAGACTGCGTAACAGCAGTTTGTAAAAACCGCGTAGGTATCTGCATTTGCAAAATTTTGCAAAAAGACGAAAAAAGTGAACATCTTGGCCAATTAAGCATATTCATCATCATCATCATCTCAGCCAAAAAGACGTCCACTGCTGGACAAAGGCCTCCCTCAAAGATAATTAATTTTGAGGGGAATTTGCCATAATCGCCACGCTTGGCAGGCGGGTTGGCGATCGCAGTAAGGTGAGAATAATCACAGAGAGACGCTGCTGCCCATCCTCTGGAATGCTCCCTTAGTCGCCTTCTACGACACCCACGGGAAGAGATGGGGTGGTGCAATTCTTTACCCCCGGCACCACACGGGGTTTTAAGGGGATTAAGCATATTACTTCGACTGAAAATGAAAGCTATTTCTTTGAGGCAAACAACAACAACAAAATAATATATTTAAATGGCCAAGATGTTTACGCGGTTTATACAAACTGCTCTTACGCGATCTCGCTCGCGCACCGATATGATATCATTTACTTATCATCACTTACGGCAAAAACCAAGTGTTAATCCATTAAAAAATATCAAAACATATACTAAACTACGTGCAAGTAAGTATGTGACGCAGTAGTACGTATCACGTCACGTATAGTATGCAATGTAGCAGTATATAGTTCGTATGTTATACACAATAGGACATTAAAACGCTGACGCTCCGCAATCGTCTCAGACAGATGTCAAGCATAACAATATTACAATGAGACGGTTTTGTAATAGTAATTTTGGTTACAACGCAAAACGTTAACCGCGCCTTCTTCGTGTGGGACAACACGAGCTCTTCTCGAAATCCGGTTCTTTTGTATACAGCTAGGTACTACCTATGTGTCAATATGTAACTGTTATGATAACTGACAGCATAAATTACAAAAAGTCTTTTGGATATCAAAAATGTGTTTTGTCTTTAATACTACCACTTTTGACAACCCTAAAATAATTATAATGATAAGGAATTCTTTTATCTAATTTAATATATAATAAACATGGTTATAACTATTACCGATTACAATGTTATCTATACTAATATTATAAAGAGGAAACCTTTGTATTTTTGTAAGTATGTATGTTTGCAACGAATAAACTCAAAAACTACTGGACCGATTTAAAAAATTCTTTCACCATTAGAATGCTACATTAGCGCTGAGTAACATAGGCTATACTAAAAAAAAAGAAATGCGGTACGAAGTCCGCCGGGTCAGCTAGTATGTTGCAATGCTAATAACGCCAAGATATTTTATAATTTCATGTTAAGCTTACACTTTACGATTTACAATTATAATCGTGTTTAAATGCAAACAATCTGCGTCCCTGTGACCACGGAACTTATAAAGGGTTCGATACGTCATCAGCATAAAATTTAAATGTAAAAAAAATACGCGAGTACATAAAAAAAATGGTTGAATTATAATAATTATTTTGCTCCCCTAGGTTTTTTCTCACAGGTTAAACGTTTGAAATCGACAGTATATTTTTTTTTTAATATTCCTCAACGGGCGGAAAACGGCGTAAAGTAGCACTAACGATAATGCCGAAGGGGAAAATGCATTTTAACCAGAATTATCATCTGAGGAACTGGCTAACTTTATTAATCTCCTTGGCCTTAGGAAAATGGTGAACACTCAATTAAGATTAAACAAGATGGTGGTAGTTAAAAAATGTATCAAGACTCGTAAACAGAATTTTATGTTTTACTCTTATGTGCCAACACATAACCACACGCCATAAACGTCTCATACAATTTCACGGTCCACAGTGATTATAGCCATTGTGCAACAAACAATGTTGGAGCATCATTATGAAATGTTAAGGTAGAACTACACTGCACACGTGCACGCATCGAGCTACAAACACTGATATGGAACACGCGTCAAGCTATCATGAAGGTGCGAGCGACAGACACTATTACAGACTAAATCCTTATTGGTACACTTAAAGGTTCTTCTTATATTTTTTCTATATAAGCTGTCACCGCTCTTTTGTTTTTCCATCACTCAATATAATGTATGTTTTCTTCATTTTATATTATTTTTTATGAAATTATTTACTTTGCTTTTAACTTTTTTTATACAGTTCATTCAATAATTTCCTTATGCCTTCGTTACAAACAGTATTCTGAGTCGTAATGACGCATAAGACATGCACAAAAACCTAGCTTCACAGCTAACACAAGGATCACAGACGTATGAAACTAATTAACAATAGCTAAGCACCTTTCGATATGGTGAATAAATTTTAATGATTTTGATTTTCAATATTGATATATTGATATTGAGAATGATTTTGATTGTGTACTGAAATTTCAGGCGAAGGCGACTAACTATACCCCTGGGAGAAAATGAGGTAGCCCAATTCATAACAATAACTAACAATATATTTTATCAGAGTTTTACATACTAAAAAGCAAATTGTAGTTTTTATTATTATAACAATAAATTAAAATATCTACAATATTAAAACTTCTTAAACCTAAGAAGAGTTAGAATGGAAATGTAAACAAACACATCGGAAGACACAAAGCATCCCAGCGCGTATTAGATCAATGCGTGCGCGCGTGTGTGAATCCAGCTTTAGATTTAATCGGTACAATGTCAACCGAAGCACCATTGAGGCATTGACATTGCAAGCACGCGCACACACGAAAATGGATACTATTACCCAATTGACAAGGACTATAATTTGCAACCAGCTGTTTTATGAGGCTCGCGACGCATAAGAAGTATGTTTACGTTTAACTCATTGGTTCAGGGACAATATCATCATCATCATCATCATCATCATCAGTTCATTATTGTCTCCACTGCTGAGGCACAAGCCTTCCCTATGGTAGAAGGAAACTACAGGGAAAACGGACCATAAACCACCACGCGTGCCCAGTATGAGTTGGCGGTTGTTAACGACTGCTAATACAGCCGGGACCAACGGCTTTACGTACCCTCCGAAGCGCGGAAGAGCTCAAGAGGAAAAATGTTATGGTCACCCATCCAATGACCGACCTTTGCAAAAGTAACTTAACCAGACCAATCGTTTTTTAAGATAATTAGTGTGAGTGTGGGAAACATTTATTTATTTATTTATTTGATTTATTATGTCAACCAAAATGTATATTCATCGCACGATAACTCATCCCACGAATAAATTTTTCCTTACTCATCCCATTTCTATTCCTTACTCAACCCACAGCAATATTTTTATTAAAAAAAACACAAATGTTGAAAAAAATTCCACGAGCAGGATTTGAACCTGCACCCTTCTGACATTCCGGGTCAGGTGCTCTTCCAATTGAGCTATCGTGGTTCTAACCAGCCCGCCGAAATTATTCAACACTTTTTACTTTGAAAGCCAAAGGCGCCCATTCAATGTCAACAACTACCGTCACTAACATACGTCATAATGTAGTTAATTATTTGAACATTAATATTTTTATTGTTTATTCTTTATTCATCCCACAAGTATTAATTACTCAAACAACATCGAAATTATAAAGAAAAACCCTAGATTTGGGTACGGTCTGACCAAAAAACTAAGTATCTAATTTTGCTTTTAATACGAGTACATATGTAAGTTTTACGTTTCGTTTATATACAACGTGTAACAGAAAGGTGTGGTCAAAATAAAAAAGATCCAAAGTGTCTCCGATCTAGATCTAGTATGCAGAGTTACTAAGTCATGATTATTAACTTTAATGTGTTATGCAATTTTTAATTTAATATTTCTATTGTGACGTCACATAAAAATAAACAAGTCTCAGCCCTAGTGGTTTAGTAACCTCTGTGTACTAACATTTATGATCACTGCTGCTTGCTTAAGCACGTCTGACGCGCATCACTTCACAAATATAAATATTTCATTAACCATTGCATGACAAATTAAAGTTAATAATTATGTCTTAATAACAACACATACTCGTACAAGTTCTAGATGGGATACACTTTGGATCTTTTCATTTTGACCACACCTTTTTGTTACACGTTGTATAGGTATTCCGTTAAGAAATAAAACTTCTAAGAGTGGGACATCTAATATATAAAATTCTCGCGTCACAGTTTTCGTTGCCATACTCCTCCGAAACGGCTTGACCGATTTTGATGAAATTTTTTGTGCTTATCCGGTATCTATGAGAATCGGCCAACATCTATTTTTCATCCCCCTAAATGTTAGGGGTAGTCCACCCCTAAATTTTTATTTTATTTTTTATGGCAAAACAACGTTTGCCGGGTCATCCGGTATCTATGAGAATCGGCCAACATCTATTTTTCATCCCCCTAAAAGTTAGGGGTAGTCCACCCCTAAATTGTTTTTAAATTTTTTATGGCAAAACAACGTTTGCTGGGTCATCCGGTATCTATGAGAATCGGCCAACATCTATTTTTGATCCCCCTAAATGTTAGGGGTAGTCCACCCCTAAATTTTTTTTATATTTTTTATGGCAAAACGACGTTTGCCGGGTCAGCTAGTAATCATATATTATTATAATTATTATAAAATACAATTCACAATGGAGTTAGAGGCAGTTAGTTAGCTAAGCTGTCCTGGATACTTTAATCATCAAGAATCCGGACCATAGTTTGAGTCACATTTTGAGAACTGGACATTTCGGGTATTGGACATTCTGAAACCGTTGGACATTTTGGGAATTGGACATTAATAATAAATAATAAATAAATTTTTTATTCAGAACCTTTACAGGGTACAATACAATGAGTGTACGATAACAGCCACAATGGTTTCTCAACTGTGTCGCAGCTGTTAGCGCCCACCTCCAAAATTTTAGAGGCATCAGAACGTTCCGAATGTAACAGAGATTAAATTTAAATTTTAAACATACATTCTGAACTTAAAGGTCCTAAAGTAATCCATACAGATAGGTACATCAAGGGTAATTCTCACTCTATCCTAGACAGTTGGCTACTGTAGGGAAATCTTTGTTTCAGAGAGCACGCGGCATCTGTGACTTCCAACACCTGGCTGCACTGCAACACGTGCTTGACAGCAACACGTGCTTGACAGCTTCAGTATGACAAGCACGTACTACAGGATAATAAACTGAAAGTACCACGGCTTCGTCGCAGAAAACGCAATAAACCAACCACAGTCAACCGCCAACCTGCTGTACTTCCATGTATGAAAGGTGTCACTGACAAGATTGGACATATCTTAAAGCGAGCTGCAATCAACACTTACAACAAGCCGCCAAAGAAGATCAACCAATTTTTACGACCTGTCAAGTGCAACATACCCCCTTCAAGATGCAGGCGTGTACAAACTGGACTCCGACTGTGGGCTCGCTTACATCGTGCAAACAAAGAGAAGTGTAGGAACCCTCGTTAAAGAACACATAGCCGACGTCAAGCATTGGCGCGAAAATAAGTCTGCCATCCATTGCCAACCATTACATCAGATTTGATAAACCTCAAATACTCGCTAGAGAACAACGATTCATCCCTAAGATGATACGCGAGGGTATTGAAATTAAAAACATCGTAATTTCAATAGAGAATATGGTTGGAATTTACCACCAGCTAGGGATCCCATCATCATCATCATCATCATCAGCTCATTAATGTCCCCACTGCTGGGGTACGAGCCTTCCCTATGGATGGATAGGGAGAACGGGCCATAAACCACCACGCGGGCCCAGTGCGGATTGGTGGTTGTTAACGACTACTAATGCAGCCGGGACCAACTGCTTAACGTGCCTTCCGAGGCACGGAAGACCTCGAGATGATAAATATTTTGGTTACCCATCCGATGACCGGCCTTTGCAAAAGTTGCTTAACCTCAGCACTCGCAGACCGGGCGAGTTAACCACTGCGCCATCGAGCTCTTCATGATCCCATCATACAAAATATTAAATCCTAGCCCCAACACCATACTGCCAGACCAAAAGATATTGTAACCTCTTTCTGCGTAAAACAGAACGCACCTGATTAAATTTTAATGAGGGTATACAAGCTACTAACTAATTATGAGACGACCAACACCTAAGTCTCCCTGTGACCATGGACCCTACAAAGAGTTCGAAACGTCAGGATAAACATTAATTAAAACTAAGCAGATCCGTAAAAGTTGTTTCATTTTAATGTGTAGTGTTCGCGTAAACTTTAGAAAACAATAAACGACGATAATGTTTTTTTTAATGTTTAATTAAATTAACAAAATCATTTCAATGTCGTTTACAAGTGTAGCCGAATCGCAATATACATTAACCACTACAATACCTAACTAATGAAACAAGTGCTTATGCTACTGCTTAAAAAGATTTCAAACTATAAGTAATTCAACTATAATTCAATTACAATTTCATGATAAATGTGGAGTAGATAGGTTTAAAAGTAATGTATTGATTTATGTATTTAATAAGGTCAGCCAACGGTTGCTTTATCAAGGCATTTGCAAAAGTGTACAAATTAATCTAAAGGTAAACATACCTATGTGCTAACCAATTAGATGCGAACACAGTTAGTGCTTATGTTGTGAGAAACTTAGCTATTATAACTTAGTAATTTTAATACTAAGGTCATAATGTCATTATTTAAACATCTTCACGTCTTACAAGCATTTAACACTTATTGTCTGAAAATGGAGAGAGAATGAATCATCGTAATAGTCTCTTGTAGTTTAAAACTTCAAAGTTTTGTTCAAACTTCAATGTTTATATGTAATAATAAGTACCTGGATGACCGAGGTCTTGCCGATGACTCGAGGCACGGATAAAACGACGTTTTCTAAAAAATGAAACCTAGCTAAATCGATTTATCGCCCCCGAAATCCCCTACATATGTACCTACTAAGTTTCATGAAAATCGTTAGAGCCGTTTCAGAGATTCAGATTATATATACAGGTCGACTTTTTTATCACCGAAAAAAAAATCAGCTGTTCCATACAATACATCAATATTCATTCCACCAAAATGTATGGAACAGCTGATATTTTTTTTCGAGTTAGGAAGTTGGTTCAATAGAAAGAGTTGTTCGTTTGTATCACGGAAGTCATCTCAGAAAGTTTGGATGGTGATAAAAAAGTCGACCTGTATACATATATATTTACAAGAATTGCTCGTTTAAAGGTAAGCCAACGCTGAGATTTTATTAGATATGAACCACTTTTTATTTAATAGGTAGATTGAATTCTGTTGCAGCTGTATTGGAGTATTAGCTCTTAAAATGTTCTACGTAAGGTGCAAGTCTTGGCTTACGACATTTCATTTTGAATTTTGACAAAGGTTGAGAGCAATCAATTTTGTCTCTCGAGAGTTTGTACAGAAACTGTAGGACCAGTAAGTAGGTAGTAAATAGCCTATCCCACAGCTGGGCAAAAGCCTTTGTTATTTAAATCAAGTCACCGCTACGATTAATATTTCTATTTTTCTATTTACTGACGTTATTGCTAATCATGTATCGCGTATGAACCAATCCATGCATGATATTTAGCCTAAATTCGGTGATCCGTGACCGCAGGATTGGCCCACAGACATTCAGTCAAAAATACATTTTATAGTCGATTGTAGATGTACTATGTTAGTTCGTCGACTGGTAACTTATATTAACATAGGTATTATGTTATTACACCAACTTAAAATCATGCGAAATGTATTTAGTAATTATTTGTCTTTCTAAAGTTATATTATGAAAAAGTGTTTAATTACCTACTAATTAACTAGGAGCTCGATGGCGCAGTGGTTAACGCGCCCGGTCTGCGAGTGCTGAGGTTAAGCAACTTTCGCAAAGGCCGGTCATAGGATGGGTGACCAAAAATTTATCATCTCCAGCTCCGTCTCCATCTCCGTACTTCGGAAGGCACGTAAAGCCGTTGGTCCCGGCTACATTAGCAGTCGTTAACAACCACCAACCCGCACGGGGCCCGCGTGGCTTACGGCCCGTTCTCCCTAATCCATCCATAGGGAAGGCTCGTGTCCCAACAGTGGGGACATAAAATGAGCTGATGATGATGATGATTATGATGAACTCCATAGCACAGCAGCTTGCGCGCAACTTTCGAAAGGTGGAGTCATCGCATAGGTGACCAAATAAAAATTAATTTAAAAAATAATAATTTAAAACTTAATTCTTCAAAATAGGTCTTATTTAGGTACCAATCATAAGTTATCTATCAAGCTCTTTTCTATAACTTATGCGTGACATTTGCTTGCGTCAATTTTTAATAAACCAAATTCATTCATACTAAAGATACTCAACTCAGTTTGGTATCAAAAGACCCTTTGCACTTCTCCTTATTTTATAACAAACGTCAATGTTAATATTATTTATCATTCTCATATATAGATACATAAACATTTTATTGCTTACACTACAGAAAACAAATAACAGAAAATTTAAAAGTAAAAGTAGGCAAAAGAGATTTTATCGCTTAAAGTGTTCTCTATCCATCTCATATTATTCCAATAACTTACCTATGTAAGGGGCGAATCGCCACGTGTTGCCGATCAGTGGCAGCGGCTTCGGGCCAGGCACCTCCTCCCAGGACATGACTGGTGAGGATACCGCATCGAAGACTGAGGAGTCCAGCGCCGCGTGGGTAGACCTCGAGCGCTGGTGGACTGGGCACGACCGTGGACCGCCATTTACACCTGTGGCATTGCGGGAAGGCTAATAGTCAGAGTCATTTTCTTTTAATCATCATCATCATCTCAGTAACGCCTCAGTGGTCAATTAAAGCACAAAGCACAAAGCGCTATGTAAAGGGTTTCAAACGTCTCAACGGATATAATTTAAAAAAAAAATGTCTACAATAACGGGAACTAAAAAGTAGCAGGTACTCGTAGTTACATAAATAAAAGTTGATGCTTTTCAATATTTTATTATGTGTTAATTTATTTGATTGGCGGCAATGCACACCATGTTGTTAATAGAACTTTATCGCGCGCGTCTCTTTTTTCCATAGACAATTTACAATCAACTTCGGCTGGAAAACCACAAACAATAAATAAAAACTCCGACGAGTTTTAATATAAAAAAAGTTTGTATGCGACACAAATTAAAAGGAAAATGTTAAGAGAAACATACCTAAATCCAGTCCACCATCAGAAGCTTGGTAGCAGTTTGCTGTTGTGGCCAAATGTCGGGTTGTCCCATTACCGACAGCCCACTTCAAATGGCGCAAACGATGCCTCATCTCGAGCGATATTCACTGCAAACTAATATAGTTAAATTAAATTATAAAATTTGTACAAAAGGTCTTATATAGATAAAGGTCGTCCACGTGGTCAAACTGAATAGTCAAACTAATTTGTTCATCAGGAAAAAATGTCCAGATGGTCAAATTGTCTCCGATGACGGAAAGAACAGTCAAGAATAAAATTTAATTGCTTATTTAATGAACTTACATATTATTAATTAAGACATTGATATTATACGATTATTGAAGAAATTAGACAATTTAAGAGATAAGAAATCGAGTATATACACTACAAAAAGAAAAACATACATTAACACATCTAGCATTCATAATTAAAGTAAAACTAAGTAAGTAACTACTTAAACAAATATACTATGTAAGTAACAACTAAGTTATTGCGACTAGAAGTGTTCAAAGTACTCATTGCCAGAGAAAAAGCATATTTTTATTTAATTTTTAATAATTCGTAAAGGTAGGTAGGTCCGGTTAGGTACAACCGGTAATATTAATTTATTGGGATAAGCAAATAGCCTATAACTGCCCCAATGCTGGGCAAAGGCCACCATAATTAAAATCAAGTCATCACTTCAATTAATGGGTATTGGCTTAATCACCACGCTTGCCAAATGCGGGTTGGTGATCTCAAACCCAGGATATGCATCGAAAAATCCGAAACACTTTGCCTGACCTGGGCAAAGTCCCAGAAATATCAAATTTATTGAGATATCGGCTACTATTAACATAATTTTGGAACCGCATCACCAAACAAAGTACACTTAAGTATATGTTGGAAATCGAACCTGGAACTTCGGGGTCCGAGGTCTGTAGTTAAACCGCTACATCACCTAGAAGGTATTTAAAAGCTTTGAAAATTAAGGAAATGCCTATCAAAATTTTTACTGGAACACAAAACCTGTACCTAAAAGTTAGACAAAAAACTATAAGTCGAAATGATTAAAGTGTCGTGTTGTCTTAAGAAGTGACCTTTAAAATCAACTGTCTTTTAAAAAAATGGTAAGTATCATAGTGGTATCAGTGTTTGACACTTTAAGCCCAGGTAAGCATCAGTTGTCGTCGAAAAAAGTAATATAGAATTAACAGCTAGTAAGCAGGTGCTCTGTATTCAATTATTTCTAATTTTGATAGTGTCCAAATCGTCAGATAAAAATATATAGAAACTAGCTGCCCGGCGGACTTCGTACCGCTTTGACAGTTTTATTTCCATACAACAAAACAAACAAATCATTCGTCCGGTTAAGAACACCCGTATCCCATGATTGACCCCTATAGCAGCGCCACCTACCGGGTCCAATTGTAAATCTAAACCATTCTCGAATCCACTTGAACACACACAGAAAATTTCATCCAAATCGGTCCAGCCGTTTAGAAAGAGTTCAATAACATACACACGCACAGATTTATAGATTAGTATTAATTTGGACAAAGTGAATTTTACTTTTTTTTATTTTAAGTGCTTATTGCTGCACTGGAGCTGAATTAAATACTTGTAAAATACAGTGAAAAAATTAAACGCTTACCCGACTCAGCCTGGAATCTAACGCAAAGAAAAGAACTTTCTCAATCCGGGCGGCTGCACTGACCGCTATGCTACCGGGAAGGCTGACGTAAGGGCTGAATTTTTACACTGCTTTTAAATTTTTTGAATGCTTTGATAGCAGCAGAGCCATCTTATCCAACGGTCATTGCAACCGTTTTGGACAAAGTGTCTGAATATTTTGTGTCCGAGTCGTCAGCAAGTCATTTTAATGATTAATGGAACAAAATGTCGATTAATGGTTCCTGTTAATCATTGGTGCCTCTAACCTTTACAAGAATTTCAATTCTACTTTCATTTTGGTTTAATTTCAAGGTGAACGCATCTTAATTTAAAGCTGTAGGCAATCTTTTTAACCTTAAGTCTGACATGGACTTGGCAGAATGCGGAACTGATGTCGAATCTTCTCCATGCTATTCAAGACTTTATTCCAATAAAACTAAAGTAGTTGTAGCTCGTATTTTACAATAGATGCAAGGTAGGTACTTTTTTTGTTGCTTTTTTTATATATACCTATATAAAGTACAATCCGTTTTTAATTGCCAAGGAAACCGCCGCCCACGGCGCCATTGAGATGATAAGATAAACTTTTGAAAATACATAATTATTGTGATCGATACACGTCAAGTCAATTACAAAAATAACAAAAAGAAATTTTACTAAGGGTGGATTTCACCAACATCCAATTTATACGAGAGTAGCTATCCAAGTATATCTTTACTCTTATGATTTAATCTACGGCTAACTTTGGTTTCATTTCACCAGATTAATCTATGGGTAAGTTACTCTCGCATAGTTACTCCGTGATGATGAACGAATGAAACGAACGAAAATATTAACCACCAAGCATAAAAGTACATTCATACCATGCCTGAGCAATATGACGCTGCATATTTTTAATTAGCCAGGGTAATACGTCTACTTGACGTTTTGAATAACTTCAAATATTCTGTTTTTTTTTTTTTCCTTTAGTTGATGGCTTCGTGCGGTTAGCACATTTAGCCAGTGTCAAAGTATTTTTCTTACAAGTTATAAATAAATAAACAATATTTCCATCTTGTATGATGATGATGAATGATAATAGAAATGAGAAGTGAGAAATGATATACCCCCCAACCCCTCGAGTATCTTAGTAAAGATGTGGAGCTTTACTAAGTTCTCGGGCGGACTTCTTGAGAGAATTTGAAAAGTGACGTTGCACTGTTTTGTTTCATTTGCCAACAATCATGCACACTCACGAACACTTAACGGTTAATAATCCACCATTAATTCACATTAATATTCGACATAACACAAATTTTAGAAAATAAAACAAAACCGCAGACATGACTCTTCACTTTCCCGCCAAGAACAAAAATATTCTGTTATGTTGATTGTTTGTTGACAGAGAATATTGTAAAGCAATAAGAAGTCATGAATAGCGTAATTCTTTAATACGTACTTGTTGGTACGTACATACGTAAATACAACGAGCGCATACAACTCACCTACCTATTTGTAACATACTCCAGACGATGCTCAATTTTTTAGCAAATTATACACAGACGCTTTTGACAAACTGAATCTTATATGGCGAAGTCGTAGTCGTCGTTATTTTCAAAGTACTATGTCCTTTCTTTAAACCATGTTGGGTGACGGTCAAAATAATAATATATCGTCATTAGTCAATAAATTGATTCAAACGTAACGACATTTTGTTAGGTTATCTATAAAATTTGTCCGTGACAGTTATTGTGACGCAACTTAATCTACGAATAACAGCTTACTCGGCCGAAATCGGCCGTATAAGAAGTTACTCTAGTATAGTAAATTTATCCTTGGGTTAAAGGTTGGTGAAATGAAAAGTTCGTTTACTCTCGAGTAATTAGCGATTTACTCTCGGAATAAGACTTATACTACCTTGGTGAAATCCGCCCTAAGGAGGTTAGGTCTTTAATTAACAAGTAAACATAATGATAATGTTTATATTTTATTTTATTTTTTTTCAGAAAGCCGCGAATATCTTATTCAGCCTTTGGTTAATCATACAATTCGAAACATTCACACTCTATCTCTTTCCCGCTATTAGAAAGAGAGAGAGAGACAAAGACCAGCCCTTTCGAAGTTCCAATTTTGAATTCGACCTCAAAGACAAACACGTTCGAAATCTCGTACTAACTAAAGAAATTTTGCAAAGACTTCTTGGCGGGAAAGTAGAAGAGTCATGTCTACGGTTTTGTTTTATTTTCGAAAATTTGTGTTATATCGAATATTAATGTGAAATAATGGTGGATTATTAACCGTTAAGTGTTCGTGAGTGTGCATGAGTGTTGGCAAATGAAACAAAACAGTGCAACGTCACTTTTCAAACTCTCTCAAGAAGTCCGCCCGAGGACTTAGTAAAGCCCCATATCTTTACTGAGATTCTCGAGGGGTTGGGGGGTATATCATTTCTCACTTCTCATTTTTATTATCATTTATAATCATCATACAGAAAAGAAATATTGTTTATTTATGTATTACTTGTTAGAAAAATTACTTTGACACTGGCTAAATGTGCTAATCGCACAAAGCCATCAACAAAAAGAAAAAAAAAATTTGCAAAAAGATAATTATGTCTTTTAATGTAACTTATTGAATGTTTAACTTATTGTTGTATTTAAATGAAAATAAGTATATACTGCAAATAAAACTGATATTTAACCTGTAAATATTTATTTCTAGTTTCAATAATATTACGTAATATATTTTATCTACTAAAGTGTTCTCGCTGCTGAAGTGAAAAGTTATGTGTTACACGAGAGCAAAGTTTTTTGCATCTCGTGCCTTTAAATCCCTCGCCACACTCAGGATTCAACTTTAGAATCACTCGCTACGCTCGTGATTCAATCTTTGAATCCTTCGGGTCGGGATGCTCGGGATTCAAAATCAGCACTCGCAGCAAAAAACGACTTTGCTCTCTTGTTGCACAAATAACTATTTATGCCTAAAAAAATTACTAGGTAACATTTATTTATTCAATATTAACACAATAACAATTATAGAAAGGAGCTCGATGGCGCAGTGGTTAATGCGCCCGATCTGCGAGTGCTGAGGTTAAGCAACTTTCGCAAGGCCGGACATTGGATGGGTGACCAAAAATATACCATCTCGAGCTCCTCCGTGCTTCGGAAGGCACGTAAAGCCAACGGACCAACGGGTCCCGGCTGTATTAGCAGTCCTTAACAATCACCAATCCGCACTGACCCGCGTGGTTTATGACCCGTTCTCCCTATGCATCCGTAGGGAAGGCTCGTGCCCTAGCAGTGGGGACATAAAATGAGCTAGGCTAACTAATTCTAATGGCGATTGAACATTGAACCACGATTTCTCGCGTTTCAACTTAGCTCGCGACGATATCGACGCGACGAGCTTCAAGATGAACCGAAGTTCAAATTGTGTTTATTTAATCAGAACGTGTATCAAAATATTATGTAAATCAGATGCGACCTTTTCTTGTTAGAACTTTTGTTAAGTGAGGTCATATTTTTTTTAATGAATGCATTTTTATAGCCCCATTAAGTGAGAAGTCAAGGTTTTATTTAGGAGGAAAAAATTTCAAGGTAAAGGATCCAAAATGTTTTTGAAATTTTCGTTATGTATTCAATCTGAATTGATTAATAATTTGAATCAACAGCTATTAACGCTTAATTAAAATCTTGAAATTTAGCCAAGTAGGTTATTTACATCTGCTCCAGCTCAATCTTTTATCCCCACTGCTGGGGCCTACCCTGTAGATGAAACACCACACCACACATAAACCATCACGTGGGCCCATTGCGGTGCAGATGCAGCCGGGACCGATGGCTTTACATGCCTTCCGAAGCAAGAGAATCTCGAGATTTTCGGTCACTTATCCGATGTGCGCGATGTGTATTTGCGCAACTTCAGCTATTGAAGACCGAGCGCGTGTAACACTGCGCCATCAAGCTTTTGAATCAAATAAAGATTTTTTTAAATTCTCACCTGATCATGGGATACGTGATACAAACATCGTAACATCATGTAACTCATTTTAAAAATTACATAACGACAATGATAATGTCACATATTATTATGGTACTCGTAATATATAAGAATTGCATTTTTTTAATGTAGGGAAAGCGAGACTTTCGCATCAAGACCATAGCCGTTATGGAGGCAATCTGCATCTAATGCGATCATTCAGGTTATACTCGTAAGACCACCGAACATACATTTCTTCTGTGATATTACGAGTATAACGCGTCAGTATCCGAGTGGTAGAGCGCTCATCCCGATACCCCAAAATGTAAATGTAACACCTCAGAAATGAGAATAAAATAAAAAAAACTGAAAATAATAATAACAATAAAATTCAATTATTTTCTCTCCACAAACTACAATAAACAATGTGCTTATGTTCTATAAAGAATTTTGTATCCCCTTTATGCACATTACACGCACGGAGGAGAATGAGATTGGGCATATGATGAGACGGAGGAGAAGTAGTTGAGATTGAGAATGATAAAATTTATGTACCTACAATATCCCCATGAGCGTCGAGCGACCAGCAGGTGGCCGATAACAATTAAAATTCTTATTCAACGCTTGAGCTCATATAGGCTACAAATAAATCGTAGAAACTGTTTTAATTGTATATTTTGTGGATTACCGTCGAATTTAGACCACTGCTGGGCTATTATAAATATCCCGCTAGTATGCTTAAGCTTTCGCATATATGCACTAATAGCATAGGGTAGATTACTATATAAACTATAGCATAACTATACTATAGAATAGGCTATATCTCAATACGTTGGCCCAATGCGGTTTGATGGTTTTTAACGGCTGTCATTTTACGCTAATAACCGGGACCAATGGCTACAAAAAGTAAGAATATTTTTTTGTGCCTTGTTTGCGACGTTATGGAATTTGTAGTATGGACAGAAGACATAGGATTAAAATCATATCTTAAGTCTCGTAATACAAAGGTTGAAATTGCGGTGATTTAAGCCGCAATATCATAAGATATTATAAATAACTGGATTTTGGATTTTAATATCATTATATTAAAATCCAAAATCCAGTTATCTAGACTACATTAGTCTTTCCGATAATGGGAACATTATTGTAAGGTCAATGTGAGAATTTCGCTTAACCAATTTACAGTTGGCAACATTTTAATTAGTTTTTTTTTTATGATGTCAAACTACGGATAAAGCAAAAAATTTGGAAAAAAAACCGACAAAAATTCACAAAACGAGTTCGGTGACCTCCGTGTTTATAGCCTTATGACACGCCTTGGTTCATTATGATAATATAAAAAAACAAATGACCCCAGTCGAGCCTAGTAGGTATCTAGCAAAATCTTAATATAAAAAAATCTTAGGTCACGCGAACTTATTACTTACAATTTCAAGTTTTAACAGTGTATTCATAATAAATTATTGACGTTGTTTTTAGTTGGTTTGATCATATATTAAAGTTATTTTTATTTGTTTATCAATATCATCATCAGCTCATTTTATGTCCCCACGGCTAGGGCACGAGCTTTCCCTATGGATGGATAGGGAGAACGAGCCATAAATAAACACGCGGGCCCAGTACGGATTGGCGACTGCTAATGCAACCGGGACCAACGGCTTTACGCGCCTTCTGAAGCACGGAGGAGCTCGACATGATACATTTTTGGTCACCCATCCGATGACCGGCCTTTGCGAAAGTTGCTTAACCTCAGCACTCGCAGATTGGACGCGCATCGAGCTGCTCCTCTATAGTTTGGCTTTAATATACAATTAGTCTTTAATCATGTTTTTTTTTATTTAGTACCTAATTATTATTGCAGTTGTAATGAGGAATCCTAATGAATGAAATAATGAGTCTATGTAATAATGTTCTAATTAATGTAATTAATGTCCTAATTGGTAATGCACCTGACCCGCTTTGTCAGATGGTGATGGTGGTTTAAAGTCCTCTCGTGGCATTTTTTTTAAAACTTTTCCTAGCATTTTACAATCCAGATTTTTTTATTAAAATAAAATAAAGCCTACTATATTACTCGCAAGGAATCTATCATTCTATGACCAAAAATTTATCATCTCGAGCTCCTCCGTGCTTCTGAAGGCACGTAAAGCCGTTGGTCCCGGCGGCAATGGCAGTCGTTAACAACCACCAATCCGCACTGGGCCCGCGTGGTGGTTTATGGCCCGTTCTCCCTATCCATCCATAGAGAAGGCTCGTGCCCCAGTAGTGGGGACATAAAATGAGCTGATAATGATGATGATGATAGCCCATAAGGTTATATCATTCTATCAGTGAAAAAATTTTTGGAATTGGACCAGTAGTTTCTGAGATTATCCCCGACACACAAACAAACAAACAAACAAAGTCACAAACGTTACCTCTTTAATAATAGTATAGATTATAGGAAATGCCTAATTTACCTGCCAAACGCTTTTTATTGCGTTGCGTTGGCAATTAATTCTATTAACTACTTAGCAATGTTTTTTTTTCAAACAAGTCTCTATCCGTCACACGAACGACACCGGCAAAGTTTGCGGAAGGGTAAGTCAATGAGGAACTCGATGGTGCAGTAGTAAACGCGCACGGTCTGCGATTGCTTAAGTTAAGCAACTTTCGCAAAGACCGGTTGTCGGATGGGTGACCAAAAATGTATCATCTCGAGCTCTTCCGTGCTTGGAAAAGCACATATTGGTCTCGGCTGCATTAACAGTCGTTAACAATCACCGCACTGGGTGGTTTATGGCACGTTCTCCCTATCCATCCATAGGGAAGGCTCTTGCCCAGCAGTGGGGACATAAAATGAGCTAGTGATGATGGTGATGAATACCTTTAGTGGTATCTCTGTTTAAATTTCTTTGATCACAATGGAACGCGAAAGTTTTAAAATGTATATTTTTCCCATAGAGTAAATGCATGTAAAAATCATATTCAAGCCGGATGACTATATATTTAAACAGGATGTCTAAAATATCTTTTATCTGTGTTCTCAGTCTCAAACTTTTTGTTAAATTTGAGTATTTGGAACTCCTGTTAAATAAACCTATGGTATATAAAGTAGGTGGAAAGTAGCTACGTTTAATTTGCGACAATTTATTCAACACTTTATTATTCGTATTTGAACGCCTTGCATTTTTGCACAGTATGAGAAAAATCCTCCAGGGATTTGGCTGAAACGCCCCCTAAATAACCAGTTATGCTGTAAAGGTCTTTAGCGGCCAACAGCAAAATCTTTCTAAATAAAATCTCATTTCAATTTATTCACTAAAATCACCACAAAATTAAAATTGCAAGGCTTACCCTTATTTCTGTTATGAATATCCAACCTAACAAATATACATCAAACCTCAATTAGATCAGAACAATTAAATTCGCAAAAAAAGTGTACTAACCTATAAAAAGAAATTATACAAACACAAAAGTCACTTTTCAAAACAACACAAAAACTTAATAAAAAATACACAACAAAAAAAACACGATCCAATCAGAGACTATTGTGAGCCTTGAGAACGTCGCGCAGTAACTGAATGAACGCCTAGAAATGCGTAGGACCTGCCGCTTGCTTTTTGCGGACGCGTTTCCATTGACACAACACGGTATTGGCCCTTATTGGAAGTGTCGAAAATGAATATCGGTCCTTTAGGAAACAATACTCAGGATAGATTATGAATTCAGAAAAAGTGTTGAGAATAATATTAGTGAGCGGCATTTTACCAATTTGGTTATAAAAGCTGAATCTTTAAATTTAAAGACAGCGTTGTTGTTGAAATGGGACCAGGTTTACCTTGATTTTTAAAGTAACAACTAAAGAAGAAGAAGTTAGAATACTCTTGTAGTTTATTATTGCGCTATTGCGCTACACCATCATAGCATTGCATCATAAACTCACGTTTTTAAAGAACAATTATTGTAGAGCTCCTTATATCATATAGGTAGATATATATGATAGATGATAGATAGATGGTAGATACTTACGTATATTATATACCTAGCAACTTTGGGTTTTCTGAAAAATAACCTACAAAAGAATATCTAGTATTTTGTATTACAATTTCATTTCTGTACATTTCAGATTAGTACACACTATAACGCTTACCAACAGTATCAAAGCAATTCAAATAAAAATCTGCCATACCGTAGATACGTTTAAAATAAGACTCATTAAATAGATTAATTAAACTATGCACATACAATAAAGAACCAACGTATAGTCGGAACAATTGAATTTAATAGATAAATAAAAAAATATAAACATTTATTTATAAAACAAGAAACCATTGAAAAAAGATAAATTAAAAAAGATACCACGCAAAAAACACAATTAAAAAATTACAGAATGGATTCACATTTAGGTAAAAGAAAATCGGCCTACTCTCCCCAAGAAATCGTATGACAATGGAAACGCACACGCACTATCAAAGCTTTGTTACGGTCTCATCGCATAGCGATCTACATCACAGATGAATGAGATCGAAAGTTCTGCTCCGTGATTGAATCTTTTTATATTCGTAAAGTAGGCTTATTGTCTCCGCTACGCCTGATGTTACGGCTGCTTTTCCACGAGAGCGGTGCGAGACAGCTAAGCGCGGTGCGCGAGGAAAAACCAATAGGATTACTCAATTTTAAATCGCAAGGAAAAGGACGTAATCCAATTGGTGGTTTTTTAGGCAACAACAAAATGCAAAAATTTTAAATTCAAAAATTGTATTCAAAATGAACTTTACAAGTGTTTTTTTGAACTTTAATTCGAAGCCTTCGTAAACGCTACCGCCGCCCTAAGCCGCAATAAACTCGACAAGGGCTGTTGGGTTGTTTCTTTCTCCGGTAGTGTTTGTTACAATACAAGTTTATTGAAGAAAAAAAAAGAAATTTAATTTAATTTGCACTATTGTGTATGTGAGGAGCTCGATGGCGCAGTGGTTAACGCGCCCGTTCTGCGAGTGCTGAGGTTAGCAACTTTCGCAAAGGCCGGTCATCGGATGGGTGACCAAAAATTTATCATCTCGAGCTCCTCCGTGCTTCGGAAGGCACGTGAAGCCGTTGGTCCCGGATGCATTAGCAGTCGTTAACAACCACCAATCCGCACTGGACCCGCGTGGTTGTATACGGCCCGTTCTCTCCATAGGGAAGGCTCGTGCCCCAGCAGTGGGGATATAAAATGAGCTGATGATGATGATGATGATGATTGTGTATGTACAACTATATCCATACACTTTTGCCATCTTCCACTTTATAATAACCTTTAATCATTAGAGTCCTTTTGACATAAGCTAGCAGCGGCTTATAAGTAGCCTAAGTGGAGTACAGTTGCGAAGACAGCTATTATAGTGAAACAGGATTGTGTGTGGCTCAATAGCCGTCCTCACCATGTAGACCGCAAGTTGCTTCTTCACATCTTGTTTAAGGCACCCCATGCTATAGGAGGAAACACGTTTTTAACCTTTCACTCCCTTAGTTCTCAAATTAGAAAACGGCGAAATTCCGTCGAATCCCAAGCGATCGAATTAGATCACGCTCCCCACTCGGTATAAGAACTTAAATATCGTCTATTTAGAGCCTACTTTTGTAGGAAAAAGTTTAGCCATAAACAAACTAGGATAAATTTGCTACACTCTAAACACCCAACAACTTTATTCTCTGTGCGTTTTCAATTATATTTTTTAATGTCAATTTTTTTTTTTCGCCAAATCGCCATTTTTCGAATTACGTCATCCGCACAGGTGCTTTCATTTGTTTTGTTCGGGGTTTGAAAGGGTGCCTTTGTTTGTGTAGAACTGTAGATGGTAAGTGTGCTCACGTGCTTTGTTGCTTCATGTGTAGCATTTCGTAAGCTGTTTGAGAGTATTACACGTTTCTCTCCTTATTTTCTTAATAAAACTATGCTTGTATTAATGTAACTTTTCGTTTGTTACTTGTTTTCTTATTAACTTGTATTTTTATTGTAATACTTTTAATAAATGTTAATTAACATCTTTTTACAGTAGTTTTCTTTTTTCTTTCTTCTTCGTTGGGGGAGACCTTTGCCCAGCATTGGGACAAAATATGTTAACTATAATAATAAAACACGTTTTTAAGTGCCTAGTGCGAGTTTTATTTGCTATTCAATTCGATCACGTTGACAAAAACGAGAATTTGTATGTTAACGTCACTAGAGTGGCTAATGCGAGTTTTTAATTTGCAAAATTAATCATTAATCACGTTAAGAAAGTCATTAATTAGATAACCTACCAGTCGAGTTTAATAAAATGTTTTAATGTTCTACTAACAATATTAATAATAGTAATTACATTATTTTCTCTTGGAAAAGCTCAATGGCGCAGCATGAGCATGAGTTGATTTCGTGCGAGTTGAGCAACTTTCGCAAAGTCCTCTCACAGGATGGGTGACCAAATTATAATATTCGAGGTCAGAAGGTACGTGTAGCCGCTGGTCCCGGCTGCATTAGCAGTCGCTAACAACCACCAATCCGCACAGAGCCCGCGTGGTGGGTAAGGGTTATGGCCCATTCTCTTTGCGAATTAAAAAAATATGAAGCTTACGGCCAACCTTCAATATTGTAGAGACACAAGGAGAAGAAGAGATTTTCTCAATACAAGAATCCCTCTTCTGTGATACAAGGTTTTCCGCCCTGTTGCACCCTGACCTCAATTAATGTAGCTTAAATCACATTAATATTATAAAGCTGAAGAGTTTGTTTGTTTGGTTGAACGCGATAATCTCTGGAACTACTGGTTCGAATTGAAAAAATATTTTTGTGTTGAATAGTCCATTTATTGATGAAGGCTATAGGCTATATTTAAAAAAATGTTTAAAAATAAAAGTACACCCGTGCGAAGCCGCCCCGACCGGACCGCTAGTTCATCCTAAAACTGACTCATCATAACGGCCCACATAGGTCCACTGCTGGGTATAGGCCTCTCCCAATGCATGCCACTCAGCCCGATTTTTGGCTACGCTCGGCGCTCATCCAACCGCTTCCAGCCACTTTGCGTGTATCGTCGCTCCACCGCGCCAAAGGGCGTCCTACACTACGTCTGCCGAGTCGCGGCTAAAACTGACTAAAACCTTTTAATTTATAGTCGAAAAATGAACAATAATAAATAAAATAAACACTAGAAGCTATATTTGTTGCATTTCAACGAGTACTAGAAGTCAAAACCGTGACATCTAAATCTAACCCCGGCGATCTAACCACTAAACCACACCGGCAGTTTGCATGCCAAAGATTCTCTGAAGTGTTTCTGAACAAACAAACAGTGCATAGTACTCGCACTTTCCTTTCGTCAACCGTAAACTTATCAATGAACGTGAAAGTGACAAAGGAGAATGCATGCAATACAGTTGGCCGTGCGGTCCGAAACACGCTTAGAACCCAGACAACATAAATTGCTATTTACGTCTAACGATAGTCAGGAGCGGTACCTAAAGTCATCATTATGAACCTTTATTGATTTAACTTCAAGTCCGAATATAACCTAACGGTGAAGTGTTTTGTTAAGATTCAATTGATTTGAAGTGACAGCTCGGTGTCCTCGCTTCGACTTTTGGGCTGTCTGAGACGTTAGCATGACGTCATCCTCATGGATTACACTAGGCTTACCATTTAGAAGTTTGTGTAAGCAGTATAATTTCATTTGTAACCGATCATAAGAGTGTTCACGTGTAGAGGTGATACTTAAGTCTGAACGTGCCTACCATGTCAACATGTTGGACTTTTAACTAATTGCTGATCAGCGTTTTGACGTTTCAAGTGACACCTCACGGTGACCACGCTTTATACGTGGGTAGATAGAGTGAATTGCGTTGCGGATGACATCAAAGCTCCATTAACGCAATTTTAATTTAATTTGTGACTGATGCACACTTGCACGTGCTTTGTTGTTTTTTATTTTTTTATTTAGGTCAACAAACAAACTCCATTGCTTCACCTTTAGTAATATTTTGCTGAGCTGCTTGGGCGTATTAGAAGTTTCTTTCCTTATTTTCTTATTATAATTATGCTTGTATTAACGTAACTTTTCGTTTGTTACTTGTTTTCTTATAAACTTGTATTTTTAGTGTAATACTTTAAATAAATGTTAAACAAACATCTTTTTGCAGTAGTTTTCTTCTTTCTTTCTTCTTTGTTTGGGGAGACCTTTGCCCAGCAGTGTGACAAAATATGTTAACTATAATAATAAAATAATAATATTCTTTCTTTCTTATAAGCGTGCTTCGGACCGCACTCTGTTACGGTTAAATATTTAAATATCGAACCGAGTAAGATGTGTCAAACGAGTTTAAGCACGTAGAATCTATTAGTCTGTGGTTTGAGCAAAGAAACCGTTACACCCATTGTTGTGTTTGAAACAAACTAAATGGATGCTAAAATGGTTGGATACGCTTGTTGTATTGACTTAGAAAATAGAGACATTCGCGGTTGCATGCTCGCATGGTTCCGAGTGCCGAGTGCGAGTTTAATTTGACATTAGATTAGTATACACGTCTGCACAACAAACTACCATAAACTGTCAAATTTTCTCAAGAGACTTTGAACTATATTGAAGAAATTTCAAAGTTTTGGATAGGTTAATGTGTATGTACGTAAACTAAAACGAAAATTCAAAGTCACCTTGTTTGTATTACATCTACACACATATAAGATATCCGAAAATGATTATTCCGCTAACGAGACAAAAAATTTTTTTTTTTCCAACACTGGGGTTAAAATGGTTTTTTTTGGAAAAAGTTAGCCGATTGCTTCAGACGGCATTTTCAGCTTTACCGGGTTTTTTTGGGGGCGGCGAGAAACTTAAAGGGTTCCTCAAGCCGTGTGCAACGAATCACCTTCGGAAGTTTACTAGAGGGAGCGGCATCACTAGTGCGTGTCTTCGTGCCGTACTGGATTCTATGAGGGGTTCGGATCGGATCGGGGAGCGGAACAACCCGAGGGCGCCTCTAAAGACTCGGAACTCGGCTCGGGATGACCGGGCCGTGGTGGTGGGGAGAAGCGCTCAGGTACAGGTCTGTACCTGGTATAGAGCGCGTGTGAACCGCCTCGTCGCGGTCGTAGCCTTGTTCTACGAGTACGGTGTCTTGGGCCTAAACTAGTGTGCATGTGTAGTGGCATTTAGAGGATCGGGCGGGCGTTGAACAGTGTTGCTGTTACGACAGTTAAATAAAAAAGATAATAAACACCATAAGCCATTGGATAGGGCCTTGATTCCCAAAGTGGTCCAGGTGGACCCCAAAACTGAAGCCAAATATTAATAATTTGCTGTCAATCCATCAAGTACATCCCTCTCATTAAAATTTTTACGACTCCGAATGAGGAGTTTTTAAAATAAAATAAGTGAGAAGTGATTGGTTTATTGTGCTGTGACAAGTGAGTAGATCTCAAAAAAGTAATGTTGGCTGGAATCACTTTTTTGATTCGCCAACTTTACTCTTTGACATCCACTCACAGCACAATCAATTAATTAATTAACCATTAAATTCTTACCTTTTTTCGAAAACTGTTAAATAGTGGAACTCAGCCGCAACGCAAATTTCCATAGTTAGATTTTCTATCTATCTTCACATTTTTTGTCGAGTTTTGGGAATATGGTACAAATGTAGCAGCATGGGGTCCACCGCAACCAGCAAAATTTTTAAAGTGGTCTATTAGAAAAAAAGTCTGGGAACCTCTGGAATAGGGTAATTTACCAAACAATATAGGGTTAAGTATTTCTCATTATTACCATGGTGTAGGTGTATGTATAGGTACTCATTATTATTTTTAGTATATAAATATATACATATAGTAAGATAGTATATATGTAAACTTAGTAAGAATACTATGATACCATACCGCGTATGACGAAATGAAGTGACAAAGTTGTCAAGTTTATGTGAAAGTACTAAAACTTTAGTGACCTGCCATAAAACTTGTTGATAAACCGCGTTCAACCACAAAGTATAACTTAACTAAGGTTACTGCTCTCTAGCTAGTCAAACACATCATCGTCAGCTCATTTGATGGTGGGGCACGAGCCTTCCCTATGGATGGATAGGGAGAACGGGCCATAAACCACCACGCGGGCACAGTGCGGATTGGTGGTTGTTAACGACTGCTAATGCAGCCGGGACCAACGGTTTAACGTGCCTTCCGAAGCACGAAGGAGCTCAAGATGATAAATTTTTGGTTACCCATCCGAAGACCGGCCTTTGCGAAAGTTGCTTAACCTCAGCACTCGCAGACCGGGCGCATTAACCACTGCGCCATCGAGCCCCTCTAGCCTCTTTACCTACCTACTAGTGGTGTACTTTACCAAACTACCAATCTCTCAGACTTACAGGTCCCGGGTTCGATCTCAGAGAAGCGCATTGTTCAAGCTGCGTTTAGTGTCTAATGACATAAGTAGGTAATGTAAACCCATGCAGTATAAGAACTGAGTCGTGTTTCGATCTAGATCCAGTTACCTTTTGGTATAGATCGCGCCAAACTTTTAGTCCCCTCTGAAGTTGCTTCGCGCAGCTGTACACAGTCAGGCCCTACCGCTCGTCCCCGCCTTCGCCCTACTGACGCCTGTTTTTTACTATTGCGACGCGTAGTGCACCAACTTCAGAGGAGACTAGAAGTTTGGCGCGATCTGTAATTAAGTCTAGCTAGTTAGCTAGCCTAGTTACTTTTTATGGATTGTGTATGTTACACCTCAAAGTTCGTGTAAATATATTTATTTATTTAAAAACTTTTGCAACATAAATTACATGGCGGACTTAATGCCTGAGGCATTCTCTACCAGTCAACCATAGGGTGGTGCAGAGATAACATTGTTAGTGCAATAGGTTAAGACAAAAAAAATTGTGTAGGTACGGGCACATTAAGATTTCATTCAACTTTCAAAGATTTTCGTGAGATTTACACGACTTTTAGTCAACTATCATAACTCGATTAAATAGTATAAAATTAATATGATTGTTATAAATAATATAAGTAGCACTAAATATACAGATTTCTGAAAGATGCCTAAACCGAAAATCATCAAATGCAGAACACACCTCCAGTATTTTTATGATTCCATTGGAAAGGGTTCCATTTCTTATATTACTTATTATGTATCTTAAATGAAATCCACCCTAGGGGTCAGACTGAAAATCAGCGCTGAGCCTAGATCAGCACCTTGCTGAGACTGTACCCTTTGCTTACATATACACGTAACGGTCCGGAAATACCGCCGCCGAGAGCTGGTTCCACAACACTGTAGTTCGAGGCAAGAATTTTCGTGAAAAACGCACAGTTTATTTTATTTTTATCTTTTAAAAAGAGACTAATTTATAATATCTATATATATATATGAATAAAGATCAATTGCAACATTGTGTGACGGAGCATCACTTGAGAACGGCTTGACCGATTTGGCTGATTTATTTTTTGTTGTGTTTGAAATTGTCAAGACAAGGATTGTATTAAAAAAAAATGTTTTCGAGCTAGTGGTATCATGGGATACGGAAGTTCACAGGAGCGGACGAAGTCGCGAGTGGGCCGCTAGTTTAACATTAATATACATCAACACGAAATAAACATATTATTATTACAATTTACATTGACACCGAGCAATCATAAAACGTACGTTTTTGAACAAACAAAGGTGCCATTATTTTAGTAGTTAGGTACTTACCTAATTATACACCGTGCTTACGTGTAAATTGGTATTTTATGTATTAGTTGACATTGTCATGTCTGCTACGAGTAAAACTAAGTAATATAAATGTAATAAATTGTGCCGAAGATGTAGCTACAATCCTTCTTTGTCGCCAGTTTGTGTCAAAAGGTCGTGGGTTCGAGTTCTAGTAACCAATAGTATCCGTTTTACTACAAACTATGGCTAAAGTTAGACAAAACAGATGCTGTCACTTTTTAGCTAATACTTTTAGACAGAGACACAATATTTTAAACACGTATTTAGCCATTGTTTAACTTAAACACTGTTTTGTAGTAAAAGGGTAAATTTTTAAGTCCTATTTAAACGGACTCAATAAAATGTATAAAAACGCAAATATATTCGCGTAAAGTATTTCATTTCAATACACCGTGACAGGTTAGACGACGGACGCGTTTAAGGAGGTAAACTAGAAACTTATCTACATCCCTTTTAGTTAAAAAAGGTTATAGCAAATATTAAACATGCGAGTTATTACGCGTTTTAAAAAAGTGAACTATCGGCATTTCGCATGTACTATGCACGAGTAAGGTCAACCGCACGCGCGGACAACGACTCGCTAGTCGCTTCGCTCGCTCGCGTAATAAGTTGTTGTAATTGTTGAAAATTAAAAGACCATTTCAGTTAGGAAAAAAGTAAAAAATTAAGGTGGTGTTTTTAGTTCCCCCGTGTGGTGCCGGGGATAAAGAATTGCACCACCCCATCTCTTCAAGTGGGTGTCAGAGAAGGCGACGATGGGACCATTCCAGAGGATGGGCAGCAGCGTCTCTCTGTGATTATTCTCACATACTGCGATCGCCAACCCGCCTGCCAAGCGTGGCGATTATAGCAAATTACCAACAAATGACATTGAATGAAAGTACATTTTTCACGTATTGGGCTATGAGTGATTTTTGTCAAACGTTCAGATATGTTTGGTAGGTTTGAACCCTCAGATTATTTTGAAGCTGACTGTACCTATCAGTTTACGTTTAGATTTGAGATTTTTTATGTACCTATTGGCCATTAGAACGTTTCTTGTAACCTAAATAAGGGAACCGACTTTGCAAGTTTAGGAAACCGGTATGCCAATTACGTTGGTACCTACTAGGCGCATATTGCATACCCTACGTTGCTAGAGACAAGAAATACTGGAAGGAAAATGTGAAATCTTGCGGCTTTGTGGGAAAATCACTAACGATGTGGTGAATAGCTTGCGTAGATAGGTATCTAGGGGCTAAGATAGATACTTTACTCAGGGGTTTTATGACGCTTTACTGCCAACAAAACTTTAGTGTTTTGCTTTCATAATCTTCTGTACTTACTATTAATAAAGAGGTAATGTTTGTGAATTTGTTTATTTGTAGGTAAGTATGTCGGAATTAATCTCTGGAACTACTGGACCGATTCCAATAAATAATTCACTGATATACCTGCTCTACGTAGGTAGGTACCTTGCGGGCAGCATAGACTATTTTTTAAAAAGTTTCTTTTTAAAATCTTAATTCCACGAGGACGAAGTCGCGAAGTGCTAGTTGTATAAAAAACTAGCTAACCCGGCGGACTTCGTACCGCTTTGACAGTTCCCATCATTGAGTTAAATATATATCAATGGTTTCTATGACAACAAAACAAACAAATCATTTTGTATTGGAAAATTAAGCTGTCGTTTTTAGTATTTTATTTAGTTATTTTTTTTTTAATATAGCCTATGTTACTCAGCGCTAATGTAGCATTCTAATGGCGAAAGAATTTTTTAAATACATACATACATACATACATACATACATACATACATACATACATACATACATACATACGTTTCCTCTCTTTATAATATTAGTACTTAACTTATAACGTTTTTAATAGGTATAGGTACCTATATTTTTATAACTATCTAGGTACGTTGTTGACGACAGTGGCCTTTAAGTTTTATCCCAAAAAAGGTAAAACATCTTCAATTATTTTAACCTCGTATGTATTTCTTTTTTATTAAATTACGTGTTATTATTTTTTGTTAGTCTTATATTAAGTTAGAGATGTAATAAGAGCCATCTATTACAAAGCCCTGGAAGCTAAACAGCGCCATCTAGTAATTAAAGACAGTAGTTCTTAACATTGCACTGTAGACGTAGTCACGTACACACCTGTCACTTAATACTCGACTTGCTACTTTTGCTTTCTACTGTTATGATAAAAGTTTAATAGTGAAAATACTTATTAAAAATATTAAATTCTGCTTTAAATAATTAGAAATATGTACAAATAAAAAAAATAAAAAAATAAAAATCAATAAATATAAACAATGACTATTAATAGTTGGATGAAAGTGATACTCTTAGTTCTCTGCTATTGCTATTATGATTGCTATTTCCTCACCTCATGGGGCGCTACATTGTATAGATTGAATATATTTTGTAGCTAACTAAAACAATACTATGTTCACCAAAGTGGCTTGCATTAAATACTATGATTTAATATTTGGTAAAATATCGCAACATAAAAT
Organism: Eudonia mercurella; assembly: GCA_963082485.1. Lineage (NCBI taxonomy): Eukaryota > Metazoa > Arthropoda > Insecta > Lepidoptera > Crambidae > Eudonia > Eudonia mercurella. The sequence continues at coordinate 4,995,085 of OY720040.1, forward strand.
ATATTATGCTTCTTACTGAATCACTGGTAGGATTTTATAAAGTAAAATTGTAATTGCTTGAGGTGATAAAGAAAAGACAAACTAAAGTTTTAAGTATTTATTTGCACACGATGCTTAAAGCTAACGGTATGAATAATCCTTACAAGTCAATACTATACTGACAACAACAATAAGTACGCGACATGTTAAGCTTATTTAACATTATTTTGTTGTTGATAAAATACTTACTCTATGAAATTTTACTCAATCCGTAGTTACATTTTATGCAAAAGATTAAACATTAATTATAACTAGCCTACTAGCTATAATTAATAGGCACTAGCCTGAGACTCTGTTTGCACAGACTTGTAGCTCCTACTTTAGCTTTTTCTGGTTCAAAATAATTAAAAAAATATACATTTAAATAACATAATCAGGCTATCTCTATATAAGTAAGGCCTTTTTGATGAAAAATCCATTTTAAATATAATTTTAAACGTTCTTTTAAGTACAAAATTAGTTAAGGCAGTTTAGACTTGTATGAAATAATTATATCTATGTGATGTTTTATTGAAATCCAACTACAAGTTGCGTGACACGTGAACAAGGGGCAGTCAGAAGAACAAAAATTGGGTTTTGTAAGTGTTATTATCGTTCAATCATGCGCAGGCGCAGCGGTCCGTCTGGCGCGTACATGAAAGTGACGGCGTAGTCTAGAGGCTCGTGGTGGTATTCCAGCCGATACCGGCTGAGCAACTGCAACAATTAATAAACGCTAATAATTTACATACCAAATAAACATTGATTGCAGCACATCATCATTATCTGTCTAGAAATGCCTTTCTGCTGAGCTCAAGCTTACTAAAAAATCCACCATGCAGGCTAAATGTGGGCGAGCGTTAACTACTGCTTCAATATCATATTAACCGATATCGCAAGCTTAACATGTTTCTTTTAGTTAAAATAACAGAATTAGATATTTGATTTTACTTAATAAAGATATCAGAAAAGCATTGACTCTTCCAATTGTCCAAGTTAGTAGATAGAGTTATTTTACCTTCGCCAACAACACTTGGATCTCCAAGTCTGCAAAGCGTCGTCCAAGACAGATCCTGGCTCCAAACCCATATGGCAGTGAAGCGAAAGGATGCAGCCGGCCGTTGCTCTCCAGCCAGCGCTCAGGCCTGAACTCTTCAGGGTCGGAGACGAACTGTTCCATATTGCCAGTCACTATCGTAGGGAACACCACTTGCACCTGAAATAAATATTATGATATTAACATGTATGGTATTCAATAATTTACACGGTCACTTATCATTGAAATTAAACACTTTATACGTAAGAATACTTTTTCACGAGAAGACTGAAATAAATGTCCGTGTTAAAATTAATTAAAAGACTGCACCTCAGTCTACCTGTAGGCTCCACTGCAATGTCAGGATAATAATTAATAATGCAACATATTACTGTGTATATGTACCAAACATAGATTTTTTTATTTCTATTTCATTTTATCGCATTTTAACCAAATTTTTGACTAAACAATTCTTTATTTAAGAGTTCAACATTATATTTTAGTGTTATTTTAACTTACTCCTTTTGGAATGTGGTATCCGCAAATAACATCGTCTTCTTGTAATGTCCTTCCGTTACCAATCACTGTAGAATACATTCTGTAACAATTATAATTTTATTATAGTTATGTACTTTACTTTACTTTTACAATGTAAAACTTCCTTATGTTCGATTAAAGACGTACAATAATTGGTAAAAAGACAAGCGGTTCTTAATTGATGATATTGTAAAATCTACAAATATTAATGTTATGAGGGCAATTGGTGGTAAACAAATCCAAAGACAATGATTACCTAAATACTTCTCTGACGAAAGCTTTAGTATAATGCAACTTGTCCAAATCGGCATAAGATAGAGGTTTGCTTGGATCAGGAATCACTCTTCTGATTTCTTCTGCCATTTTCTCCTGTTGTTTTATTCTTAATGAAGTCTGGTAGAGAATTGAGCATACTGCCATCGATATCTAAAAAACAATTAAAAGTAAATTATAATCAGATGCCTATCTATACTAATATTATAAAGAGGAAAGCTTATAATAATAGTACATTATTTGTAATAATAGTAAAACCATTTCAATGATAACGAGAAATTTAATTACCGTATCAATTCCAACTAGAATAAGGTCCAAAGCCATAATAGTAGCTATTTTGGGATCGCCTTCACTCTTCAGCACACGTTCAAGCAATGACAAATCGTCTTCTGAAGTAACTTCTTTAGTCTTCAACCTTTCCAAGGCCTCGTTGATGTATTTAGAACAAAGTCTAAAACCAAAGAAAAACATGAATCAGTTGCCACCTATTTGTAATAATTAAGGGAAAAAATGTCCTGTCGAACACTGGTGGCCACTACCTACTATTAATCCTGCTACTATCACTACTACTATTCATCGGCAGTAGCTTTGAAATACACAAATGCTTACCAAATTTATGCAAAGGTATTCTGCTTAATATGCTGACTATTGCTAACTGCTGCTGCTAGGACTCAAACCCACACTAGTATTAGTATAGTAAATAGAACAGAAAAACGAGACGCGTTTAGTTGTTTGGACTTACTATTGTTATTCTGCGTAAGAACTAAAAGTAAAAATGCTTCGAAAGGATTTCAGATGATTGCTTTTTTATGAAACAACATGTTCGGACGTATAAAAAGCAATTTTTCAAAGATCAGAAGTCGGTACAAGATGAAAAAACAACATATTCAGTGGCACGTTTAAATTAACGAGTTATCGATACACGTATCATTAGTTTTAAACTCAAACATACTCACTCGACAAAGAAGTTCATATTGTTCACGTATTTAGTCCAAAGCGGCGTCGGGAAGTATCTCCAGTACGGCGCTTTCAGCTCCAGCACTGCTACATTTCGGAGCGCGTATTTCGCCGCGTCTATGATACGCTGCGGCTCCGAGTCGCTGCTCAACTGTGACGACAAGCAGCCCAGCCGCACGTCAAGCGCTACGCGGCCGATGCCTGGAACACGACGATAGATGGCGCTATTATACTTTGTTACAAAAACTCTTTTTCAACACTCAAAAGGTAATTATTCATTTTTTTAATCAAATGTTCTAAATATGACCAATACTTAAAGATACTATGAAAAACTCTCTTTGTCAAAACAACTTTGGACAAAACATAGCATAGTTACTGAGAACGTCAATAGATAGCGTTCTAATGCAAAATCAAAATGTCTAAGGTTGTGTTGGTAAAAAATCCTTATTTTCTTCCTCTTCTTGTAAAACATTTAGAACAAGCATTAGGTTATTGTTCTTTGCGGATTGGTGGTTGTTAACGACTGCTGGAGCAGCCGGGACCAACGGCTTAACGTGCCTTCCGAAGCACAGGTAAATTAGTTAAATTCCAGCTCAGATATATAATACCATTTCTGTCAAATTGCAATTTAACTCTTCTAGAACTACACAATAGATCCTACAACTAGCTATCTAGTTATCTTAGTGGGGCCTGTGAGGTTTCCCTCTTGCAGTAGCACTTCGACCCATCGGGATCTTTTGTGCAAAAAAAAGCTATCTAGTTAATAGCTCTCTGTGACCGCGCCCTAAAGCCGTTAGTCTCGGCTGCATTAGCAGTCGTTATCCACCACCAATCCGCAACTCGCCATAATTATGGCGTCTCCCACCCATGCCTATGCATAGGAAAGGCACTTGCCATCAATGGGGACATAACATGAGCTGGTGAAGTTGAGATGAACGTAAAAAAAGAGAAGTCTGAGTCTCTGAGTGGTAGAGCCACGCTGCGTTGCAGCACGAAATGGGCCCGGCGACCACCTCTCTCACAGAATATCGGCGTGAAACAATGGCACTCGTTGCTGTTGTGTTTCGTCTGGTGAGTGAAAGTACCGGAGGCCCATCTCTCACCCCTCCCCCCTCCCAATTCCTATTTCCTCCTCAAGATCCAACTTCTTCCTTAAGGCCGGCAACGCATCTGCAATTACTTTGGTTTTGCGGGTGTCCATGGGCGGCGGCGATTACTTCCCACCAGGTGACCCGCCTGCTCGTTTGCCTCTTTTTAATATAAAAAAAGTATACTCACATTCGAGCGACCACCGATGGATGTCATTATCAAACTCTTTAGGCAGATCCCCATGCTCGTCGCGCGCTTCCTCCATATACTTGATGAAGTCTTTGGTCACCAGCTCGATAGGGGTCACATACTTCTTCACCGTCTGCGGCTGGAGGATAGGACGTTGCACTTTGGAGCGGAACTTGCGCCATTGTTCGCCGTGCCTAGAAAGATAGTGAATAAAGGTTGAAAATAGTCAATGATTTTTTTTAATTCTTCTTTTTAAAAATACTGGTTTAAATTTTAACAGAGTAGTTATAACAGAGAGGTGACAAGATATGTTCTAGGCGGAATAATGGTGAAAGAAAGGAAAGGACGATTATTTTTCGAGAGCGAGATATGAAACCCTTATTAGCGTACTGTTATTTTTATTCTTGGGGCGATTTTTGAACCAGTAAATAATACTGCTGAGTGCTCCTTTTTCTCTTATTCAAGATCACTGACGTGACAATTTATTTTTTTACCGAATATTCTCACAGGTATACCTACCATAATAATGAAATTGTAAATATTGCAAAACCAAATATATTTCATGTCACTTTTAATTTCAACATCGCCGGTAAAATTCATAAATCGCTCCCCGCACTGCGCGCTAGCTCAATGCAGATTTGTAGGGCTATAACTATGACTACCGTCATTTTACGACAAAAGATTATTTGTACCCCCATGTGCCTGCCAGGGGGGCCTGGAAATCTCGCAGAACATGTATGAACTCGCCTAATTACTAATCAAAGTGTAAACGGGGCCTTATGCTCTAACTTTTAAATAAACCGCTCAGTAGACACTGGCAAAATGCACGGTGCAATTGCCAAAAAACCGCTTAGCTTAGCTTAAAAAACTAGGTTAAACTTATATGGAGAGACACGTACTAAGAATTATATTAATTATAGGCATGTTCTTATTAATTTATGTGACTAATACAGAGTAGGCACAACATGTTATTGTTTTGAAGGAGCTAAATCAAACGTAGGTGATTAAAAATGATTCATTCAGTGTCTATATCAAAGTATAGAAATCTGTCTGATTGATATTGTGTTGTGATTGTGACGCGCACATACATTCTGCATGCATGCATAGTCAAATTTGCTTTTATTTATTTAACTACCTATAAAGCAGGATCATTTGCCTGTTTGCCCTACACGCTACACTACATATACATAATGTTTCATGTAGGTCTGTTTGTGTAATGAGAATGGCCAAGTCTCAATATATTTATATAAAACATTAAAGAATGTTATGGACCACGATCGTGGTCTTAGAGACTGGACGTATTAAGACAGAAAGTCGCTTAAGTAGAGACTGAATAAATTAATAACCGACTTGGTATTACATGGATCTCACAACTTTTTACCGCAGAACAACTGAGTTGCGAGACTTGGTTTTTTTTGACAAGTATTGTTTTTGATGGGATCTCATTTCTTTTTGTATTTTGTAGAGACAGTTCTACTTTTTTCCTTTCGATTTGGCAGGGGCACTACCATGCGCCTATATTTATATGGGACTAGCTTAAACCCGCGGCTTCACACGCAATAATAATAATTGCCGTAAAGTAAATAAAATAAAACATCGTTACGAATAAAGCCAATATTGAAAAATTTAACTGAACCTATTATTCCATTATATTATACATGAATCAGTGGATTCATTAACTGCACATGTAACTTTGTAATCCTATACATTTATATGGGATTACAAAGCTATTTATGCAGTTAGTGTATCTAGAAAACTGGACCGAAATTGCAAAATATTTTAGTTTTTCCTTGATTCATACACCAAACACTACTTATATTCCAAATTTGAAGCTTCTAGGTCTGCTAGAAGTGCCTTAGAATTTTGATGATCGGTGAGTCAGTCAGTGAGTGACAAAATTAAGAAATTTGACCCGTTATAATTCTTAAAATACTGGTTCAAATTGAATGAAATTTGAAATATACGTGTCTTTACAATGCTTGCATGGTTACTGAAAATTTCAGTCTTCTAGTTTTATCTACAACGAAGTTACAGGGGGTCGAAAATGGTCTGAATTGCTTCGAGAAAAGGATGGTACGGCCGTGACGCTTTTTTGCTCGACTTGGTGGGGGCACGGCCGTGCCCCCAGATAACAAAACAGCCGCGGACGATCCAACCTAAAAAATCTGACTTTCCCCCCCCCCCCTAGGCCTGAAGCTGGGTACGCCCATCATGCCCATGTCACAATAAACTTAAACATATTTCTCGCATAACATAGTCGACACCAAATCAAAGTTAACATAACTAAAGTAGTAAAAAGTCCCTTTTGTAGTTGTCAATGCACAGACTATAAATAAGTGCTTGGTTTGTAAAAGCACTTCACGCTCAACAATACATAAACAAAGCTACAATACTTGCCATTCAATTTAATAAGCTATTGTTATGGTAATAAAAAAGTCCCTTCGAGCTTTATTCATAGGTACAACACGCTATGCAAATCAATGAAATTTTATGCTGCTCATTAGACTGAACATACGTTACACAATGCTTTAACGATGGAGGTAACAATTATGTTTGTAAACTTTCAAAGAAAACAACTATCATTCATATAGGTACACACTCCTGCGCATCATTTGACAGTTTTGGATAAGTTTTATGCGCAGGCGTCGGTACAAGCATTTGTGTGGCTATGAATAATTTATTTAACCTTTTCATTATTTTAGTGAGCCGTCAAATGAGCATACGGCTCGCTTGATGGAAAGCAGTCTCCGCAGCTCACTTCATTTGACATTTGACACCCAAGAATAAGAATAAGAATAAGAAAAAGAATAATCTTTATTGCAGGTACTGTTTAAATCTTTACAGGTACTTAACAATAGTTCAATACATAGGTAGGTATCAACAATAATTCCCATTTACGTTTTGACCAAAGACCTAAATGTATGGAACAGCTGATTTTTTTTTTTTCGAGATAGAGAGTTGGTCCAATAGAAAGAGTTGTTCGTTTGTATCACGGGAGTCATTTCAGAAGGTTTGGATGATGATAAAAAAGTCGACCTGTATATATATGCAGCGTGAAAACAAACGTAGCATCAGTTAACCTCACTCTGCCGGCCCACAAGGTGCTTCTTCACGCCTCTTTTGAAGGACCCATAGGAAGGAGGGAAAACGTGTGCTGGTAGATTATTCCAACTTTTGGAGGTGCTACAAAGCGAATCTTTTGGAGGTGCTCGCCTTCAAAGCGATCGAAAGCGAGAGAGTTAGGCGGTCAACCCCCTGGGCTATATCACGCGGAAATTCCATCGCTGATCTTCCGTGCGGTAAACCCGGTTAAACCCAGCGGTCTGCTAACGGACAACCCGAAGTGTGCCTGAAGACAGCAAATTTTATGCAACGAATAGAATAAAATAGGAAAAATCTTTACTTGATACAATACTGATAAATGTATTGACGTTCCGCCGCGCATTTTCCGCGCATTTTCTGCGCATTTTCCGCGCCAGAATTTCCGCGCAATGTGATGCTGGCCTTATTCACTAGATCAGGGGGGTAACCACGAGCTCATAGAGCAGTGTTATTGCAGTTGTGAAAACGAGACGCGTGTAGCAACGAATATACTCGCGTCTCTTTTCCACAACTGCAATAATACTGCTATAAGAGCTCATAGTCAGGTGGCAGGTTAGCAAAAACTTGAATTTCAATAGCATTGAAGCAGCGCGCCTCAATCTTCCTGGTAACGAACTTAAAGAGTAACCCTCTTGAAACACAATTGCAATAATCAATTTCCAATCCCAAATGTAAAAAATTCAAATGGCACTCTTAAAAGCGATAATAGTGCTACATTGGAATTAAATTGCGTGGAAATTGAGTGAACAAACTATTATCGAGATGGGGCGTTTCAATATTGCGAAACTTATCCCAATATCGATACATATTAATCGCATTGGAATCGTATTGAGATTGAGTTTGCGTCAATAGTAGCCTACCTGGTGATAAACGAGGAAAGATAAAATTTCGTCATACTAATTCTCGTATTCGTTGACACGATCGAATGGCAAATAATGAATGTCAAGATGATATGTTTGTTTTATCTAATACCTATTCATGTATATATACTTATCTATAATCTGAATCTTGGAAACGGCTCCAACGATTTTCATGAAATTTTGTATGCAGGGGGTTTCGGGGGCGATAAATCGATCTAGCTAGGTTTCATTGTAAGAAAACATTATAAAAAAAATGACGAGCAAAGCTCGGTCATCCAGGTACTATTAATTAATTAGTAAATGAAGCTTGCTCTTGTCATCATGATACCCTATGTTTAGTTGACTTTGAATCGTCAATTCATCATTAACACATCTCATGAGCCCGTTTGCCCGCTGAATACAAATAGGCATTAAACGGATGCCACCGCGCACCGGTCGGATCGCATGATGCAAGCAAGCAATTCTACTTAAAGACGAATACATTATGCCTCGAAGATTTGCTTACATATTAGTTTTTCTTCAAGAATTTTGGTAGCTGTGATCAATGGGCATTGGGCATTTGGCATTTTGCAGACGAAGAAAATTTCTTAATTATGTAACGGCTTATTTTTATAAAAACACACACTTTGCCGCCTCTGTGGTCTAGTGGTTAAGACCACCGGTTTAGACCCAGAGGTCCCGGGTTCGATTCCCCGCGGGGGATACATATTTGTGTACTCGTTTTGATTGGTGCTAGGGGTTGTTTGTCCGTCTGACTAGCTACCGCCATCTTATCTAAATATGTCGCCATAACATCAATGTTTGTAGCATTGTTATGTTCCGGCAGCTAGAGATAAGACAGCAGTGCCCCACAGTTGAGGATACCGGGTGAAGTGCGCTTCCATCATTGGCCTTATCATCACCATTAATCACTTAACATCAGGTGAGATCAAGGCACGTGCTTACCCGTAATATAAAAAAAAACAATCAAATTCACATTGTTAAGGTAATCTCGATATCTTACTCAAGTTGTTGTGCTATGTGTATGTTTGTGTGTATTATGTGTATGTAAGTATGTATCCAAATAATGATTTTATCTCTTAACCATCTATATATGTATTAATTACTCAGTTTCTCATTTAAATAATCCTAAATAGATCATCGGCAGTCATCAACAATGTCTTTCCGAAGTAAGATAGAAAAACACTATAACTACGCTAACGCTAATAAAATGAAGATTTTTTATAGTGTACCGACGACTACCGGAACACTACACTATTAATAATCTATCGCTTATACATAGGGTTGCCATCCGTCCGGGTTTCCCCGGATTTGTCCTAGTTTAGAGGGCGTCCGGGGAGCGTCCGGGCGGGGTTTCATTTGTAGCCCGGGTTTTAAAAAATTAAAGTCTTGGGCCGCAGCTGGACAACTGACGAACCGACACTGGCACTGCACTAGTGATGGGACTCGAATCGAATATCAAAACTCGAATCAATTCGAATTCGAGTTTCATAAAAACCTGTTGACATGTCCGGGTTCTGGGCTCCAAAATCCGGGGTTTTCACGCGTCTTGTCCTGGTTGCCAAATTTTAGAGATGGCAACCCTACTTATACATTTAATGAAGAAGTTTCATAGTGTACCGGCTACTGCCGAAATAATACAGTACAACTACTCTATCGCAGATAAAATGAAGACGTTTCATAATATTCCGACAACCACCGGAAAACTACAATACTACTAATCTAACACTCCTAAATTGAAGACGTTTCATAGTGTACCGACAACTACCGTAAAACTAGATCTTCTTAGTCGGGTACTCTTGGCAGAGTGGTCGTGGTTATGAGTGGGTCCTGATGAGTGGTGGCTCTCGCAATGCGTCTCTATTCGACTCTATTGGAAGCTTTGTGAGAGCAATTGGTCATTGTGGATTGAGTGAATGAGGAAATGAGATCCGTCCATCGGTTCGGCGAGCGGCCACGGGATCTCTTCCCGTCGACTCTGCTCTAAACTACAACACGCTCCATTGAGTCCTTTTTGCGAATTAAGTGCCCAAAGAACTTCAGTATTCGCATTTGAACAGTCGACGACAATCTTTCTTTGTTGTGAAGTTCTTTAAGGATCGATACGTTGGTACGGCGAGCAGTCCTCGGAATCCTCAGTAGACGTCTCCAGCACCACATCTCTAGTGCATCTTTCTCCTTTCCTTCAGTCTCAATGTCCACGTCTCTGCTCCGAAAAGAACTCTACTACTCTATCGCTCCTAAAATGAAGACGTTTAATAGTGTACTGACAACTGCCGAAACAATACACTATCTACTGCTGATTGACTAGCTCCTTAAATTAAAACGTTTCATAGTGTGTCGAATACTGCTAACACTTGAGAAACATTACCGTGCTTGAGAGGATAATAGGTTTAGCAAATACTTATGTCAATGCGTGTGTGCATGCCTGGCACGGAGTTTGCATTACCGCGATGTTTGTCCTCCGACAGTGTTCTGAATAAACAAACTGTAGGTAGGTACTACTGCTTTAGTTTGCTCATAATATTACGCCTATGTATAAGTAGGTACTTAAATTGGAAAAATTATAGCTTAATTTAAAAAATAATAATGTAATAACGTTCGTAATGTTTAGTTTGCGGCCTTTAAAGAATGCTATTTCTTAAAAAAATATAAAAAAAAAAAATATTAACATTCGGATAACCTTCTCTATATAAACTATAAGTGTGCGAAATGTCATACTCCTCTGTCCGCGCAATTTTCGTAAAAACGGGTACAAAGTTTTTGCTTCACGTATTAATATACTTATAGATAATCTAACATAATCAGGAATCCAACTTAAATAAACGCAAGTTAATAATGAAAAAGTTTTGTTAATGTTTGTTTTTTTTCAGATTTTCTTTTAATATTGGATGAGGACCTTCGTGACCTTCCAAAGCAGGGAGGAGCTCGAGTTATTAACTTTGATCACTCATATGCTGACCCAGCGATTTCGAAAGGTGCTTAACTTGCAAGCCACTACATCATCGGCACTTTGCCAATAGTGGCGAAGGGTTCGAGGGGTTCGGATCGGATCGGGATAGCCCTATCCGATCCGAACCCCTCGGAGAATCGAGTAGGACGCGGGGACACGCACTAGTGCGTGATGCTGTTCCCTCTAGAAAACCTCTGACGTTGATTGGTTACCCACGGCTATTTGAACCCTTTAAGTTTCTTGCCTGCCCCCAAAAAAGCCCGGTGAAGCTAAAAGTGCTATCAGGGTGCCTAGTGTGAGTTTTGTTTACTATCCGTATTCATTCGATTACGTTTACGAAAACGAAAATTAGTATGGCATTGAAGCAGCGCCTCCTGGCGGCATACGAGAAGAGTTAACATTTTGCCATACAAATTCTCGTTTTCGTTAACGTGATCGAATGGCGAATGAACTCGCACTTGGCACCCTGAGTACCTAGTGTGAGTTTTGCTAGCTATGTATTCGTATTTATTCGATTACGTTAACGAAAACGAAAATTTGTATAGCAAAATTTTAACTTTTCTCATATGTCGCCAGGGGGCGCTGCTTCAATGCCAAAATAATTTTCGTTTTCGTTAACGAGATTGAATGTGAAATGAAACTGACACTAGGCACCCTGAAATAGTCAGCAAACTCTCTCACAAACAAACTTCGCCACTCTCGAATCTAAATCTCAGTTATTTCTCTAACTGGCACGACGTTTTGCAACCGCGTAATCGTATCTATCTAGCAGATTTCTCAACGCTGCGGTAACTTAACACACTAGTTTTAGATATTTTACAACTTAACTATATGTGAAATCGCTTAATAATATCGTGACTTTTATTCCAATGACGTAGATTTGTATTTATTTTATTTTATTTTGCATTATGAGAAACATACAGCAGTAATAACTCAAATTACAGTAGGTAGGTACACAAATAACAGACAGGCAAATGATGACTCTACCAAAAATGTATAAATTGTATGTATATTATTACATTATATATAATATTACATGAGGAGCTCGATGGCGCAGTGGTTAACGCGCCCGGTCTGCGAGTGCTGAGGTTAAGCAACTTTCGCAAAGGCCGGTCAACGGATAGGTAACCAAAAATTTATCATCTCGAGCTCCTCCGTGCTTCGGAAGGCACGTAAAGCCGTTGGTCCCAGCTGCATTAGCAGGTGTTAACAATCACCAATCCGCACTGGGCCCGCGTGGTGGTTTATGGCCCGTTCTCCCTATCCATCCACAGGAAAGGCCCCAGCAGTGGGGACAAAAATGAGCTGATGATGATGGCACAAAATATAACACACAGGCAAATAAAGACTCTACCAAAAATTTATAAATTGTATATATTATTACATGTGTATATATAAATATTGTCTATCGGGTCCTTCTTAAAAAATCATTACGTACCTACGAGTAGGTATTATAGATTGTTAAATGAAAAAAATATATTGTTATTAGTTGTGAATCCAGTTCCGAACGCAACGGTTTAAATAAAAGTGACCATTCGAAACGAGTTTTATTCGAAAGTCTGAAAATTTGTAAGCGAATTTAAAAAGTCGTCGGTGGAATATGTACCTACCTATTTATTTGTTTATTTATTTATTTATTTATTTTAATCAGACATCTTACAAGCTAACAGATGAGTCATCCAAGGCGCTAATAAGATTATTTATAAACACAAACATAAATATATGTATACATAAATGCAACCACCGACAATTTACAATTATTGTAACCTTGTATGTAGTAAGTGGTGCCAAAAAGGTTACGGCACTGCAATTATGTCGCGACAAAATAATACGAGACGCTGGTTACCTATCTGCGGACACCTACTTAAAATAATGCAGTAATGCGCATGCGCAGCGTATAAGTCTAACAGTAAAAAAGAACGATGAATCCAAACAATTACAAAATCCCTAAATACCACTAATAAATAAATGAAACATATTATTTAAAATTTGTTATATTATTGCTTATCATCATCATCATCATCGTCAGCCATATGATGCCCACTGCTGGGCATAAGCCTCTGCCATGGATCGCCACAACGATCAGTCCTACGCTGCCCGCTTATACTATAAAAAATACCTTAGTTAGACAAGTCTGAAAATTGTAGGCGCCAATATATTACTTCAGGGTGCCAAGTGCGAGTTTCATTCGCCATTCGATCACGTTAACGAAAACGAGAATTTGTATGGCAAAATGTTAACTCTTCTCGTATGCCGCCAGAAGGCGCTGCTTCAGTGCCATACTAATTTTCGTTTTCGTAAACGTAATCGAATGAATACGGATCGTAAACAAAACTCACGGTGCCAAGTGCGAATTTAATTCGCAATCCGATTACGTTATATGAGAATTACAAGAACCATTGAGTTTTAATGACAAAATTGTGATTCGGAACAGCTCGGAACAGTCCGAACGCAGCTGTCGCGAGATTCCGTGATGATGCCGGTGAGAGGTTGTCTATGTTCCGATCCGATCCGATCCGAACCGATCTGAACGCCTCGGAAAATCTAGTAGTGCACGGGGACACACTAGTGCGTGATACCGTTCTCTCTAAAAAGAGAGATAAAAAGAGAAAATCTCTGACGGTGCTTCGTTTCACACGGCTGAGGAACTTAGGCTTTAAGCTTGAGGCTTTTAGTATCTCATCATCATCATCATCATCTCAGCCCAAAAGACGTCCACTGCTGGACAAAGGCCTCCCTCAAGAATAAATCATTTTGAGGATAATTTGCCATAATCGCCACGCTTGGCAGGCGGGTTGGCGATCGCAGTAAGGTGAGAATAATCACAGAGAGACGCTGCTGCCCATCCTCTGGAATGGTCCCATAGTCGCCTTCTACGACACCCACGGGAAGAGATGGGGTGGTGCAATTCTTTACCACCGGCACCACATGGGGGATATTCAGTTTCTTGCCGCCCTCAAAAAGGCTGGTGAAGCTGAAAATGCCGAGTGGCAATCAGAAAACTCTCAAAAAAAAGCGTTTGTATGAAACTTGTATTCTGCAGTCTCCTTATTTTGTGGTCGCGTCACGTATCGCGTGACTTTCGCTCCGCCCCGCTGGCCAAGTGGGCCAAGTATCACCTGCTACTATGTTGGCTAGTAAGTACATATATGTATAGTGTAGCGTATGTGTGAGGTATTCCACGAAGCACACCCAGACGAAGCACACCCAGACGAAGCACACCTATAGTATTCCACTTAGCACGCCCATATAAATAAAATTTTAAAATACTTAATTTATTTTCTATTCCCCGAAGCACACCTGCGAATATCACTCGCATAGTGCGGGGACTAAGAAATAAAAATGTCGACAAGAAAATATTTATTATTTAATAAGACCAACTTTAATTTTAACATCAATCTGTTTCATTCATAAAGTGATACAATACTTGTCATTTTTATAATCTTACTATTTAAAATCACAGTGGAGGTAAGTATGTGGCATACGCTACCATTCAAACGCTTCTACTCCTTGAAGTCTTTATCAATTAACAGCTATCTGTTTTGTTATTCAAGTTCAATTATGTATAAAATTTAATTGATTGAATACACATCGTAGAAATGTTTTTTAGAAATGACCACTGATGATGATTTGTTTAAAGATGTTGATACCAGTCTACAGTTAAAATGGAGTTTTACATTTTTTCCGCGATCATATAAGCTTTCGCATACAGGTTTTCTAGCATCCCGAAATAGTAACCGGATAATAATTTAAAGAGATTCCGCAATCTGTTTGTTGCATTTGTTTGCATTCCCCAATTGTCCCGTAAAGACGAGTATAAAACGCTGCTTCCCAGATGTTACTTGTTTGATGTACGGATCATTGAAAAAAAAAAATTACACAAAATTACATACCTACTCACATTTTGTGTAAAATTTTATTTTGTTCAATGATCCTTAAATGAAACGTTAGTAACGTCTGGGTTAAATAAAATTATCTGCAAGGAATACTACGTTCCTTGAGGGTAATTATAAATTTGTTTGGAGCTTAACTGCAGACACCATCTATCGACAAAAGTAAACAAATATTGTCTCATTCCTTTACGGTTATTTTAAATATTTTTTAACGTAACAGCTTAAGCCGATTAAAAGACGCCACCAATCTACAAATTAACATTATTTAAATATAGTATACACGTCAGGCTACATTCCTTTTTTTTTAAGGTTATCTGTCAGTAATCGAATTAAAAGACGCCATCTACCGACATTTTCTAACATCAACAAGTTGTCATTGTTCAATTATGTCATCCACATCACAGATAGGTAAGTATTACAATGCTAACTCACCGCTAAATGTTGAACAACATGTGAATGGTGGTTTGACATACGCTGTGTTGATTTTAGCACTTGGCTGGTGCAAATAATTTGTTCCAACAATGAGTAGCGTATTTAATGAAGGTGGACACAAGGTCGCGTATCGGTATCAAGGTATTTTCTGATTATCGAGCTCGTTCAAAGTTCGAAGAAATTTGTTTGTCTTTTGTCAAGTAAACTTAGTTTGTGTGTGGTTCGTCTATTTAAAGCATATTCAAATTTTTCCTAATAGCGACAAGTATATTTTAGGTACTAAATTAAATATTTTTAAAATACAGTGAAAAAATTAAACGCCCACCCGACCCAGCCAGGAATCGAACCTGGGTCTTCCGCAATCCGGGTGGCTGCACTGACCGCTATGCATGCTACCGGGAAGGCTGACGTAAGCGCTGAATTTTGTCAGTGCTTTTTTAATTTTTGAGTGCTTATTGCGGCACAGTGCCATCTATCCAAAGGTTATTGCAACTGATGGCTAGTTTGACAAGTAGATAGTTTGACAACACAACGCTATAGTAAATTTTACTTTTTATTTTTAAGTGCTGTAATTCAGCTTCAGTGCAGCAATTAGCACTTAAAAATAAAAAGTAAAAGTTTCTAAATTAAATTAAAAAAGTAATTTTAACAGGTTGACCGCCCAGACACAATAGACATTCAATTGTTTGTCGGTCAAATGTTTTATAAAATGTGCTAGTTTATATTATTTCGAACTATGCATTTACATATACATATATAGTTACAAGATATACATTTTTACTAGAAAAAGTCAACTAGCCTCAGAAAGGTCGAGTGGAAATCGACTTTTGGTTCGTGGTAAGGTCGTGGGTTCAATCAAGCTTCCAGAGGCTGGGTGATTTTTCTAGTAAAATTACTTATATCTTTGTTAATTTATATAAATTTTAACTATTATTCCACATCGCATGCCGTGGCTGTCTATAATTAAAAACAGTAATTAGATTAAGTTTGGCATTCACTCTATCTGTACTGTTTCCTATAAGTTTATGTCGACTGCCCAACAAATAAATAATTAAATATTGTGTGTTTCATTCTGATATTTAAAAAAACCACAATCGTGTTTCAGTTGTCTACTTTTGTCATTTCCCCATAGTCCAAATGTCAAGAGACCACTGAAAGACGATTATGGTCGAATAGCAACATCGAACTCGAATCCCTGTCAGATTACGGGAATACTGGTTTGCCAACTTGGTGCTATACAAAAAACGTGAAGCACCGTTAAGCACTGTTCCGTTATCCAAGCAATTTCGCGCGTTAAGGCGCGGCATGACTGTTCCAAAAACCAAGACTGTTGCGTATCATGAAGGTTTAATGCAAAGGTAGTGTTGCTTACTCCTTATAGTAAGTAAGTATTTGTAATGTTTTTATAATGTATTTATTTCACTTTTCTTTAATTTTCTAAAAACTTCGAACTTCTTTTATTCGAGCAAGTTATGTGCTGTGGTTTTCCTCGAATGTTTTAAAGGTGCTACGATTGCAATTACATTAGGTATAACAGTTTTATTCGCATTTAATTTACTAACATTAGTATTTTTTTTATATGTCATATTTAATAAAGTCAAGAATTAAAATCAAAATTAAACTAGGTTATATTAGGACTACCCAAAAAAAAAATTCATTATTATTGTCGTTATTATAGCTCATCGAGTAGACCAATAGATTACGATAGCGTGATTCAACAATACCAAACGGGTGTATAAAAAAATGTTTTAAACTTTAAACGTAATATAGCATAAAGCAGTTCAAGGAGACGTTTAAAATTCAGTAATCAGATTATGATTATGCATACTTAACAGTGCGGAATGTTCGACCTCTCAAATTAACAAGTCTAATCGGTACCTATAATATAACATTTATTATCTTAAAATCTTATAATAACATTATTAGCAGCTATTTTTTTGGTGTCCGAATCGTCAGTGAAAAAAAATAATTAAATAGTATCAATTCGGACACTGTGTCCGAATATAATGTGTCCGAAACGTCACCTAGCCGAAATAGAATAGTAGAAATAGAAAGCATTTATTAGTGACACATTACGAATGACATAACTACATAAAATGTATGTACAATAAGTAAGTGGCACTAAAAGCCCGCTCAGCATGATGTCAGGCCTCCTAGATTAAAGGAGAACCTGACGCTGGTCTTCCGCGAACACCTTAGTGTGGGAGAAAGCGCAACCATACAAAAACAAAGCAAGAACAATACACCATTATATTTCACACGAGATAACAAAGATACATACAAATTAAAAAAACTTACATTAACCACCACCAAATATGAATGGTCACCCAAGAGACGAAATTCGACCATTAATAATTAATAAGTTATTATTATTAAATTAATAGTTATTATTCTATTTTGCGTAGTTCTTAATCTATGTAGTAACCTAAAAGTTAAATTAAAAGTTACATAATAAAAGTTATAAATAGAAGCTAAAAATATATAGTAAAACTTTTTTTATATTAGTAAGTACACTCTTTAGGAGATGAAAGGGCCTTATCCCTACGAGCTAATATCTTCCAGTATTTTTTTTAAATTTTACTTTTTATTTTTAAGTGTTATTTGCTGCACTGAAGCTGAATTAAACATTTATAAAATACAGTGAAATAGATGGCACACTGCCGCTAAAAAGCAGTAAAAAAATAAAAGAGCAGTGAAAAACTTCAGTGCTTACATCAGCCTTCCCGGTAGCATAATGGTCAGTGCAGTCGCCCGGATTGCGGAAAGACCCGGGTTCGATTCCTGGCTGGGTCGGGAAGGCATTTCATTTTTGCACTGTATTTTATAAATATCTTCTAGTCAACCTAACGCTGTAGAAGATCGATATGATCTTCATCATCATCATCATCGTCATCGGCCTATACTAGTCCACTGCTGGACATAGGCCTCTCCAAGTGCACGCCACCGAGCACGACCCGCGGCTACTCTCATCCAGCTTTATTTCATTTATTTTTAATTAGCTTCAACACAAAGATTCGGTTTGCCATAATCTGACTTATCATAAATTTAACTTGCATTATATATTACTAGCTTTTGTTCGCGGCTTTGCTCACGTGGGCTACACGACTTGTGTTTATTCGTAATAAAAGCCAAACTTATTAAAGGTAAATATCATTTAAAAAAAACCAATCAATCAAGTAAAAAGTGTCTAACACAAAACAACGTAATAAAGGTCACTCTGTATAAGTAATTTTGGTCCGTTTTGAAACCTCCTGTACAAATTGTCATCCCCTACTTAAGGGATCATTTTCCAAAAAACCTGAAACAATTTCTTACCAGGCCAAATACCGAAATTTAAAGAATGACAGATTTCCATGCAACTTTCCAAGCTTATTTCACCTATCTAGGGGAGATTTTTCGAAAAATGCTAAAACACGTCATTGTTTACTTTTATTGAAAAATCTATAGATCGATTAAATTATTCATTTTGATAGTTATTAAATACTTAAAAAATAACGATTTCCCCAAAAAAAAATTCTTCCCTTTTTTACTCTTTTAAAAGAAAATAAACAAAATTCCTGAGATACGTCATTCTTTATTTTTTATCAAGAAGCCAAATACCAATTTTCATGTATTTACTTCAAAACTGACGGATTTTCATACAAACTATCACCCAATATTTGACCCCCTTAGGGTGTGATTTTCGTAAAATCTTTTCTTAGTGGCTGGTTACGTCACTCAATTTACCCACAGTTCAAATTTCATCTAAATAGCTTCAGCTGTTTAGGCTCGGCGATGATGAATCAGTCAGGCCAAGTCATTATATGTATATAGATATACATACATAATTTAACAATCATTCGATTATTGTTCATTCAAAACTGTAACAATCTGTTAGCAATGTTACTATAATTTTACGAAACATCTTTTCTAAAATGTAACCACTTGTTTCTTAAATTCCCCATATTTTTTCGAGGTGTCAAAACTAAGTAGACACAGTTATATTTGTTACCTGCTGTGTAGTAATATAAATAAGTAACAGTTTCTACACTACAACCGAAATGGTTGTATGGGGCAGTTTTTTATTGAACAACATTTCATTATTATCTCGAAATCAAAAGAAGCTTTATTCTTTCATGTTCATGTTAAAACTGGCTTATCACCAATACCTATATATATATTTACTTTAATTAAAACGGTTATAAATAAATATAAATCACAATAATATTATAAATGCGAAAGTTGGTGTGTAGGTGTGTATATTTGTTGCTTCTTCACGCTGCAACGGATGGATGGATTTGGATGAAATTCTACATACAGATAGTTTGTAACCTGGATTAACACATAGAATACTTTTTATACCGATATTCCTACGGGAACTGGAACCACGCGGGTAAAACTGCGGGCGGCCGCTAGTATACTTATAAATGTATCGTAAAATTCTTTGGAATTTATTGCACCTAATATTGTGTCAGTTGTGTGATGTAAGATTTTACACCATGATCATGGTTGAGTTTACAATTTTACGAATTAGCAACCATTTGCGCTTGTGCGGAATTCGGAAATGTGGTCACTGGTCATATTTGCGTTAACCAAATATACTTAGTACCTAATACAGCGATTTTGAAGCTAGCGGCTATTTTATCAATTTTATTTATTTATTCGTTATTTGACCCTTTGTCAGTGTTGTCAACTATAATTTCGAAATTCCACTAAACGTACTTAGTCGAAAAATCTTTCAGAATTACCTATAGGTATGCGTAACTAGTAGTGTTTAACTATTTAAACTATCATGGTCACTTGCTATAGAGTAATTATTAACGGGGTTTGTGAGTATCCGATATTTTGGCACAGTTTAATGCGGGTTTAATGCACAATACTGAAGTTAATGCGGGTGAGTTTTTTATGAGCAGACAAAACGATCTGCCCTCTTCCTTTTCTTGCCGAAATATCGGATACTCACAAATAACAAACATGGTTAGAATCCCGTTAATAATTACTCTATTAGTAGTGTTTATTATAATATTGCAAAAGCTTCTGTTTTTTTTTTTTTACTTTTGAATCTATATTTTTAGACTTTCCACAAAGGTACTCAGCAAAGTACTCTTTTAGACAAGAACAATTTAAAACACCTCAATGCATTGTCTCTTGGTGTAACGAATTGGATAAGGTTCAGTCACAATCAATCAAATGTTCGATGATAGAATTAAACAAGTCGTCTGTCTATCATGTGCTCGTAACGTAAATTAGCTGCGACGGTGTAGGTTTTATTTTAAACTAGCGGCCCGCTCGCGACTTCGTCCGCTTAAGTGAACACCCGTATCCTATAGAACCCTATAGTAGCGCCACCTATCAGGTCCAATTATATGCATTATACATAGAAAACCTTCCTCTTGAATCACTCTTTTATTATTATTTTTTTTTATATTTTCGGGTAAGCACAGTGCCTTGATCTCACCTGTTGTTAAGCGATGATAAGGCCATGTGGTGGAAGCGCACTTCACCCGGGATCCTCAACTAGTGAGGCACTGGCTATCTTATCTCTAGCTGCCGGAACACAACAATGCTACAAACATTGTTGTTATGGCGACATATTTAGATAAGATAGTGGTAGCTAGCCAGGCGGACAAACAAGTCCTACCACCAACCAAACCGAGTACACAAAGATGTACCCTTGCTGGGAATCGAACCCGGGACCTCTGGGTCTAAACCAGTGGTCTTAACCACTAGACCACAGAGGCGGTTAAGTTTACTATCTATTAAAAAAACTGCATCAAAATCCGTTGCGTAGTTTTAAAGATCTAAGCATACATACATAGGGACAGCGGGAAGCGACTTTGTTTTATACTATGTAGTGATTTCTTAGGGCTAAGCGCTTGGCTTTCGTCTCACCTGATGTTAAGTGATAATAAGGGCGAAGTGGAAGCGACTTCACCCGGAACCTTCAACTACTGAGGCACTGGCTATCTTATTTCTACGGAACAATGATGATACTAACATTGATGTTATGACGACATATTTAGATAAGAAGGTGGTGGCTAGCCATGCGGACAAACAATTCACTAAAGAGTACGAACATGTATTCCCCGAGGTTCATGTTCCCCGCTAGAAATCGACCGTGACTACCACCCGTGACCCCTGGGTCTGAGACTAGTCGTTTTAACCACTTAACACAGAGGCGGTTTAAAGTAGCTGTCAAGCTGTTAAAGTAGCTGTCAAGCTGTTAATTGTTGAATACTTTTCTGGTGCAGATATTTTTGTCGATTTGTCCATCGTAGCATTTTTATACTTGCGACATTAATCTAAGCTTGCGACTGTACTTAATCTAACTTTCACACAGTGTGGAAGTAGATTGTATTCAAAACATTTCAATGTCGTATATTAGTCCAGTTTCTGCGATAAAATATTGCAAAAGAGGTCTCAGCATAACTAATGTTGCCACTGGATTTCACTTGAAGACGCGTGACGCTATGCGTGGGTACAGTCAGTACAAAAATTCTTAGCATTAATATTAATATTATTATTGATTTAAGTCTTTAATCGCCGTGGTGGTCACCGGTGACTGACAAACAATCAATTTTCTATTGTGTCTGGTTTTGCGGCAATCAACGTGTTAAATATTAATATTAATAAAAACATAAAAATATTATATAATTTACCATATAAACATTAATATTTATATGGTAAATTATATAATACTAATAAAACCGGTCGTTGTGGAGATCCTTGGGGGAGGCCTTTGTCCAGCAGTGGACGTCTTTTGGCTGAGATGATGATTATGATGATGAATAAGTAATAATAATTTATATCAGCTTATAAGCATACTGCTAAGCTCAGGGGTCTTACCTCTTTAAGCAGTATTGTCACGGTAAAGGAGGTAATGTTGTTTTCACGAGAAACATCGTAATGGTAGGATGACAAGTGACAGGTGTCATGTGTCAGCTGTTAGCGGTTATATTGGTAGCACATTGGGTAATTTTGGGAAGAGTTAAAGCTTTTTGGATGTGACATCCTTAGTTTTGAGTAGACCCCCCCCCCCCCCCTCCCGTACCATCTTGAGGGAGTGGAAGTCTGTCTGGAAGTGTCAGAAAGAGTTATGCGGAATGCATGCAAAAGCAACAGTTTCTATAATGATTCTATTTTTTGATTTGGGATAGTAGTATTGACTTTGTACGAAGAATACAAAATTCAAATTACGAAATACGTGGACGAAGTCGAGGGAAAACTGCTACAATTCAAGTACAATTCTGCTTAGAGGTCACGGTAAGGCCCCAGGCCTTCCTAATTGATTGACAGTTAGTACTTCATCATCATCAGATTATAACCGTCCCACTAAGACTTTATAGAGGCCTTCCCATGAACAAAAGCAGATGGGGAGATTGAGCAAATCTAGTGGGTTTGCGTAGTGACACTGACCTAATGAGGTTTAGTGTTTTCATCTTACTGACCGACATAGAAGTTCTTAATTCAAATTTACCCAATAATCCACTGATAGACCTTGTTATCGGATATCGCCGAATATAATAGGCTACTCTTTCACGACGGGTTTAACCGTGACACATAAATTAATTATTTACGAGTATAATATAGGTGGTTAACTCTTACAAAATCGCAAGAGGTAAGTATCTTGATTACGCAACGCAATTTAAGCAATTTAATAAATTGTCTAATGACCAATTTCTGTAATATTAGTTCTAATTCTCGTTTTAAAATCGTTAAGTAATGAATGAAATGACACAAAGAAAAACAGTGTGAAACTATCGAGAAAACACGGCAGACCAAACCAAAATGTGAAAGCGGATATTGTGCGCTACTGTACATACTAATGACATCCGATTAGATCGGGTACAAAATGACGCTATCATCTGCATTCATAGCTGAAGCTTGCGACTCCGCCTGCATTTAAAATTCTATAGTTTCCAAAGAGAGCATCAGATTTTAAATAGCTTTATGTCAATTCGTGTCTTCCGAGCTACGTTTGAGAAGAAAAATCATATCGATCCGTTGCTTCGTTCCAACGTAAGAGATGCACAAACCTACAGAATTCCGCACAATTATTATTATTATTCATATACAGAAAGATACTTACACTCCAACAACGCCCGGTAGTTCACCGAAGAAGTCCTTCCGCACTTCAGACTTGTATTTCACCAGACAAGGCATAGCTGGTCTGAAAGGAGTCGGGCCCTCACGCCGATACATCCTCTCGATCTCGTCAGCATCATACACGAACAGCAAATCCGGCCTGCCAATCAGACCACCCAGCCTCACAATCCTGCCGTATTTATCCATAAACATTTTGGTCACTTTAGCGAACTCCGATATATCATATTGCCCGATCACAGGCACCATGCGCCAAGTATTCCCCAATAGAGGAATAGGCTTCGGCCCCGGCACTTCTGAGTAAGGTTTGGCATTGGAAAAGATTTCCTCGTTTAGTTCAGCCGTTGGGGCGATTTGGGAACGCTGACGTTTTGAGAACGGGCATCCCGTTGATGCGTATCTGACGTGTTTGGTAAGCGGCGCGTACGCATTCAGAGCGCGGATGGATCGACCCATAGCGGTTAAGGCTGAGTCGCCGACTGCGCGTCAATTTGCCGCGGAGGCAGCGTCGAGATCCACATTACCGTTGGGTGAGAACCGGTTCTTTAGCTGACTGACATTACATTCATGGACGGCTACAATGCCATTCACTTTTTAAATTTAATAAAGCACGCCATTATTTTTACGAGTAGCTTACTCAAGGTGGCACAATGTTTCTTTGTCATTTGGAACTAGGTATATGGAAATTATTAATTAGTTTAAATTAAACATAAAAAAAAAACAAAAAACCGGTCGTTGTGGAGATCTTTTGGGGAGGAGGCCTTTGTCCAGTAGTGTACGTCTTTTGGCTGAGATGATGATGATGATATAAGTACAAAGATGTTACATTCGTCGTTTTGCTTCATTTTCGGTGTTCATAGGATTTTGATGTTGCTTTTTTTTTATCAATACTGACATTAAATAATTTTGTAAGCGATGTGTTTGTTTAGCAAAATTACTCTTAGGTATGTCTATTTGTATGTTTGTGATGGAAAGTTTTGTTATTAGGTAATAATAATGGCATTTTCCATTAACAAAATAAAAGATACGTCGTACCTATATAGTTATTGTGAACAAAATTGCATACAGAATTAACATTAAATACAAAATATTTATGAACATCTTTTTTTTTATATTAACGGGTAAGCACAGTGCCTTGATCTCACCTGATGTTTAGTGATGATAAGGCCAATGATGGAAGCGCATTTCACCAAGGATCCTCAACTAGTGAGGCACTGGCTATCTTATCTCTAGCTGCCGGAACACAACAACAAACATTGATGTTATGGCGACATATTTAGATAAGATAGTGGTAGCTAGCCAGGCGGGCAAACAAGCCCTACCACTAACCAAACTGAGTACACAATAATGGACCCCCCCTCCGCTCGGGATCGTTCGATGTTGCGCCCGGAATCGAACCCGGAAACTCTGGGTCTAAACTGGTGGTCTTAACCACTAGGCCACAGAGGCGATTAATAGTCTAACGGAGCTATCCAACAAGCAAAGTAATCCAATAAAAAAAGATTATAAGTAATTATCTACTAATAATGTTCTTATGAAGGCATTGTTGTAGACTCTTTTACTTATAATAGCATTCGACAAGCTTTAACATACTCAAAAGCATTCATTTTTAGTCTTATAGTTTGCTACAAGACTAACGTACAGAACGGTTACAGGATACTATACATATAGTAACATTTCACAAGCGTAAATATTCTGAGGAGCATTTGTTTCTAATTCACAGTCTTCTAGTTAGCTACAAGAATATCTTGTTAGACATTAATAGGTATAAGTATCCTATAATTGTTTGCAGAAAGATCAAATAGTGTTGACTGATATTTGATCCTATAGTGGTATTTTGTAAGAGAACAAGATATTATAATCAGTGGTCGGAGTAGGTATATTGAATTAAGGTCACTGACATCAAACGTATATGTTAATATGGATACTCCTCCGAGTTTCCGGATTATTATGATAAAAATACCGAAACATCGAAATTATTACATGAAACTAGTTAAAAATGTATCAATACTCTCAACGCTATGCTGCTAGTGGCGTAGATGACCAGAATTTAATAGTAAAAAATGACTGGTGTGTAAAAACCTTGTTGTAGTAAAAGTGTTGGAGTAAAAGCCTAAGCATGTATAAAATGATATAATAATAATATTCATTTCAACACACGACATCCGGCAAACAGGGTCTTTTGTCCTCTTATCTCTATGCTCAACGCATCTGACCAATTAGAATCAAGTATCCAGGATGACTCATTGACTGTTTGTTCGAAAACAATGCGCTCGCACCGACATCCAGACCAAGTGGCTCACTCACTTATTTCGGTTCGTGGAGTGCGCTTATTTTATGTGTTGTGAATATCTTGACTTGACCCTGGCTTGTTTACTGTCTTCTGAAATCTACTTAAAACGACGAATTTGGCTTATAACTACGGACATCGATTTATTACTCTTGGATTGGGCCCATTTGAAGTTGTTTTTGTACGGGTAAGTTTTAATTATTTTCACTATTTAAGAAGGTTTTAGAACTTGGAAACAGTTAAAAAAATCACTTTATAGCAATCATCACAGCGCATGAGAGTCCGGTACGCACACCGCAGGGCTATCACCGCTTCAGTTAAAAAAAACACTTTATATGAAACAGAATTTCATTATCGACTTTACAGTTGTGTATGTATATATTGTAAATTTAAATCATTGTTTTAGGTGAGATATAAATAAATATGGCAAAGGTCAAGGCTGAAACAGTGCAAAAGTGGTTATTGCACTATCCTGAGCTACTTTACGATAACGCTAGTGGCACTATATACTGTACAAAGTGTGAAAGTCATTTGAAAGCTGTGAATAGAGGCAACATTACCAAACACATTGAAGGCGCTGTACATCAAGGAAAATTTAAGAGACCGCAAGAGGAATTTTACTTCGACCTCATTAAGTTCCTGATTCTATGCAATATTCCTTGGTCGCAAATGAAAAATCCAGCGTTCAAAGAGTTTTTTCAGAAATATATGTGCAGTACTTGTTGTTGCGTTTGTACCAATCGTAAAGTGGTTGACGAATCACAGTTACGAAAAGTTTATTTGGAGAAGTTTTATAGGAATAAAATCAATTCGATTTATGAAACTAATAAAAATGAGAAACTATGGATATCGCTGGATGAGACAACAGACATTTTTGGTCGATACATAGTCAATTTCCTAATAAAACCATTGCATCCTAGTAATAGTGCAGGCCGGCCTTATTTGATTGCTTGTAAAATGCTAACAGCAGTAAATGGACAAACAATAACACAATTTGTACTGCAATGTCTAGAAAATTTATGGCAAAACACTTTTGAAGCGAAAGTTGACAATATTTTAATGCTTTGCACTGACAGTGTAGCGTACATGCTATCTGCAGGGCGAAATTTAAAACATTACTTACCTGAAATGAAGCATGTGACATGTTTGGCGCACGCTCTTCATCGTGTAAGTGAGCAGATAAGGTCAGAATACAACGATGTTGATATTCTTATATCAAATGTTAAAAAAGTATTTTTAAAGGCTCCTAGTAGGGTAAACATTTTAAAAGAAAAATATCCTGACTTACCGTTGCCTCCGCAACCAGTCATTACCAGATGGGGTACTTGGTTACAGGCAGCATCTTACTACGCTCAACATTTAGATAAAATAAAAGAAGTTTTATCCTGCTTGAGCAGTTCTGATGCTATAGCCATACGAAACGCAAAAAACATTTTGGAAAAACAAAATTTAGATAATGATTTAAAATATATTGAAGAAAATTACTCTATTATACTACTAGCCCTAAAAGAGTTACAAAAACAAAATTTATCTCTAGCTGATTCACTTTTAGTATTTGATCAAGTAAGGGCTACGCTTAACGAGTGCAATAATGAGAATATAAAAAATAAAATAGAATCAGTTATGGAACGAAATCCAGATTTAGATACAATTAGAGAATACAGCGAGAGTATTGAAAAAAGCGTAGCAAATAATCAGAAACTTTATTTCAAATTCGCTCCATTGACATCTACAGATGTTGAACGATCATTTTCCACTTACAAATGGATCTTAGATGTTAAAAGAAATAGCTTAAAATTAGAAAATATTGAAAAAATTATAGTTATTTATTTTAATTGTATAGAGACAGAAAATCAAAATGTAGAACTTGTAACCGATGAGGATTAAAAATAATTATTTTTAATAAAACTGTAATAATGATTATTTGTATTAACAATAAACAATTTTGTTTGCTTACATATAGTTTTTTATTTTATTACTCTATTTACCAAATTTTTGGAAACTCCGGTACATTCCGGAAGAAATGCATGTCCATGTTATGATATCATGACGCAAGTATCTAAAATCAATATACCTACTCCGACCACTGATTATAATACACTGAGCTGAGGTTATTATAAATTTGCATCGCTATATTAGTCTTGTTCGAGATTCTTTTAAATGTAATTGTACTTAATTAGAGCGATATTAGATATAATAATCGTATAAGCTACTAGATCAATCACTTTACTAGTAAACGTCAGCCATTTCGTTCTGATTCAATAGGCGTGACGAAAGATTTTGAAATCCTCTTCCGTAATGTAGGTACACATTTACTATTTACGAAAATACCTTTATTTCGGTAATAAACTTAAGTTTGACGAAGATTTAAGCCATTTTTCTAATATTTTTTCAATAGTGCGCGAAAACAGCTCGCAGGTGTCATGGCGTCGGCTCTGACGTCACGCTTACGTAAACATGTCATTGCAATGTCAATGTGTCTATGCGTAGCGAAGAAAGCAAACCAAACATTAAATTAATTCGTGTGAAAAAAAATTAATGCCAAAGTTTATAAGTAGTGTACAGTAGGTACCTCAGTGTAAAAACACACAAATAAGAACATCCAACAAAGTATTTGTACAATCAATTCAAATGCGTAATCAGTAGTATCATAGTAGAACTATGGTAGTATTCACAACAACAAAACAGTGAAGGACAATATTGACAGCGGTGTTTACCTTATCGTGACGTCGTGCGGTGTTTCAGTCAAAATGGCCGATTGCAGTATTTGAATGTTTTATTTTATTGAAAATCTTAATAATCTCAATGTTTTTAATAAAACTAAACCAGTTTTTTAATTTTTTAATATGTATTTTCCTCTAAAATCATTAAATCATTGATTTTTTTAATACTGTCGTCATGCCTATTGTTCGTATCTGCTTTGAGAAAATTGTCTAATATGGATTTAAGAGAATGGAAACGATTTAAAAGGAGCGGTGGTATAAAGAATAAATAATTAATTAATTAATTAATTTCTCGTATTCTTTCAACCCGATCATTTCGTTCGGCTACCGTTAAGCATTTTTCGCAAAGGCCGGTCATCGGACGGGTGACAAAAAAATTATCATCTCGAGCTCCTCCGTGCTTCGGAAGGCACGTAAAGCCGTTGGTCCCGGCTGCATTAGAAGTCGTTAAAAACCACCAATACATGGGCCTGCATGGTGATTTATGGCCCGTTCTCCTAATCCATTCATAGGGAAGGCTCGTGCCCCAGCAGTGGGGACATATTTTGAGCTGGTGATGATGATGATGATGAAGTTATTAAAAGTAAAAACTAAAAATAAGTAAAAATTATACAGTGACAACCTGATACATTATTCTCGGTCGTGAACCTCATGGTGCAACAAAAACAGGAGTCGAAACATGTTAGGGTGAACAAGAAATAATGTGATAAAATAAATTTGAGTTTTTGTAATGGAAAAGTCATCATCATCATCTCAGCCAAAAGACGGCCACTGCTGGACAAAGGCCTCCCCCAAGGATCTCCACAACGACCGGTTTTGAGT
Organism: Eudonia mercurella; assembly: GCA_963082485.1. Lineage (NCBI taxonomy): Eukaryota > Metazoa > Arthropoda > Insecta > Lepidoptera > Crambidae > Eudonia > Eudonia mercurella. The sequence continues at coordinate 5,024,341 of OY720040.1, forward strand.
TGCTCGCATCCAGCGGCTTCCCGCGACTTTCACCAGATCGTCGGTCCACCTTGTTGGAGGCCTGCCCACACTGCGCTTTCCGGTACGCAGTCGCCACTCGAGGACTGTTCCGCCCCAGCGGCCATCAGTCCTGCGAGCAATGTGCCCTGCCCACTGCCACTTGAGCTTAGCAACTCTTCGGGCTATGTCGGTAACCTTTGCTCTTCTGCGGATCTCCTCATTTCTGATTCGATCTCGCAGAGAAACTCCGAGCATAGCCCTCTAATGGAAATGTAATGGAAAAGTAAATCTACTCAAATATGATTTTGCATGTTTACAAGGTGTTCTTTTTATATTTGGTAGCATGGCTATGTATCGGTATTGTACACCTATTAACAAATACCTGTGTAGCCTGTCTATTTAGCCCTTGAAAGGAGTGATGATAGGTGTAATCAATCAGAGCATGCGCTTTTTAATATATTTTTTTCTTTTGTTGATGGCTTCGTGCGGTTAGCACATTTAGCCAGTGTCAAAGCAATTTTTCTTACAAGTAATAAATAAATAAACAATATTTCCATCTTGTATGATGATGATGAATGATAATAGAAATGAGAAGTGAGAAATGATATACCCCCCAACCCCTCGAGTATCTCAGTAAAGATGTGGGACTTTACTAAGTCCTCACGCGGACTTCTTGAGAGTATTTGAAAAGTGACGTTGCACTGTTTTGTTTCATTTACCAACACTCATGCACACTCACTAACACTTAACGGTTAATAATCCACCATTATTTCACATTAATATTCGACATAACACAAATTTTATAAAATAAAACAAAACCGCTGACATGACTCTTCACTTTCCCGCCTAATATTGTCGCTTTTTGATTTATGGCGCGCCCTTTATGACGCGACGCTCTCGTGTCTTTAGTATACTGCACTGGAATGTTCTAAGCTCTAATTCTTTCAAAATAATATGTAAGTAGGAGCTTGATGGCGCAGTGGTTAACGCAACTTTCGCAAAGGCCGGTCATTTATTCATTTCTTTATTTGTTTAATTAATCTTTATTGCACATTAAAAATAAGCACGGCGGTTTTAATGCCAAATGGTATTCTCTACCAGAGACAGTCATCGTGCTTCGGCAGGCACTTCGTTGGTCCCGGCTGCATCAGCAGTTGTTACCACCAATCCGCACTGGGCCCTCGTGGTAGCTTATGGCCTATCCATCCATTGGGAAGGCCCCCAGCAGTGGCGACATTAAATGATGTGATGTGATGGAACTCTCTAATCAACTTTAGAGATATTGGGATTCATATTCGGGATTATTTATATATAACCAAACATCCAGTAAATGTAAAATATATTAAATATAGTGATACTGTAAAAGAAAGGGCGAGGAATACGGCCTTGCTGAGTTTCTTACCGGTTCTTTTCAATACAAGGCCTCCCGCCGCGTCTGTAGTCTTACTTACAAAGCGGCGAGTCGGCGATCAATGTAATAACTTTCATACGAGCTCAAATTGTAGCCATCATGATCGTGACAAAAAACAAATCATCATCAGCTCATTTTTATGTCCCCACTGTTGGGGCACGAGCCTTCCCTATGGATGGATAGAGAGAAAAACAAATATTTTAAATAATTTATTTTAAAATATTTTTTAAAAATTTCAATTAATTTTACTTTATTCAATGTGATTTCTTTAATTGAGGAGATCCGGGAGACCAAAGAAAAGATGGATGGATTGTGTGACCGATGATATGATTGTGAAGAGAGTGACTGTATAGGTGACGACTGATGGAAGAGAGTGGAAGAAACGGACATTTTGCGCTGACCCCAAATAACACGGGACCAGCAGGAAGAACAAGTGATTTCTTTAATTTTATTTAATTACTTTTAAGCATTATTTTTCTATGTCCTAACTAGTGATGAAAGAGACTCGAGTCCTTTAGTCGTTTATAATAAGACTCGCCTCTTTTTACACGACTTTGCTCTAAAATGAAGACTGTAGCTGTTAGTCTTAATTAATATGACTCAGTCGGTTAATGTACAAGACTAATAGACTAAAACGACTTAAACGACTGCAGGTCTTTACAAAAGAACTGACGTTTAAGTAAAGCGTGATAATTGTAATTAAAAACTCTTCAGGTTGAAATTACTTTATAATCACAAAAATTTATTAAAATGCTCTGGCTTTCTTGTTCTGTGTTATAATTCATTTTTGTAATATATTATCTTAAAAATCTTAGTAAAAAAGTACAAAATGACATTGTATATTAATAAGTGAAGGTACTTTCATACTTTTGTTGCCTGGAGAATACTTATTCTCTAGGCGTAAGCAAAGCAATAGTTGCATCAACACACGCCTTAAACGACTCTCGACTCCCCAGGCGATGAGTCGCCAGTCATTTAACTCTTTTAAGCTGCTTAAGTAACTGCTCAGTCTTTTACGTTAAAAGACTTCGACTAAAAAGGCTAGTCTTATGACTAATGGTTGGGGACTAAAAGACTGAGTCAGTCGTGAGGCGTCAAAAATTATATTAAAAGCCTTAAAAGACTGAGTCTCTGTCATCACCAGTCCTAACAGGTTGTGTGTTATGCACATCATAGATAATAAGTAAGACCTTAATGTAAGTATGTATTGCAAAATGCAATCTAATTTTGAAAAAAAAAAACATTTTGTTATTGCAAATTTCATTCAGAGAAGAAACAGTAGTATTGGTAATCTAGTGTATCACGCACGACGACGTACTGTTAAAGAAAATATAAATCTTGTTAGCTGTGATCGCATTTAACTGGATGAGCACAATGCGTGGCTAATCTTTTTTTTGTATTCAGCTGTATTTTTTGTGTATCACATTCTGTTGGCGATCCATAACCATACATGTAAAAGTTAAGGCTTTTAATTTTATTTTTTATTTATCATACTACTATTATAAAGCTGAAGAGTTTGTTTAGTTGGTTGAACGCGCAAATCTCAAGAACTACTGGTTCGAATTGAAAAATAATGATTTTTGTATTGAATAGTCCATTTATTGAGGAAGGCTATAGGCTATATTTAAAAAAATGTTTAAAAATAATATACAGGGTGTTCGGCGCATGGTTGCAAACGAAAACAGCGAAGTGGTGGGGTCATAAACTGTTGATCACCAGTTTTTTTAATGGTAAAAGGAGGCAAACGAGTAGGCGACCCGATGGAAAGTAATCACCACCGCCCATGGACACCCGCAAAACCAAAGTAGGTAATCGAATCGCAGATGCGTTGCCGGCCTTGTGGAAGGAGTTGGATCTTGAGGAGGTAGGAATTAGGAGAGGAGAGGGGTGAGAGATGGGCTTCCGGTTTTTGTCTGTAATAATAAGCGTGAAAGTAAACGAAAATTTCAAAAATAAGTATGATGTCTTTTACGAGTATTAGCGTGCAAGTTAATTTCAGCTTTAAACAAAAATGTCCAACTTTTATAGTCAAAAGTCCAGGTTTTTAAATTTCATAGCTCGTAGTAAGTGTTGTAAAAACTCGAGCCCGTGAATCTAAGTAAAAGCACTTACCGGACGAAACACAACAGCAACAAGTGCTATTGTTTAAAAAAAATTGTCAGCCAAAAAGAGAATTACATTGAAATACTGGATGATAGAAGAAGCAGGTGGTCTGTAATCAGTTATTCCTAAAGTCAAAAACCTGATGATTAAAGAAAAAATGTCGATAGTTGGTTCCTGTTGAACACTGGTAACTACCCTATGTCATTTTATTTTGTTTGCAATATTTGATTAGCGTATGTCGTGTGGGTTGACCAAAATAAATAAAATAAAATAAAATAAAAGCTTATTGTGACTTACCACAGACGAGATGAGGACTAAGCGTTCCCCCGCTAGAGTAAAAAAAAATAGGAAACATAACAGAACTTCACTCGATACAATTTCTTTTAATTCTCCTCATGTCATGATCACTCGATGCGCATGAGCAAGCGAGGCGTGCGGTTTTCTAGCAAGATGCGTGGTTAGGGTTGCCAGGTGTCCGGTTTTAATCGTACGTGTCCGTATTTTGGTTGATGGGAAAAGCCTTTAATAAAATTTACCCATGTGTCACGTAATGTCTAATGTTCTATGTCCTATGTTTAGACTTTTTATAGTGTGAAATGTTATAAATTAGTATTAAGTAAATTGCAATACCTGATACGTTAAGTTTATACTGAAATTGCAATAAATATGTATGTATATTTGTATTGGAAGCCAAACACAACACGGAGGCGCCGCGGTAGACCGCGAAGGAGATGGCGGGACGAACTGGATGTATCTAACCGAAATTGGAATCAATTAGCTCAAGACCGCAATGGGTGGAAGAAATAGAAGGAGGCCTTTGCCCAGCAGTGGGGCTAAATGAGGGCTAATAATACTAATAATATTTGTATTTGTTTTCAATTTTTATTTTATTTATTTTGGTAACAAACAGTACTTTTATTTATATTGAAAACAATATCCGTCCAATTATTAACGTGCCCGGCCTTTCCAGTCTTTTTGTCTAAATAAAAAGCATGAAAGTGAACGAACTAGATGCTATAAGGAAATTCCAAAAATATGATGTCTTTTACGAGTATTAGCGTTCAAGTTAACTTCAGCTTTAAACAAAAATGTCTGGCTTTTATAACCAAAAGTCCAGCTTAAGTGTTGCGCCAAGACCGGTTTTTAAATTTCATAGCTGGTAATTAGTGTTGTAAAAAACTCGAGCCCGTGAGTCTACATTTTAGGAATTACTTGACTTTAGAGTCAATCGTAAGACTCGACTCATAAATACAGAGACTACCGACTGCTCGATGCATAACAAGTATATCGAGTTTCCGCATAAACTCGAGTTCGATTTCAGCGCAGCGCTCGAGTCTATTGTACGCTTGAGCCTGGTAAGTAAGAGTGATCAGTGTTCAGTGGCAGGTGGTATAGTTTGGTATGATGGTCTTACGATTAAGACATCACGCGGGCGAGGCCGCGGCCTGTGGAATAGTATATACTATTCCACCGGCCGCGGCCTCGCCCTGTTTTCTAAGGTACAAACACTACACAGCGAAACGTCAGGATACAGGATTACATTAAATAAAACTATTGTGTAAAATAAACGCGAGTAGATCCGTAAAAGTAGCTTCATTTCAATGGTGGAATAGTAAATAATAAAATTAAATGTAATATGTACAAAATTCAGTAAAATTGAACCATGCTTGTTGTACTTGAGACTCTGTTGAGTAGAAGTTGTTCGAGTTTTGTTTAAAACTCTACTTAGGTTTACGACTCGACTAGCTTTTATACTCAAGTCTAGGCTTCAATGACTCGCGCTCGACTTGGCCCTCGTCAGTGTTTTACGCCACCAAGCCCTACAAAATTAAGTCGAATTTATAAATTTATACTCCCGGTCTCGAGTTTTTTACAACACTAGTGGTAACCCTAGGCATAGTACACCACAATGCGTGCGACTCCGATTCAATAGATATAACTAATTAACAATCTTAAGATAGGTAGTTAAAGATGAATAATGAGATTGTTATTGTGTGTTCTCGGTAATAGGGCTAGTTTATATCAGGGCTAGTTGTACCACAAGGGTGCTTAGTGCGATTTTTATCTGCCATAAGAATTTTTACAGCAAAGTAAGTCTCCTAGTTTGTCACCAGCAGCAGGAGACAGGGGACTTTTCTCCATCTTCAATACCATAGGAATTTACGTTTTTGTAACGTGATCGAATGACAATTAAAACTCGCAGTAGGCACACAGCTCAGTAACTACGATTCATAGAAAATAAAATACACGAAATAATTTGTTACGATTGATTCATTAACTAAATGGTATTAAGTATATAGTTTGATGGTGCGACGCTTTGCAATTGAATGGCGGGTCAACGGATGATGGGTGATCAAAATAAAACATCTCGTTATGCTGTTTAAAGGCATTTTAATCTCTAACTTACGTGCTTTAAGTTAACAGAGATCATATACTTAGAGTCAGTTTATTTAAAATGAATTATAATTAGCACGTATTTTAGAGTACCATAAATCTCGTTATATGCAGTACCGGTAACTCAGTGGTTAGAGCCCATACAACCTTTTCGGTTGTAGTGTAGAAACTGTTACTTAATTATATTATTATTATAATTTTAAATTATTATTATACTACACAGGTAACGAATATAGTAGCTGTGTCTACCTAGTTTTGACACCTCGACAAAAATTGGGGAATTTAAGAAACATAAAAGTGGATACATTTTAGAAAAGATAATTCGTAAAATTATAGTAACATTGCTAACAGATTGTTTGAGTGAACGATAATCGAATGATTGAACGTTTAATGCAACTCTATCTGACATCCATTTTACTTTTATGTCAGTGTCATCAGCCATTACAAGTTATTAGAATTACCTATTGTTTTTAATTCATTATAGTTATTTACAATGTGCGCAAGTTCGTTTGTCGAGGGAATTTGGAAGATAATTCCAACTAATAAAGGCGCCGGCGATGTGACATGTATTTATTTTGTTTTGATTTTAACTTAATTGATTTTGTAAGGCTATCACAATGTTCAGTTACTAAGTCGACACAAAGTGTACTTATTGCTCGATTCAGTAACAAAATCTATTATGGGCGACGGAATAATTCGATGCCAGTGGTTCCAAACATGTATCACGTATCTATATGTACTATCGTCATGCAGATTCGGCAAGTGAGTGACCATGAGCGTAGATAGATTGATAAATTCTTTACTGGACACAATATTAGAAAATAAGTAAAACAGAACAGTATAAGTTCACAGTTTGTCGGCTCCGTAGCCCAGTGGGTAGTATGTACATCTGCCTGCGAAGCTCGGGGTTGTGGATTCGATTCCCACCCAGCGTTTGTGTTTGCCTTGTGTCTGGATGTAATTTATCTATGATGGTATGTATTTATATTTGTAAATACATCAGCTGGCTGATACCCAAAGCACAAGTTTACTACAAGCTTAATTTGGGATCAGATGGCCGTGTGTGAAATGTCCCCACATATTATATTATTATTATATTACAGGTGTGCAAAAACAAAAGGTAGATACGAAGTAACGCGCGCCGGCGCCGGCACGGCGCCCGCCGCGCCGTTTCATTTAAAAGTATTGTTTGTTATATTATTATAGAATGTTTGAGTAACACTTAACTTTTTTAATAGGAATCGAATATTCTGGAACTGTGTACTAGTTTCGACTATATGTTACAAAACTAAGTTAATTATTGTGCACATTTACTTGTAACTATTTATACACAAAGTTTAGTAACATTCTAGGAACAAAAATGTAGTCAAAGCGTAAGCACTTTTGGATAGTTTTGTTCTTGATGTCTTATCGTAGTAACAGTGGGGATATATTTATGAAAAATTGTTACCAAAAGTTAGTCTGAAACATTTTAGTCGCGAAGTGTAGGTATACTCTGTTACAATATTTTGAGGCTAAACTTCACGCAGGCACAAAGCGTAGTAACAATTACGACATACCTGTCGATTATTTTGTTACCGAAATTTAAGACACCACAACTGGATTTGGTTGTATGGACCCACCGCCTCAGATTAGACCCAGAAGTCCCAGGTTCGATTTTAATTGGTGCTTTTTTTAAATTTTAGAGGTCGATACTGAAACTTGATCTTGCAAGCTTGAGAAATACTTAGTAACCGGATAGGTGACCGAATTAAGTAGCTCACGTTACTCACGTCACGAAGGCACGTTATGCCTTTGGTCCCAGGTGTTGTCCTAAGATAGCAGATAGTAGGTACATCTACCTACTATCCCTAATCCCTATCGGGATTGTGGGTTAGGTCCAACCTCCCTATGAGCTTTTGTTCATGTGACATTTGTAGACTAATGATGATATGAGAATATAACACTAATTTGTTACAGAATGATGATGGTAAAACTTCAATTTTCTATATAACTAATAAACATGAAATGCTGTTCGTCGATAAAGCGCATCATTTAATCACTGAACGGAATTGGATGAAAGGCACATATACATACATACCATGTTCTGGCCTAAGATATAGCATACTATTTATTCCGTTAACAGATTAGTGTTACCTTAGAATAGTGTACAGTCAAAAAGACAAGTACCTACTTACCTTCAAAGCTACAATAAAACAAAAGGTCGACCCCGCTAAAAAAAACAGGAGTCAATTTGAAAAAAATGAGCCATAACGATACAAAATTAAAAATAATTGGTGTAACTAAAGTCTAAGTAATATAGTTTTAATTAAATGTGTACACAATGTTTAAAACTGGTATTGAGGTTTAGAAGTAATACACTTATTAATGAGCGAGGAAAAATCGGCCATTCATAAGTGAAAACCTAATATCAACATACAAAGAACAGATGAAATCATAACTATAACTTCCAGACAAACTACAGAATATATCTCCCATCCGATAAACGTATTGCCATATCTAGCTACAGGACCAAGTATCAATCAAAACAGTTCGTACATCCACCCTCTTAGCGAAACGCAACAAAGACTGTACAAACCGGGAATAAATTTCCATATACAACTTAACAGTGAAAAGCAACTTTATTTCATTGCGAGAAGGTGCTATATTCGGTTGTCTGTGCTGTTCCCACTTGTTGCTCGATCAACAGTCAGTACACGCCGATCTCAGTGCTTCTCGATGGGGCAATACCTACGTTTCCCATACAAATATAACTATATACATAGTCCGCTTAATTCCGGATCTCTGTATGTAGATTTATTAGTGTTAGGGGTTTACGTCCCCCCCCCCCCCCCTTCACTCCTCGCACCCCAAACGCAGTTGCACAGAGCACTAAGCTTATGATGCATCGAAAAGGAGGGGACTATAAATCATTACTTTTCAATATTGCCAACCAATGCATCGACTATAAATTAGATAGTATCTTAGTATCTGCGTCATGGACAGTTTTATTGGTTAACAGTTTTATTACGATAGTACTGTAGTGGTACTGTATGACATTGTGGAAATTGCAACTTTTACCTAATGCAAATTTTATTTTGTGTTTTTTTTACATGTGTGGTTGTCTTCTATATTTTTTGTGTTTATTGTAATGGAAACTGTCCTGCTATGATCGGGCATTTTCCAATCTTTTTGACGCTGTAAGGGAGAAAAGAGCTGGACACTTGCTGAGTTTCTTGCCGGTTCTTCACAGTACAAGATCTCCCGCCCAGAGTAGACTTACGAACCGATGGCATAGTGACATTCATAAGAGCTACTTGTAGCCTAAACTGAATAAATGATTTTGAATTTTGAATTTTTTGAATTTAGGTCTACAGGTTTTTTGCGTGTTTTATTGTCATTCGTTCACGTTGATGATTAAAAAAAAACAAAACATTGTGTGGCATTGAAACAGCGCAGCGTCACAAATAAAACGAGGTTAGATAAAATGATGCCATTGTTTTAATAATTTAAGTTTTTGTTAACATGGATCGAATCCCCATACTTTATTCTTTTTAATAAAAATAAAGTATGAAAATAATAAATAAATAAAATAAATGTTTCCCACACTCACACCAATTATCTAGCCCCAACAAGAGCTTCTTTAAGAAACTCGATAAAATGGTTAACTAGACAACGGATAAACATACTTAATATACTTAAATACATACTTATTATACATAGGAAACACCCAGACCCGAAACAATTTAAAAAAACAGATATTTCTAAATTGACCCGACCGGAGATCGAACCCGGGACCTCAGAGATGGCGACACCATGAAAACCGGTGTGCAAGCCACTCGACCAAGGAGGTCGTCTAAAATACTTTATTTCCGACGTAATGCGTGCATTTGAACGAAATATTCCTGTTGACTTAATCTCTGAACTACTGAATGATACTCAGACTCATGTGAAGTGAAACGAAACGCAACGATAATTGCGATGTGGCTTATTGCTATTTTAAAAACAATAAAAAATTATTAGATAGTGCCAAGAGTACAGAGCAATATGTTTTTAAACGTTTAAATAAGTAAATTTGGAAAATACTTTATTTTTTCTTCAAATCCTTTTTTTTATAGTTAGTGATAGATTTACTTAAATTTTCTTAATAGGTGGCAACCCTATCATCATCAGCCAATACTAGTCCACTGCTGGACATAGGCCTCTCCAAGTGCACGCACTCTGCATACAAACAGCAAATAAAACTCGTTCCAGAGGGCTTTCCTAGGGCCGGCCGTTGGTATTCGTAACATGAATTGAATTACTCCTTGTATAAAAAAAGCACTTTGATGACAAATAGGAAGAGTATATCATTTTGCTATAGGTATATACTTCTTTTTCGTTAACGTGATCGAATCGCCAATACGACCATTTGCAAATGCAACAAAACAAATGTTTGCAAATACAACGCAAAACACTTTTACAGAAAACTTGCATACACGCTTTAATACTAAGTAGAATTTATAAGAACAAATAATCCTTAATTCAGACTCTTCATCTAACAAATTCACGACAGTAACACATTTACCTACCTTTTGGCTTTTGGCCGTGGGTACGCATGAGGCCGGCTACTGGTTTCACGCGTACCGTACCCTTCGTCAAATACAGGAACATTTCATGAGCCTGACACGCTCCGAACCGCAACCTGTCTACGGCTTGGGGTTCCGGTCTGCGCTCCTCATAAATGTCCCTGTGGCAGTGATGTCGACAAGCTAAAACATCACGGACTGTCATGCCAAAAAAGTGCAGGCCTCTTCTCGAGACATGCCGCACTTAACGATATCATACGCCGGTCCCTTGCCACCGTCAACGTGCCAAGTCTACTTGAGCCGACTGGTATTGCAAGAGACGATGGCAAGAGAGCGGACGGTATGAGTTTGATTCCATGGAAGATGGGCCGGGTGCTGGTATGGGATGCAACCTGTTCAGACACGCTGGCCTCTTCCCATCTACATGGAACCATCAACAGAGCTGGTGCGGCTTGTGAAGCGGCTGAAAAAACTAAAGCATGCAAATACAGGGGTCTAGGCTCCGAATATGATTTTGTCCCTTTCGGTGTCGAGACCCTTGGTCCGTGGGGTCCTAGCGCTATAAGGCTTTTTAAGGAAATAGCAAAAAGGTTAGTCGACATCACAGAAGACCGAAGAGCTGGCAGCTACCTCGGACAAAGAAATAGTCTAGCAATTCAAAGGGGGAACGCTGCCAGTATCTTCGGTACCTTGCCTAAAGGGACTCCTTTTAATAATTTATTTTAGTTATTGTATTATATTTTTTAAGGTTTTTAGTTTTAGGTTCATTGTTCTTTTAATAATAATAATGTGATAGGTAATGTATTATGCATATTATAAAATAAACCTACCTAAGTATAACCCCCAAAAAATGTTTATATCCTCGCCTTTCTAAAAATTTAAGATCGAGCTAGGAATGAAACTAATATGTACGAGTATTAATAAATAAATAAAACATAAATTTAAATTGTTGTGAGTGTTTTAATTAGTAATTGAGCTGTTGTCTTGAGATAGGTACCTACAATCTTTAATTTTATGATTTATTTTCTAAGGAACTACGAGTATTGTATTTTATTCAAATAATGGAATAAAAAGTTCTAAATTTTAGCTTTTCCGAAGCGTTCGGTTTCTAATCGTCCACCAAATACATCTATGGTGTAATGGTTAAGTAAGACCACCGGTCTCAGACCCAGAGGTCCCTGGTTCGATTCCCAGTGGGGGTACATGTTTGTGTACTCGGTTTGGTTATTGGTAGAGCTTGTTTATCAAATAATCTAGACCACCCAATTAATGTGCCGATACAAAGTTGGTAGTCCTGCAAAACGTATTGATCGACTGTTGCACACACACCCTTTTAGCTCTGTCTAGGTCCGATCTAGGGTCTGTCGTCAGTTCCATCCGATGTCCCGACGCGCGCGGCCGGTTCGCGTCGTACTTTCTACCCGAGCCACCTGGAAACTCTCAGCCATGCAAAAGCCAGGATACAGCACAAGACCAACGAATATCTTTATCCTTTCACCCTTTCCAGGGTAAAGGCCCCCTTAGAAAGGGCGAAGGAGGGGCATTTATCCTAGAAAGAAAGGATATAGATATTCGTTGGTCTTGTGCTGTATCCTGGCTTTTGCATGGCTGAGAGTTTCCAGGTGGCTCGAGCGAGGAGGAGAGAAAAGGAGAAGTCAATTACTAACACATATTTCACTGCCGTGCTCAGAGACATCGAATAATATTAACAAAGACGTAGCAAAGATTTTCATTTCAAAAAAGTGCTTATGACCTCATTGCTCTAAAAGAAGACTGATATTTTGTGATAGATACCAAAAATTAGAAAGATACCTATATTTTTGATACTATCAATTTTTAAGTATGTAATCCAAAATAATAAATTAATAATGTTATAAAAAATAATTTAAAAAAAGTGATATATAGCTTTCACGGCTCAAGTAATTTTATTACGCTTAATTTAATAGCAATTAAACAAGATTTTATCAGTCACAAGAATTTGCCTTTTCACTTTGATTCATATTAGTCTTTATCTTATCTATACTATTAATAAAGAGATAAGTTTTTCAATTTTAATTTTTAATTTTGTACGGCAAAACACGAAATCCACGTCGAGGTCGCGGGAAAAGTACAAGTTAGATATATGACAGATATTTCCTCTGTAAAAGAAAAATAAGCCTTTTTTACAATGAAAAAACAAATGGTGCTAAAGTTAACTTTTTAATGTCTATAATACTATATGTAACGGAAGTCTCTGAAAGCGGCGTTTATGTTTCAGATGCGATGCGATGCGTCACACTCATTGAAAACTAACATAAATAATAAATAATAAGTATATATATTATGTATGTATATAAGTATGTATATATTATCTATATACAATAATTAGTTGCCACATATGAGATAACTAGACATTTTGAAGCACGCACTACAATTGTAAAGGGTTAACCGAGTTTTTGATCCTCAAAAGAAACGTTTTGTAATGAGGTTGAAAAACTCGACCCTATAGGAAAAACTTATACGAGAAACTTCTTCATTGTAATAACTCACGACCGATTTAAATGACTGTAAGTGAGTGGATTATGCCTACGGGGGATACCACTATAAAAAAAACGCACCGAGTGCCCTACCTCAATAGGTGGTGCGGAAATGGGCACACACCGATAACTTTACCCCGCGGCCCGGTCAACCCGAGCCGAGGTCCTAGCCTTTAGACGCGCCCTCTGGTTGTTCCGCTCTCGATTTCGATCCGTATTCTCGAAGAGTGGACGGGGACATGCTCGTGAGGACGTTGGATCACCACGGTTTGAGAACCTTTAGTTTCTCGCCGTTTATAAAAGTCTGGTTACACCGTAAAGGCTATCGAAGGCCAACAGTCATTTCTTGCATCCGCACCACGCTTGCGTGAAATCCGGTTAATAGCAAAGCATAATCTCCATAGAAAAAAAATATCTTCCGGGAGATAGTATCCTAGGTGTTGGTCCAAGTGTGTAATTATGTACTAGATTCCCGATGAGCGCTTGAAAAACGATAGGTAGGCGACTTTGGGGCTACGCAGCAACAATGACGTTTGTGGCGATAACAGTAAATAATAAATATATTAAATAAAATACTAAAAACGACAATTTAATTTTCCAATACAAAATGATTTGTTTGTTTTGTTGTCATGGAAACCATTGATATATATTTAACTCAATGATGGAAACTGTCAAAGCGGTACTTTAATATATAGCCTATGTTACTCAGCGCTAATGTAGCATTCTAATGGTGAGGAATTGTTTAAATCGGTCCAGTAGTTTTTGAGTTTATTCGTTGCAAACATACATACATACAAAAATACAAAGGTTTCCTCTTTATAATTTTAGTACTTATAGATGTTTACTGTACTCTCGACGAACCTTCTCATAAAGTAGACAAGTAGGCAGGTACTACTTTAAAATTCCCTTTTGAATCTTTCTAAACTTGTTTTTAATATCTCTTTAATGACTTTTACATTATGGTTTCTTTTGTTATTATTATGTTTAAACTGTTTGCAACCTTCGCTACAATTACATAAGGTCTAAGTACTATTTGGTTGTTTGGCGAGTGTTCGTGACTGGCTATAGCCACTACAATTCGGCCGTTGTACTTCGATGCGGACTGTATTAAAACTCGGTTCTTGATTATTGTTGTCGGGGTGCTGTGTCACGGCTTTCGCGGTGCGCGAGGTAAATATCCACCAATAGGAGAATTCCATTTTATTCTGCAAGGACAATGAAGGAATCCTATTGATGGATACCTACCTCGCACACCGCTTAGCTACCTCGCACATCTCTGGTGGAAACGCAGCCTTCTGCTGACAGCTCACGCAACACGCACGGTCCGTTAGAGTTATAACCGGCCAGCGTGAATCCAGCCTGCGCGTGAACCTTCGCGACCTCCTTTATTGTTTTTAACCAACTTCAAAAAAAGGAGGAGGTTCTCAATTCGGTTGTATGTTTTTTTTTAAATGTTTTGTGGTGTCGTAGCAGTCGACGTAGTCATCCATATAATGGTTTCTCGTAATCGCTTCGTATGCTCGCGGATAATCGGCAGCGTGCGCTTCAGCATTCAAGTCTCTTACGCTGTGCGCTAAGAAAGGTGAACTCTTAGCTCCGAATATCATTGACGTTATCTTGTAGCGCGTAGGTTTCTTCGTTCGGTCGGCACCCCTCCACAGAAACATCTGAGCGGTTTGGTCATCTTTACATATCTTAACTTGAAAACCGTAACCGTAATCGCGATAGCTCGTTCGCGAAATCATAGTAGCAGGCCCGCCAGGTCGCGTAGTAAGTCGGGACCCTCCAAAAGCTCGTCATTCAGACAACTCCGTTTGCTTCGGCGGCCGCGTCAAACACAACTCGTAGCTTTCCGGGCTTATTCGGATTCGTTACGGCGAAGTGAGATAAGTACCATGTGGGCTCATCAAATCGCTCTCGCTACTTTCCTCGGCATAGCGTTTATCAAACAGATTCTCTATTTGATTCGTATAAGGTCGCTTAAACTCGTCAGACCTGTCCATCTTCCGTTTTATGGATTTCAATTGTCTCAGTGCTGACTCGTAACTCGGCGGCAGCGTGACGTCATCAGTAGGTGATTATTGGGTATTCTACTTCGCTTGTTCGAGTGAGCGAACGGAGCGAGCGAACGATTAACGTCCAATAATCACGCTCGTGTTTTGGACGCCCAATCGACTTCTTAAAAGCATAAAGATATATATGTTTACGCGCTCTGCTTCAAAGTCATTTTATTGAAACTCACGAAACACTGTGGTCAATAATAAAACAGCTGCTAAGAGATTTGTCAAACAAAAACACTCATTAAAATGAAATGCATTAGCCCACCATCATCAAATGAGCCAAAACGACATGGCAACTTATTGCCAAACAGTATCCGTTGTATTGTTTGTGGTCCTTCGAATTGTGGAAAGACAAACTTAGTAATTAGTTTATTACTACATATAGATGATCCACGGTTCCATAACCTTTATGTACATTCAAAATCTTTGTATCAACCTAAATACATATTTTTAGAAAAAGTATTAAATATGGTTGCAGGTACATCGTATCACAAATATATATAATGACAACACCGAAGTTTTGAGTCCACATGAAGCTTTGTCTGACTCAATTATTATATTTGATGATGTTGCTTGTGGAAACCAAAACCACATCCGAGATTATTTTGCTATGGGACGACATAAAAATATCGATTAAAACAACTTATTAGGGACAATTCTAACCTAATTATATTATTTAAGCAGGACGACGTAAATTTGAAACACGTATATGATGAACACGTAGGGTCGGACATGACTTGTTCACAATTTCGAGAAATGTGCTCAACTGTTTAGAAGAAACTATTCAATTATCTTTCAATAAATAAGGATTGTGAACGAAACAAAGGATGTTATAGGAAGACATTTGACATTTGATACGTTTATAGAAATAGATTAATATTTAACTGTATTATGTACTAACATAGCTCATATGTTCGATTGTTACTAACCATTATGAGTCTTTGCTACTTGAAATTAAAATAATAACAATAAATAATAATATTTTACCAAACAGCGAATGTTGTGATGCTGGCGAAATATTTTAGTGCAAAACTATTTTTATTTGTTAAGTAGATGCAATGTGTACTCGAATGTTCTTACATTAAAACCTAGATCATTTTAGCTATCACTGCTTAGTCTACTAATTAGACGCCTATAGAAAGTTATGCAAAATCCTGCTAAGACTTCTGAGTGCTTCTATTCTTCTATTCTGACTGCGTTAGAAAATAACACGCAATATGCCCAGTAATTTTATTAGAAGTATCTATGGATGATATCTCAACATGAGAGTGGAGCCGCTGCAGTTGCGACACAATGTCAGTTTTAGGGCATTTATGGAGCGGGTCCCGAACTCCCGACAGCCAAGCTGGATGACACCTTTATGAACGAGGACTTCTGGCTGAAGGGTGTGGTGTACCGGCGCTTCCGTGGCAGATGGCCAACCAAAACCACAGGAGCAGCGCGACATATTAATAAGTCATATGTACCAAATCGAATTTGTTTTATTAGTATGCATAATATGTTACTTTGAAAAGTACTACTACAAAACAGTATTTAAAGATAAGCAATGGCTAAATACGTGTTTAAAATATTGTGTCTCTTTTTAATAATATTAGCTAATGTGAGTGACAGTGACAGCATCTGTTTTCTAACTCTAGCCATCGTTTTGTGGTAAAGCAGTACTTATGTCTATGTTGCCTGTTATTTTGTAATTTAGTTCATCATCATCATCATCATCAAGCTAATTTTATGTCCCCATTGCTGGGGCACGGGCCTGCCCTATGGATGGATAGGGAGAACGGGCCTTGAACCACCACGAAATAGTTAAAATTAATAAAAAAACACAAATGTTGAAAAAATTTCCACGAGCAGGATTTGAACCTGCACCCTTCTGACATTCCGGGTCAGGTGCTCTTCCAATTGAGCTATCGTGGTTCTAACCAGCCCGCCGAAATTATTCAACACTTTTTTTGTAATTTGTTCGCAACAAAATTTGCTTTAAAAATCATTTTGAACATTTTATAGTTAAAATTAAGTTATTTCTCGTACTTTATTGCCCTCATAAAGTAGGTAAGTTTATTTTTTTTTACTTATGGTTAAAATTTCTCTTTGTTTAAGTTGTAATTTTGTTGTTGTTTTATATTTTGTCTTGTGTGTTGTAGTCAAAGAAACTTTCATTCATTTCATTTTTTTATTTTTTATTTTACCGGAAACAAAGTACGATACTTTATATAAAGTACGGGTGGCAACCCTAGCTAATTTCCGTCTCCGGTCTTGTGGAACAATACAAGATACAAAAGCAATATAATTACTATCGTAACAACTTTTTCTCTTACAAAAAGTTGTCATATTATTATGAGACGAGTAGTACCAAGTGGCGCCTCAATCGCAGGTGCACAACGCAGTGACTTTGATGCGTGGAACTATAAATCATTACTTTTCAATATTGCCAACCAATGCATCGAATGTAAATTTGACAACATCTGTGCGTTCTAACTAAACATTTTTGTTAAACCCGCTTGGTATATAGAGCGAATTGTATTCGCCATTCGACCGCGTCAATGAAAATGAAAGAAAATTGTATGGCATTGAAGCAGGCTTCTCCTGGTGACAGATTTGTCACCAAGACAACCAACACAAGTTTAATGTTGAATGGCGAATAAGACGCGCACTAGGCTAGGCACCCTGTACACAGACAGTAAATAAAAACCGGCCAAGTGCGAGTCGGACTCGCGCACGAAGGGTTCCGTACTTTATGACATATTAAAAAAAAACTACTTACTAGATTTTGTTGAAACCAATTTTCGGTGGAAGTTTGCATAGTAATGTACATCATATATATTTTTTAGTTTTATCATTCTCTTATTTTAGAAGTCTCCGGGGGGGGACATATTTTACCACTTTGGAAGTGTCTCTCGCGTAAACTATTCAGTTTAGAAAAAAATGATATTAGAAACTTCAATATCATTTTTAAAGACCTATCCATAGATACACAACAAATTTTTGAGTTTCAGTTCTAAGTATGGGGAACTCCCAAAATTTATTGTTTTTTTTCTATTTTTGTGTGAAAATCTTAATGCGGTTCACAGAATACACTTACCAAGTTTCACCAGTATAGTTCTTATAGTTTCGGAAAAAAGACAGACATGACGAATCCACAAGGGTTCCGTTTTTTGCCATTTGGCTACGGAACCCTAAAAATCGCACTAGCCACTCTGGATGACTAACTCAAAATTTTGCCATACAGCCTAAATTACAGATTAAGTAGGTAAATACTTCACTCGATAAATAGTTCAGGGTCAATGGTTAACAAATTAACCACATATTTCATTTAGTTTTCAATCTTATCTCAATCACATAAAGTTCAAAATGTGGTGGGAATATACATCCCTCTGACACTGAAAGAGTTAAATCTCGTTTTCGTTAACGTGAACAATGGTAAATTAGTATCGCACTAGGCATTCAGAGCTGTTACAATACAACATAAAACACCTTTTACGTCCTAGAAATAAGAACTAATTTGTATTACCTAAATTCCGATTTCACAGACGATGTTCAAGACGACGATGATGACGATGTTCACGAATGTGAAAAGATAGATTTTTTAATTCGATAGTTACATACCTACTAAGTATAATAAAATCATGAAAAAAGGTTTAATGTCGCCTTTCACTGGTCTTTCCATTGTAAAGAATTGGTTCCCTTTTTACCATTGAAAATGGTTATCAGATGCAAATCGCCTGAGACGTACTTTTGGCCATAGCTCCGAGAATTTTAGGAGAATCGAGATGGAAATAGTACCAAGAGTTGAGGAATTTATCGAGACACGTGAGCGTTTGATTTTGAAAAACAGCTGGAAAGTTTTTTTATTTCGGAATTATGAAAAATGTAAAAGAAATTGTGTTTGTATAGGTACTAAATTGTAAATATAAAAAATGAAAAAAGGGTCCTAGGGTATTATATGACGAAAAAATTTTGAAAATTATTAATAATTGTGACCTGTAGATGGTCCCTTTAGATTTGGTATTGTAGAAAAACGGGTATTTCCGTATATAAAAAGTGATGTAGCTTCTTTGATTATTGACCCGATCGTCATGGTAATGGTGTTAAAAGATGCGGATGCAGGCGACAAGTGCATTCAAGTTGGAATTGTGTTATTTAAAATAAAATGTTTTTTTCGTAAATTGTTGTATTCATTTTCAATGCTCCGATTCTTGCGGGGACTGCCAAATCTGTGATTTTTTTGAGGCGGCCGTCGATGATACTTATATACAGGATTACAGCAAAAGTCGACGTAGATCCGAGTTCCCATCGTTTTTGACTAATTTGACTATGCAACACCCTACCCTAAGCCTAGCCGTTTTCGAGAAATTAAAATTTATTGTTTTTTTTTAATAAAAATTGACGATTTTTCGACTATTATATAAGATATTTGACAATATGTGAGTCTGATTATCATTATTATTGAATTTATTATTACAAAATAAGATGCTTTATGATCTCAATAACCAAAATTGTACGTAAGTTAACTAAATAGGTCGTTTTAGACGCATAATCCAATATTAATGATAATAAGACCTACATATTCCTAAATATCTTATCTAATAGTCGAAAAATCGGCAATTTTTATGAAAACTAAATAAATTGGATTATCTCGAAAACGGTTAGGTTTAGGGTAGGGTGTTTCATAGTGAAATCAGTCAGAAACGATGGGAACTACACGCCCTCAACGGATCTAAATCGACTTTTTCTGTAATCTTGAGACCTTTTCCTGAGAAGACCAGAAGGTGAGCTTAATGCTTACCGCGCTAGAGCAACTCACACAAGACCCCTTGCACAGACACAAATCTCGGAACACATCGTAACAGTCCAAATTACACGGCTATTACAAGATTTCGTGTCATAAGGCGTAATATATTAGAATAGGGATTATTAGGTACTAAAGGCATAAAAACAAAAAACTAATTAGAAATATTGTGAAGTATTTTACGTGTTTGAAGTCATGACATTTTAGTTCGGATTCGGAATCTAGATACACTTTATAATGTCATACATTTTTATTTTTGTTATAATTAGTTACTCGCTTTAGTTTATACAGGACTAACGGCCCGCCCCGCGGCTTCGCTCGGGTGTACTTTTAATTTAAACATTTGTTTAAAATATAGCCTATGTTACTCAGCGCTAATGTAGCATTCTAATGGTGAAAGAATTTTTTAAATCAGTCCAGTAGTTTTTGAGTTTATTCGTTACAAACATACATACATACAAAAATACAAAGGTTTCCTCTTTATAATATTAGTATAGAAGTATAGATATTACTATACTATAATGAATGTAAAATTCATAGTAATATAAATATTGTCTTATGTTATTTTGTTATCATAAATTAAAATAGCAATTTCGACAAAATAATATAAAAATCTAATCAATAAGACAAATCAAACAATCAAGGTCACCCTATTAATATCACGATACAAAGTTGGTAGTCCCGCAAAACATCGATCGCCTGTTGCATCTTTTAGGTCTCTAAAGTCAGATCTAGGGCGTAGGGCCCGTCCTCACCCTCAGTTACATCCGGCGTCCCGACGCGCGTGGCCGGTTCGCGTCGTAACTCTTGCCGTATTGCAGAAGTAAGTATATGCATACTTACTTCTGCAATACGATGATTATGATGATGATGCCATCATCATCATCATCATCATCATCATCATCTTTTAATGCCATCTTGATACTGAAGTTAGGAGATCAGTATACAACACAGGACCAACAAAAAAATGTTTTTCTTCCTGGTGAATGCCACTCATTACCACCTTTCCAGGGTGTTTGATCATCAATCAATCTAAAAATCTTATACGGCCAAGCTCAAAGACATCGAATAATATTAACCAAAGCTTTTCATTAAAAAAATATATAGAGATGGGTTTTGTGATACTAAATTTTTTACGGATATAATCCGAAATAAATATTAAGAATAATGTAAATAATTAATAATTTTAAAAAAGCGACTTACCTATAGCCTTCGCGACTGACATACATAGATAAGCTCAAGTAATTATATTACGCAGTGTGACGCATAATACCTAGCACTTTTTTCTTTTTTTAGGGTTCCGTAGTCAACAAGGAACCCTTATAGTTTCACCATGTCTGTCTGTCTGTCCGTCCCCGTTGATTAAGGCATCCGTTTGTGAACTATTAAGCTTTAAAATGCAAATGGTTGTTTTTTGGATACGTGAAAAAATTCACGGTAGTTGTAGGTATGTATGACGAAGTTAAAGGGAAAACTATCACAGCTAGTAGGCTTTACAAGTTTACGAGTAACAGTCGACCAACTTATAAAATGTACTTGGCGCAGTAGGTACAAATTCCTCATTGGGAACTACTTAAATAACGTTTTCAGGTGTGTGAAACATGTGGTATGTGAGTCATCGTTAAATAAATTTCTTAAAAGCCCTCTTCTCAGAGTCCGCGTTATTGAGATGGGCTACAGAACCCTACACTGCGCGTGGCCCGACACGCTCTTGGCCAGTTCTTTTTTCTTTTGTTTTCGGAATTAAAAAGTAGGTAAATGAATATTTAAATTGTTCGTTTTTAAAAAAAATTGTACATATCATTTGATGACCAGTAGGTACTTTCTAAAAATCAAAAGAGTTTTTAATATATGCGCCATCACCAAGGAAGTCTCGGGACTTATTGAACGATCTATATAGTAATTATATTACGCAGTGTTACGCATAATACATAGCGCTTTTTTCTTTTTTTTTTGGAGTGAGTTTGCTGATTGCCTCAGGCGGCATCGTACTTTTGGGGGCGGCGAGAAACTTAACGGGCTCCCCAAGCCGTGTGAAAGAAAGCACCCTTGCAAGTCTTCTAGAAGGAACGGCATCACGCACTAATGTTTGTTCCCGGTCCCTACTAGATTCTCCGAGGGGTTCGGATCGGATCGAACTTAGTAGCGCCACAAAATAAGGGTAGCGCTTTATAGCCAAGCGGGCGTCGTCGGCCGGTTGGGTGTCCCAGGTACCGCTGGAGGGACGAAGTAGAAAAAGATTGTAGGTCTTTTTCCAGGGTCTTTTCCTGGACTCCACTCCAAGATTGGCGTCCTGTTGTGTCGGAGCTCAAGATCCACTGCGGGTTGCTGAGTCAGCGTAGTAAGTTGTATGTAAGTAAATAAATTAATAGCAATTAATTTCTGCGAGTTCAATTGAGCCACGATAGCATAGTTGGCAGTGCACCTGACCCGGCATGTCATGGGGTGCGGGTTCGAATCCCCAACGCGGAATTTTTTCAAAACTTTGTCTTTTTTCAAATTGTAATTTGTTCGCGACAATATTTGCGTAAAATTATATGTAAATAATCATAAATATAGCTTGCCTAATTCTTAACTAATCTTTCCATATTTGTAAAAATATTAAGATCGGATGTTGATGACGTAGTTGTCGACATTGAATAGGGCTCCTTTGGCTTATGAAGTAAAAGAAGATAGTGTTGATTAATTTCGGCGAGTTGGATTGAGCCACGATAGCATAGTTTGGTAGTGCACCTGGCCCGGCATGTCATGGGGTGCGGGTTCGAATCCCGCTCGTGGAATTTTTTCAACACTTTGTTTTTTTTCAAATAACAATTAATTAAACAAGATATTATCAGTCTCAAGTATCTGCCTTTTCAGTCACATTAGAATAGTTAAACATAAGACAGTTAGTTCCTCTTTAAACTTTCCGGGTAACACTCATAGCTTCAATCGGGTTAGATAAAGGCAAAACGCTATATACCCGTTGAAACAACATGTACTTAGTACAAATTGAATACAAAAAAGGGCTTTCAAGAAGAAGGAATAACAAATAAAGAAAAATCTAAAGTGCTAGAATGGTGCTAAAGTTAACTTTTAAATGTAAACCGGCGTTTCTGAAAGCGGCGTTTTTGTTTCAGATATGACTCGTCACTTTTACACTACGTTCCCAAGCAGCACACAAGTGCATACAACATCAATTTACCAGCTCATTTAGAACTTAAGGTCCTTTTAATGACGTATAAGAGTGTCAAAAGATGCTTTTATATTTATGAGAGAGATATTTGAGTTATTATACAGCCCGAGAGCTTAGGGTGTTAAAACAGAAAGTCAAAACTCAAATGTACAGCTTTAAGCATTTGGTGAAAATTTAAGCTAGCTTTATCGTTAAAGCTACAGCTATAATAATACATTATAGGCTGGTTTTTGTATACGATCGCTTCCCAGCTAACATTTTGGTGATAAGAATAAGTGCTACATGAGTGTTAAAGTAGAATTTCAAAAACCTAAGTTGCCATAAAGGCACTAACAAATGGTGATATAGCGTACTTTAACTTTCTTATAAACCTTATTTGGGCCCACGATTTTATAGCTTAAAATGAAATAAGGGTTAAATAATTGTCATATTTGAGTGATAATAGGTACATAATTACAATAGTGATATTGGAGCAGTTATTACCACTTTAAGTGTTTTGTGAGGTATAGATAGGTCACAACCGCAAGCTAAAGTAATACATAAGTTGTAAAAACAACTCTGATAACTCTTTTAGTAATACCTACATTAGTGATTAAGGTAGCAGTGCATATTACACAAAGCGCTAATTAGTTGTTTAATATCATAATTTTTGTGTTTTTGTTACCGCCAAAAGCGTCATTTTCGTTATCTTTATATTAATGGCGTCAATTTACAATCACTTAAGGTTCCTGTTAACTATGTTATTCCTTACAATAGTGTTTAAAGAATGATAGCACTTCTATGCCACTTGTAGTTTTACAATATGGTTTTCACTTCAGTAGCTCAAACATGTAGGTTTTGCTGCTGAAAGTAACTTTTTAATAATTTTTTTCAGAAAGTCGCGAAATTCTTATTCAGCCTTGGGTTAATCATACAATTCGAAACATTCACACTCTATCTCTTTTCCGCCATTAGAAAGAGAGAGAAAGACAAAGACCAGCCCTTTCGAAGTTCCAATTTTGAATTCGACCTCAAAGACAAACACGTTCGGAATCTCGTACTAACTAAAGAAATTTTGCAAAAAGATAATTGTCTTTTAATGTAATTTATTGAATGTTTAACTTATTGTTGTATTTAAACGAAAATAAGTATTTACTGCAAATAAAACTGATATTTAACCTGTAAATATTTATTTCTAGTTTCAATAATGTTACGTAATATATTTTATCTCCTAAAGTGTTCTCGCCGCTGAAGTGAAAAGTTATGTGTGTTACACGAGAGCAAAGTTTTTTGCATCTCGTGCCTTTGAATCCCTCGCCACACTCAGGATTCAAAATCAGCACTCGCAGCAAAAAACGACTTTGCTCTCTTGTTGCACAAATAACTATTTAAAACAGAACAAACGATAAGTTTAGCTTGCATAAAGGTTCTATGTGGAGCAATAAGCTGAATTTTTTAGGGTTCAGTTTTTGTAGGGTTAGTCTCATCAAATTTTTAGAATGTAACAATCTGCTCGCATCTTCTCAATATG
Organism: Eudonia mercurella; assembly: GCA_963082485.1. Taxonomy (NCBI): domain Eukaryota; kingdom Metazoa; phylum Arthropoda; class Insecta; order Lepidoptera; family Crambidae; genus Eudonia; species Eudonia mercurella. Next base: position 5,048,843 of record OY720040.1, read on the forward strand.
GTTTCCGTCGCGGTAAATCCACCAATGATGCAGTCCTCGATCTTGTCAACTCAGTTATTGCTGCGCTGGATGATAAGAGAAGATGTGTTACTGTTTTCCTTGATCTTGCGAAAGCATTCGACACGGTCTCGATCTTGGTCTTGATCCAAGGTGTTTGAAATTGAACTACTGAGAGGAAACAATATATAAGACTCATCGTCAGTAATATCACGTTCCTTCTGTACGGAACCCTGTTGTATGTTTGCTGCTTGCGCAGCGTCACACAGTGTGACCAACGTAAAATATTATTATTCAGATAATATAACCTATTAGATGTATTTAAGTAATTTTAATTCAGTAACTCAACTTAAAGTGATATGTAAAAGTAAAGTTTGCAAGTAATGTTTGCCACCATATAAAAGTATTTCTAAAAACCACTGTATTACCTGAAATTGACCCCCGTATATAACCTGCAATGATTTAAAGGTGGATTCCGACTCTTGCAGCATTTAGCTTTATGGGGTTTATAATTAACACTTTTAATTTGGATATAAGAGTGGATTAGGCCTACGGGGGATACCACTATAAAAAAAACGCACCAAGTGCCCTACCTCAATAGGTGGTGTGGAAATGGACACTTACCGATAACTTTACCCCACGGCCCGGTCAACCCGAGCAAGGCCCTAGCCTTTAAAGGCGCCCTCGGGTTGTTCCGCTCTCGATTTCGATCCGAATTCTCTAAGAATCTAATAGGGACGAGGACACGCTCTCCTTATGTCATCTTCTCCAGAAAACCCTCTGAGGATGTTGGATCACCACGATTGGAGAACCTTTAAGTTCCTCGCCACCCACAGAAGGCCGGTTACGCCGTCCGTAAAGGCTATCCGCGGTCAACAGCCGTCAGTCTCTTTTCAAAAAAGTTCATTTATTTCCTAGTACGTTTTGCGATAATACCTATTTATTATTATTATTTTCAGTTTTTTATTTTACTCTCATTTCTGAGAAAACCTGCGTGAATGTTTCTCAATTAAATGTAGGTACTATTTGTGTTTGTTTGTCGTGCTTACCTACTGAAATATCAGGTCGATTAAAGTGGGTTGTCTGTTATCTGTTATTATTGTGCGATCCCATTATTATTATTATTATTAAATACTAATTGCAAATGACGTAACCTTGAATTATATAAATAAACCTACAATTATTTATACAACTGTATTGTCCTAGGTACATAATATTTATTATTTAGTAAGTAAACAATTTTCTTTTTGTTTTAACAAATAAAGGTTATTTAAAATATGAAAATCCGGTTAAATTGAATTGTTTTAGGTCATGACGTAAGACTAATTAAAGAGTCCGGAGTTACCTACTTATGACTTTTTACAAATCTACGTGGTGGTAACCGATATGTTGTTTTATTAAATGGTTATATAAAGGTTGTTAACTAAATGAAACAAAATATGAAAAAACACATTTTAGGAACACTAGGTAGGTACTATTTGATTAACGTTAAAATTTCTAAATGTTTAATGAAGTTTTTAAAGTAGCATTGATTAGGAATAGGTCATCATCATCATCATCATCATCATCATCATCATCATCATCATCATCATCATCTCAGCCAAAAGACGTCCACTGCTAGACAAAGGCCTCCCCCAAGGATCTCCACAACGACCGGTTTTGTGCTGCTCGCATCCAGCGGCTTCCCGCGACCTTCACCAGATCGTCGGTCCACCTTGTTGGAGTCCTGCCGTCCTAGGAATAGGTATTTTAAGTAATTTCCTTTTATTGGAGACGAGATGTTACTTGTAGGGAAACCAATAGCAGGTAGAATGCCACATTGAGGAAGGCCAAAGGGAAGATCTTCCTCCGAGCTGGGTGGTATACCTAGCTCGGGGACCGAAGTCCAACGGATATTAGTTGGAGGTGCTATATATTGCGAAGAAAATGCTAAAAAACTTTGCTACCGCGATGCAGGCTTCCCATACTATTTTATCGTCGTAGTATGGCGACGCCGTTGGTATGCGTTTGTGGCTCCATCTGTTGATAGGGTTGAGAAGATGTTTGCTTCGTGTCGAATAATGTGCGGCGTACCTATCGGTAGGTGGCGCCGCCACATTACTCAACTGTATCGGTCTCTTGTCTCTGTTGTTAGGTATGTTGTGGGAGGTCGTGTTCATTAATCAATAATATTTTAAACTAACGGTCATGTAGATAAATTCAGGGTGCCTTGTGCGAGTTTCATTCGCCATTCGATCACGTTAACAAAAACGAGAATTTGTATGGCAAAATGTTAACTCTACTCGTTTGTCGCCAGGAGGCGCTGCTCCAATGCCATACTAATTTTCGTTTTCGTTAACGTAATCGGATTACGGATAGCAAACAAAACTCACACTAGGCACCCTGAACACAAAGGAATCGCGCTATAGTGCGAGTCGAGTAGCAGTATGGTACGATTTAGAATGAACGCTGAGCTCTACAAATTGTATATACAGGGTAAACTATTATTTCTTCTGAGACTGTGTACCGAATAAAATAAAAATCCTTTCAGCCGTCTCACAGCGTTTAAAGAACAAAGCAACATTCATACTTTCCCATAAATGAAATATCGCTTAAGTACCTTTAAGCGATATTTCATTTATGATTATTTACATATAATTTTACGCAAATATTGTTGCGAACAAATTACGATTTAAAAAAAGACAAAGTGTCGAAAAATGTTTTTCAGATTTCATCTATTTATTTTTTACTTGCTTTGTACTATAAGCACAGAAGAAATACAAGGTACCTACCTACGTATAAAAAAATAATAAGGCTTAAAGGTAAGTAGGTATTTTATTATATGTTTACTGTAGGTACTCGCGGCAAACTTTTTTAGAAAGCAGTTAGATTTATGTCCTTTACAAAGTCCATAGGAATCCCCCTTTGATTCTATTTTTATTTTACGTAGGTATACATTAGTAGATATGCCTTTAGTGCCTGTTGGCAGCCTTTACAAATTAATAAGTCTGAGATATAAGTACCGTTTGCTGTTTGGTTGAGCTTAAAATCGATACCTACTACACCCCGCCCTGCAATATTTTGTCATCATCATCATCAGCTCATTTTATGTTCCCACTGCTGGGGCACCACAAGCCTTCCCTATGGATGGATAGGGAGAACAGGCCATAAACCACCACGCGGGCCCAGTGCGGATTGGTGGTTGTTATTAACGACTGCTAATGCAGCCGGGATCAACGGCTTTACGTGCCTTCCGAAGCACAAAGGAACTCGAGATGATAAATTTTGGTCACCCATCAGGTGACTAAAGTTAATATACATCGAATAAAATTAAATAAGACGTTACAGCTAAAAACGGCCACTTTAAACTATAACGCCGCATTTAACTAAACCATAGCATGTCAGATGTTCATTAGGTGACGTAATAATGCTAAATTACTTCATTCAAATAGTTTGTAGAGCATAATTTGATTTTCTATCTCTAATTTCTAGATGTTTTTTTTTCATTGGCGGCGCTAGTGTGCGGCGTAAACGCTTTTATCTACACTAATGTTGTAACATTCTACTTATGTTTCCAATACTTGACTTATAATTACTACTATTATAGCGCAGACAACAAAACACTCAATTTAAGCAATTTCACATGATGGTATAATATCCACATCGATATCGTAAAATCTCATTATAACATCAATAAAACGCGACCAATTAACCTGGCGAGCCTTATGTCAAAATCCTCATACAAGTTGTATAAAATTTTGATATTAGGCTGGCTTTTGAAAACAGTTGGGTTATACGTGAAAACTTCGTCGAAACTACTAAACTTACATACACAAAACTCTTTGGTAAGATCTTGTGCCAATTGAATAAAAAAAGAACAGCGCGCGCTCGCTCCTGATTGGCTCTGCGCGCGCAGCTGCGCTCTCATTGGTTATTGGATGGTGGATGGATTGGTTTGGTTGGTAATTAACATTAACTTTCAAAATTGTACCATCCAAAATTTGAACAATTATTATAAATAAACTATTGTCAGCTTTTACTCTTGTTGTTTGACTAATTGCATTAGTGAAGATAAAGTAGTGTATGCAACTACATATAACACGGGTATTAAAACACTCGTTACTATTATGAAACTCGCTGCGCTCGTTTCATAAACTAGCACTCGTGTTTTAATACCCTTCATTATATGACAGTTGCATAAACTACTATTAAGTGATGATAAGGCCAATGGTGGAAGCGCACGTTACCCAGAATCTTCAACAACTGAGGAACTGGCTATCTTATATCCTAGCTGTCTGAACACAACCATGCTACAAACATTGATGTTATGCCGACTTATTTAGATAAGATGGTGGTAGCTAGCCAGGCGGACAAACAGGCCCTACCGCCAACCAAACCGAGTACTCAAACATGTACCCCCCGCTGGGAATCGAACCCGGGACCTCTGGGTCTGAGTCCGATGGCCTTAACCACTAGATAAATAATACTAACATAGTTAATATACTAACAAAAATTTATTTTTTAATTTTGTATGTATGTTAGTCTGTAAGGTATTTATTGTATGGGCTGTTCTGTATTTTTTACCATCTTTTACATTGTTTGTTGCCTGAAACAAAGATTTATTATTATTATTATCTCCTTTATTTATTTTCTTTCTTAAAACTAGATTTTTACAATATTTTAATATAAAACAATAAAACATTATAAAAACCTAATCCTTGAGTACCACCAGCAGCGGGGCGGGCCCAAGCTACCGGTGGTCAGGGCTCCAGAGTGAGGAACCTCCTGACAATACGTGCCGTGTCAAGAAGTACTGCCTTTTGCATCTGACCCTTGACCCAACCTTTCAGCGAGAGCCTCTCTAGGTGTTGATCGAAGCTCTTCGCAATCAGACCGTTTGCCGAAACGACTATGGGTACAATAATGGTTGAATCCACATCCCACATGGCGGTAACCTCGCGAGCCAAGTCAAGGTACTTACTGAGCTTGTCCTTCTCGGCTTTCAGAAGGTTCTTATCATGAGGTATGGTGATATCTACCAGTATTGCCCGGCGCTGGGATCGGTCGACCACCACGATATTATTATTATTATTACTAGACTATAGAGGCGGTTAGATTGAGTACGACTTGACGTTTGAAGTAAACCCAGACCTCCTCGGGCGAGCTTTCTCTGACAGGTCGTTGCTGGGGTGAACGCCGGTCAGAATTGCCTGAAGGTGGTCACGGTTCACCCTTGCAACAATATTTAGAGATGGTACATTGGTTTTAGGGGTATGCCTCCCTCCTCCCGAATCCCTGTCGAGGCCTTTGGACCTGGACGGGGAGGCGAGAACCGGGGGAAAAGGTTATAGCTTTGAGGGTCTCTTTGGGCGCGGTGATAAGCGACAAAGGCGTTTCCACTAATAAAGTAAAGCCCTAATAACTGTCTTACTGTTGGGCAAAGATCTCCATCATTAAAATGAAGTCATCGTCGCTCCAATTGATGGGTAATGGCTTAATCACCACGCTTGCCAAATGCGGGTTGGTGTTCACAAACCCGCGTTATTCGTTGAAAAATCCAAATCACATTTTATAAAAACTAATAAAAAAAACAGGGTGAGTTTACTCGCAACATAAGAGCTATTTCAATTGTCCGTATCCGTCTATCCGTAAATCTATGAACAACATAGTAATTTAGACTTTCGGTTTTTTTTCATTTTGAGGTACGGAATAAATAAATGAAAATGATTGAAAACACGGCTCATCTAGCAGGACCGTAACGTAGAAATTCATAAGTCTCTATATTATAATATTTGTATACAATATTATTTAAACGACATTAAAAATATAGTTACAGGATGAAATTCTGAATTACCATCAGAAAAATAAAACAAAAAATAATTGAATAACATATTTATTTCATTACACAGTTCCTCAAAATCATCTATTCTCCATTTCATTAATTCATTTTCCAAGTCTTCCTTCTCAAGTTTATCATAAGCATTTTTATCTGAAACAATAAAACAAAATGTATTTAATTAAAGTAACAGAAATGAAGTTAAATTTTTGCGACCTTTCTGAAAATAGCTCAGACGATATACATCATTTGTAAGTTTGTTCTTCAAAAATTGCGCGGACGGAGGACTATGAAATTTCGTACACTTATAGTTTATTAGAGAAGGATTGAAGAATGTAAATACTTTTTTAAATTATGCATAAAAAATACATTAAATCAATAAAACAAATATTACACACACTACCATGTATTTGAAATATACTGTTTTCGAAAATTTCAAAAAAGGAAGAGGAGAGGCCTAAATCTGTCAATGCCAATGCAAACTCACATTCTATCTTTTTAAATTTTTCATTACTTAGGATACAATCCGTGCAGCCTTAATAAAATTACGGTCGAATTTCGACCACTGGGCGACCACTAGTGAGTTGTAAATACTTGAATTAAATGAATTTTACTATTTTTTATTTATATGCCTACAGGTGATATGACGGCCTTCCCATCATAGAACTGTAATCCATTTAGTAATGGTTAACAGTTCCATGATAAGAAATGTCTGCCACTAGCCACGTCGAAATAGTGTTCGACATGGTTAGTAGCAGACATTGGGAGAGGCCTATGTCCTAAGGCCAGACATAGGCTGACTATGACTAGCGCAGTAACATACTTTGACATTGCTTATCAATATGACGCATTGCTTAGAGGTCACAAATCACAAGAAACAACTCAATGAATCATTGATAAACAATGAAAGCGTAAACGATTCAGGGTGCATACACAATTAGTATGGTTCAAAGGTTTTACTATCGTAAATAACTATTCTAGTGAGTCACTATGTCTGTTATCTTGTGTAACTACGGCTCGGCAGACACCCTTGTATGGATATGATCGTGAAATCAAGCTACTTTCACAGTACCCGGTTCCCGGATGTCAAGGCCAAGTTTTATCTGTCCTAGCCATAATATTTAATAACACTTGGAATAGTGAATCAAAGGATAATACGGAAGAATGCAATGAGAAATGTTATTTAATAAAATGCGTTGTATCTTATCTTATCTTAGTGGGGCCTGCTGAACTTACCCTCTCCCAGTAGCACTTTGACCCATCAGGATCTTTTGTGCTTCCTCTCTTCTTTCTCTGTAAAGATGGCTGCCATAAATTTGGCAGCGTCTTTGAGAGTGAAGAGCCTGAAGTGCATTGTAAATGAAAGGGCTTTGGGGAGCAGCCTTCTAAGGCCGAAGTTGAAAGGACACTTCACTCGGAATTAGATTTATCTTTTGGCAACATTTTTTACCTTAAAAGCCAGACATTTTTGTTTAACCACCCACGTCCCTATGACTCGATATTTACTCCAGTAAGCACTGTCCAGCTGTTGTCGTTACGTCGAAAGATTTAGACAAGATGTTGGAACCTAGTCAGGCGAATTAAAAACATGTTCAAAGAATAAGTAAAAACAACTCACCATAAACTGGAAACCATCCGCTCAACTCACACACAGCGACATTAAATGCCTGTAACTGTTTTGCCCCCACACTGCTTTTCCTTGGCCAAACTAATACTCTTAATGCTTCTTCGTGCTCTATTAGAAAGTCCTGTCCCTTGGTCATTAATATATTGTGTGGTATTTCATTACTCAATAAGTACTGCAACACTTTCGACACGTCCTTTACTACCTCTGGTATGCAGTTAATTGTGTGTGCTTCAAAGCAAAACGCTGGTACAAGGTATTCAGACATACAGAACAGAGAACCGTTCACGTGTAAGCATCTCTGAAAAGAATGATACGTTGAATATAAAATGTAGGCATATGCATAATATGTAATGGGTAAACTTTGTATTTCGGGACTTCGGATGTTCCCGCGCACATCAATCTACTATCTAATACTGTCAAAATTAATACATTTTTAACCATATGGTAATTGAAGAAATTTGAGTTTGTGGTCTGATTAATCGCCGATTAGTAGGGAAAGCCGACAACCCAGCCATTTTTGTAGTAGGTGATTAATTGGCAACGCCATCAGTTCTTTACTTTCTTATTCTGTGCTTAAAAATAGCCTGATTGAAATTAATTATGAGAAATAATAAATTGATCCACAAAAAAATAGTAGGCTAGCACCTAAAATGCTAAGTTAGCATCTAAATAGTAGTTTAGGTGCTAACTTAGTATTTTTGTGGGTTAGGTTAGGTTAGTTTGGTGATCGATTAAATACAACCCATTAATTATTACCTTATGGTTTTTCAGTCTTTATTTTGTAACTAGCTTTACAGTTTGCGATATAATACGAGTATAGGAACCTCAATAGGAAGAGCTCGATGGCGCAGTGGTTAACGCGCTCGGTCTGCGAGTGCTGAGGTTAAGCAACTTTCGCAAAGGCCAGTCATTGGATGGGTGACCAAAAGTTTATCATCTCGAGCTCCTATGTGCTTCGGCCGGCACGTACAGCTGTTGGTCTTGACTGCATTAGCAGTCATTAACAAGCACAATTAACTGTAAACTAAGCTTCATGGACATTGCCGATACCAAATGCAAATATCGAAACCATAAATAGCACTTGTAATAAATAACATAAGTTAAGTAGATGTATATACATTTCGTGGTTATCAATACTTACTTCTGTCTCCACAAGCAACTCATTTTTCTCAATAAACAAATGGTAATGTAGATGGTTCACAGAAGCCATTGCGCAAAGACTGTTGAATCCTATGCGAAAACATCTGTAACATAATACCCCATTCTAGGTAAATGCTTATTCCAGGCTTACGTCAATACATTATATCAAGACAATATTTTATATATAATATAATTAGATTAGTAGGTGGTGGGCCTATTTTAATTCTACGTGGGAGCTAGCCAACTAGCTATCACAAAATATTGTTATGATGGTAAGTAGGTAAGCAGTTCCATAAAGACCATGTGTAAAAAACAATAACTAAAACCAAGAAATGATATTTCATATGTTTTATTTGAGGTCCATTCATTTATTTTAGTTTTATATACATAAAACGTAACCATTGCTGTTGAGTTTACGATTAGTAATAAACTATACTAATTATTTATTTATTAAACATAATTAAAAGGGTATAAACCCAATTACATAATTATCTTAAACCTAGGTACATAATTTGCATTTATAAAAACTAAAAAGAAATACAATTTGGTGGTTAAACTCGATTAGTTATCCTTTTTGGATTATCAAAAAATATAACAATTTCTGGAAAAGTTGCCAGGAGCTCGTTTAGTGCTTCATGCATACGACACAATGGAGACTGCGCGCGCGCCATCGTACGACACGGCGGAGGCGCGAATAGCCGATGTCTACGACCCGAAGGTATTCGTAAATAGTTTTCATAAAGAACATAAAGGCGACACAACTGTTCAACACATTCAGGCGACTAATATTTAAGTTTAGAATAAGCTACATTGTAAACTTGTTTTGGTACCATAAATAAATGAAAAAATAAAACCACACACTTGCCTTGTACTTACCGATCCTCAGCTACGAACATTAGCTTCATAGCTAAGTTGAGGCTCTCTTCAGTTGCAATTTGTGGTAACAAGTTATCAATTGATGGGCAGAGTAAACTGTGGTACTGAGATATGGGGCTGACATTCACCAGAATTGTGTGAATACAATGTACTAAAATGACATAAAGTTAATAAAGCATGTATTTTGCATTTGAGTACATGACAAATACTATAATGGCTAATTGAATATTTTTGAACAAGTAGATTATGACAAGGTATAGAAAAAAAAGGTGTTGCTTTAGAAATCGGCTGCAGTCGGAGGGGGTGGAGGAGCGGAGGAGGGGAGAGGCAGGAGGATGGGTGTGCCCCCCTTAAAGGGGGGAGACGCGGAAACCCATAGTTTTTGTGATAATTTTTTTTTGAGGTTTTTGAGGTGTTTTTGAGGTGTGAAAATTGCTCAATATTTGACTTTAACGTGTTGTAAAACCCTTCCCCCTATCGTGACTGGCCCTCGCTTCAAAAAAATTAAACTTAACCTAACCAACAGTAAGGATTTACGTAACTTCAAACACGTGTAAAAAAAATTCCGCATATTCGCGGGGTGGGGGGGGAGGGGGTGTTGATTGAAAAGGGTAACCAACCCCTATAAAACTGTTTTTTGCCAAAAAAGCCCCACTTTTTTTCGAAACCATTTTTAAATTATTTAAGTGTATTTTTGAACTGGGTCAACAAATATTAGACATTATTTAAGCTAGAGCTAGAGCTTGTTTCTTTTTTAAATTTAGCCTTATTTTGAAGAATAAAATTTTAAAGTTGGCTGTTATCAATAAAACGCACGGTCGGCGTAAGCGACAACTATCTCGCTTTCTCTTACATACAGTACGTTGAGGTTGAGTGTAGCGGAAGACGGTGTACTAATAGTCTGACTGTCCGATTAAGAGCTTGCGTTTGGTAACGTTTCTTTTCGTAGTGCTGAGTATCGTTACCTATTAGTACTTAGTAAGCGTACTACACAAGACTAACCAACAGTAAGAATTTACGTAACTTCAAACACGTGTCAAAAAAACCTCGCATATATGCGGGGTGGGGGGGTGTCGATTGCAAGGGGTAACCAACCCTTATCAATTATTAATTCCTGCCGCCGATTACTAAGGCCAAACCAAAAAAAAAATAGTTTCCAATAAATTTGTCTGGAGATTGACAATTGCAGTTTAGCACAGATTATCAATGTGTTTTAAATTCAAACTAATTCAGCTTACAAAAACACAAATGTTGAAAAAATTTCCACAAGCAGGATCTGAACCTGCACCCTTCTGACATACCGGGTCAGGTGCTCTTCCAATTGAGCTATCGTAGTTCTAACCAGCCCGCCGAAATTATTCAACACTTTTTACTTTGAAAGCCAAAGGCGCCCATTCAATGTCAACAACTACCATCACTAACATCCGATCATAATATTTTTACAAATATTAAAGATCAGTTAAGAAGTAAGCAAGCTATATATATTTGCATTAAGAACTATTTGAACATTTTAATTCAGCTTAATTAGCCACAGTAACTTAATAAATACCTATTTAAAGCTTCATTTTAATTCTACATTATTTAACTATATTCATACCACAATTATCATCTTTTAATTGCATAACAATTTCATCTTGTGAGGCTTTGGTAAAATTGAATGATTCTTCATTAAATGGCTGACAAATGGAATCTATGGTTTCAGGTTTTCTCCTTTTTACACCACGATCAGGGTTAAGCTGAAAAACATAGTTAAAATAGGTAGTTAAAAAACTAAACAAACTATGAAATGTCGAATATCGTGAAGTTACATGTAGGTATGTAAAACATTTCATCGCTTGTACCTGCAGTAAATATCCATCTACGGTTTTTTCTTGTAATTTACTGATTTTATATCTAAACTTATTAGTATTGTTATGGATTTTATTCCATTGTTGCTGTAGTAGGGACAGGAAAACGAATTTCTTAGCTCCACTGGCCGTGTCCATAAATTCACTGATAGTAAACATATTGGTGACCTAAATATTAGTACCTACTTAATAGGTACACAAATTATAAACGAACAATATTCAAGAAAGATTTGCAAAGGAATATAATTATCTTCATTTCTTCATAATTATAATATAATAATTATAAAAGTACATTCAGAGGTACAGCCGTACATACAGGTAGGTATACGATACGTTTGACATTGATTGACATATCGTATCTTTTTTATAGCAAAACAAGTAGTGTAAGTTCATTCATTAAGCCTATTTATGTGTTCAAGTTTTACAGTCCGTCTACCGCGCTATTATATTTAAGTAAAAAAAATTAACGATGGTCAAAATGCAGTACCTAAACATACTACAATTAGAGTTGTTTCATTCATTTCATTAATTATACTAAACACAAATCACAACACAAAGGTAATCAAACCCACGTCACAGACCATAATGCTCTAACTAAGGCCACAGTTCACAGTTGAGGTGTCGTAAGGTAGCGTACATATGGTCAATTTCATGCCATCTTTTAGTGTGTAATTAGTGCAATTACACAAAATAATTAGTGCCTCTTTAGTTTAAGAAATAAAGACCTTTTTTTAGTGTGTACGCTGCTGGCATCACGATCAAGCTGGCGTACCCATGACCGTTCTCGAAAACTACTTATTATATAGCAATGAAATTTACACACATATTTAGTGCCTAATTAATGCGCCCACGCTATGCAAAATTTCATAGGAATTGCTTAAAAAGGAACGGAGATATCGAACAAGACTTGACTTGTGAGACATGCAGCAAGCAAGCACGCAGCATGCAAGCATGCATGCAAGCAAGCAAGCATGCAGCAAACATAGTTTCTGTCACGGCTCCGGCGCTGCGGGGCTCTGGCGGTCCCACGCAAGCGTATCGTCGCAGATGGTTTTTGCTCACCACCTGCTCCTCAGCTCGCGGGCCGCCTCGCCCCTCCGCGCCTACGCGGGCTTAAATTACACTCTAGGGGTAGGGCAGACAAGACTACGTGGAGTCGGTTTTGCAGTGATTCGTTTGTCACTGACACTGTATACCAACAGATTATTATGTCAATTGATTGTTATACCAAGTGATGATTATATTAATCAATCATTATTTGAAATGTTACAAAATTATATGAAATGAATGATATATTAAATAGTTTTATATAAAATGAACATTATTTTAAGTAAACGTTATGATAAATAAAATTATATTAAGTGTTGGTATAACAAATGATTATTAAAGCGAAGGGTAAGGCACTAGCCCCACCAATTGATAATTTGACAATTACTAACGGACCAGATCTTTTTTTAAACATCGAGTACCCGATAACAGGAAAGCATCCATAGTAGAACCTGTAGAAAGTATACAACACTATTTATATATTACTGAAGCACAAACAGGCGTCATTAACGATAATGATCAAGTTCCTCATGAGTTTACGTGACAACCCTAAGCAGTGCTATCTTATCTTATCTTAGTGGGGCCTGTCGAGGGTTCCCTTTTGCAGCAATACTTCGTCCCATCGGTATCTTTTGTACAAAAGTACTAAGCTGTGCTAAGTAATCAATCATTTTATTTGAAGTCTCCAAGTTTAAAAGATCACTAACAACTATATTTGGTTAATTAAAAGAACTAAGTTGTTACTATGAAATCAGTCTTTTATTTTTTTCTTTAAAATTATTAGGATTGTCCGGATTATCTTTATCATAGAGAAGGAGGATTTCCATTATCTTTTTGGAAGCAATGGCAGCATCAAGAGAGTTCATTTGGGACAGGTTTTTTGATACTGCTTGTCCTACTCTTCCATGTTTTGTATTTTCTAGGCCGAAAGAATCATTCTGTACACCTCGTAAAACCACAGCCAAGTTGTTGGCTATATCTTTACACATGTTAGTTGAACTTTCCAATGTTCCATATGAAATCTCATCTTCACTTGTGCCATTTTCTGTTTTATCCAATAGGTGCTGTAAAAAAATATTGACAAAATTTTATTGCTTATTTTTTGTATTTACACCAAATTTTGTAATAAAGCAATTACCTATCTATTTGTAACAATGTGTATATAATCTAAGGTAAGAATCTTATTTTGTAACTATACATATTGATTGAAGGTTTACACAGACAAATCACATGTAACATACATAGAAATCTAAAATTTATTCTACTCATGTTTGTTTTAAATTTTTTTTATTATTATTTAGTATTTAGCTTAGTTCATTAGAGGTGTATGATTATGTTGTCACTAATCAGAATCAATTCAAAATCATTTATTCAGTTTAGGCTACAAAATTTAGCTCCTAAGAATGTTACTATTATGCATAGGTTCAATTTGGTTATAATTGGTAAATAAATAATATGATCATGGTATGACACTGAGAAATTAACACATTACCTTTGTTTCTTCTTCATTTAAGTCATTTCCAGCTGTTCCCATGTCTGGTTGACCTCTTCTGTTCACTTTTAATATAAACTGGCAGGGCTCCCATAAATGCCAATTTATTTTGTATTCCTGCAAAGAAAATTTTACTCTTTGATGGTATCTACTTCTGCTCTGCATATTGTCGTCTGTATATTGTCGTCTGCATATCTACATCGTCGATAACTTTCGCTATAATGCCACATCGTTTTGTTTTTCTAGATACTTTTTCAGACCTCTTGTAAATGAGTAGGATATGTAACTGACAAATAGTTTTTGCACTTTTTAAAGTTTTTTAAAGTTTGCTGAAGTTAATTTTTGATTCGAATAAGATATACAAATTCTGACCAATTATTATTTACCTATTCAAGAGAATAGAGCTTAAAAATAAATACAAGTAACAAAAGTTAAACACTCATTGGTTATTCATTAAGTTAACTTTGATTGATCTAACCTGTCCATTTCCTTTAGCACGACTAGCATTCAATTTTCTTAAGTAATTAGCAAATGTAGATCTGATATTAGTCCAGCGATCTTTAACTGCTTGACCGGTGAAATCATTTCCGTATTTTGATGCAAATTCTGCGTAAGTATTGTCTCTAAACTGTACTGATGTATACTTGGGATGTTTAGGATTCCAAATGTTAGGACGACTTTCAATGAACTTGACCAGTTTCAAATTCATTTTTCTAGTCCAAAACACTTTTTCTTTGGCAAAATCTGCTATCATTTTATTTGTAAAAAAAATAAATAAAGCAGTAAGCAGGTTACAAATAAATAAATGGTACTTTTTAATATTTTTAGGTTCTTCAGTTTGTGTAAGAAAAGCAAAGAGATCTAGCCCATTCATTCAAATTTTTCAAGTAAATAATAAGAAGTAACCTATCTACTTTCGAAACTTTTCTGCTCTAATTTCAATACCTAATTCAATAGTTCGAAGGGTGTCAAGGGTGTGTAATGTATAATATAACAATATATCGTATAATGATCAAAACATATACAATCAAATGATACAGTTTTGTGTAGTATAACCATCGATTTCAAATCGATGAGTATAACACTTACTTAATATAATGATGGAATGATATAATTTTAAAATATATAATTTTGAAACGTATAACAAACGATTGAGTTAAACTCATTTAATATAACAGCCGTTTAATATAACCTTTATATAATATAATACTTAAAACACATAACATTTATCTCGTATAAGAACATTTAGTATAACATTCATTTACGATAACACTTTTTTTGTATAATACTTAAAACATATATTGATTACTTAATATAAAATCCAATTCATATAATATCAACTGATCACCTAATTTAAATTAACTAACAATAAAATAACATACCTAATAGCAACCACTCAAGTAGATATGCATTATGCAAGCAGACATGCAGCAAGCAAGCACGCAGCATGCAAGCAAACATGCAGAATGAAAGCAAGCATGCAGACAAGCATGCATGCAGGCAAGCATGCAGCATGCAAGCAAGCAAGCAAGCATGCAGCAAACATAGTTTTTGTCACGGCACGGGCGCTGCGGGGCTCTGGCGGTCCCACGCAAGCTTATAGTCGCAGATGGTTTTTGCTCACCGCCGCGGCTGAGGCTGGCCGGCAAAGCCAGCCAGCAAGCCGAAACGAACTTTTGAAACCACCTGCTTCTCAGCTCGCGGGCCGCCTCGCCCCTCCGCGCCTACGCGGGCTTAATTTACACTCTCTGCCCTACCCCTAGAGTCTAGGGGTAGGGCAGACAAGACTACGTGGAGTCGGTTTTGCAGCGATTCGTTTCTGTCACTGACACTGTATACCTACCAACAGATTATTATGTCAATTGATTGTTATACCAAGTGATGATTATATTAATCAATCATTATTTGAAATGTTATTATCTTAAATAATAGTTATATAAAATGACGCGTATATCAAACAAAATTATATGAAATGAACGATATGTTAAATAGTATTATATAAAATGAACATTATGTAAAGTAAACGTCATGATAAATAAACTTATATTAAGTGTTGGTATAACAAATGATTATTAAGGCGAAGGATAAGGCACACTAGCGCTACCAATTGATAATTTGACAATTACTAACGGACCGGATCTTTTTTTAAACATTGCGTACCGTCCGATAACAGGAAAGCATCCATAGTATTTATTTAACAATTGTGAACTACTTTTAGTTGCGTGGTTTATTCACAAAACGGGCTTTCGCATTTATTCACAAACAATGACCACTTTTGGTGTTAGCGAATGAATACAAAAACAAACCTAAAAGTAGTGCACAATTATTAAATAATAGATGTTTGCCTAGTGTCGGAAGGTTCGCAATGTTTGAAAAAAAAAAAACAGTTTAGCAGTTATCAAATTAAATCCATTAGCGGCGCCTAGTATGACTTACCCTTAGCTTTAAGTAAAATGAACGTTATTAATACAATCAATTACTGTATTAATAATATTATTTTTGAATGTTCTTATGCGATGTCCGAAAACCCGTACCGAAAAAAAATATTGTCATAAGAAAGTCTCCATGATTTTTGTCCTTTCTTCAAACTTTAGGTGAATTAGCCCTACCTATTCCGATCACTGCTAATTAATTATCATTAACTTACTAAATGTCACTACTAAAAATAGGTAGGTACTGTTTACACAATTACATATCTCAAACCTTTATTATACATAGGTTAGGTATATCCCATTCCTTCCTTTTGAATGATAATCAGTACCTACCTAGGTAGGTATCTACGTCCATGGTATCTAGGACAAAAATAATATCTTTGCCTGGTTCCATTTTCTGTAAGCAATTTTTTTGGTGGGATTTTGCAAGCCAGCCGGCATGCGGCAGAACGAAAATTTCTTAGGTACATTATTTTGCTTACACACTTTTATGATGGATAACAATTTTTGCCAAAACCCAAAACAACAGTCTGGAAGGGTTGTGAATGTCATGGGGTTGGATCCCACCTGAAGGAAAACTACTTTTCAATATTTTTTTAGTTATGATAATAAATTGCTATTTATTATCATAACTAAAAAAATATTGAAAAGTATTATATATTTAAAACAATCAAAATGCCTACCAGCTACTATTATTTAGCATCGGTACATATTTTTCACCTCAGATATAAAGTGTAGTTAGGTACCTACTTCCAGATTTTCCTAAAACCACTTTAAACACACACCCTTACTTTCAACTCTTATTATATTAGTCATAATAATTATCAACATTACTTAATTCTTAAAACGATAATATGATTCATCCGCTTGTTTATCAACAATGTGGACTATAGTCATTCGCGTATATACAAGACAATGTCAACTCATGCTTCCCCTTGACCCCAGTGATCTGGGATAAATGACGTTAATAGGAACACCGTTAAATGGTTCAGTCTGACGAGAGTCATCATACAGACCGGTCCGGCGCAGCGCGGCGCTACGTAAAACAAAACATGAAGCTACCGATCGTCGTGTTTACGTTAGTTGTTATTGTAAACCTCAGTGACTGCCGGCATACAACCTCCTGGCTTCCCAACATTGTGGACACCGTCGCAAATAAAACATCGGAGATAAGGAATTATGTCAGAGAAAAGGGTAGGATCTTTAGAAATTATTATGTTGCGAAAATTAAAAACAAAATAATATCGTACCTTGAAATGTTCGATAACAAAGTTGTAGCGGAATCGGATGACGAGGCGCAGTCAAGGACAAATAAGAAGTTTAAACAATACATCGAGGAAGCACAAAGTACTGAGGACAAAGTGTTCGATGCCATAGCACCCAAGAAAATGGACTATTTTTGTTCACATGACGATCCAACTATTCGTATGACCACACCGCAGCTGATAGCTCTCCACGGATACCCAGCTGAATCGCATACAGTAATAACTGAAGATGGATACATCCTGACTCTGCATCGGATACCATTCTCAGGGCAATCAACTTATAAAGTAAGTTCGAAGAAAACTGTGCTACTCCACCATGGACTGTTGGGTAGCTCAGCCGACTGGATCATCCCGGGGCCGGAGAAAGGTCTTGCCTACATATTGTCTAATGCTGGCTACGACGTCTGGATGGCGAACGTCAGGGGCAACACTTATTCGCGAGCCCATGTTTCTAGAAGTGTAGACAGCTTCGAATTTTGGAACTTCACATTCCATGAAGTGAGTCAGCACGACTTGCCGGCTGCGATCGATTATATAATGGATATTAAAGGTTGGGACGTGAAGATAAACTACATCGGCCATTCTATGGGGACCACGGTGCTCTTCGCATTACTCTCGACGAAGACGCAGTACAATAAAGTTTTGAGAGCTGGGTTCGCCCTAGCACCTGTAGCGTTCATGACGGATATAAAGAGTCCCATTCGGCTGTTGGCTAAGTACAGCAACAACTTGGAATACTTGTTGAAATTATTAGGTGCGAACGAGTTTCTTCCACAGAACGCTGTGCTCAGATGGTTGTCGAAGCACGCGTGTGAGATCAATCATTACGAAGAAGTTTTATGTGAGAATTCTTTGTTTGTACTTTGTGGCCATGATGCGAAGCAGTTCAACAAAACTCTTCTACCTATGATTTTAAGTCACGTACCAGCTGGGGCCTCAACGAAAACACTTGTGCACTACGCTCAAGAGATACAAAATGACGGTAGCTTCCAACAATTTGACTATGGGTTCGAAGAGAACTTTCAATATTACGGATCGCCTGTGCCTCCAGAATATCCGGTGCACAAGATAACTTTACCAATAGCTTTGATAAGCTCTGAGAACGACTGGCTGTCTGGTGGTGCTGATGTGTCAAACTTGTATGTCCAACTTGCCAATCCTATAGATCACTATATTGTTCCCATGAAAGAGTTCAACCACATAGATTTTATATGGGGGATAGACGCGCCGACTCTTGTCTATTCGAAACTTCTGCAAATGATAGAAGATAAAACCAGCAACGCTAACATGGATTTATATGAGGAATTTAATAATTTGCTTTAACATTATTACTACTGGAGCGATGGTGATTACAATAAGCTACCTGCATGCGTATAATGCAATTTTTTATGTTGTTTTGATAAGTGTGAAATCCGCATATTATTCTTTGTTACGTTTGAGAGAATATGCATATTCTCTTGCGTCTGATGTTTTATATCGAAGATAATGCCGGTAATGCAATTATTGTAGGAAGGTACAGTAAACAGCACAAGCACTGCACGGAGTGATTCTCAATCAAATAAGTTGTGTAAAAATAGTCATAAGTTTCATGTTACACGTAGCGTTCAATCTGTGTGTGGACCTAAATATTTTACCAGTAAAAAAATCACATTGTTTTTTATACGATGTCTAGTCAGTTTGTAGAATTCCAAATATAAAAAAAATATGTCTCCTCAATAAGTCGTATAGTTTTAGCAATAAGATTTTTTGTTTGTTAGCAATAAGCGTTTATGTAATAGGTTTGGTACACCTACAACTTTATATGCAACGTATGTTTTTTTGTGAAATAAATACTATTTCAAAAAGACTATAACTATTTATACCTTTTCTGTAAGAAATCTTATCTTTTCTTTTCTTCTGGCTGACTAATGACTAATAACCTTATTTATCATTCAAGATTTTTTTTTTATAGGCTTAGCTTAGGCTTATCATAAATGCTTAGTATCAGGCGCAAACGTCCGAACATTTGTATGGCATTGAAGCAGCGGTTCTTTCTTGGTGGCTTACGAGAAGAGTTAAAATTTTTGCGTACAAGTTGTCGTTTTCGTTAACGTGATCGAATGACAAAAATAACTTACACTAGGCCTTTTTATTATTTTGCATTTTGCATTCATATAGTTATAATATAAAATTTTACTAACAAAAATCAAACAGCCCCACGAAGCTCGAGTGGGAATGGAACCCACGACTTTTTCA
This sequence comes from Eudonia mercurella, assembly GCA_963082485.1. Taxonomy (NCBI): domain Eukaryota; kingdom Metazoa; phylum Arthropoda; class Insecta; order Lepidoptera; family Crambidae; genus Eudonia; species Eudonia mercurella. Next base: position 5,068,616 of record OY720040.1, read on the forward strand.
GGTTCATGTACAGGTTCGATACTCACTCGAGCTCCCTGCGGCTAGTTGACTTTTTCTAGTAAAAATTTGTCTTGTAAGTTTTATACATCATCATCATCATCATCATCAGCTCATTTTATGTCCCCACTGCTGGGGCAAGGGCCTTCCCTATGGATGGATAGGGAGAACGGGCCATAAACCACCACGCGGGCCCAGTGCGGATTGGCGGTTGTTAACGACTGCTAATGCAGCCGGGACCAACGGCTTTACGTGCCTTTCGAAGCACGGAAGAGCTCTAGATGATACATTTTTGGTCATCCATCTGATGACCGCACAGACCGGGCGCGTTAACCACTGCGCCATCAAGCTCCTCAGAAGAAGTTTTATACATTAGTCCCAATTACATTTAGGCCCTTTGGTGGAATATGAGAAGAGTTAACGTTTTAGTTAACGTGTCACGTGATCTAAAACAAAACAAAAAATCTTTCGTCGAAAATTATTTCAATAAACAATGGAGTTAACTACCGATCGGTGTGGCGATCCTTGGGGGAGGCCTATGCACAGCAGTGGGCGTCATATGGCTGACGATGATGATGATGAAACAATGGAGTTACATAGTGCAGTCGAATTTAATATATACTTATTCGGACCTACCCTTTGTATTTTGGGAGTAAAGGTATAACATATCATGACTGTATTGCGTTCCATGTTGATATCATAATATTTTATTGGGTTATTTCTCGTGTTCACTCCGATCAACTGAACGAGTCAACCAGTCGATCAGAGTGGAAGTCGATTCAGGCACATGTTCCTATGAAATCAACTAGATGATTAGATACATTTTTCACTAAAGTTTCTTTCCTTTTTGTTCCTAGGAGCTCGATGGCGTAATGGTTAACGCGCCCGGTCAGCGATTGCTAAGTCGCGTCCGGTCTCCGGTCATCGCATTGGTGACCAAAAATATATCATCTCAAGCTCCTCCGTGCTTTGGAAGGCACGTAAAGCAGTTGGTCCCGGCTACAACCATTAATCCACGCTGGGCCCGTGATGGTTTAGGTATAGTACCTGGTTTATGCACGTGGTGGTTTATAGGCCGTCCTACTTATCCATCCTTAGGAAAGGCTTGGAAGACGGGATAGAAAATGAGCTGGTGATGATGATGATGATGATGATAATGATTTATAATACTACTAGCTGACCGGCGGACTTAGTACCGCTTTGACAGTTTCCATGACAACAAAAAAACAAATCATTCGTCGCTTAAGAACACCCGTATATACCCCTATAGCAGCGCCCCTATACCCCTATACCACCTACCGGGTCCAATTGTAAATCTAAACTATTCTCGAATCCACTTGAACACACACAGAAAATTTCATCCAAATCGGTCCAGCCGTTTAGAAGGAGTTCAATAACACACACGCACAGAAGATTTATCACTACATATATACATAGTAGTTATAAAACAAAATCGCTTCCCACTTCTCTGTCCCTAGTATGCTTACTTAGATCTTTAAAACTACGCAACGGATTTTGATGCGGTTTTTTTAGTAGATAGAGTGATTCAAGAGGAAGGTTTATATGTATAATATGCATTATATAGTAGAAAAACGCTAATAATATCAGCATTGCACCCGTGCGAAGCCGGGGCGGGTGGCTAGTACCTATATTTATTTATTTTATTTTATTTTATATTTAAAAATGTAGGTTGGTAATGAGGACCTCATTTTTTAAACTAACTACTTTGACAGCCTAACCGTTAATGAATAGATACCGCATGCTGCAAACTCTAATTACCTACTTAGTTTAATACATAAATAGTTGATTTGATTATAATAGAGAAAATAATAAGTATTACTAAGTACCTACCTACACAATAAAAAAATACATTTAAAAAATAATAATTTTATAAACATTTACATTTTCTAACGTATTAGTTTGATAAAATAATTGGTGTAAGTAATTAGTTATTACGATAAAGAAAATATAAGTAAGTATGTAAATAGGTATTACTTCAATAATAAATAATAGAGACTAGATTCTGATCTGACCTACTGACATGATTTATCGCGAATATGTAAATAATATATTTTCGTGAACCAATGATGGTTTCTATCAATACATTTATTTTAGTCGCAATCAGTTCAAAGGGCAAATGACACATTGGTTAAACGGCTATAGATAGGTAGGTACTTACAGTCACAAAGCATTAGCATGTAAACAATGTAACTCTTTATTACTATTATGTTATAAGAGTCAAAGTTAATCAAAGAAATATACATGTTATTGCTCGTGACTGTACCTAGACATACCTACGCTTATCTTTCTTTTTGTCAAAGCTATGTGATTCATATAAAATACTTAGGTACAAATAAACACAAGCCACCAAACCGAATGTGGCCATTTAATGGCTGAGTTATGTTATGACTTAGTATTTCTTTGTTTAGTGGAATATATATGTTGAAACAATAAAACTTATAATACCTGCCTATACAGAAAATAAAACAATTTTTATTGTACCTAACACAAATTTTACCGTCCCTGTGGCTAGCGAACCATCAATCTCACTTGAGACTGAGACGGGTTCGTTCCCAGTCGGGATACGAATTGGGTAATGTAAGTAGGGAGCAGGGATGTTGCTGATGCCGACTTTTTCACATCCGCGGATATGAATGCGGATGCGGATTTTTGAAGGCTCACATCCGCGGATGCGGATGTTTAAGAGATCTTCATCTCATCTCAGCCAAAAAGACATCCACTGCTGGACAAAAGCCTCCCTCAAGGATAAATAATTTTGAGAGGAATTTGCCATAATCCTATAAAAATCTATATACGTATAATGTCTTGGCCTGACTGATTCATCATCGCCGAGCCTAAACCGCTGAAGCTAATTAGATGAAATTTGGATTGTGGGTAAATTGAGTGACGTAACCAGCCACTATGAAAGGATTTTACGAAAATCACACCCTAAGGGGGTCAAATAGGGGGTGAAAGTTTGTATGAAAGTCCGTTAGTTTTGAAGTAAAATACATAAAAATTGGTATTTGGCTTCTTGATAAGAAATAAAGAAGACGTGTCTCAGGAATTTTGTTTATTTTCTTTTAAAAGAGTAAAAAAGGGAAGAAGTTTTTTTTGGGAAATTGTTATTTTTTAAGTAATAAATAACTATCAAAATGAATAATTTAATCGATATATAGATTTTTTCAATAAAAATAAAGAATGACGTGTTTTAGCACATTTTTCGAAAAATCTCCCCTAGAGAGGTGAAATAGGCTTGGAAATCTGTCATTCTTTAAATTTCGGTATTTGGCCTGGTGAAAAATTGTAAAGTGTTTCAGGATATTTGGGAAATGATCCCTTAAGTAGGGGATGACAATTTGTACAGGAGGTTTCAAAACGAACCAAAATTACTTATACAGAGTGATCTTCATTACGTTGTTTTGTGTTAGACACTTTTTACTTATACCCTTATGATATTTACGTTTAATAAGTTTGGCTTTTATTACGAATAAACACAAGTCGTGTAGCCCACGTGAGCAAAGCCGCGAACAAAAGCTAGTATAGTATATGAATAAAGAATTAAAACAATGATTTTTATTAATGAAAATTTGTATTAAGTATAGTGCTACTATTTTTTTTAATTCACTTAATAATTTTCATATTAGTAAGTTAAAAATAGGAGCATTATCTATACTAATATTATAAAGAGGAAACCTTTGTATTTTTGTATGTATGTATGTATGTATGTATATGTGTATGTATGTATGTATGTATGTACGTACGTACGTATGTAAGTATGTATGTATGTATGTATGGTATGTGTGTATGTATATATGTATGAATGTATGTTTGCAACGAATAAACTCAAAAACTATTAAACCGATTTAAAAAATTCTTTCACCATTAGAATGCTACAATAGCGCTGAATAACAAAGGCTATATTAGAAAAACTTTCCACTCGTGCAAAACAGAGACGGGCCGCTAAGAGTAATATTGCCGCCTTTTCTGATTCGAGGCGGTTACGCAGAGGTTCGTAAATTAAACCCGCGCTACTAACTAACTGTTCGCTTGAAGTACTGCCTGGTGGAGTGGATAAAAATCTTCAAGCTATCGGTGATAATATTTTAAATTCCTCTTGATGAACACTCCACCACGAGGATTTTCATCCACATTGACTCTTTTTTTTTCGCCCAATTTCTTTCTTGTCGCAACTTGTATTACGTTTCATCATCCATTCAGCATCCGCATGAGCATCCGCATTGATCATTGCGGAAACGCATTGATTATTGCGGAAACGTGTTTACAAGTAGTCCAACCCATAAATACATAACACACTTTAGTTTTTTCTACAATATCATTTAAAGTTGGACAAAAATCATGAAAACGAGTGGCGGCGTTTAGTTGATATCTTATAGTTTACTTATCTAAATTATTATATCTCTAATTATATGGCTAAACAATCACCAATGTCTTAACTACAAATCGTCCGTCTCACATTTTCGATTTATCGAGCGGTTTTTTAAATTATTATTTTTCAAATTAACACGTTAAATTCCCCATACAAAATTAGTATGGCCGCGCGGCGTCAAATAAAAATGGACGAAGACATTTCAAATAAAATATGTAACACTTGTCAATTACGGACGAAGGGTGCGCTCTTAAAAAATCTTATCTCGTAGCTAGTGTGACTTTTGTTTACTATCCGTATTCATTCGATTACGTTTACGAAAACGAAAATTATTATGGCATTGAAGCAGCGCCTCCTGGCGGCAAACGAGAAGAGGTAACATTTTGCCATACATATTCTCGTTTTCGTTAGCGTGATCGAATGGCGAATGAAACTCGCACTTGTCACCCAGTACCTAATAAAGCACTAATTAATAAATGTTAATCCTTGCCAGCATACTGAGAGCGATTGCTGAAAGACCGGGACTGTCCAATACAGAGACACTGGGTGGAGCTGTGCTTGGGTTTAGTTAAGTAATTTAGGTTTAATTAAGTAATATTATATCTGTATTTATTAACAGCACTAATGTAGAATAAGCTATTTTTGTTAACTAACTTTTAATTAACCTATTATGGACCGTATAGTCTGAAATAAAAATGTTTTATTTATTTATTTATTTGCCAACGAAAACTGTATTGAACCACTGGGCTCAAAGTGTCGAACACTGATGCGTTGCATGCTCCGATAGCATTGTTGTGTTTCAAAAGTTGGAGATACGATAGCCAGTTTCTGGTTGCAAGGATTCCGGGTGACGTGCTCCTCTATCGGCCTTATCGTCTTTTAACTATGAGACGATATTTTATCTACGTCTTCATGGGTCGATTAACAAAACTCATGCATAAGGGAATTATGAAGGGAGATACCTACATCTATGCACTGCGCGTGCGTCTTATCGCAAGACAGAACGGAGATAATGGACAGTAAGTAGTTAAATGTCTTTGGTAGATACCTATTTAAACTTTTTGGCAACTGTCAAAACTATTATTTCAATAGATATTAAGTCAAATCTTAACTGATTCCAATCTTTAACCTCTTTGAATAATTATTTCTAACTATGTTTACTAATTTGTCTGTTTGCTTTTATGCTCATCAGCCCAATTTAACAACTTTATCACTAGCATAATAAAAATCACGGAAAATGGTAGGTAGGTAGTTAGTACCTAGTACCTTTTTTATACCCTAAGCAAGGTTATGTGGTGGCTCTCCGGACCTTCTCTTCAAATTGCAAGAGCTAGGTAGGCGTGAGGGAGGGGCATACCCCCTAGCTAAACTCTTTACAAATAAACAAAGATTAAGGTCCTAATAGTTACTCCGACAAAACACGGAGTAACTATTCGGAACTTATTCTTTGTTTATTTGTAAAGGGAATTGTCGCACAAGTCTATAGACCCTAACGTGTCTTTCTTCTGTGGCATAACCCCAAAATAAGAAGACTGCAGAAGGTAAGCTCAATACAGCAGCATGCAGCTGTTGCGAGATTCCGTGTCCGTAAAATAAGTTGTCTATGTGTGTGTAGCTGGCAGCGCGTCTGTTCTGGGCTTAGAGCGTTATGGATGCTCTAAGGTTCTGGGGTCTCTTTATTTTTGATATAACCAAAAAGTTAGGTACTAGCACTACCTAATACTACCTGCCTACCTAATTATTTTATTTTATGATTTAGTGAGTAAGACCTCTGCCTGAGGCAACACCAGCACTTAGAGTGGTTTAATGCTCTAAGCACCAGCAGAATAATTAGTAATTATAAATTACGATAGCAATGACACATACATTTATTTTAAAAGGCTAGCAAATATAAAAAGAAAAACACTCATGTCATGGCTGAATGAAAAATTGTCATGCCTATTTCGTTTAACGAAAGAGTGAAAAAAAACCCAGCTGTTTTCTGACAGCCAGACCTTCCTTTTCCTCCTGACAGAAACTATATTCTCAAACTCATTCGGAATATTTTATATTTTTGTTTCTATCTATCGCTGTCACCTGCATATATTTAGAAAGAGACGAAATATAGATATCGTGTGACAATGTTTCGAGTGCTTTTGCGGTTGGGCAGCAGAGCAGCAGCATTCAGTCAGTAGTAAGTATATTGATAATAGAAAATTGTGCACAAAAGAAAAGTTAAATTAAATTTCAGTCATCAGGAGATTATTATGGCGTTTTACAAAGGATGGCGGTATGTCGCCTTCCTTTCGGGCTTCGTTGGGATCATAGGACTAGCACTTTACCCAATCATCATCAGTCCGATGATCGACCCTTCCGAATACAGTGAGTGTTACATATTGTTTTGATATAAATTCGATTCATGAAAGCAGTTTAAGTTAGAGTATGATTAATGCAATTTCATCAAATGAATGCTCTAAATAATTTTTTGGTTTTCGTAAATTCATTTAGGTTACCTTTCAACTGCAATACGCAATAATAATAAATATTTTATAATTATTACACTTGTTTAATTCATCTAATGTAGGAGGTATCAAACAATATCGATTTTCATTAATAATAATCATAAGACCAGCACCATCTCACGGAAAAGACTGTCAATTTCTCATTTATAACATTATTTTTTTGATGAAATTTATCTTAAAACTAGTATCAGTAGGTAGGAAGTAGAAAAATATTATTTGTATATCCCGAATAAATAATATTAAACAGAGAGTAGAATATTGACACAATCAAAAATTTTATGAGATTTAATAAAAATAACAGTAAATAGATACGCAAAAAAGTGGGTAAAAAAATATTTGTTTGAATACGAAATCAATAGCTTTGAACCGAGGATACTTGTAATTGTGGTGACACAGACCCACCTCATGGTTAAAATAAAGTTTAAACCTTATTACTGTGGAGCAAAGTTCAACATTGATCGACATCCTATATTAAGAGTATTATGTAGATGTTTACATTAGATTTTTGGAAAATAGCAAAGTAGAATTCTTTTTTTATTTATATCGTAAGATTCACAATTTCACACACAATTTTTTCATGTATTAATTTGTTTAAAACTTGTACCCGTTTCTCTGGAATCGCCATCGCAAGAAACGTCAAGTTTGCAGCCCACCTAAAGACCGTAATATCTCGGCTTGTACTGAAGTACTATTATTGAAATTTTGCATATACGATTCACTATTTATGCACAGTTTTTTTGACTTATAAATCACATTAATACGAACTGTATTTCTTAGGGCTCCTGCTAACTTGATGTCAAGTTAGCAGCCTCACTAAGATACACAAATATCTTTTGAACCATAGTATCACTATTTATATGCTATACGACACTATTTATCACTATTTACACACAATTTTTTGACTTAGTTAAAACCATCTAATTCCGTGGTGCTCCTGCTAACTTGACGTTAGTGCTGTATGTATGTATGTGTATGTATGTATCATGGTATCTTGGCTGAATCTGAATGGGATTCAGCCAAAATACCATGATACATACCCACATGATTTTAATTAAGGCCCAAGTGTACAAAATTGGCCTCATTTATTTGATTGACAGCCTAATTATGTAATTAATTTATTATCAGAATATTAAGGAATATTAAGGAAATTTTGGTTACCCATCTTGCTACTGTCTGCATTTAAAGTAGCATAACTTTTGTAATCTTTGTGGCTTTGGCAAGAGTTCATGGCCACTGCATCTAACTCATCCTCAACATTCTAATCTGACCAATTACATAATGTTTCAGAAAGAATACAAAAAGAGGCTAGAAGGAATATAAGACAAGAGGATATTCAGCCAGGCAGTAAGTATAGATAGATTGATAAAATATTTTGAATTTTCATGCCAGATGCGCTAGGCTCAGGCAGTCCCATATAAACAGTAGGTATACAGATTTGGCTATAACTTCTTGACAAATATAGTTTCAAATATGGGTGGTATTGGCAGTAGGTAGCCAATCTTATGAGAACAACAGGGACCAACAGCTTCAATATGCCTTCTAAAGGATGGAGAAGGTAAATATGTTTTAATTCAATCTGAGTTAAGATAATATAAGTTAACAACCTTTAAGCTCAAACTGCTCCAACACAAACTCTTGCATTGCCAATATCTTTGTCAATGCAATCTTTCATTTCATTATATTACTTTAATGAATGCATCTGCCAAACTGATAATTATTACTTATTGCATAGAAAACAAGGCTCTAATTTTGTAGCTCTTAAGTAAACTCGCAAATATATAAATCATAATGTAATTTTTTGTTTCAGACATGAAAGTATGGACAGATCCATTTGATCGTAAAAAACCAGATAGTGAGTGAATAATAGTTTGTAAATAGTGTAATTTATTTAGGTTTGTTATTAATAGTAAATAAATGTATTGTTATTTATAACACTCTTTTTACTCTGGATGTTAGGCCGCATATTTTAGGATACCTACAATCATTACTTGTCTTTTCTGTTCTTGCATTTGATCGCGTAATGTCTTTTATCATAGATAAGTTTTATACTAGTTAATAACCTTAATTGCCCAACCAGAATCTATACAATCATGGACTATATATTATTAGTCCACGATACAATGAAAGTAAACTTAATTCCGAGGAATGCTAATGAAACACTTTGTAAAAAAGGAAATGTTTATTATTGAAATGTTTGCGGATACATCACCATATCACCACCGGTGGAGGCTGTTTCAATCACAATTTCATAAAAAAATAAACCAACATCTGAAAGTTCGTATTTACATTTAGAAATGTGCCTTTTATAGTCTAATTACAATTATTATCTCGCTCTTCTTTTTATTATAATTATTCCAATAATATTTATTTAAAGGTAAGCTGACATATATTATGATTTATCAATACTATTAATATATCACTACTGTCAAAGTATAAAAACTATAAGTATGTCACTAATAATTATTTACATAATTACACACATAATATTCTTAACAGCAAATTTTAGAATACAATCAATGGTACCGCGACTTCCTGGTGTAAATTTATCTTTTATTCCACATGCTTTAGAAATCAATGAAATAATTATCAAAAAATTTTAAAGTAAAATCTACTAGTAAACCAACAGAATTAGAATATACTTTTAAAAGAAAATTAAGAAAATTAATTATAAGATTATGGCTAAAATGAGCAAAAACAAAAAGGTACATTAATATTGAGCGATAATAAAAATTTAAACAATAATATAGCCCAGTAAACAAAAAGAAATGAGAAAACATAAAAAATGATTTTATATGACATTCATTGAACATTATATTACATAAAATTGGTGCAAGTAGAGAGATAGTATACAATACTTTTGTATTACTGTAAAAATTGCTGATTTATATAAAAGTACCCAGTATTAAGTATAGACAACACAAACATATATTTTTAAACAATTATTATTAAAAAATTGCGCGATTCAAAGCTGCAATTTAAATATCAAAACGACCGAGCGGATCTTAAAGGGCGAGGGTTTTGATAACTCGTTTTATTTGTATGTGACCTCGCAGTTGTCGTTTGGTACGTTTTAACAAAAACCTCGCTTAACCTATATCAAACTCTATAAAAATAACTAAATGTTTCATAATGCAACAAAGCGCAGAAATTTAATTCCAACCTTTTTAAAGTTAGACAGTTTTGTCACCGTTTGGTTGCATTTACAATCCGTCACTAAATATTATTACATAATAATAATAATAAACATTCAATAATGTTTCTCTCCCAAAACATAAATCTATCAATCTTAAACATACGAAACTTGCCATCATATATTTCGTTTCCTATGATAAAAATGCAATTTAGTACCACTTGTCTTTTACCACGACGTTAATTTTTAACCTAAATCACGTTTATTATAATTATTAAAATTTCCTCCCGATACATTTAAGGACAGAGTTGAAGTTCTGAACTCCGTAATATACTTAATTAATTATTAAGAATAGAAATAAGTTACATTAAAAATTTCAAAGCGGATAATATTGAACATAATATATCAATTTTTCTTAACAAAAATTTTGTAGCCCTACGTATTACTCCGCCACACACACACAATGTATTAAAAACTTTCCAACATACTATAAGTTTGTATGCGTACATATTTTGTGGTAAGGCGAATTATGTGTATCACAAGCTACAGAACTGTTTTTAAAATTAGCTTTAAAGTCATCGCCTCATTTTTTTAATACATTACTAGGGAATTGATTAAAAATAATAATTGGAACAAAATATATCCCTATGCATATATATCTGACAATCCTATATTTAATTCATAAGTACAGTTGTCAACCAGCTGTTTGCTTCGATGTATTACCCTACAATTTTGTATTTTTTCTTTACATTAAAAGTCATACATTGTGTAATTGATACCAAATCTTTTGTGTATTGATTTGAGAGAAAGTTAGGAACTTACCATGTAGTTATCCCAACACCATTCCAATTTTAGTCACAACTATTATTTATTATTACACAGAATTTTTTAAATTCCTATATTGCCACTTGTACTAGTAGTATCTTTAAATATTGATTTACTCAAATCCTGCTTATAAAACACTTTAGTACTTTGTCATATCAACAAAAGAATCTAACAGATGCTTACCAAAGTTCAGTACTTACAGTTATTATGACATGGTAATAAAGTGTTCAACAACTTTCGTCGGTGACTGCACAAACCGTCCTTAATAAACTATAAAAAAACACCCAGATTATAAATTGTACTTGGACATTCAAGTAAACACTGTATAATGTCATGTGAAAAATTTAGAAAAATAAAGTCTTTCATACAGTATTTACTTATACATACTACCGCTAACTATACATGACTTTTACATTTATAGAAACATGAAGAGTACAACAGTTGTGATCAATTGCTTTCACTTTAGCACTCTGTCACATTGCAAGGTGTTTATAAAACGTTTTAAAACAAAGATCACTAAGAAATAACGGCTGTGACAAAGTACTAAACGGTATACGTATTGTTATAAGTGGCTATAGACACGCATCTTCTGATATTTCGTTAAGTTGTACCTAAAGGCTAGGCGATTATCCGCTTTCAATTATCACTGTTGTGGTACGGTATTCGCTGCCGAAGAGTTAAAATTATCAATTTACGATAATTCCCTCATAAAGTGTGTCCCCACCCTCCTCCTCCCCGTCCAATGTCCAATGTCCAAATGATCTGGTAACACTTACACAGCGAACTTAGGCAACACTAGGGTGATCACAGTATGAACACAGTTGTAGTGTCCTGTTACATTTTGTCTCTTAGGGGTCCAAGGTCCAGTAAGGTTTCTTGTGGAAACATCATTGCATGAACTCGTCATCATCACCAACCTGAAATTGAGCAAAAAGGATTTATGTTATTGAAAAAATTTTAAAAATAAACTTGACAGTGAATTTTTTTTATCAAAAACTAAATATGGCCCTAAGTGGCCCCATCATCATCATCTCAGCCAAAAGACGTCCACTGCTGGACAAAGGCCTCCCCCAAGGATCTCCACAACGACCGGTTTTGTGCTGCTCGCATCCAGCGGCTTCCCGCGACCTTCACCAGATCGTGATCGTGATCGTGTTTAAGTGGCCCTACTATATTCGTTTTATTTATATTACTAATTCGGCAAACGGGCAGACGGAGACAGTCCTTTCCCAAGGATTTACAATTAACAATTACAATTATTATTTTCTGGTATAAAAATTATTTTCCTGAGACCGAATACCACGCAGGCGAAGACGCGGGTGGAAGATACTATCTTACCTATTTTGATGACTAAATGGGATTTAAATGTTATTATATACTAGCCGGCGGACTTCGTACCACTTTGACAATTTCTATGACAACAAAACAAACAAATCGTGGAACATTTTGTATTGAAAAATTAAATTGGAATAAAAAAAATTACATATAAAATATCATAAAAATCGATCGAGCCGTTTCGGAGAAGTAGAATTTTATATATACTATAGATAAATGTTATTTCATTTTATTTAATTTAAAGTGTAATTTGATTCAATGAATTTATAATTTATTTTTTGATTTATTGCTTTGTTTGTATTTGTTTGGTAAATAATTTAAATGTAATTTAAGTTATAATTTATTATTTGTTTTATTAAATTTGTTAATGTTACTAACATAGGCTAAGGTAATTATTGTAACTAACCCAAATGAGCCAAATATAAATAAAAATATATTGAATTGAATTGAATTAAATCATCCTAATAACCATAGAAAATATAAGCTATGAAGGTACGTCCGCACGGTGGAATTTGATTGTTGTTGAAATTAAGTTTAAGCTCAATTTGCTATGCGCGGTGCAAATTTCGATATTTTTCTCTAGTTTTTTTTTAAATATTTGCGGGCAAGCATAGTGCCTTGATCTCACCTGATGTTAAGTGATAATAAGGCCAATTGGTGGAAGCGCATTTCACCCGGGATCCTCAACTTGTGAGACACTGGCTATCTTATCTCTAGCTGCCGGAACACAACAATGCTACAAACATTGATGTTAGGGCGACATATTTAGATAAGATGGTGGTAGCTAGCCAGGCGGACAAACAAGTCCTACCACCAACCAAACCGAGTACACAAACATGTACCCCCCGCTGGAAATCGAACCCGGGACCTCTGGGTCTAAACCGGTGGTGTTAAGTGTAAGGTGTAGACCACATGCGGTTAATAGGTTTGTAGGTACAGTGGTGTTTATACTGACCTGCAAAAAATAATCGAAATCACTGCGATGGCAGGTGCCTTCCGCCGAAAACTTGAACTTGTGGAATGTCCCATCTTCACATACTGCTGTAAACAAAGACAAAAAATTTAGTAATTAATTAAATACATTTCTCATTGTACAGACGCCCGTTCATCAACCGATCCAAAACTGTCAAAGGGGTTTGAGTAATTTTGTATGGAGGGGTGGGTTTTTTTTTATTTTTATTAATTCATTACCGAGATAAAATATACTTTAACTTAAAAAAACGCAAAGTCGGAAACCTCATAATTTGTGAAAAAATGCTCATATACAATACGAAAATATATGAAAAAAAAAAAAATTTTGCTTGGCGCGCCTCAATTTTTATTATAAAATACTACGACAACATTTCAAGATAGTTAGAAAAAAACAAAGGAGCAGATTATGTTACAAGAGCAACATACATACTGAATATTTTTTTTTAATATAAGAAATAGCTCAAAATTTGCCCCTAATAGACTTACTCTGTTTAATATTTTTTTGCTTATTGAGACTTATCTCAAGATCAAAGATCTTAATCTTTAACATGAAAATTTTTTTTTGAAGTGACATCGCCAAATAAAACTCCAAATTACTCATACCCCTTTAATACATTTTCAAACATACGCCTAAGTCATAAAGTTCCAAAGTCTATTGAGGAAATTTGACAGTTTGTGATAGGTTGATGTGCCGGCGTGTGTACCTTATTAATTGAATATAAAATATAATAAAACTTTTGATCAAAACTTAATTTTTATAGACCTATACAGGTTGACTTTTTTATCACCGTCCAAACCTTCTGAGTTGACTCCCGTGATACAAACGAACAACTCTTACTATTGGACCAACTCCCTAACTCCAAAATAAAATTCAGCTGTTCCATACAAAACAAAAACATCAATATTCATTCGACCAAAAAGTATGGAACAGCTAAATTTTATTTTCGAGTTAGGGTGTTGGTCCAATAGTAAGAGTTGTTCGTTTGTATCGCGGGAGTCATCTCATAAGGTTTGAACGGTGATAAAAAAGTCAACCGGTATACTCGTAGATATATTAATAATTTAAATTAATGTTAAAATAATTTTTAACGCAAATTTTGTTGCGAACAAATTACAAAAACACAAATGCCGAAAAAACTTCCACGAGCAGGATTAGGACCTTCTGACATTCCGGGTCAGGCGCTCTTCCAATTGAGCTATCGTGGTTCTAACCAGCCCGCCGAAACCATTCTATACCCTTCACTTTGAAAGCCAAAGGCGCCCATTCAATGTCAACAACTACCGTCACTAACACCCGATCATAATATTTTTACAAATATTTAGAAGTTTTTTTGGCATTTGTGTTTTTGTAATTTAAATTAAATCATATTTAAGGGTAATATTGTGTGTAGAAGAATTAATACGCTAAATGGAGTTTGATTAAATTTAGTTGACTGACTGTCACAAATAGCTTTGTTCTGGCAGTTCATAGCACTTTAATTCATGGTACTCACCTCACGCCTGCTGCACATCAGTCTACCATAAACAGCTGTCAAATTTCCATAATATACTTTGAACGTGACTTCTTGGCGGGAAAGTGAAGAGTCATGTCTGCGGTTTTGTTTTATTTTCTAAAATTTGTGTTATGTCGAATATTAATGTGAAATAATGGTGGATTATCAACCGTTAAGTGTTCGTGAGTGTGCATGAGTGTTGGCAAATGAAACAAAACAGTGCAACGTCACTTTTTAAATTCTCTCAAGAAGTCCGCCCGAGGACTCAGTAAAGCCCCACATCTTTACTGAGATACTCGAGGGGTTGGGTGGTATATTATTTCTCATTTCTATTATCATTCATCATCATCATCATAGAAGGCAGGCGTCTAACTGATCGTTTTCTGTTCGCCCGTTCCTTATCAGCGTCCACAAAGTATCTAAGACTATTGTGTCTATAAGCAGCTGTATCTAGATTTGCTATATCCGGTGGTGGCGTTGTTGTTGTATCGCAAATCGCAGGGCGTCTAATATTATCGAGCGCCAAGTATTCCACGTGACAGT
The DNA here is from genome assembly GCA_963082485.1 of Eudonia mercurella. Classification (NCBI taxonomy): domain Eukaryota; kingdom Metazoa; phylum Arthropoda; class Insecta; order Lepidoptera; family Crambidae; genus Eudonia; species Eudonia mercurella. The sequence goes on from OY720040.1 coordinate 5,083,802, forward strand.
TGTTTTCTTTGCCTCCTATTTGAGTGTAAATGTGATTTTAGATGGACGATATAATATTTTCTGGCTTAGAAGTATCTCCTCTATGGCTTTAAATGGCTCTATATCATAGAGGACGTGAAGTATCAACTTCACGTCCTTCTTCCAATAAGAGGACGACAGTAGAGCATTAGTGACCCTATGCCCACATTTAGCATGAACAAAGTAGGGTTCCGAGGTGGATTAGATAAAATCAGTGATCTTTTAAACCCTTGACCCTTAGTCGGATCTTACGACATGCATAGAGATCGCGTGATGATTTAGATAGGCTTGTGTTTAAACGCCTACCAAAAATGTATCAATTCTACTACCAAAAAACTTCGAAACGCTTACCAAAACGGATAAATGCTCACCAAATTGTGTTTCCTAAAATATTATAAAAAGGATACAATTTATATTTTTATTAAATGCAATAAAAATATATGAATACCTTTTAACTGGATTTCAGACCAAATATTTATATATATAAATTTTGTCACCAAATAGATAACACCAATATTTTATGCTTAGAGTTTCATTTTGCTAATTTTTGCTTTCTGTTGTCTAATAAAAAAATAACCTCAATATTCACTTCTAACCTATCACGTGACCTACAGGAGTAGGGCTCCTATAGGTACTAGCTAGTATCCTCAATCATTTGAATAATTGACCTACAAGAGTAGGGCAGGTAGTATCCTCAATCATTTGAATAATAGTGTAAAAATTTGGTGAGCATTTATCCATTTTGGGAAGCAATAATAATGTTTGTACAGTCATTTAATTTATTTGGTACTTAGGCTTAGGGTGTAAAAATATTTCTGGTATGCGTTTAAATTATACCCATTTAGATATCCACTGTGGAGATTGCCGCAATTCGGCATTCAATAGAGAACTGCAGGTATTTATGGGAGTTTTTTGCCCCGGTAGTTAAAGAAAAATGGTTTACATGTTAAAGATAATATTACAATCAGTCTTCTTTAGTCGTGTGTCGTGTCGAGTGGTATACTTAAAGCTAGAAAAAAATTTGCCATGCTTGCCGATTGCAGTACAGTCGTCGTCGGTAAAGGGTCAGCAAAGCGCGAGCGTGGTAGCGGTCATACTTACCTCTGCTTGCTTGCTTGAAGATTACGATTATTTCACGGCAGTCGTCATCAATCGATCATCCTGGCGGCACGTTTTTAGTGGTTTTACCCTCCTTCCCTAAAATACTCAACTTACATAACCATCTCCTAGCTGCGCCTGCGCAGTGGTGTGCCTAGAGCTAGAAAAAAAAGCGGTAAGGCACACAGCGCTTTGGTATCGGGCGAGGCGCTATCGGAGGCGAGGTGTGCGTGCGCTATTGGATAATGGTAGGGATCATACTCACCGATGGCGGTACAGTAGTCGCTATAGAACGATGATAAGGGTAGAGAGAGCGAAAGAGAGAGATAGAGAAAGATCGTATTAGGCGGCGTGTGGGTGGACGCTAGGTGTGCGTATGTTAGAATGGTGGTAGTGGTGGTATTCACCGATAGCAGTGCAGTCGTCGATGAATGCGCAGAGCAGACGTGGAGCGTGCGTGCGCTATAGGGTTGTAGTAGGGGTCATACTTAAGTATTACTTACCTATACTTGGGTGAAAATGATGTATGGCAGTCCTGGATCATCCTGGCGGGCGGCACGTTTATAGTGAGTTTGCGCTCCTATTCCCTTAAGGAAGTACATTACACCTAGTATACCCTACTTACATAACTCTTTATAAACAACTCCTGCGCAGTGGTGTGCCTAAAACTAGAAAAAAAGCAGGAATACTCACCGATAGCAGTGCAGTCGTCGGTGAAGGCGGAGGCGAGCTGTACGTGCGCTATAGGATGGTGGTATAGGTCATACTCACCGATGGCGGTGCAGTCGTCGGTGAAGGCACACAGTGCCTTGGTATCGGGCGGCGCGTGCGCGGAGGCGAGGTGTGCGTACGCGCCGCGCGCCGCCCACACGTGCACGGTGCCCTTGTCCGAAACGCAGCAGAGCAGCGAGCCGGACGGGTTGAAGTTTATGCTGGAAATATTAATGGTCTGTTAATTATGTTCGAAGGTAGGTGTGCTCTGATTGTACAAAACAACAACGCCACACATTTTGGAAGTGATGTAAGGTCAGGGGGAATCCATGTGGCTGACGATATCAAGGCTCCACTCTCCCACATAACTTTTATATGTGAGCATTAAACTATACCATAGCCAAATTCAATAAAGAATGTTTACCAACAAAGCGTTGCCAAGCAACCAGTGACAGGTATGTATTGACAACCTTTGCCAGTTTGGCAACAGGAAAGATTTTACGTAAAAGATTTATTTATATTAAATATTGTATGAGTGAGTGAATAAATTAGCTACCTTGAAATAATAAAAAAAACTGTACTTGAAGATTCAATAATTTATTTATTACATAAATTAATCAACTGCTGTCACTATCTAATTTTCTTTAACGTCAATTCAATTTGTTCATGAATGTTTGTTCTGCATTGCAAATGCACTGTTTACGCTGCAGATTTCAGAGGTAGTTAAGATAATCGACCCCATATGGATACTATTGTCATCTTCATTTGGAACGCTAGTTTATACCTCAATTTTAGTAATGACATTTGTTTAATAGGGTTAGCAAGTGAAAATAGTTAACGTTTTTTTACGTTCTCTGTATTATAACGTTTTTACCGACGTTAAGCGACTGATTTAATTGAGATATGTAGTGAGAATAATAAGTCTTACAATATCTTTTATGTAAAATGCAGTAATCAAGTAATAATACGAAAAACACAAAAACATGTATGCCCAGATTTGTGATGACCCTAATTTGGTTTGTTTACATTTATTCTTTATCAAGTTTGGCTAAAGTATAGCTATTAAGAACAAGTTTTGTGCAATAAAATAAAATAAAAATATTTAAATGAAACAACTTTTACGGATCTACTCGCGTTTATTTTACTTAACATTATTTAATGTTTATCCTGACGTTAAATAATACGAACGACGAGACGAAAATAAAAATAATTATTGAGAACGCCTCAAACGGCCTCTAAAGTCATTTTCATATTTCTTAGGTACCAAAACATGAGTCCTTTACAGTGTCAACGGTTTTTTATTGTGGGCGGCAAAAAACTTAAAGGATTTCTCGAGCCTCTCTCACACACACACACACCGTCAGAGGGTGCCTAAAGAGAAAAGCGCAAGCGTTTTCCCGTTCTCTACTGATTCTCCCAGGGTTTTGGATCGGATCTGCGACGGAACAACCTGAGGGCGTCTCTAAAGGCTAATAGGACCTCGGTTCGAGTTGACCGGTTCGTGGAGGCGGCTCATTACCGCCAGCGAGCTGATTGGCGGCCTTTCACTGAACGGGATAATATGTCCTGGAAACTATTTACACACTTACCAGTACACATCGGCATAGTCCAACCCTGTTTGGAACTCATGCAGCAGGTCCGCATCCCACACGCTCTTTTTGCTCCTTTAGCTCTTTTTGAAGAGTTTGCTGTTGGCTTTAAACTGCCTCTACACCAGACTTTTTTGGGGTCAGCGAAAAACTGAAAGGGTTCTTCGAGTCGTGTGGTCGTCTGTCACTAAAAGATAATAAGGCCTCGACTCGGGTTGACCGGGTCGTAAGGGTGAGCTCATAACCGCCAGTGAGTTGGACTGGCCGCCTTTCACTGACAGAGATATATCTTGAAAACTATACATAAAAACTTACCAGTTACATAACGGCATAGTCCGTTCCCGTTCGGACTTCATGCAGCAGATGCTTGCTCGCCGCATCCCACACGCGTATGAGGGTGCCTCGGGATGACGCGGTGGCGACCTTCGACCCGTTGGGGGAGACACTGAGGCAGACCAGCTCTTTTTAAAGAGAGTTTGCTGTTGGCCTCAAACTTCTTCTACAGCGGCACAAGACTTTTTTGGGGGCGGCGAGAACTTTAAAGGGTTCCTCAAGCCGTGTGATCGTAACACCGTCAAAGGGTTTATGGAGGGAATGGTATAACGCAAGCGCGTCCCCGTTCCCTACAAGATTCTCCCAGGGCTCTGGATCGGATCTGGAACGGAACAACCTCTTAAAGCTAGGACCTTGGCTCATGTTGACCGGGTTGTAGGGAGCAGACCAGCTCATCACCGCCAGCACGCTCAACTGACCTCCATTCACTGAGCGAGATACCTATGCCCTGAAATTAATTTGTACACACACTTACCAGTACACATCGGCATAGTCCGACCCTCTTCGGAGCTCGTGCAGCAGATGCTTGCTCGACGCATCCCACACGCGTATGAGGGTGCCCCGGGCTGACGCGGTGGCGACTTTCGACCCGCTGGGGGAGACACTGAGGCAGACCAGCTCGTTCTGGTGGCAGCTCATCACCGCCGGCGAGCTGGACTGGCCGCCTTTCACTGAGCGAGACACGTCCTGGAAATTATCGAATGGTTGGTAGTCATAACCTGTACATAACCTTATTAAAATTTATTTATTGAACCAAAAACATGTTTACTATACAGATTGACAATATTTTTAGTTATTGTAATGTAAACTCAAGAACGATGGTTACGAAAACCATAAAAAAGTGCGTGCACGCGTATATACCTACATATTATTTATGAAAGTTGGAAATTTGGATGACACTAAATTAATGAATATTAATTTAAATAGTATATTTAAATTAGAGTTTCGGAATATTACAACGCTACGCTTGCGAGGCGCTGAGGTTCGTGGCAAAGAGTGCGTCAATGTTTCTCTATAGAGTAAAAATTTTTAACAAAAGCCATCCTACCAGCATCTGTAAGGAGCCCCGGCGATGCGCAGGCGCGATCGGTATCGGCGTGGCACTGAGGTCCGTGGAAATGGTGCGTCAATGTATCTCTATAGAGCAAAGATATATAACAAAAGCCATCCTACCAGCATCTGTAAGGAGCCCCGGCGATGCGCAGGGCCAACGAGTATCTGCGTGGCGCTGGGGTCTGTAGCAATGGTGCTCGACGGCGTGCGCAGGAGCGCCACTCTCGCGAGTAATGGCACACGGACACACACGCCCGCAACACAAACACACTCACACACGTGTACAACGTAGATATTTATTTATTTGTGGTTTAATTTGTGCGAGGTGGATGCTAATAACTTCGTCACAGCCCTCGTCTATTGTAGATATAACAGTATTCATTCCAAAACTTGTATAATATAAATACAATTACAAATAGCCCACCTACCAGCATCTGCAAAAAGCCTCGCCGTACCAGTACCATCAATGGCAAGGGTCGGCAATGTCACTGTATATAGTAAAAATATGTAACAAAATCCATCCTACCAGCATCTGTAAGGAGCCCCGGCGATGCGCAGGCGCAACCAGTATCTGTGAGGCGCTTGGGTCTGTGGCCATCGCGCACAGCGGCCGCGCGTTCGACGGCGTGCGTAGGAGCGCCACTCTCGCGAGCAATGGTATCGTCAGCACTTGGATGCTCGACGAAAGTACGACTGCCACTCTGCAAAGATTGCAGTTTAATTAAGTAAGAGAAAATATAGCATCCATAATATTTGGAAACAATTGTAGAATATTTATTTTCTTAAAAGACGATTTATAACTGTGGGTCTAGAATACATGCCGTGTAATCAGCAGTCTGAGTTCATCTCAGCTCAGCACAACCGAGCGAATTAAAAGTACTCCGTTTATCTTTACATTATTTAAAGTTACAACATAAATAAAATGTTATATTATTAAAACACAATTGAATATACAATTTCAATGTAATGTATTCTTGTAGTTGTTAAATGTATTTTGCCTACGTTACTGTTCGACTGGTAGAGAATGATTCAAGACATTAAGTCCACCATCTACTGCACTACCTAGGTATATCATAATAATTTCATTTATCTATACATCTCTATCTATCTATCTATACATATAATAATAATAATAATATAGCCTTTTATTCAGATCTCTTTACAATAATTTAAACTTAAAAACTAACACTGGACTTATAAACTATTTATACTATTATCTGTTGTTTTGTTATCATTCCTAGATCTGTTTGCCAGTCGGCAAAGGCCTCCTCTAACCTTTTCCATTCTTTTCTTTCTTGTGCTACTCTGTTCCACATGACTCCTGCCACTTGTCTGATGTCATCATCCCACCTTTTATGCGGCTTGCCTCTCTTCCTTTTGCCTTCTCTAGGGTACCATCGTGTCACTCTTTTGCTCCATTTGTCGTGTCCTCTTAATACGTGGCCAGCCCATCTCCATTTAAGTCTTTTGATTTTTATTGTTACATCTGTAGATATAATAAAGCTAAAGAGGGTCGAAAGTCTGTACATGGAAGATATTCGAAAAAAAGTTGGCTGGGGATACTTAGAATCAATAACAGAACACGTTCCAACAGTTTTTAGAATTTTCGTCTATTTGTCAGTTTATTTGACCGCGCATCACGTGAAAATGACTGAACGGATTTGGATGAAACTTTACACATAGACAGACCGTGACTAGGATATAGGATACTTTTTATCCCGGTAACAGGTTTCTGTGGGATAGTGTAGTCTTCGGGATCGAAGTCGCGGGCGACAACTAGTAATAATATAATATAGTACACCAACCGTAATAGCCATACTTAGTAGCCCAACAGCAATATTTAAAAAAAAAAATTTACAAAGTATAAAATTACTGAATTTAAGTAAAGGTAGTGAAGTGGTTCGGATAGTACTCCCAGTACCACTTGCAACAATGAAGCTAACCAAGGATTGGGTATTCAAACTGGCAATTAAAAAGCCCCAACAACGTTTAATATAGTTTACTTTAGTACAACAATATTGATGTGTAACAGTATAAGATCGTGAGTGGAATGAATTTACATTAGCTCGACATGCGTATTTATACAGAAAAAACTGTTAATAATAATTACGGTTCGCGCTTGACCATTTCTATAAAACAACTCACACTTGACACTTTTTAACCAATTATTGTTATGGTAGGTTATTATATTAGTAGGTCCTATTTGTATTGATTTTTTGACCATACATCTCAACAACACCTAATTAAGATGTACTAACCAAAATAGTACCCACAAAATATATTTCCAATACAAAAAAATTAACTTACACCGATGATAATAATATAGTCTTTCATTCATAAACAAACATATAAAACAAATGAAAGGTAATTAGAATTACATTCTGCGCATTACCCTGAATAATTAACCGGCAGCAATACGTCATTATCTACGCATTAACGTCTCATAGAAATATTTAATAACAACAGTACTTTAGCGAAAGACACACGTGATCATTATAGACGTTTATAAGCGTCGTATTATTACATTAAAAATGTAAAGTCATAGCAAGCGGTCATGGTACAGTTACTGGCGTACGTGTCAATATATCATATTATTTTCGCGTAAGATTTTTGTAGTATTATTATGTGTATCAGCTGTATCTACATAACTACTATGAAAAGAGGTATAGCATCAAGGGGAAGTAATCCTGCTATGTAAGCAATTCATTATCAGTCCAACTTAAGTCCTCTCCTTGGAAACAGGGGCCTTATAATAAGCTATTAAGCAGTACTATTGCACTTATGAATACGAGATATACCTTACCTAAAAGTAATTTTGGAGTCCGGTGGAATAATTTTGACACACAATAAAATTACCGTTGGAGCCTGGGTGGAAGGACTTCGTGGAGCGAAGTGGAATGCTCTTGGAGCCCGGGTGGAAAGATTTTGTGGAGCAGAGTGGAATATGTTTTTGCGACAGGCGTCGCGTATTCACAACTGTCCCGCAGGCTTATTATCAAAAAAAGCAACCATTTGTTAATTGTATAATTGTAACTGCTTTAGTTTCGGTTGATAGATTGGTATTACGAACACAAATCGCTCAATGATCGCTCGATGATTTGTGTCCGAAACAACTGGTTGCTGTTTTGGTAATAAGCCTGCCGACTCGATGCGAATCCTTCGGGGAATCTAGTGGGGAAAGTGGACACGCACAAACCTCTGACAGTGTTTTCTTTTACACGGCTTGAGGAACCCTTTCTCGCCGCCTCCAAAAAGTTAAGTAACGCTAAAAATGCCGTTTGAGACAATCGGCAAACTCTGTCAAAAAGAACTCAACTGCAACAATACCGCTATAACAGCTCATGGTAAAGTGTAGGTTCTTTTCACATATATATTGAGCAATAGCTTTGGGAAGATAAGCCATAATCCACAACGTTGGTTCAATGCGGTTAAGGTCTTAACGACACTGTCATCTTACAACGAGAACCTTCCGAAGCACGGAAGAGATTGAGATATTTTATAGGTCACCCATCCGATGAATGGCATTGCAAAAGTATATAGGCTAAATCAGAATAAGAATCAATTGGCTAATGATTTCCTTTCCACCAAATGCTCCAATCCATATGATGATAATGATGAGTATAAACTTCGAAATTAGAATGCCTACAAAAGCGAACTCAATCCTATTTATACAAAAAACAAACTAAAAAGTTACAGCATCAGTTTTTCTTAAAAGTGATGCTGAATCCATCTGTCTTTATCAACAAAAACTTACTTTTATAATAAAATATGTAGTTTTTTAAAATTTATTATTATAAATTATCAGACAGGCAGTTGAAACGACTGATAAGTGTCGGTATCTTGCTATATTTTTACATCACTGGCTATTATTATTTTTCATTGAGAACATATTTGTCGAGACGGTCCCGCAATTGATTTAAATTTTGGGATGAAGTCATTTTTTGAGAGAGATTGCTGATTGCCTCAGACGGCATTTTCAGCTTCACCGGACTTGTTTGGGGGCGGCGAGGAACGTAAAGGGTCCCTCAAGCAGTGTGAAACGAATCACCTTCGGAGGTTTTCTAGAGGGAACGGCATCGCGCACTAGTGCGCGTCCCCGTGCCCTACTAGATTCTCCGAAGGGTTCGGATCGGATAGGGGGGGGGGGGCTATTCTTAGAGCTAGTTCCATCCACGCTCTAACAGTACTATTTAGACCATGTTTTAGAGTTAAAGCATCTTCCATTTTATAACTCGTTATTACAATACTGGGTTATTCGGTCAAGGTCGTTCTTATCTTATCAAGTATATAGGTGTGACGATTCTAAAAATATTGAAGAATAAATGTCAACCTTATTGACAAATGTTGTTTGTTCATGATTATTAGTAAATATTTAAGTGGCTGAGTAAAGGCAGAAACAGTACATATGTAAGCATGTTGTGTTATCGTTATCAGACAATATACGCTAGCTATTAGGATCTGCCCACATCATCACCACCTCATTATGTCTCCACTGCTGGGGTACAAGCTTTCCTTAAAGATGGAAACATCTCAGAGAAAACAGGCCATAAACCACCACCCTGACCCAGTGCGGATTGGTGGTTGTTAACGACTGCTAATTAAAGGTTTTACGTGTCTTCCGAATCACGGAATAGCTAGAGATATCATTAATTCCTCATTGTGTTATAGAGATGTGTCGTACTTGTCAAATCGAGTACCAGGACTTCCAAGTACGTCCCTTTTAAAATACCAGCGCCAAAAACCAGGTATAAAATACTTGAAAGTATTTCATGCATTAGAAGGTACACAATCGCGAATGTGATTCGGAAGACTTTACGAACTTACAAGTACTAAATTACCAAGTAGGTAGGTATCACAGGATTTTTTATATTATTATAATCGAATAGGAAGGTATATAGGTATATTTAGGTCGCGGGAAGCCGCTGGATGCGAGCAGCACAAAACCGGTCGTTGTGGAGATCCTTGGGGGAGGCCTTTGTCCAGCAGTGGACGTCTTTTGGCTGAGATGATGATGATGATGATGAATCGAATAGTGTTATCGTAAGTCAGACTTTATCGTTCTATCTCGCTCTCGGCTCGGCCGCATCTCCCGAGTCGGCCGCGATGAGACTCGAGACGACCGGGACGCGGGCCGACCCCGCGACAGCACCGCCGAGTAAAACTACTTTGAAAGTATCACATGCAATATTAGTCTTTAAGGCGACAGTGTTATGAATCATAATTAATTTAGCAAAACCAAATACTTTAAAGGCTTTCGAGTATTTGATTGAGCTAATCTATTATAGACTTTATTATTAAAGCCAGAAAGAAAATAACGCATTGTTTCGGCTGTCTAGTAAATACTTTGAAAGTCATGCAAGTATTTTGGGCTCGTACCTGGTCGGCGTACTTGGAAGCAAATACCTAGTCTTAAAACCTGGTCGCGTAAATACGCACCATCCCTATTGTGTTATATTAAAATGATTTTTATAATGAATGTAGTGTAGTACTTTCAAACAAAGCTTTGTTATCTTATTGTGTTGTTTAGTGTTTTGTTATTGTTAACACGCATACAATAATCTGACCCGATTTATGTGTAATTTGATCTGATTAGGTGCAATTTTTTTTTAAAGTGTTTACGCGTGAATTTTACAGAACAATTTAGATTCCAGAAATGGAGACATATTGCCCGCCTATTATAATATTACGGTATTGTGTGTACCTAAAAACGATGGCGACTATTGTGACCGAGAAATAAATTGCTTTTTTAGGGTTCCGTAGTCAACAAGGAACCCTTATAGTTTCGCCATGTCTGTCTGTCTGTCCGTCCCCAGCCTACCTCACTCTTAGTACTAGAAAGCTGTAATTTGGCATGGATATACATATTAATCACGCCGACAAAGTGGTGGCAAATCATTCCATATTTTAGCGGATGCGTACTTAAAGCAACCTCTCGAGCCAGCTAATCTATACATAGGTTTATATAATTTGGGCCCTCTGTCCCTAAGCATAGACAGGCATTTCCTAGCAACTAATTTGTTAAACGAGTAGATTAGGCATTTAGCATGTAGCAATCTGTATAGGAGACAAGCATACTTAAGCGTGCAAGAGTTACTGCCGTACTCAGAGACGTTAATTAAGTTTTAATGACAATTAAGTCTCTTGCTGTCACTTTCTTATGTATAGTGCTAAATAGAGAAGGAAATACATTTAATTTTCATTAAAACTTAATTGACGTCTCTGAGTACGGCAGTTAGACATATACCCCCGTATTAATTAACAAAGTGTAAGCTTGGAGTAGTTACTCCGTGTTTTGTTCCCGTCATGTAAACATAATTTCATATTAGAGTAAAAGAGACAAAACACGGAGTAACTACTCCAAACTTACACTTTGTTTATTAATAAGCCCCATTGAGAAAATGTCTCTGGACTAGATGAGGTAAATGTAATTCTACTTCTTCTAGGTATTAGATAGCAGAACCTCATTCATGTATGTTGTACCTTTTGTACTCGTTTTTGCGTTTATATCTATAAAAGCTATCTATGCTTGCTATGTTGCTGGGTCCAGTTATACACATGACCCGTTCGACACAGTCAACCCGGGTCGACGACCTAGTCTTAGAGGCACCCCAGGTTTTCCACTGTCATCAACCGACTCGTACCTACCATCTAGTAGGTTATGGGCACACGCTTTGCCAGCCTGTTAGAAAACTTACATGGATTAACATATGAGTATTTTTGTAGTTATTTTTCTGTTTATTTATATATTTTATCGACTTGTTTACGACTGGCTCGATCGTCTCAGAGAATCTAGTAGGGTAAGAGGGACAAGATTGCGTGATGCCAGATCCTTTAGAAAACTTGTTAGGATTGATACATTACAACTTTATGAAGTTTAAGTTTTTCGTTGACCATATAATTTTGTTACGCTGTAACGGTCAAAGACGGCCAACAGCAGAATCTTTTCAAACAAAAAAGATATTTACAGAAGTAATATTATCGTTGTTTTTGTAATGAGGTTTCCTAGCTTAGGTTTTTTATTACAAGAATATAATTAGACACACAGAAGGGTAATATAATGCTCATTTGTCCTTCTTGGAGCGCAGGGTTCTAATGGACAACTTCAAGTGTATCTCCGCTGGTCGTTGCGGGGACATATGGAAAAGTTCTTGTGCCACAGATCCGTTATCAGGCGATATAATTACCTGTCCTTGTTGCTGTTCCTGAAGTGCAGGGCTTTGATGGGCATCTTGAAATGTAACTCCGCTTTGAGATCGGGCTGTTTATTTATACATTATGTCTACTTGATAAGGTATTTTTTTCGTAGACATACATATGTATGTATACAGAAGATACATATGGCAGAGAACCGTTTAAGGGTGGTATGCTTACTTGCTTTCGCAAAAGCCGGTCATGAGATGGATGAAACATAAAAGAGTGACATTAAGACCGTATGATGGTTTATGGTCCGTTCACCCTGCAGTGTTTCCATTTGAAAATTTCCTATGGAACCAGCAGTGGGTACATAAAATGAGCTGGTGAAAAATGAACATACTTTTGCGAGGACATAAGTATAAAGATCGGTTTTTATGTTGGGAGCGGTATGCTTACCTACTTGTCCTTCGACTTAAAGTGCACCATCTCCTTGAGAACACGCCGCTTGGCGCCGCAAGAACATATAAACGTACATACATAGTCAATCCTCTGTAAGACCATTCGGCTTTGGAATTCTTTGCCGGCGCATGTTTCCCAGCTCCCATAGTCCCGGGTCTATTAAGCGGGGCGTGAAACGGCATTTATGCAGGCCGTCATGAATGGGTGCGCTTGTTACCGTGCTTGTTCCACGGTGAGGAGCGCTCTCATTATTTTGAACTGTATTGGCTGCTTACCATGTGGTCACTATGACGTGTCAATATAAAAAAACAGAAAGGTAAGGGCGGTATGCTTACTTGTCCTTTCTGGAGCGCAGGGCTCTGATGGGCGACTTGAAGTGCACCTCCGCTTTGAGCGCGCGCCGCTGGTCGTCCAACAGCAGCAGGCTGCAGGGCCGCCGCGCCCTCACCACCAGCAGCCAGTTGGTGCGGAATACCATCTCGCATAGAGACACCTCGCCCAACTCTTCTTTACCTAACGGAGCAAACAGTATGCGTCATTATGTATCGTGGTTTTATTTAAGGGCATTGTATGTCTTGGTATGGGTAAATGGGCATGTGATGAGAAACGATTAAACGCAATATATAACATAGGCTATATTAAAAAAAAGAAATGTGCCGCCGGGTCAGCTAGTTATTTACATTTGTGTTCATGTTTATGTTTCATAGTGTTGCAATAAAAGTATTATTTATCTATCTATCTATCTATCTATCAGTGTTGAGTAATTGTGGAATAAAAAAACAAAAGGTAAGTGACGGAGTTCGATCGCGCAGTGGATAACGCGTCCGGTCTGCGATTGCTGACGTTAACCAACTTTCGCAAAGGCCGGTCATCGGATGGGTGACCAAAAATGTATCATTTCGAGCTCCTCCGTGCTTTGGAAGGCACGTAAAGCCGGTGGACGCATTAGCAGTCGTTAACAACCACCAACTGGGCCCGCGTGGTGGTTTACGGCCCGTTCTCCCTATCCATTCATAGGCTCGTGCTCCAACAGTGGGGATATATAATGAGCTGGTGGGGATGGTGATGAAGTGACGTAGAATTACGTTTTAAAAATGATTATCATAAGTAAGTAAGTAAGTAAGTAAGAAACTTTTATTTCACACCACAATCAACATACAAAATAATATCACTACATAGTATAAAACAGAGTCGCTTCCCGCTGTCCCTATGTATGTATGCTTAGATCTTTAAAACTACGCAACGGATTTTGATGCGGTTTTTTTTAATATATAGAGTGATTTAATAGGAAGGTTTATATGTATAATACATGCACAAATTGGAACCGGTAGGTGGCGCTGCTATGGGTTCTACAGGATACGGGTGTTCACCAAGCGGACGAAGTCGCGAGCGGGCCGCTAGTAATTACAAAAAATAGAGTGATACAATTTACAGGAGGAGCTCGATGGCGCAGTGGTTAACGCGCCCGGTCTGCGAGTGCTGAGGTTAAGCAACTTTCGCAAAGGCCGGTCATCGGATGGGTGATCAAAAATTTATCATCTCGAGCTCCTCCGTGCTTCGGAGGCACGTAAAGCCATTGGTCCCGGCTGCATTAACAGTCGTTAACAACCACCAATCCGCACTGGGCCCGCGTGGTGGTTTATGGCCCGTTCTCCCTATCCATCCATAGGGAAGGCTCGTGCCCCAGCAGTGGGGACATAAAATGAGCTGATGATGATGATGATGACAATTTACAGATTGTGGCGGGCCGATACCTGAACTAGGAAGTTTCCTAATCATCGCTAAACGTGATTGGTGACATTGACACAAGTCATCCTATAGATTTGACAAAAATAAATGACGTCACTTACTGTAGTGGGTCTTCTCGACGAGTGGTTCCACATTGTAGACGCGCAGGCCAGATGTTAGGCAGCAAGTGAAGCAGCCTGCATTATGAGAATTAAATCATCATAAATTAGCATATTGTAAAAAAAAAAAATTGCGTTAAAAAAAAACTTGTCTAAAATAAGTATTTCTGTTAAAAATAATAATGAATAGTAAATGAAGTTCTATTATTATTACTACAAGCAATCTGCTTGTTTATGTTACAACGTTTAAAAATTAATTTTTAAGATTTAGCTCTTATTTTGGATAATTGTTTGGTTTTGTCTTGCTGCATACACACATTTACCTAATTAACTATCTCATAAATTAACATAGAAAAAGTATTTAGCTACATAAAGTACTACACGGCAAACTTAGTACACACGCCAGCATATCAGCTACCACAAACTCGGCTGCTTAAAATCAAAACATAGTAACTCGTTCCAGCAAAAATGTTCAGGAGAGCCAAAAAACGGGTCGGCTTCTTTGATTCGTTTGCCCGTTGTTTGTTGACATTTTAGTTTGTAATATTCGTAATCGTTTTGGAGTATTACACTTGAATCGCTCATACTTTATTTTTATTTGTGAATTTACCCAAATATGACTGTAAAACAATAACAAAACCTAGTAACATACTTACTAGTTTTGTTAGCTTTATTATGAAGATAATGCAACGACATTTCTATTTTGAAGTTTATGTCACGTTTCTTTTACATTTTCGTAACTACATATAATAAGTAATTTTTTACCTGCATTCGTTTTCGTTCTGCAAACCACGCATTATACGCCTGGACCGATAAAATTGCTCGTAACTCATTTTATTATTTTTGAACACGGAGCGAAACACTCGTGCGCCAGTGACACCGGACTTACTAAACGAAATTTCATTGATTTTACAATCGGCGCCAAATTCAAAATTTAGCAAATTGGTACCTATTTCAAATTCATAACTTAGTAAGTCACTTGAGCTGCTAGGGTTTTAAATTTGTATTCTGACAAATACTAAGTATAGAATTTGTACTTCAAGGAAATTTTCGTAATCATGCCAAATTTGCCTAGACTTGCTAAATTAATTTTTAAAATTACGTATAAAACTGGGTGTTTTAAGGTCCACATTATTTTGATACTGTCTAGTAAGTCGAAAAATGCCAAAAACCGTTGTTTTTTTTCAAATCACCTGTTACCTACTAGGTTTTGAATTTGAGCAGCCTAACTGTCAAATTTCCTCAAAAGACTTTGAAGTTTATGCCTTAGAGGTATGGTTGAAAATGTATTGAAGAAATTTGACAGTTTTGGATAGGTTGATACTTGATGTGCAGGCTATTCATTATCCTTACTTGACTTTAATATTTTTGTATGAATTGAAAAAAAATTTGCAACAAAATTTGCATAAATATTATATATAAATAATCATATCTTTGTATGAAATTTGGAGAACAGATAAGGAGCGAAACAACAATTGTAATTGAAATTAACGCTATGTGTAATGAATAATGGATACACTTGAATTAAATTAACATAATATTTGTTAATTTATGCCAGATTTCATGGAGTCTCAGTTTTAAAGGAGACTGAGGTGTTTGTTCACTTAAAATAAATTTATGGCATGCTACTACTGACGACATTATATTAAATCGTGCATATTAATATATATTTTTTGCATTAATACGCATTGTTCTTGTTAAAAGTCAGCACCTCCAATTTTACAGTTTATTAGCTCTTTCCATACGACTGGAATAGACTGCTTTAAAGCACTAATACCATCAATAAATAATTAATTAATAATTACCGTTAATTGTAAGTTGTTTTATTTTATTATTTTGTTAATTGTTAATGGTGTTGCAATAAAAGTATTATCTATAATATCTATCTACTATATCAATTATTAAACAACATGGACATAATATTTTAAACAAATCTATTTGTATGCATAAACATGGCCCAATGATTTATTTATTAACTAACTTAAGTTTTTGTACTTATTTGAATTTACTTATGATCATATCCATTGTGTTAACATTAAATTCACTAGATATCATACAAGAATTTTTAAAAAGACCTGTAATACTGCTTTAATTTATAGTAAGTCCCCTGAGCGTCGAGCGAATAACAATTAAAATTCTATTGTCTGGGTATTCAACGCTTGAGCTCTTAAGAGAGCAGTCGACACATCCACCTATCCAAAACTGTTGAATTTCTCTAATAAATGTTCAACCATATTGTTATACATATGTATATGCCATGTATGTACATAAAGTCAAAGTCTATTCAGGATATTTTAAGAGTTTGAAGTAGTCTGAGGTGCAGGCTGTGTACCAAGTATCTTTTAATATTAAATATCGAGTTGAATTTAATTTATTTTATTTTTAAAAGTCATCTTAGTGACAGTTAATAGTTATTTCTACCACCTTTGATATAATTAAACAGTTCATTTGCTTATTAGTGTCATCTTTTTTAATGTAAATCAAAAGTTTGTTGTCCAACAAACTTTAAATTCACAAGGCCACCTTGAAGCCGATATGGACTATGGAATACAACTTTGGGGATACACTTGCATTTTTAGCATCCAATTAATACAAAGAGCTGAAGACTCTATACTAAAACATAGCGAACACCCCCTGGTTCATTAGAAACCAGGAACTTCATGACAATCTGGAGATCAAGACTGTAAAAGAAGAAATTAACTTCTTTTCCAAAAAGTACAGAGCCAGGATCACACACCACCCGAGTATACTGGGGGCGGAACTTGCTGCCCCCTGACTCTGTGAAGCGCTTGAAACGACGCAATATCTGGGACCTGTGCCTATGAACAAGACATGCTATGGTCCTTGGACATCCAAGAAAAAGGATAGTCCTAAAGGGGAATCTCCCTCCTCCTCAAATGTGATCGCAAGATTAAAATTAAAAAAAAAAATTAAATAAGAAAATATAACATAAAAAACATTTCAAAGATTAAAAGAAATAAAAACAAAACATAACAAAGATTGCTTACTGCTAGGTCGGTAAATATTTGCATCCACCACCCAAAATAGTTCAAAAGTGACGGGCTATAAATTATTCAAAACAACTTCATAATAAAGTATTTCACCTAATGGTTATGTATGTTTTACGTACTTAAATGTAAGCATTTACCTTTTGCCTTTTGATTTAATATATGGGACAATGTTTTGAATTGAGAACATGCATTTAGAGTTACTAAACTTAACTTAGAGAACTAAACTTAATAGAGAATATAGGTAATTATTCAAAAACTGTAGTTAGGTACTTGAAAACAGTTTGTTATATTTTATTTACAGGATACTTTTACATCAATAATCAACAAGTCAACAGTAAGTAATACGTGTTCCTGTTGTATTTATAGAAAAGTCTGCTTCAGATAAACTTCGTTGCAGCTTTTGGGATGTAAACACAAACATGTCAAGACTGTTGAAAGAATCAACTTGTTAATGTTATATAAAGAGACAATTATTACGTCTTTATTTAACAATAATACGCAAGTACGTGCACAACAAACAAAACCAACGCCCAAACAATAGCGTGCGAAGTCAAGGAACGAGAACTGCGCGTGGGCGCGCTACTAAAAATATAAACAACACGTGTAGCTGCAATTCGATCATGCAGCGTGCAATGACATACACATCTGCAACGCGCCTCTAAACCACTACACGAGGTGTATTATCGAGCCCGCCTTCTCTACCATCATCAAAATAACGTCTAAGTCATCAAAATCATGAATAATGCACAAATCAAAGAACAAAGAACCACGCAGGTTCGCGAACGAGGAAGTATAGCAAACCTTGATCCTGGTTAAAGCCCAGGCTTGTGATGCCGCTGCTCCTCCGCCGCGCCATGTCTCTTCGATCGTGAATTTATCATAAACATTGAGTTGCTTTTTTATTAATTGTCTCAGTGGACATTTTCACACCAAAATTTTTAATACGCACATTTATTATTACATGTTCCCTGTGTGTGATACACAGCTGATTTGATATGACTTTACGTTACGGGTGACAGCAAAACAAGGCGATGTTGACAACGTTAAAATTATAATGAGTGTTGCCACCTATGAGCCGACTAATTCACATAAACATGACGTTTTGTTAACAAAACTGTTTAGGGGTTTTCATTATTGATGAAGAAAAAAAAGCGGAAAAACGTCAAAAATGTTTTTATCTTCCCTCATTGAGGAAATTATTGTACAGATCAAATTTTTGGCTTCAAAAGCATTACTAAATTATGTAGGGTGTCAATTAGCAAAAGTAGTATTAATAAACATTAAAAATATTAACTTCCTAAGCTGATTCAAGGTAATAAAGTTATAGACTTGACATATTGACGTAAATAAAGCTATTTCTGTAATTACATTATTTTTCTTTTTATTGCAGAACTAAAAATAAAAAATGGATAATTTTGCAACAACTACTAATGCTGATTACCAGTGGCCATTTCCTAAGCCTGTTGTAGGAAAGTAAGTCTATGTTCTATAAGACTCCTAATATTATAATTATAGCAACACGTTCGATAGTCAAGAGTTGCTAAGCATACACATTGTAGTGTATCTGTTTTTTGTATTTATCTTAATACTCTCTAATTAATACCGGTTAATCATTATCATCAGTCTATGGGCGTTGCACCAGTCAAAGTGCTAAGCTTACCACCAAAGTGGTTGATGGGTTTTACCTTAGATGGGTTTTACCTTAGATACCTGGACAGACTTCTTTACATTGCCTTTTAAATCATTATACCTACACCTTTTAATATTTTACTTTTTATTTTTAAGTGCTAATTGCTGCACTGAAGCTGAATTAAATATTTATAAAATACAGTGAAAAAATTAAATGCCGACCCGACTCGACGACGTTGTGGACTTGTGGTATTTCATCTGTTAAGATGAATCTGCATAGCCATCGGTTGCAATAACCGTTGGATAGATGGCACTGTGCCGTTAAAAGCACTCAAAAAATAAAAATGCAGTGTAAAAATTCAGTGCTTACGTCAGCCATCCCGGCAGCCGCCCGGATAGCGGAAGACCCAGGTTCGATTCCTGGCTGGGTCGGATAAACATTTAATTTTTTCACTGTATTTTATAAATATTTATATTTTAATATGTTTAAAAAATGTTTTACGCGTAAGCACTTGGCGTTCACCTCATCTGATGTTAAGTGATGATAAGGCCGAAAAGCGCACTTCACTCGGAATCCTCAACTACTGAGGCACTTGCTATCTTATCTCTAGCTGCCGGAACACAACAATGTTAAAAACATTGATGTAATGACGACATCTATACTAATATTATAAAGCTGAAGAGTTTGTTTGTTTGTTTGTTTGAACGCGCTAATCTCAGGAAGTACTGGTTCGAATTGAAAAATTCTTTTTGTGTTAAATAGTCCTTTTATTGAGGAAGGCTATAGGCTATATTACATCACGCTATGACTGATAGGAGTGGAACAGTCGCTAATTAACGCGGGTGAAACCACAGGGCACAGCTAGTATGTATATAAGATGGTGGTAGCTAGCCAGGTAGGCAAACAAGCTCTACCAAGCTGAGTACATAAACATGTACCCACTACTGGGAATCGGATCTGGGACCTCAGGGTCTAAACCGGTGGTCTTAACCACTAGATCACAGAGGCGGTTAAATGTTTGTTTACTCATTTGGTCATTTTAAAAGATTCTTAGCTTTCACGATGCCATAACATTGAACGTTCTAACCGTTGTGCTTGCTCTGCCATATATTTTTTTTAATTTTGAGTCATATTATTGTAGATTTGATTAATTTGATTAATAAAACAGTAGATCGATACTATAACGAATTCAATATCTATGTTGTATAATAGAATTGCTTGAATTTAAGCTCTTACACAAACTAATTCGAGAACTATTCATTCAACATTTTTCAGTCAACATTTTTAGTAGCATAATATGTTTCTATAATTGGCTTATGTTTAAGAAACATCTTCTGTACCTTGTGTTTAGTTAAATGCTGTTGAAACGTTGTTGAATAAATAAATAAATAAATAAATAAATAAATAAACTATAAATACCCCCAACCCGCCTGCCAAGCGTGGCAATTACGGCAAATACCCCTCATGGAGATCGTGGGGGAGGCCTTTGTCCAGCAGTGGACGTCTATTGGCTGAGATGATGATGATGATGAAATACCCCCGCTGCTGGAAATCCAACATGGAACCTCTGAGTCTAAGATCGGTGATCTCAACACTATACCAAAAAGGTCGTTAAAAGTTATTTTTGTATATATGTTACGGGTAAGCAGTGCCTTCATCTCACCTGATGTTAAGTGATGATAAGGCCAATGGTGGGAAGCGCACTTCACCCGGGTTCCTTGACTACTGAGGCACTAGCTATCCTATCTCTAATCCTATCCTATCCTACATTATATTAAGGCGACAAATTTAAATAAGATGGTGGTAGCTAGTCAGGCGGAGAAACAAACCCTAATCATCATCATCAGCTCATTTTATGTCCCCACTGCTGAGGCACGAGCCTTCCCTATGGATGGATAGGGAGAACGGGCCATGAACCACCATGCGGTTGTTAACGACTGCTAATGCAGCCTGGACCAACGGCTTTATGTGCCTTCCGAAGCACGGAGGAGCTCGAGATGATAAAATTTTGGTCACCCATCCGATGACCGGCCTATGCGAAAGTAGTTTAACCGCAGCACTCGCAGACCGGGCGCGTTAACCACTGCGCCATCGAGCTCCTCAAACAAATCCTACCACCAACCAAACCGAGTACACAATCATGTACCTCCACTGGGAATCGAATCCGGGACTTGACCGGTGAACCACTAGACTACAGAGGCGGTTAAAAAGTTAGTCATACGTTACTAATTAAAATGCACAAGGCATCAATTTATCAAGTTTCATGCTTGCCGTCATAAAACTATAATGTTTATATTATATGTCATGTACATACGTACTTACATTATAACCATTTATCTGTATTAGAATCAAACATCACGTTTACGGAAGATTATAAACATCCACTCGTGGTAATTATCACGAGCGTTGGAACGAGCGGAGAAATAAATAGCATAATTTAATATTGTCAGTGCATAAGTGTGTTCAAATAAGTTTGCATAAATACCTCAACCTACCAATAGCGAAGGATCCATACATACCGATTCCCATCGGCTTCCCTATTAGAATTCCACTCGAGGGATCCACCATGCAGATCTTAATAATTGTGTCAGTAATTATTGTCACCAATTAGAACTTGTTGAACTTGAATTAGATATTGTCTGATTTGTAAATTCTTGGCCGGCTTACCTTCGCCGTATTTCGACCCCTCGCCACTGCAACCTATCTTTTTTATCTTGACCCCGGGGAAATCTTTATGTGATGACCAACCACAAGCCGCAGTGTACTGCCCCCCAATTCTGCTATTATTTTGATCTGAAACGAATCTGAAACGCTATAGTTTCAACGTTTTCACTTTTCTGCTAACTACGAAATCAACTCTAAGTTTCGTATTAGCAGATAAGAAAACGTTCAAACTATAGCGTTCCAGATTCGTTTCAGATCAAAATAAATAGCAGAATTGGGGGGCTGGACACTCCTGGCCTATCCATCTTTCTTTTTCTGCGCAATAGCACAGGGGGGAGAGACAAGAAAGGGAAAGCGACTTAAGCGTCAGGCATATAGGTACCCATCAAACCCCTGGGATCTCTAATAACCGCAAATGGCGAAACACTGGGTACTGCCATCACAGTTTACCACAGTCCGCTTGGGCGATCTCTTAGGACCCATCCAGCGAGAGACACGAACCTCAGGATCCTGTATAGTCGACCATGGAATTGCTTTACGCCCTATAAAGTAAATATTGTCTGCATATAAAACAACAAGATCTATTTTTGTTTACAAAACCGAGTGACATATACGTTGTCAGTGAGCCTAAGCAAAATTTTATTGTAATGGAAGTTTTTGTTGAAAGTGTAAAGCAATATCATGGCCAACTATACAACATGAAGCATTAACCTTTTGACGGCCACAGTGGCCACAGCATAAATGCGACGATGTGTCCTGTACCTACCTATGCCAAGCATTCATTTCAGAGTTTAATAATAATATAATAAATCATTTATTCAGACAACACACAATGTACAAGATGGTAAAAACATAAAGGGGCCCATATAATAAATAACTTAAAGACTAACATACATACAATATAAAACAATTATTGTTAGTAGATATATAACTTATAACTATGTTAGTATATTAAGCACTATATAGCTTGTGCTGTTCCGGTGGTGTTGACGGGTAATCTTCCGCGGAAACGCCGGTACACCTTGCCCTTCAGAAGTCTTCGGCCAGAAGTCTTCCCTCATAAAGGTGTCGACCAGCTTGGTTGTTGGGACTCGCGCCACATATGCCTTAAAGCTGACATTGAGTCGCGACTCCAGCGGCTCCACCCTCACAAGAAAATTTGTCTTCTAAAAACTTGATACAGGAATAGGGATTCCAAAATTTTTAAATTTATAATTTATGTTTTTGTAAACTATAAGTATGATCGCCAACGATCATTGCCGTCGTTGGCGTACAGGGTGCCTAGTGAGAGTTTCATTCGCCTTTCGATCACGTTAACGAAAACGAGAAATTGTATGGCAAATTTTTATTCTTCTCGTATGTCGCCAGAAGGCGCTGCTTCAATGCCATACTAATTTTCGTTTTCGATAGTAAACAAACTAGGCATTCAGAGCACGCTATCACTTGTCGATTATAGCCGAGTGTGGCGGTCAAAAGGGTAAAAATGACGGTGGTGATGATAGTTAATACTAAACGGTGCGTTTGTCCATTGCCCCCCAGACCATGCGAGCCCCCGAAACCTGATGCGGCTCCGTCCGTGCGCCCCCCACCCGTCGCCCCCTACTGCCACTGCGACGCTCACTCCTACTCGCCGAGGGTCGAGCAGTACAAGCAACTGTTGGACAAGGAGCAGAAGCTGTGCCAGGACTATGAGCAGTTGAGGAGACAGGTACTGAGAAGCACTCTTCTGTAATAAATAGAGTTTGGTAATACCTGTACTTATAATCCCGAATATGGCAGATAGGGTCCCGTGCTTAAAGACCCGTAAAACTATGAACATGACTGACTACCACATGGTCAAGATATTGAAGTTGTTTGTTACATAGGAAAATTGCAAAGTGACAACCCTGGACTCAGCTGATACATTTGTTTGTGGACGTCAACCTCGTGTTCCAAAAAAACAGTCTAACAGTTAAATCATGTCAGGGGTGAGCAAAATAATGTACTTCATAAAATAAATTTAAGTACGGTACTTGTACGGAAAAGTAAATCCACGTATCGTAGTGGGTACCAGTTACCAGTGTTCAACACTTTAAACCGAGTGTTGCAACAGCATACAGGTTTTCGTCGAAAAAAAAAATTCAAATTCAAAATATTTATTCGGCGTAGCAGGCTCAGGTTCTAACAATAAAACTAATACATACTACAGTTAAAATTAAAATGAAAGAAAGAAGAAAGAAAAAAAGAAAAAAAAATTTTATTTGGTTCATAAAACTAAATAAAAAAAAAACCTACGAACTGCAACGCTGATTTTCAGAGGAACCCGTGATGTGAGTGTGTATGTGTGTGTGTGTGTGTGTGTGTGTGTGTGTAATGTTATAGAAATAATGCTAATAATATAGAATTTCAATGACATTTTACTGGGTCACAGCAGGAAGTCGGTGGTCTGTATTCAAGTGTTGCTATAGTAAAAAAACAAGTGGCCGATCCCTATAATTTATGATAAAAGGAAAAAATTACAATCACTAGTTTCTGTCGAACTACCTACTATCCGTATTCATTCGATTACGTTTACGAAAACGAAAGTTTGTATGGCAAAATTTTAGCTCTTCTCGTATGTTGCCAGGAGGCGCTGCTTCAATGCCATACCATACTAATTCTCGTTTTCGTTAACGAGACGAGATCGAATGGTGAATGAGCTCGCACTAGGCACCCTGCTCTCCGATCACAAGTCACTATAACCAAAACATATCCTAGACATAGGTAAGAGAGAAGGATCGATCCCACTTTATCCATGGAAATACAAAGTTGATTCAGTGGGAAAAACCTTTTTTTCTAATTATGTCCCACTTTATCCACTGACGACAAATACATTGCGACTTTTTGTAGCGAGTAGCGCGCTACTCATGCGCGGCTGCTTGAACACGCACGTTTCTTATTACAAGCTTTTATTTAGCTTGCCCTGTAACTTTATTTATTTATTTGTTTGTTTGGATCAAATATAGTAATTGAAATTTGATCCCCTTCCTGTTGACGGATTGAGCTGAAATTTTGCATACATGTGTAAATCGGATGACAATGCAAAATTATTATGACATGGAGCTGATCTGATCTTTTTATTTATTTATTTAACTTTTTTATTTTTATTTTTTTGTTTATTTGTTTTTTTTAACATGGCCAGTATGCAGTTCCTGTATTGAGATAAGTCGCAATGGATATTAGTCGCAACTGATATTAGTCGCAATGTATATAGTGGGACAAACAGTCCCAGATTATCCATCAATGGATATACCCAATGGATAAAGTGGGATCCACCCAGAGGGAAGTTAAGTACCTACATGTATCATTAAGCAAGCGAATTCCTCCGTCTTTGATTACGTAGTTAATTCTAAGAATAACAGTTTGGACTTGGACCTGACACCGTTATACTACCTAAGTAGAGTAAGCAAAATATTCGTAGTTGCTTGCGTTGCTATTTAAGCTTCTGAAATTCTGATACTTACCGTTTATTTATCTACACAGACAGAATACCATCAGATCATGACATTAAAAATGCTATATAGGTTAGACAGAAGTCCATGTACATCTATACTAATATTATAAAGAGGAAACCTTTGTATTTTTGTATGTATGTATGAATAAATGTTCAAATAATTTTTAACGCAAATTTTGTTGCGAACAAATAGCAAAAACACAAATGTTGAAAAAATCCTGCTCGTGGAAATTTTTTCAACATTTGTGTTTTTGTATGTATGTATGTTTGCAACGAATAAACTCAAAAACAACTGGACCGATTTAAAAAATTCTTTCACCATTAGAATGCTACATTAGCGCTGAGTAACAGGCTATATTATAAAAAAAAATGTCCACCCGTGCGAAGCAGGGACGAGCCGCTAGTTATAAATATTATAATATCTATTATAATATCTACTCTGTTTTTAGCTTTCATTAACGACCTCTGTAGTATGAATTTTATACATGGAAAAGTCATCACTTATGCGGATGACACAGCACTTGTTTTTCATGGTGATACGTGGGAAGAAGTATACCAATCTGCTCAAGAGGGTCTCAATCGGGTGATGTTCTGGCTTGCCAGTAACTTTCTCACCCTTAACATAGACAAGACCAAATATATCTGCTTTGCCTTAAAAAACAAAAACATTTCTAACAACACATCTCGAAATATCATTGCTCACTCCTGCTTAGACCCATCTTCCCGCTGTCAATGTCCTAAGCTCCAATCCGTTGATACTATTAAGTATTTGGGTGTCATCATTGATAAGAACCTCAATTTTAAAGATCATATTAATCTTATGACAACAAGAGTTCGTAAATTGATATTTATCTTTAAGAACTTACGACATGTTGCAGACGAAAAGACCTTACGACTTACGTATCTTGCCCTCTGTCAATCGATTTTAACATACTGCATCACTGCGTGGGGAGGTGCTCCCAAGTCTTACCTCATTCATTTGGAACGTGCTCAAAGAGCAGTTCTCAAAGTTCAAAAGTTTCTCCCTTTCTACCACCCCACCAGAGATCTATATCAAGTATATAGTGTCCTAACAGTTCGGCAACTTTTTATACTGCTGACTACAATTCATACACATTCAAACATGAAATATGATCCCGAGTTGCACAAAAATAAACGAATAAAATCCAAAGTATGTCTTGTTCACGCGTCCAAAACGAAATTCTCAAATCGTTTTGCTATGCATCTGGGCCCTTACCTATATAACAAAATTAACTCAATTCTCTCTATCTATCCTCTTATAACTAAAATCTGCAAACAGAAATTAACTACCTGGCTACTAACATTAAGCTATGAGGAAACAGAAAAACTGCTTAACACCATTTCATAATACATACCTATCCATTATGCGCATCACACACTCACACCTACACGTAACCTACATCACATCACACTACCCAACCATCACAACACTTAATTCTATGTAATTTTATTTTTTAAGGTAAAAATTTATTATTATATAAGCTCTCCTTTTGCTCATTTCGTTTGCATTGCTGTTTAGTCTGTGGGGTGGGAACCTGGTGATTTGTAAAACGGGTTTTTGCCTTGTTCAAACACCAGTCTCTCACTAATGATTCTTACATGTGTCACAATTTTTGTCTTTCATAAATCTAAATGTGCAATCATTTGTGAAGAGAAAATAAATGCCTTTATTATCCATCATCATCATCGCACTAGTTAATTCTAAGTCCTCATTGCTGTAGCGCGAGCCTTCCTTAGATACGGATGTAAACAGCACAGGGTGAATGGACTGGTGATTGTTAACGACTGCTAATGCAGCCGGTACCAACGGCTTTATGTGCTTTCCGAAGCAGCGGTGGAGCTCGAGATAATACATTTCTGGTCACTTTTTTATTTTTTTACATATTTTTTATATTAAAAGGTTGCAAACGAGCAGGCGGGTCACCTGATGGGAAGTAATCACCGCTACCCATGGACACCTGCAAAACCAAAGTAATCGCAGAATGCGTTGCCAGCCTTGAGGAAGGAGTTGGATCTTGAGAAGGAAGTACGAATTGGGAGGGGAGAGGGGTGAGAGATGGTACTCCGGTACTTATGCGATGACCGTTTATTGCAAAAGATGCTTAACTTCAGCACTCGCGACCAAACGCGCTAACCACTGCGCCATCGAGCTCTTATGATGAACATACAATAAAATGTATGTTGATTTTCTTGTAAGGCTTATGTACTTGCGTAATGTTATATTTAAGTAGTAGATAATTCTTTTTTTTTTGGTTGGAACGTCAAAAATTTTCCCTATTTTTTGATTATTTTTCCTCATACAATAATGAAGACAGAGACGCGGGAATTGGACTCAATCATTAAGTTCAGTTAGATCTACATAAAAATTGGTTGTATTTAATCGATCACCAAACTAACCTAACCTAACCCACAAAAATACAAAGTTAGCACCTAAAAATACAAAGTTAGCACATAAACTATTATTTAGATGCTAACTTAGCATTTTAGGTGCTAGCCTACTATTTTTTTGTGGATCAATTTATTATTTCTCCATAAAAACTTAATAAAAACAATGGCGTCCGTTTTAGAGGGCAAATACTACACTGTGGGGCGGGGGAGTAGAATAGGTACTACCTATATATATGTGTACCTGTACAGTTACTATGTAAAACATGCCGCTATTGTAATGGTTTCGGTTCCAATTTGCTATAGAATTTCCCGGTGAATGCAGCCTTTTCAACTGCTTAGGTACTACTCAGTTAAAAAGCATACCATGTTAATTGAATCGGATGTTGCACTGTTGTACCTACCTACTGAATACACTAGATTTTTTGGACAATAGAATAATGGGCGCAGTTTGCTACCTTTGGTTGACATGGTCTCTGTATTTGAGTATAATTTATTTACATCAGTCAAGCACAAGGACCTAACTAGCTCTTATACTAGCTTTGCTAGTATAAGAGCTAGTTTGATTCAGTAATAAAAATCGCACACAGACACACATACTCACGCACTATAGATGTTTCTTCTATACTAATATTATAAAGAGGAAACCTTTGTATTTTTGTATGTATGTATGTTTACTACGAATAAACTCAAAAACTACTGGACAGATTTAAAAAAATCTTTTACCATTAGAATGCTACATTAGCGCTGAGTAACATAGGCTATATTAAAAAAAATATATTTAATAAAATACTAAAAACGACAAATTAATTTTCCAATACAAAATTATTTGTTTGTTTTGTTGTCATGGAAACCATTGATATAATGATGATGATGAAATGTCCACCCGTGCGAAGCAGAGACGGGCCGCTAGTTCTATATAAAAATGTAAAATAGATATAGTGGAATAACCTCTTCCGTTGCTTGGGAGATTTTAGGCCTGTAGCATAATAAAGGTTTTTTTTTAAATTTTAAATATTGTCGTGTGTTCTTTTAGTTTTCACAATCATTACCACCGTTTGGTAACGAACCAAAGAATACGCGAGCTTAAATCCATCTTAGACCATAATGTTTTTGTGCCAATTACGATCTTAACTAACAGCAATAAGGATAGCTTTTCTTTAATGTCAAGAATTTGTTTGATCATGTCAACTACTGCTGACGAAATAAAAACATCGCTCTAAATAGCGAATCTGAGGTCGAGAAAGGTTAACTGCTCTCAATATTTCAGATGGTGGATGTCACCAACGACATTTTGGATCACCCGTGCGACGACCTGGATGGTAAAATGACAACTATGTACCAAGCCACGTTTAAGAAAAGATGTAAGAACAAATTTGATTTGCTATATTTTATAACAAACTTTTTTGTACACTGAGCCATTATACGGTCTCAGGGACGTTAACGAATGTTTTTGTAACTATTTATTAAATTTAGTAGATAAAATTTAAAAAAAAGAATAAGTTTCTTGAAGGCAACTTATGCGTTTTGAAACTTTCCATTGTAGATCTTTTTTTTTCTTCTTTTGTTGATGGCTTTGTGCGATTAGCACATTTAGCCAGTGTCAAAGTAATATTTCTAACAAGTAATATATAAATAAACAATATTTCTTTTCTGTATGATGATGATAATAAAAATGAGATGTGAGATATGATATACCCCCCAACCCCTCGAGTATCTCAGTAAAGATGTGGGGCTTTACTAAGTCCTCGGGCGGACTTCTTAAAAGAGAATTTGAAAAGTGACGTTGCACTGTTTTGTTTCATTTACTAACACTCATGCACACTCACGAACACTTAAAGGTTAATAATCCACCATTATTTCACATTAATATTCGACATAACACAAATTTTAGAAAATAAAACAAAACCGCAGACATGACTCTTCACTTTCCCGCCAAGAAGGCATTGTAGACCTTAATTCGCATTAAAATCAGTAATTTTTTTACTTTCTAGATCTGTAATTTTCTTAAATACAGATACATTCATCGAAACTTTGACTATTAAGCTGAAATGGATTTATTTTTGGAATACGTTCCATTTGTGATAGAGAACAAAGAAACCTATTCATGCCTTTTAAATTACGTATGATTTTATCGGACACAACATTTGCTAATACTTATTCTTTGCAACGTTACTGTAATACGATAAGAATTGACAATTTGCTGATTACTTGTAAATGCTGGCATAAGCATGCAATGCCAATAACACACATTCTATTGTGTTAATTTTATTATAGTACAAACAAAAATCGTTGTTGAGCCTAAAACATATTTGTTATATATTTTCTGCGAGACTGCCAGTAAGACATCTCAAACAGATATAAGCGCTCTTGTACTGTTTTTTAATTACTGTCATTACATTACTGTCTTAATAAAAAATAAACGCAATAGTGTTCAATACCTTAACAAACTTTTATTTTACAGCCTTCCCAGTAACAGACTACAGAACAATAATCGCTGCGTCCCAGTCCAACGCCCCAATTCCTATGGAGAGCAATAAGCTGGGGGTTCTTAGGTGCTACAAAGACCCGACCCACTTTACGGATAACCCACCGACAGTAAGACCGACTATCAACCCGCCAGGGCCCCCGCACACCGGCGTAGCTCCGAAAGCGGTGCAGAGGTGGTTTACCGAGTATCCAGGAAGGACAGAGTACATGGATACATACAGTGCCTCAGCTAAGGCTTGCTGGAGATCCATGCAGAGGTATAAGGAACCCATGCCGTCTACGAGACGTAGAGCTGATGATACATGTGTGTAAATTAGATATGTTAATCAAAGAACTGAGTGCATGGATACTGGCAGCCTGTCCGCTACGACTTGTTGGAAATTCATCCAGAGGTATAAGGAACCCATGCCGTCTACGAGACGTAGAGCTGATGATACATATGTGTAAATTAGATATGTTAATCAAAGAACAGAGTGCATGGATACTGGCAGCCTGTCCGCTACGACTTGTTGGAAATCCATCCAGAGGTCTAAGGAACCCATGCCGTCTACGAGACGTAAAGCTGATGATACATGTGTGTAAATTAGATATTTTAATCAAAGAACTGAGTGCATGGATACTGGCAGCCTGTCCGCTACGACTTGTTGGAAATCCATCCAGAGGTCTAAGGAACCCATGCCGTCTACGAGACGTAGAGATGTTCCATGCAAAGAAGTGAGGAGTTATGCCGTCTAGGAGACTTATGGCAGATGATACGTATGAGTAAGTTATACGTTTATCGAAGAACTCAATGCCCATGCATTGAGTACTGATAGTTACTGATAGCATACTGAAAGTTTGTCAGCTTGATTGATTAATGGAGATCCATGCAGAGCTATCAGAACTTACACCGTCTAAGAGACGTACGATGGATGGTACGTGTGTGTACTGTACGTTTGTATGATTGTGTGTCTGAATGACGTTGAAATACAAGCGAAGAAGGTAACTTCTTTATTGTTTGATTACTTTTGTTCTTCCTTCTTAGGAAACTATTGGGAACAGGAAAGGGTGGAATGATTTAAGGAAGGCATTTGTCGGCTCAATGGTCACGGAACCGCGTTTTACTATGTTTATAAATTAACTACGTTGATTCGTTCCTGAATGTCTGGTATTTAGTGAAAATAAAAACAAGGGAAGATATTTTATTGTTTGTTATTTATCCTGTGTATGAAGTATTTATCAGGTAAGGTAAACTACATACATTTATTTCATTTTATAAGAGACTATATAATTATATTATTAACGGGATTACAACCAAACCGAGCGCAATATGTACCTCCGAAGGGAATCGGACTCTGGAGACCTCCGTAGGGCTAATCACTAGACAACGGAGACGGTTAAAAATTTCAGTTCTGTAATTACGAGATCTTTGAACATAAAAAAATTGTCATTAGGTTAATGGATGATAATTCTTATCGCCTGAGATACGGAATCTAGCAAGAAAGCACATATGTTGTCATACTAACTGACGTTTCACTCATTATCTTCTTGTGGACTCGCAAGTCAAAGGTCTGTTAATTAATGTTTGATTGATCAAAGGAAGTTTGTGTTAGGTATTGTGTAGTTTGGTAGTTACTTAACTATAGACACATTATATGTATATTTTTAATGATTGTCGTTGTACTCATATGTCGATCTTTATCTCCAAATATCTCAGTAACGTGACACTTTAGTGTACCATGTTACTTGACATTTTGTTCCTCTATCTATGTGTCCTCTACCCATACATACCACCTTCATCAAGCGCCGCGATTTCGAAAAAAAATGAAAATGGCGGCAGGTCGATATGCCAAAGTTTCGAACCCCTTTAATAAGCTATATTCACAAAATAAAGAGACTACAGAAGGTAAGCTTCACACAAACGCGCTCGACCAACGCAAACATACACAACCTCTCACGAACGCGCAATCTCGCAACAGCTGCGCTCGGACTGTTCCGAGCTGTTCCGAGATCCAAGCGCGGATCCACCGATGTGGGCACATTGGGCATGCCCACAACCTTAACTGAGATCGAAGATATTTTTTTTTTGGTATTTGTATTTTAAAACTGGACGAGTTTCAATGTATACATTGTATGCAATAAATGTTCCTTTATCTTTATCTGCTGATATATTTAATCCCTAAAAAAACTAGCAATGAACCGTGCGCGTGTGTGATTATGAACCTAGAGCAGCACACAACAACGCACACATTCACAGCTAAAACCTTACCAAATCCAGAAAAACAACAAAAAAAAACATTTTGATTACGACTCACACTTGGCCGACTGTTGAGTCCCACAGGCATTTTTGTGTGCTGGATCCACGCTTGCCGAGATCCGCTTCGGTGCAAGGGGTCTGTGTGGGTTGCTCGAGCGCGGTATGCGACCCTTTCACGGGCAATACAGTTGTATTGTATTGTAGTTGTGGTATAAGCAGTGATCGGAGTAGGTAGAGCTATTTTAGTTCATTGACCGTAAACGTTGATGTTAATATGGACATTCCGTGAGATTCTAACTGAAACCTTTTTTTATAAACATGATAAAAAAAGGCTTGTCTTACGTATTGGCAGTGAGCGCTACGACGTTGTCATACTTACATTAGCGACGCGTTGCCAATTTCCATTGCGCACACGCGCGATGTTGTCGCACGATGCACGGTGTTTTACAAACCCCGATTTTGTCTCATGCCCTTTTTATTGTTAAAATCGTTAGTTTATATAATTCTAAGCACTACATTGAAAATCCGGCATCAATACGACTTTTAGTTTCGACAAAAAAAAAATGGAAAGTTTCCCTATATCCGGATCCGGAAAATCACAAAAACATTAATATAAAATAAAATTAACGACTATTTAAAAATTTGATTAAACGTATTGTTTACATTTAAAAAAACAAACATTCTGTCCATTTTTGGAATATGTAATGTTAACAGATTATTAAATAATAATGTTTTTTTCGTATTTCATTTATATTTATTATTTCAAGTATAATGCCATATTAGAGCGAGATATTTTTACAGTATATTCTTCATACGTTATTCTATCAATATTATGAAAACCACTATCAAGTTCCGCGTTATTCAAAATATATTGGTGTTTTTATATTTTGGTTAGGGTTGTCACCTCCGAATATCCGGACTTATATTTATTTTTATCGGTGGTTAAAATGCATGTAAGTAAATGCTTTTTGGTTATTCGCTTTCATTCGGAATAACCAAATTTTCGTCATCTGCATAAAATGAGGTACTGTTTTCATATACATTCACAGGTTTCAGTAGACTAACTGCTAATGCCGGATTTTTTTTTGCTTTGCGTTTTCTTTTAATTGATGTATAGTCGGAAATGACCGGGTCTGACGATTCTAAAGCTCTGTGAAACAAATCGGATATTGTGGCTTCACGACTGATTTTCCGAGTATGATGTTCTCTATCAAATCGCCAGAATTTGTTTCGTGATTCTGCTGCCTGTTCTGATAACATTCCGACGGGTAGTAATGACGAGTCAATAATTTTAGCACCATGAACTAAAATCTTATGTAGTGTGACTGTCATGGGATGCCACGCATATTTTTCAATGTATTTATACGCCAAGTTTTTACAGAACGCTGCAAATCTTTCAGTATCAATCGGTAAATTACTGGACAATACTGTTGAAATTATATATAAGTGGTCCAAAAGCCACTTGTCAAGATTTAAAATTTCAGCAAGTATTCCGCGATGTTGATCTGAAAACGCGGTCCTGGCCGTGTTTCCGTCGTTTGTAGAGCCTGAAGTAGGACGCACTACATCCACTAAGAGACCCACTTTTTCCCTTATTTCGGATTGAATTTTTTTTTTCCGCTCTTCTACCAAGCGGCCTTCGTTGGAGTTTTTGTTGACGCGCCATTTCTTAATTTCGACTTTATATCCAAGTTTTAGTACAAATTCCAAACATCGAATCCAGAAATGTAAAGGGCTAACCCCGTAAGCCAATAAACTGTCATCTACAATCGGTGTCGAAAAAGCCTTGTCAATATTATTGAATTGCTTGGAAGTCAAATGACAATATGGGCAGCGAAGCTGAGATGGTGTATTCAAAAGCATATTTAAAATCTTGCCGTCTATAGCAGCACAAACCAATTGACAATGAATCTTTATTTTGTGGCCTTTTGATGTTTCCATATGGAAGGGGGTGAGGTTATCTATTTGTTCCTGTATGATTTGTTTTTCGTTTAGTACCAATTCGCTGGATTCTTTTTTGTACTGAATATGAATTGGTCTACAGAAACGATATGACTGCGGCGAAGGGTTCATCCAAAATATGTCCATACTGTTATTCGTTGTAATTTGTAGTGGAACGAAAGTAGTCGCGAACATACTATTTTCGTCCACATCTTTATCTAAAAAGGATTGCTTGTATAAAGACTGACCAGTAGATCCATCAAATCCCCAGTTCCCTATGAAATTGCATTCTATTGTTTGGATGTTTTTATTTTCACAATAGTTGTTGAAAACTTCATCAGTTAATTGAAGTATACGATTCAAAGTATGCTGCAATAACTCTTCAACAGGCACAGATGCTTCAGATTCTGATATTTGGATTCGGTCAGGGTAACACATTTTTTTTGCCTCAAGTAATTTGTAATAAGGGGGGTATATGTCATCTCCACGATTTTTATGGTCCAAACGAAACTCATTATATGTTTGAACAGTTAAATTTCTATCAATGAAGATAGAAAGTGCATTTTCAGGTGTGTATGGCTCGGATGACTGCTGAATTTTGTTCAAAATATCCACTGCTGCAGTTTCTGATGTAAGGCATAAGCTGATTATAGTTTCTAAGCTTTTTGCTGATTGATGGGGTAGAGGGTTATGATTTATTTTAAGTGATTTCACAAAAGCTTGAACTTTCATTGACGTAGGTTTATCTTGTAGAGTGTCCTTAAGTTTCCTTTTTGACCTAGATTGTTGAGCCCTGCTCAAACTTTTAAACTTTTTAGACTCTGGACTTAGCGTTTCTGTTTCGTCGCTTTCTTTTTTTAGCTGACCACTTATTAGGGTACCACTAAGCCAGATGTCGTGTTTTTTTTTTAAATAAGGCTCATTTCCCTTGCACTGCTTAAGCAAATCGCGAGATTTACTAAGAAATGCTGCTAGTATGCTTTTGAATTGGTTTTTATTGTATGACAATTCAAAATCTGGGCCAAAATAATTAAAAACAACATCGATTCGTTCGTCTACCGGCAAATCCCGAGCGTTTCCTTTGAAAAGATCAAACGCTTTTGAGCGTGTTAACACTTTAATGCACGACGAACTGCTTTCACAGTCATCTCCTCGAGCATTGGCACTTACTCCCGGAGGTTGAAGAGTGGTGGTTGTGGCGCGATCCACAACTTCACATAATGCCTCTCGCTGACCAACATGAGGGTTGGCGCCCTCATGCCCTCCTTCCATTAAGTCCTCTGGTCGGAGCCCAGAGAGACATCCCTCAGCAGACCGGGTCAGATCCTGCTGAGGCAAGGTGGCATCATGAGTCTTGAACGGCATGATGCCTCGCCCCCGTTTCTCCATGTTACATGTATCGAATTGGAGTTTTAGCTAATGCCTTACGAGGGTGGACTCCTTCCCAAGTCACATGTAGCATTTCACCGAAAAAAATGAATTAAAAATTAAAACCAGTAAGTATTTGACCATAAGTTTAATGTAACACAATTCATCTATTATGAAATGTTTCAACACTTGAATTATTAAAAGAAATCAAGTTATATCCTTAATTATTAAATTTTAAAACTATTAAACTAACAATAAATCAAAACCCCATCCTTTATATTCATCATACTTAAAAACATAAACATCATTTTCTTGAGTTAAAAATCAACTAACTAACCAAAAATTTTCTTTAAGCGTTCCCGACTGTTCTTGCGCTTTTCAAATGGTGATTCAAGATCTCGAGGTACTTTTAAATATTTCCATTTCAGCGGGTGCAGCTCTTGGTCAAAGAAATCGTCAGCATCTGAAACAAAAAAATATTGAGATAAACTGCCCTAGAATTAATCTTATAAAAAGCGATTGTCTGACAACAAGACCCAAAAATACGTGTAATACTAGTATGTAGTTTAAAGTATCTTACCTGTTTGTTGTTGTTGTGCTTTTTTAGGTTGTATTGTGCCTGTATATTCGTTTGTTTTTCACACTTAAAAAACTGGTACATAACATATTGTTTTTCATTACTGTTAACATGACGTCATAAAATTAAAAGAAAATCAATTGATAGAAGACAAATGTTATGCGTAACTCTTAACGAGATTCTTTGAATAATAATTTTAAACTTTAATAACTTTTGAATAACGCGGAATTAGATAGTGGTTTTCATGATATTGATAGAATAACGTATGAAGAATATACTGTATAAATATCTCGCTCTAATATGGCATTATACTTAAAATAATAAATATAAATGAAATACAAAAAAACCATTATTATTTCATAACCTGTTAACATCACATATTCCAAAAATGGACAGAATGTTTGTTTTTTGGAATGTAAACAATACGTTTAATATTTTTTTAAATAATCGTTAATTTTATTTTATATTCATATTTTTGTGATTTTCCGAACTCGGATATAGGGAAACTTTCCATTTTTTTTTGTCGAAACTAAAGGTCGTATTGGTGCCGGATTTTCACTGTAGTGCTGAGAATGATATAAACTAACGATTTTAATAATAAAAAGGGCATAAGACAAATTCGGGGTTTCTAAAACATTGCCCCGGTCCCTCCATGCTACATGTATTGACATGGAGTTTTGGCATTTGCTTTACGAGGGTGGACTCCTTCTCATGTCACATGTAGCATTTCATCGAAACGTACGTAAGAAGTTGAAAAAACTAATAAAATAAATCTTATTCCGGACACATTAAATATTGGCCAGAAGTGATAACCCTAGGTACAAAAAATCCGGATATAATTTATATTACTTGTAACTTTTGAATAACGCGGTATTAGATATTGAATTTAATACTGCTCATAAAGGCTTGTTTAAGCTATCGTTTAATATAAGAATCACGTTCTAATACGGCGTTATATTAGAACAAAAAAAATAAAACCAAAAATGATAAATAAATTTATATTTCTTGATAGGATCTCAGTAACTCTACAAAAACTTGTCAAAAGGTGTAGTATTGTATGTATATTTAATTGAAATAATCGAAATTCAAATAAAACGTATAGTTATTTTTTTTATTTATTTTTTCTTGGATTTCTGGACCCAGTTATAAGCAAACTTTGAATTTTTTTTCCAGATTATCTATAAGCCATATTAATTTCGGAGTTTTAGTCTGATGTTTCTAATGATAATAACTATTGTTTTCTTCAATAAAACCAAGGTGAGACAAAATGAGGTTCTTTAAAACACTGTGCGATGCCGTCTCTTTCTACAGCATTCAAATTGTTTATCGACAATATTTCGGGAATGTCCATATTAATACAACGTATCGCAAATACAAAAAAATGCTCTACCTACTCCGATCACTGCTTATAAATATTTAAAAAAAAACAATTTAAAAAAGTACAATTCTAAATAATGTATGCTTAATGTGTACGAGTATTAATGACGGTATAAAGACACCTATATGATTCTCCTTGTCATATTTCAATAGTTTACTAGATTTCGTCTACGGCTTATTCCCAGGATGAAATATACGAAACAATATTTCACACAAAGCAATCTCATTATCAAGAATCATCAGAAACAAGAATCAGTGACCTGATTCTCGTAACAAAAACCGTAACGATAGTCGCTTTAGTCGTTGAAACCATTTTTATATTCAAAACCGAGTCGATTTTAAAAGTTGGAACTTCGTTACAACTAAGTACTTTAAAATCGGATGTTAGTATGAAAATGGTTATTTTTTTATACGTAGCACGGCAAATGACTCCATTTCACCTGATGTTAAGTGTTGTTTTAGAAGTGCGACAAAAAAATGAGTCACCAAATTTCTTAGTGCGCGATGGAATATTTGAGACAGTGAAGCGTCACCGCTTCACTGTCTCAAATATTCCATGCTCTCCGGAGTCACCTCCGGAGAGCAGCACGTGTACTCCTATGAAGAAAGGGAGAAGTTTTGACGACTAACAGCCGAAATTAATAACCTATCCTCAGCAAAAGATAGGCCTACTAGCGCTTTGTTGCTTAGTTATTTCTGTTAATTATCGGAAAATAACAGCGGTTGCTAGGTAACTAAACTAAGATAGGCCTATCTCTTCCCAGAGATAGGTTATTAATCCCCAGCGTTAGTCGTTGAATCCATTTTTGTATTCAAAACCGAGCCAATTTTAAAAGTTGGAACTTCGTTACAACTAAGTACCATAGTAGAAGGTACTTTAAAATCGGTTGTAATTATGAAAATGGTTTTTACGATTAAGTCGCTACGATATATCGTTACGGTTTCTGCTATGGGAATCGGGGGGCTGAGCACAGGACGATTCTTGAGAGACCTTTACCCAGCACTGAGAATAATTAGGCTATTTAACTAACTTACTTTAGGGTATTACAAAATGGGTTCTCGTTCTTCTTGAACAATTATTTCAATAAAATAAAATTTTATTACAAACAAGTTTATTATGAAATTCTGACAACGATTTAGAAAAGTATTCTAAAATAGAATAGAATATAATAAAACTATGCAGCAACAACGATTATAATTTTTTGCTAAACAGCATGACAATAGAGGACAATGAATGACCAGGGTTCGACGGGATAATATCATATTTTGATTATAACATAAAATAGTCCTTTCTAATAATAAAGTTATTAAACTTATATCAATTATATATCGGAGTGATAATATCAGTACATTATCTGTCGCAAGCAGATATAAAAAAATAAAATCTTCCTATAATTATTTACAAAACAATTATCGTGTACACACATACATGACCTCTAGCCTAATTCTACTAATTCAATAACGTCTTAAAAGTGTGTCAGTAGAATGATTGTGACTTAGTCTATGGGAAAATTTTCATAATGAAGCTACCGACACACGATTGTGGACGCTTTGAAATAGCAGAATAGGCCCAGGCGCACTTAGTAAAGGCAAAGACACAGATATCATGCTGAAAGAGAAACGAAGCATTCAACAACAATATAGGTGCAATTAATTGTGCAAAGATTATCGACTACAAAATTTGGTCAAGTATTTATTTTAAAAGAAGTTTTTTCACGTTTTCTATAATAGTCCCCTTAGCAATAGTTACATAATTAATGGGTTGTTATATCCTCTTCCGGGTTAGATACATCCTGTATTTTTCACTCAACAATTTCATTTAAAACTATTTACAGTGAAACAATACATTTATTTAAAACTATTAAATACTTAGGTACTCGTAATTCGATAAGAGTATGTCATACATAGCTTTTGTGTAAACAGTTAATCGGAAATCTTTAACACTATTTTAACTGATGGTTTTATCCTAGATAATAAAAGTAGAACAATATTTCCATATTATAGCTATCAATACTAAGTACCTACATAAACTTTGCTTCAGCCATGTTGACCAATTGATATTCGATAAATTTTTATAAAGAGATTCTTTTATTTGCGTATTTAATAGCAACTGGCCGATATGGAACGACTTAAAAACGACTTTAGAATTCGGTACCTCATACTTTAGAGCTCTAAATCTTTCAAATCAATAAGCCGAAGGAAATACAGAGATGTGGAAAGTTAATACACCACCATAAGAACCAATAGGTACAGCACCGGAAGACGCAATGTAAGCAAGCCTCCAATAAGGTGGACCGACGACCTGTCAGGTCGCGGGTAGCCGCTGGATGCGAGCAGCACAAAAACGGGCGTTGTGGAGATCCTAGGGGAGGCTTTGGTCCTGCCGTGGGCGTCTTTTGGTTGATATGATGATGAAAGAAAATATTTATTTGAAAAAAAACTATAATAATTGACCTTATGCGATTTAAAATCCACTAGAGGAAGTTTCAATTTTTTTTTAAATGCTCTTTGTTAACTGTCAACACCTTTTTTTCCCTTAGGCTTATAGAATATATTGATTTTTGAAGTTTGTATGGTATACGGAAATGTGGAATTAAAGCTCTTAAGATTTAATTATAAAAATGTAGATTAGCCAAGAAGGCCAAATAGTCTTCCAAATTGTCTATGCTCCGTTCCTTTCCTCGTAATGTTGTCTTGGGCGCCACTTGCGTATGCGTTGGTATTATTTCCGCGTACCTTTCCGTCTTCTCATCTATTTTTAGATATCCAATTCCGTCATCTTCAAATTCTGGTACGGTGATGATGGATGCACAAACAGTTTGTACAAATAGGACGAAGACAACCTAAAAAGGTAATGTTTATTAGAAAATAAAGATGTAAATAAGTACATAAGAATATCTGACACTCCTGCCTATTTAAATTTTCGTATTTTTACTAAAAAATTTCACATTTGTAAACCATATTGAGCTGTGAAGTTTATATGGGCTACTAAAATGTTAAATACATACTTATAAAAACTCGAATCTGAATCAGAGTTTCATGCGCCATTTGATCACGCTATCGAAAACGAGAATTTGTATGGCACTATACCTCTTATGTGATATGTAGACTTCGGTAAATCATGCTTAATATGCTTATAAAGAAAATGCCTATTAACTTTAACCCATAGAATAAATACACAGCCTTGACGAGGCCCAAGTATTTACGTCAAGGGAAAACATTGACATGTCCTAGCAAACACTCGAACTATTCTATTAGTAACAGTTAGTGCTATTTGCTATTGGTGTTAAATATTAGAGTAGTGTTGTTAATTAGTGACAGATAGTACGGTTGGAAGTGTCATTTATTAATATATATTTATACGAGTGTTATGTGTAAGTATTTATTTATGAGAAATAATAAATTGATCCACATAAAAATAGTAGGCTAGCACCTAAAATGCTAAGTTAGCATCTAAATAGTGCTAACTTTGTATTTTTAGGTGCTAACTTAGTATTTTTGTGGGTTAGGTTAGGTTAGTTTGTTGATCGATTAACAATGAATACAACCCTTTATTTATTTATTTATTTATGGGTAACCAACAAAGCAATTACAAAAAAATATGCTGAGAACATAAATTGCAATTGATAAAAAATTAGTAACGCCTTAGTTATAGGTACTACTATATGCATCATCAGCTCATTTTATGTCCCCACTGCTGGGGCACGAGCCTTCCCTATGGATGGATAGGGACAACGGGCCATAAACCACCACGCGGGCCCAGTGCGGATTGATGGTTGTTAACGACTGCTAATGCAGCCGGGACCAACGGCTATACGTGCCATCCGAAGCACGGAGGAGCTCGAGATGATACATTTTTGGTCACCCATCCAATGTCCGGCCTTGCGAAAGTTGCTTAACCTCAGCACTCGCAGACCGGGCGCGTTAACCACT
This sequence comes from Eudonia mercurella, assembly GCA_963082485.1. Taxonomy (NCBI): domain Eukaryota; kingdom Metazoa; phylum Arthropoda; class Insecta; order Lepidoptera; family Crambidae; genus Eudonia; species Eudonia mercurella. The sequence continues at coordinate 5,125,149 of OY720040.1, forward strand.
GCGCCATCGAGCGATATGTACAAAATCAACTATTAAACAGTTATTGTGCGTTAAATTATAATTTATTTTTATTATTATTTAACGTGAGACTGTCTGCAAAAACAAAGGGACGCTTATCACCGCATGCGCAGGTATACGATCGCGAGGGATCGAGCGAGACAGCATACAACAGAACAAGTTTTTGTCTTCGTTCGGCGTGATACGGTACCATGTTATAAGTAACTGAAATACATTTTTGAGAAAAAAAATCTCAAAACGTTGTTTAATGAAATATTATTCATTATCACAAAAACTGGAATTTATTTATTTTCCTGAGGTAAATTTTTTTTAATTTTTTTTTATAGTTCCTTTTAATGCTACAGTACCACTGGACCGACTCACATTCCTAGGCAGCACTTGGCCCAAACCTTGGCAATGTCCTTTTTCTTAAATTTTACAAGAAGACGAAAACCTCTTTGGATACGAGAATGCAACCTTTTTTTGAAAAAATAAATAATAATACTTCTTTAAGTTATATTTTAGTGATGTAAAAAATAATATGAAATAAACAAAATGAAAATAAATCATTAAAGAGAACATTTTTTTAAGAATTTTGTATTTTTTTTATTAAAAAAAGTGCAGTGCCAAAAAAATTATTTATTTTTTTCCAAGTGCCAACACTTGGAAAAAAATAAATATTTTTTGTGGTATCACATAGTATCCATTAAAAAAGCTTTTTATGATAAACAAAAAATCATGCATTTAAGGCTTAATCATTGTGCTTGCCAAATGCGGGTTGGTGATTATAATAAACCTTAGCCCAGGCCCAATAATAATACTGATAATACGCATCGAAGAACCGAGGCTATCATTTGTAGCGATGACAAGATTACAATGATGGAGGAGGCCTTTGCCCAGCAGTGGAAAAGTATATGATATTTACTTACATACTTACGTTTTGTTTACGTTCAAGAAAACATTTTTTTAAATTAAAATTGTAAGATTCCCGTAAGATTTTTATGTTAATTTTCGATATTTTGTATACTAAGGCCCGTTTTTTTAATCCTCAGATAAGTTTTATCTAACGAATAACATTGTCGTTGTGACATATTTTCTAAAGAGATTATGTCAAATTTATATTCAATGAATAAACTTTAACCGACGACGATTGAAAAATCAGCCCTTCATATCATAGTAATGTTTTTCAATGCTCTTTCAGAATTATTTATTAATTAGATCACTCACTAAAAAATTATTCAATTAAAGGACTATTTATAATATCGTAATATCTATGCACAATACCAACATAATGCAATAAATATACTCGTATATGACTATCTATACATATAATAAAGCTAAAGAGGGTCGAAAGTCTGTACATGGAAGATATTCGAAAAAAAATTGGCTGGAGATACTTAGAATCGATAACAGAACACATTCCAACAGTTTTTAGAATTTTTGAAAATGGCTGAACGGATTTGGATAAAACTTTGCACATAGACAGACCATGACCCGGACTAGGATATAGGATACTTTTTATCCCGGTAGGTTAGGTTCCTGTGGGATAGTGTAGTTTTCGCGAACGAAGTCACGGTGGACAACTGTATGACAATAAATGTAGATATATCTAATAAATAAAGCTTACCTGTGAAATCATTTCCTTTGAGAGTAAAGCTGCTCAAGCTTGGCCAGAGTCTATGCGACTGTTTGCAAAGTCGTACTGAAATTGGATAAGTTCGCTGATAGTCCTGCAAAGTTATTGAGCTTAAATTACTTTGAAGCCAGGTTTTAGGTCAAGTATAATTTCATTATTAATGACAATGACAGACATTAGAAATGCCGACATAATAACAATTTTCCTTAATAACTACTTACTATGAAAGTTCAATAGTAATGATTATCATAGTAGTCATTATAATTAAAAGTACATTATTTAAAATACATTTTATGAAAAAAATCGTGATCTTAAACAATAATATCTAACTTTAATATTGAATGCTCAATTGATTTTTGAAAATAATACTGACTTGAACATCGTGATTTAAACAATGTTCGACAGAAACCAGTAATCGACATATATTTCATAAAATTTTTTTTTAAATTATTTTTCATTTAATCATTCAAAATAAGGATCGGCAACTGATTTTAGTCTTTAGCAACTATTTAATTCAGACCACATGCGTCCTAGCTATCATTCCGTAAAAATTCAATGAAAATCCATTTTATTTTTTGGCGACGAAAGATGTATCGAATTTTGGGCTTAACGTGTCAAACACTGATGCCACTACACTACTTTATTTTCTTTTCTTTTGTTGATGGCTTCGTGCGATTAGCACATTTAGCCAGTGTCAAAGTAATTTTTCTTACTAGTAATACATAAATAAACAATATTTCCTTCATGTATGATGATGATGAATGATGATAGAAATGAGAAGTGAGAAATGATCCCCAACCCCTCAAGTGACTTGTATATGGGGGGTATATGTGGGGCTTTACTAAGTCCACACGCAGACCTCTTGAGAGAATTTGAAAAGTGCCGTTGCACTGTTTTGTTTCATTTGCCAACACTCATGCACACTCACGAACACTTAACGGTTAATAATCCACCATTATTTCACATTTATATTCGACCTAACAAAAATTTTAGAAAATAAAACAAAACCGCAGGCATGACTTTTCACTTTCCCGCCAAGAAGTCCCACTACACTACTTATTTTTAAGTCTAATGAATAAGAAAAATTTACCTTTACTTTGTCTTTAGACATAGGCCTCTCCCAAAGAATGCCACTGAGCCCGATCCTCGGTTCTTCCTATCCAACTCTCATCTCATCTCAGCCAAAAGACGTCCACTGCTCGACAAAGGCCTCCCTCAAGGATATGAGGGGTATTTGCCGTAATCGCCACGCTTGGCAGGCGGGTTGGCGATCGCAGTAGGTCGAGGGCAACGTCAGAAAGATGCTGCTGCCCATCCTCTGGAATGGTCCCTTAGTCGGCTTTTACGACACCCACGGGAAGAGATGGGGTGGTGCAATTCTTTATCCCCGGCACCACACGGTACCTATCCAACTGCTGCCAGTTAACTGCGCGCAACTTTTATATTTCTTTTTTACTAAAAACACTAGATATTACCTTCTGTTATAAATATGTAGTTATAATGAAGCTGTATTTGCTGTAGTCCTCTGACTTTTGGTTTATCTTTGATATGGTTTTACCTCCGGTCGGAGTGGGTTCAATCGTGTTTATGTCCTCGACTGGTTGTACAGTGACACCGCTGATATTTATCATGAAGACTGTAACGCAGAACACGACGAATAACTGAAATCAAAATATAAATTAATTTATTATTACTAAGTTATTTATTTGTAATTTGAACGATTTATGCGACTTGAGACTATAAGGAAAAATGACGATGTATAAAAATGTCTACTTTCTAAAAATAAATTCGTCAGAGTATTATAAAGCCAAGGTATACAAACGTCTTAGTCTAATAAAAGCGATGTATAAAAATGTCTACTATCACAGTATAAAAATGTCTACAATTACAGGAAGTTTGGTCTAAAATGAAAAATGTCAACGTACCTATACAAATGTCTACTTTACACTTCACAAAGGGCCGTAATTAATATTATTATAATTATAATTGTCGGTCGAGATGTCCACTGCTTGAACTGGTACCCAAAGGACGCCACCATGACCGGTCTAAAGCATAGGTATACGCCCTTGATAAGAATGTATTATGTATCGAGTGTAGAATCTCAACCTTTTTTGAAGTCGGTTAAAAAATCTTATTAATCACTAAAGTAGTCATTTTTATACTTCGACAATTTTACTCATTGTCAGTTATATTTTTCACCAATTATCAAAGCGACATTTTTATACATCGACATACATACGAGTATACCATGTTAATATTATACTGGGACGAAATAAGACCAGTAGACATTTTTATACGTCGTCATTTTTCCTTATAGTCTCAAATCGCATAAATCATTTGAACATCCTCCGTAGTTTTGCTGTTAGACGATCTTTTTTTTATATTAACGGGTAAGCACAGTGCCTTGATCTCACCTGATGGTGATGATAAGGTCAATGATGGAAGCGCACTTCACCCGGCTTCCTCAACTAGTGAGGCACTGGCTATCTTATCTCTAGCTGCCGGAACACAACAATGCTAAACATTGATGTTATGGCGACATATTTAGATAAGATGGTGGTAGCTAGCACACAAACATGTACCCCCCACTGGAATCGAACCCGGGACCTCTGGGTCTAAACCGGTGGTCTTAGTCACTAGACCACAGAGGAGCTTAGTTCGATTCCAAGCGTATACCTATACTGTACTCGGTTTGGTAAGTGGCCTACCAATAAGCCCTAGCTTTTTCTAAGTTGGCATATCAAAATTCGTAATTTAACATCATTACGCAGTTTAGGCTACAAATAGCTTAGAATGTCACTATGCCATCGGTTCGTAAGTCTGCACAGGGCGGGAGAACTTGCATTGAGATGAACCTGCAAGAAACCCAGCAACAGCATTTCTTTTACAACGTCAAAATATTGGAAAATGCCCTATCATAAATCGGTTTGCTAAGACATCTAATTTAATATAATATATGTATTACTTGTGAGATACATTGTGTTTTCAAGCGATGGCCAATTCAATCTATGTACATATTTAAAACATAAAAGATTTTTAATATTGATATGGTCACTTTACGATGTTTTTAGGTTCGCTAATCACGTAATAACTTAAGGCAAAAGGTCCCCTAAGTAGGGACTGAATAAATTAACCGACTTGGATCTTGGAAACTTTTTATGGTAGAAGAACTGAGTTGCAAGACTTGTTTTTTTACAAGTTTGTTTTTGATGGTTTGTTAATTCTGTTGCAATAACAACACTTTGCTAGCATTGTTGTGTTCCGACAATATAAGATAACCAGCAGTAGCTCAGTAAAATTTTCGAGATATAAAGAAACATATTATTACAGAAATTGCCAAAGTTGTAATTGCATTTCAAATTTTAAAAAAAACTTTTAATTGTTATTTTTGAATTTACCGAAATGGAATAATCGGAAACAAAGTCGAACTCGCTGATGAGTTTGACTTTGTTTCGGACACAAACAAACGGGACAGCCGTTTATTCATACACGCCAAGCATTTTGTTACTAAAAATGACTTTGTAAATATTGTTTTATTATTAAATATGTAAATTTTAATATGGCCGACAAGCAAACCATTTAGGATGATAAAAACTTAACACAATTGCTGTCGCAGCGTAACATCATCATCATCATTATCAGCTCATTTTATGTCCCCACTGCTGGGGCACGAGCCTTCCCTATGGATGGATATGGAGAACGGGCCATAAACCACCACGCGGGCCCAGTGCGGATTGGTGGTTGTTAACGACTGCTAATGCAGCCGGGACCAACGGCTTTACGTGCCATCCGAAGCACGGAGGAGCAGCGTAACATGAAGAAGTGAATTTAATACGCCTGCGGACTACCACCACAAAATAAGGAGACTGCAGAAAGTACGGTACGGTACGGTGCTAGATAGCAAGATAACACATGTTGTCATACTAACTGAGGTTTCACTCATTATCTTCTTATGGACTCGCAAGTCAAAGGTCTGTTAATTAATGTTTGATTGATCAAAGGAAGTTTGTGTTAGGTACTATGTAGCAATATGTAGTACTGCCGCGCAAACAGTAAGAGCAGTAAGTCGATTTTTTTCATTGCAGTGAAGCTAGAAAAACGGGAGTAAGACCAGTTTATAGAGCATTACGTGGCGATCCAGGATATGTACTTAAATCATTTTTGAATATTCATAGGTAAGGCCCCAATATTAAGCTGAGGAGCTCGATGGCGAAGTGGCTAACGCGCCCGGTCTGGCGAGTGCTGAGGTTAGGTAAGCAACTTTCGCAAAGGCCGGTCATCGGATGGGTGACCAAAAAGTTTTATTGGTTGGTCCCGGCTGCATTAGCAATCGTTAACAACCGCACCGCACTGGGCCCGAGTGGTGGTTTATGGCCCGTTCTCCCTATCCATCCATAGGGAAGGCTCGTGCCCCAGCAGTGGGGACATAAAATGAGCTGATGATGATGATGATGATTAAGCTTACCCTCTGGGTCTACTTATTTTGTGCTACCACAAACTCTCAGATTTTGAACTTTTTCTTTCTTTTTTGAAAATTTTTCTTCAATGGACTTTTTTCCTATGGTATATGGTTGAACATTTATTGAAGAAATTTGACAGTTTTGTATAAGTTGATGTGCAGTGCAGACAGTACACACGTAGGTACGTACGACCAGTAATCAACGTTCATTAGCACAATTGCTTCGTCAACCCCAGACATACCGGCGTACGAGCAAACGCCGATACTTTACTAATTGAGACAATTTGGTATGTGACTGGTTAGTCAATAGAGAGACTTTTAAGCGACAGTCATAACGATTTCTTTAATAGAAATTGAGTGAGAATGGCAAATTATGATGTCACTATTTTGATCCGTCATTTTACCATTGAAAATGGTTATCAGATGCAAATCGCCTGAGACGTATTTTTAAACATAGCTCCGAGGATTTTGGGAGAATCGAGATGGAAATAGTACCAAGAGTTGAGGAATTTATCGAGACACGTGTGAGCTTTGAATTTTGAAAATCGGCTGGAATTTTTTTGGAATTTTTTTAAAATTGTAAATATTTTATAAAAAAAACCGACTTAACAAAAAATGAAAAAAACGGTCCTAGGGTATTAGTTTAGCTACAAAATGGCGAAAATATTTTGAAAATCGGTTAATAATTGTGACCTGTAGGTGGTCCCTTTAGATTTGGTATTGTAGAAAAACGGGTATTTCCGTTATTTCGGTATTTAAAAAGTGATGTAGCTTTTTTGATTATTGACCGATCGTCATAGTAATGGTGTTAAAAGATGCGGATGCAGGCGAGAAGTGCATTCAAGTTGAATTGTGTTATTTAAAATAAAATGATATTTTTTTTCGTAAATTGTTGTATTCATTTTCAATGCTCCGATTCTTGCGGGGACTGCGAAATCTGTGAATTTTATTAATAACTTTTAGGTTAGGTAAAACAATAGGTTTTAAAGAACGATACGATGATTTCATTTGTACGTTTCATATTCTGGAAGTAATTAGTGTTGTTATCAACATCCCTATTAATGAATGTGAATTTTTGAAATTTTTCTGCAAAATATTTTTTGAATAAAAATATAATTTATTGTTAATACGTGCAAATGATAAATGCATAAAAGACGTGCCTTTCGTGACGCTTCCAAGTCTAAAGAATATTAGAAGCTGATACAAATCTAAGTTTGAGCTCACGCTTTACAATGGAGAAATGATTTCTTTTGAGAAATTTAACTTTTTACTTTTTCTAATGTAGATGTGAAAAAAAAAATTAATTAAATCTTATACCGTGTACATACTACGCATAGGTTTGGCACCAGTGTCCGACAGGAACAAAACATCGTTTTTTTTTCTATTAGTCCTTAAAAAAAAGGTCAGTAACTTTATTTTTAAAATGCTACCTATGACGAGATTACGAGAAGCTCGATGGCCCAGCGGTTAACGCGCCCGGTCTGTGAGTGCTGAAGTTCACAAAGTCCGGCCGTTGGATGGGTGACCAAAAATGTATCATCTCAAGCTCCTATGTGCTTCGGAAGGCACGTAAAGCCGTTGGTCCCGACTGCTACTGGGCCCGCGTGGTGGTTTATGGCCCGTTCTCCCTATCCATCCATAGGGAAGGCTCGTGCCCCAGCGTCAGTTGGGACATAAAAAATGAGCTGATGATGATTACGAATTTACACATGTTTTTTCACCGTTTTATCGATGACGAATTAACGTTATGGCGAGTTTACAATAACCCCTGATTTTAGTCTTTAGCAACAATTGAATGCCGATCTCCTGCTAGCTATGTGTGGCGAATTTACTTTTAATGTATGGAGCTTTTAAAAACGTTTCGAGTTTACTTTTATGGCGAGTTTACAATAACCGATAACACCTCCAGTCATCCCGTAAAATTTTAAACAAAAATCTATATTATGTCTTGGCGGTGAAAATTGTGTCGAAAACTGGACTTAAAGTGTCGAACACTAGTAGGTACCACTACCCTACTTGGCGACTTAAGTAACTAACATTCTCGAAGGACTGTTTAAATGTGTATGTAACAATAAAACAATCGAGAATCGAATTCCTTTGGGAATAGTATGAAGTAAGTAGATATAACACTACCATTTTAAATTGGTTTAATTAAGGGTTAAAGAAGTTGTCGTAGATGCTCCCAGTAAATATTTTTCATTAATCATATCATTGTTCATTTCATAATAATGAAAATGATGGTACTTCGACAAACAATAATAAAAAAATTGTTTTTTCATTATAATAACACACCTCTGACTGCTTTATTAATGTTTCTTACAGATTTCAATATAATATCTATAATTTCTGATAGTTAACATTTCAATAAATACTTATATATTTTTTCAAAGGTGAAGTAACTTTCATAACATTACCTAATTGTCAACTGAAAACGTTTAAAAAATTAATAGTTTCGCAGAATCGGAGCATTGAAAATGAATACAACAATTTACGAAATTTTTTATTTTATTTTAAATAACACAATTCCAACTTGAATGCACTTCTCGCCTGCATCCGCATCTTTTACCATGACGATCGGTCAATAATCGAAGAATCTACATCACTTTTTATATACAGAAATACCTGTTTTTCTACAATACCAAATCTAAAGGGACCAAGGTCACGATTATTAACTGATATTCAAAATTTTTTCGCCATTGTGTAGCTAAACTAATACCCTAGGACCCTTTTTTCATTTTTTTTAAGTCGGTTTTTTTTTATATATTTACAATTTAGTATACAAACACCCCCCAAAAAACCCGACTTTTTTCACATTTTTCAAAATTCCATAAAAAGTTTCCAGCCGATTTACAAAATTCAAACGCTCACACGTGTCTTGATAAATCCCTCAACTCTTGGTACTATTTACATCTCGATTCTCTTAAAAACATTTATTTATTTATTATTTATTATTTATCACAAAAATATTTATGTATATCCTTAAAAGTAGGAATGAGAGATACTTCCTATGTTAGTGGTAGTGGTACAAGTCTTCGACACAATAAGCCCAATCCCAATGTTTGACACCAGATTTCATCGCCAAAAAATTATAGAAAATTTTACTGAAATTAATGAATGACAGCTAGAATTATCTTAATTAATGGCTTCGCGTTTAGCATTTAACCAACTTCAAGTACCTATTTTTTATAATTAGTGGTAAGGGTACAATTATTATTGTACGGTAGATAGAAATTAAAATGGAGTCTCACAACACGTGTTATTGCGGGAAGAACTCGGGTGAAAAAAACTGGTTTATATTCAATGTAACTAAAGTCCAAAAATCAGTTGTTGACCACTATTTTGTACTTTATAAGCCAAATTTATTGTTAAACAAATTATTGTGAAGAAAAATAAAGCATTATTATTATTATTATTATTATTATTATTATTATATTATTATTATTATTACTATTTTTAACAAATAAAGGAAAAGAAGGTCGATCCGTGGTACCGGTCGAACACTAGTCCTGCCACTACCCACCCTACTAACTCATTCATTCACGAATTCTTCAAAGCTCATAGAAACACGCTGTAGCATACACTCCCTACTAACCTATTAACTAACTACCTACGAACGCAATAAAATCGGAAGTATTTTTTCGGTAGACTAACAAATTAATGTTTAAAACGGCTTACTCACCTTTGCCGTCATTTTGCGCACAACACTTACAGCCAACCACTAAACAGACTAAAACTAAAGTCCGAAACGCCACTGACACAGTTATTTATGTAAACAATTAATAACAATGGGATGTTTGGGTATCCACTGAGATACATATACGTCGACACTTGCGCCTCTCCCGCCAGACGACAAGGGAATGACCAATCTATTTATGTGACGGTACGACAAATTTCTGTGTTTATATATTTACTTACTTGTTTATTTACTATTATTATTGATATGACTGTTTACACGGAATAGATTAACGTGTCACGTTCGGAGACTATATGCAAAAGAAATACTCACACATTGATGTGATGAATAGGTTCATGGCAAAAATTAATGATTACCTTTTGGTACATACTTAAAGACGTGTCTATCAACATGAAGAGGAAAATTACAGAATTTATTGCTGTTTAGGTAATAGATAAAATCTTGGGTCGTGTTCAATCAAAGTACGAGTATTCTTATATCCAGTTGGCTTTGTTTTAAGAGATGACAATTTAAACTTTTAATTGGTTTATTATAAGTTCTCATGTTAGTTGTAATGCTTATTTTGTAATGCCTACTTAAAACAATATTGTTTTAAGTCAGCCGCAATCACTAATTTAAATTAGAAAAAGGTTTACCTGAAATTTTCAAATATGACTCAAGCGCAGGCATAATGAAAAGGAGATCGAACAATCACATTACCGCATGAATCCAATCTATTGTGATGTAATTATTATCTGTCGTTGCTGTTTCGCTACGATTTGTAAACATACAATTCAATTACTTGTTTTAAATACAAGATATTATGCTTACTCGAAGAGCGGATTAACTTATAACTGTCTTCATATGCAAATCTGGTCATCGGTAAAATTAACAAACCTATTTTCTGCCTAAAGAATTTGTTTTGAAAATAATCAATATGATAGTGGTTAATGAATGTAAAATGATTAATTAATAGTAAATATTCGAGTGCCCTATATACTGTAATATTACATACTTAGTACATACACAATTTAAGGAGTCTCGTTATTTTTTGGTACGTACTGTGTTATTTGCTGTAGAATTCGAGTACCTAATATTGACCAATAAAGTGTTTTCACACGATCAATACGTAAACCTTTATTGTAGTGATTACTTAGCTGTAGTAATCACTACCTTGCGTGTGAATTTTCACAAGCCCGTTAAGTAATTTAAGCGAAAAAGTAAAGTAAAAAAACAAAATTAAATAAGAAAAAATCTTATTCATTGGCATGAAAATTAACATTAACGTGTTTTTTTTATGTAAGAGGTGGTAGACTAGCCAGCGTTTTATCAGATGGAAAGCAATCGCCACCAGGATGTCCTCTGATGTTGCGGGTGTCCATCCGCAACATCAGATGAGGGAAGATTCCAAAAACTGGAATTCCTTCTCACTACACGTATTTCCTCCTTCCTTAATATCACTGGGACCCTGGGACGTCCTGAATAAGTAGTAGGTAAAAAGATGTATGGACGATTCAAAAGCACTTTTCGTAAGTTTATTTGAATAATTTTTTTGACTTTGACTTTGACTTACAAGATAAGGTCATTGTGCAGTCCAAGTGCATGCGGGTAGGCAAGGTGAGTATAGCTAATGAAGCTTAATTCTACTTGTCCTTGCATTTGGACTCTGCTTCTGCTTAACATGAGGCAGAGCGGAGACATTTGCCAATTCTTCTCCCCTAGCTTGACGGCGGCCATTTTGTCAGAATGGCGCATCTGTCAAGCGATTTACGATAAAATGGCCACCGTGTCGCCGTGCGTCATTGAAATGACTATATCTTAAGAATTATGTATGGAGACTATATATAAAACTTATGTCGTAGAAATCGTTATTAGCTTAGCTATTCTAAGGCTTAGCTAAAAACTTATCTATAAATATGTAGAGTTTTAAAAAATAGAAAAGAGTAAACTCGCATATTTATGGAACAAGCATTTTATTTGGCTATAAAAGGTCTATTAATCTTTCAAAGAAGTTTGAGCAAATTCTTGTCATGAAGTTGTTGGTAAATAAAGGTCGAAGATAGTCAATGAATTTTTTTATTTTTGTTTTTAAAAATACTAGTTTATTATTTAACAGAATATAACAGAGGGGTGACAACATAATATTATGTTGTATGCAGAATAATGGTGAAGAAGTCGTACTAGAAAATACCGGAGACTTTACGTGTTTTTAAATGAAAGTTATAAATACATCCAATCTAGTAATTCATTGTTTATTAGTATATTGCGATTTGGGTAAGGTACTACTAATTTATTATTAGTATTGAGAAAATCACTGAGTTTTCAGAAAACATTTCAATATTTTTATAAGCACTTACACCGAAATCTTGTAAAGCTCGCAATTATCTATCTCTGAGGGCCTTTAGGTTATAAATTGCTCCAATAGCATTTTCACACTTTGTCAGATATTTATTTATTTATTTATGACTTATGCCTACAGTATCACTATACATACTTAAACTAGGTTATTTTTTTAATTTTTATTAACACCTTAAACGCCATATTATTATATCCAACAAGCAATTGAATTTCTATTGTGTCTGGGTCGGCGGTCAACCTGTTAAGTAAGTTTTAAAAATGCTTGATCAATGAATTTTTTTTCTTTCATTCTTTTTTTCTTTCAATGTATGGACCACGTAGTGTACTGGCACCAATATCCGACAGAAACCAGTGATCGACATTTTTCTATAATAATTAAAGATAGGGTTCCGCAACAGATACCCGGACTACACGTGCTGGTCTTAGAAACCACCATCATACTGTACAGACAATCAGTACTCGTACCAAAAAATTTGGCAAGTCGTTCCTCTGTAAGACCATTCGGCTTTGGAATTATTTGCCAGCGCATGTGTTTCCCAGCTCCTATAGTCCCGGGTCTTTTAAGCGGGGCGTGAAACGGCATTTATGCAGGCCGTCATGAATGCGCTTGTTACCGTGCTTGTTCCACGGTGAGGAGCGCTCTCATTATTTTGGACTGCATCGGCTGCTTACCATCAGGCAGAATGTGGTCACTATGACGTGTCAATATATAAAAAAAAAAAGATTTTTTACCTTTAGCAACAGAGCACCTGGACTTCTTGGCGGGAAAGTGAAGAGTCATGTCTGCAGTTTTGTTTTATTTTCTAAAATTTGTGTTATGTCGAATATTAATGTGAAATAATGGTGGATTATTAACCGTTAAGTGTTCGTGAGTGTGCATGAGTGTTGGCAAATGAAACAAAACAGTGCAACGTCACTTTTCAAATTCTCTCAAGAAGTCCACCCGAGGACTTAGTAAAGCCCCACATCTTTACTGAGATACTCGAGGGGTTTGGTGGTATATCATTTCTCATTTCTATTATCATTCATCATCATCATACAGAAAAGAAATATTGTTTATTTATGTATTACTTGTTGGAAAAATTACTTTGACACTGGCTAAATGTGCTAATCGCACAAAGCCATCAACAAAATGAAAAAAAAAAACAGAGCACCTGGATCCTGCTGTCATTCAGAAAAATAGCAATGAAGTTCTATATCGACGGTTGAAAGGCTAATCGATCCAAGCAACATTTTGTAAAACTTGCAGGAGGATTAAAGTTTTTGTCTTTAGTCATTAACTTTGATTTATTAAATACATTGTATCCCTAATTAAGCAAGGAAGTTTTTTAAGCTATTACTGTTGGTAATTGTGTATTATTTAGAAAATTTATGTTGGTTAACCCAAAATGCATCAAATTTTGATATTTTTTGAGAAAAACAAAATGGTTCAAATGCCTACCGGTTAGTAAAATAGCTGTCAGTAAAGTAAACTGGCTCAAGCATCGACTTGGAATAAAATAATACGAGAGAAAATGAATTGAACGGCAAGTTAACTAACAGTTGAATATGCCCAATGAGCATAAGCAACATGATGGTGTTGCACCAGAGTGAAGTAACGAAACAAAGCTTAGTTTTGGTTTAATGCAAATAGACCAAACGGCAAAACCACAACCATGGCGAAAAAGCCAAATGCCTTAATCGACACATGTTATAAAAGTTCGAAAAATCAAAATAGCTTAAGTCATCGAGTCCTCAACTTTGACTAATTTTGTATCGTATACTTAGCTCAATGAGCTTAGAAATGAGGCCTGTTTTGCTCTGGGTGCTAAGCGCCAAAAAAGTAGTTAAAACAATTTCGAAACCTGACTCAAACGACGAAAAAAAATTTGCTGATTCCGAATATGGTATTTTTTTTTTTTTTTAATAATGGCTTTGCACAAGCATTTAGCCAATGAAAAAGTCTTACAATACTTAAACAATAATAATTTCTTTCATGTATGATGATGATGATGAATGAATAGAAATGAGAAGTGAGAAATGATATACCCCCCAGCCCCTCGAGTATCTCAGTAAAGATGTGGGGCTTTATTAAGTCCTCGGGTGGATTTCTTGAGAGAATTTGAAAAGTGACGTTGCACTGTTTTGTTTCATTTGCAACACTCATGCACACTCACGAACACTTAACGGTTAATAATCCACCATTATTTCACATTAATATTCGACATAACACAAATTTTAGAAAATAAAACAAAACCGCAGACATGACTCTTCACTTTCCCGCCAAGAAGTCGAATATGGTATTAACTCAATATCGCAAAAAATGTCGCTTAGACCAATATTATTGTTTTGGCGCCGAAATCTGGTGTCGAACAATGGGTTATTGTGTCGAACTTTGGTGCCAATACGATATGAATTTCAAAAGATTGATGATGACGATAAATACAACCGCTACAAGCATTTACAATTATATACTCGTAAAAACCAGACCAACACAAAAAAATAACTGATCCAAGAATTAAATTTGAGCAATGTTGAATGATTTGAAATGAGTATTTATTTGAATAGTTGTCGCAGGCGGGGACAATCACCAATCAAAGAGAGTGCGGATTTATTAAGTTAACCACGGCCGCTTGGTTGTTGTAATTTGGTTTATTTCAAACTTTTTAGATTTGTAAAGTAAATGACCAAGCTAGTCAAAACCTACATAAAATAATTATATTAAACGCCTTACTATTACAAATAGCAAAGTCATAGCGCATAAACTAATTGTCAATAATATGACGAAACTTGACGTCTAGTACTTTTATTACTGCTGTACTGTACTTGTAGTTAGTTTAAAGAATATTGATCGTGTGATCAATCTAATCAGTATTTTTGGTGTCAAGACTACTAATAGCTAACCCGGCCAATGTTTTTACTTTCTTTGTTATTTTTCTGATTTAAAAAAAAAATTATAGCCTATGTCACTCCCACAGTCAAACAAATCTAACGACACCTCATATGTTAAAATCCACCATGCTGTTTGGGCTGTAGGCCGTGCCAAAGAAACAGACATATACACTAACATACATACACTCGAAAAACATTACCCTCATTCTGACGCAGTCGGGTAAAAAACTAGCATCCTTATTAAAAATACACCCAAGTTTTTGTTTAGCTTTTAAGTTCATTGGCCTAAGACTGGTTTTTCCTGGTCTGCTAATATACTCGTACGATATGAGGTTTTGACTGTTATGAGTTTATTTTTTTTATATATCCTACAGCTAAGCACTTGGCTATCATATCACCTGATGGTGAGGTTAAAGGTGGCATCGCACTTAACCAGGAATCTTCAACTACTGAGGCACTGGCTATCTTATCTCTATCTGCCGGAACACAACAATGCTACAAACATTTATGTTATGTGCGATTCATTTAGATAAGATGGCGGTAGCTAGTCTAGCTAGCCAGGCGATCAATCTATTCTTACCACCGACTAAATCGAGTCCAAAAACATGTACCGCCCGCTGGGGATCGAACCCGGGACTTTTGGGTATGAGACAAGTGATCTTAACCAACCACTAGACCACAGAGGCGGCTATTAATTATTTGTAACTATGACAATAAACAATAATATATCTAATTGATAGATAGAATGGGACTAAGAATGGGACCGAATGCGAATGGGACGGAATGCGAATGGGACCGAATGCGAATGGTACGGAATGCTAATGGGACCGAATGCGAATGGGACGGAATGCGAATGGGACGGAATGCTAATGGGACGGAATGCGAATGGGACCGAATGCGAATGGGACGGAATGCGAATGGGACCGAATGCGAACGGTACGGAATGCTAAAGGGACCGAATGCGAATGGGACGGAATGCGAATGGGACGGAATGCGAATGGGACCGAATGCGAATGGGACCATTTTTGAATTCGTGACGAAATGCGAATGGGACGGTCTGCGTCAAACCCCATTTTGCCTATAAGAGAGCAAAGATGAGCATTCGGGAACTTCAAGTGCTTTTAACATTTTTACAACATCATGAGGAATGGATTTTAGTTTAGTTGTAGGCAGTTCTTGAAGGTTTGACTACAAAGGGTCTGATGAAATAAGTAACCGGTTAAACACGTCTGTCATGGTTGCTTTTCTCGAAAATTTTCTTGAAAATTACTGTGTATAACGTTTGATGTCTCTATTTCGACATTCTTGAGCTTCTTCCGATAGGGCACCTATGGGTACCTATTGCAAAATTTGATATGATTTCACTCGAGTGTACCAACAGTTTATGTAAGGAAGTTGGCATGTAATGGTAAAGTTGGGAAAAGTTTTAAGTACACAACTGCAGTTTTTAAACAGTAATTGCGAAATAACTCTGCATTAATATCATGTCCACATGAAATGGTGATAAGAATATGATAAAGGCGAGTTATCAAATTTTTATTTATGCCGGTAATTTCACTGGAGACTTCAATGTTTTGAAAAAATCTACGTGCTGTATTGCCGTCATTGGACGACCCGTAGTTTTGTTTTGGTCGATCAACTATAAGTCCTAATCTCTCATGAAATTGGGCCTAAATTAGCAGTTTTCTCTCTTGCATTATTTTTTTATGTTCAGAGGTAGTGGCTTGCCATTTTTCGAAAGGTAACTTATATGATATGTGCAGCATACACTCAAATAAGCGAATCCAGCAATGCAATGTAGATAATCCAAACATTGTATGATTGATGATGAATGATTTCCCTTTTTATTATAGCATTAAGATAATTAAACTGCTTTGAAGTAGCATTATATAAATAACACCTTTGGCTTGAAGAAGTTGCTGTGGCAGCATTACATATTTTGTTATCCATCATTGTAAAGAGCAATTCATATGTAATATTGAATGACATATCCTTTATAGTTTTTGTGAATGGCACAAGATTTTCAATTTCATTATTAACTCGTCCAATTTCAGTTTGCGTAGAGCTGGTTGTTTCATGTGTCAAATCTATTTTAATAGGGCGACAAAATCTGGACGATGATGGTTTCAAATTATTCCATAAAATTACATCGCCTAACATCAATCGCAGTGGCACCATGGAAGTAAAAAAAATACTTGCATCGGACACTGTTGATGAATCTACAAAACTTTGTTTGTACTCACTCATCCCAGATGCGCCATCGCAGCCCCACTTAACAATCAGTTTTGAATGTACGCTCTCTAAATTGTATAATTTAATTGACGACAACACTTCACCTTGCAATTTTAAAATTCTATCTGCGGTATTATCTAAAAGAGTCTGGAGATTAACCATTGCGCATTGTTCAGTAATATTTATTAATTCCTCAGGTAGAATACACGTTTTTTTAATTTGGTGTACAAAATTGTAGCTTGGAAAACGTAAAGGATCAGTTTTCCTTATTAATGTGTACTGGTTTATAGTAAACCTTCCATTAATGAAAAATGCTAAAGCCTGTTCTGGGTATAATAATAATACTTGACGTGGTTCGGCAGGTTTTTGGGATACACTTATTTCTGATGAAGTAACAAAATTTTTCACAATATCAGCTGCTTTTTAGGCTGGTCAGATTGTCTTAGGCTCATAGACTCTGCATAACAGAGTTCAGAAGTGGAGGATGATTGTCGTAACATGTCAGTTTTACGTCTTTTTGACCGGTCACTGCTTTCGTCAAAAGGTAAACTTGGACAACCAGAGCTTGCTACATAAGTATACATAGGAAAGGTTCCTGTTTTTTGTAACCATTGATCATATTTAGTTTACACTAAAATAACGCATCTTAAATCCAGCCAGGAATATGTTTAATATTAGTTACTTTGTTCGGCGTACATCTCGTTTTTTCTACTAAATATTCTGTTAGGTGTTTCGATTTTGATTCTATTGACTTTCAGGTCTCGAAAACATATGTGTTACCAATTCTGACCGAGATATTTGTGAATGAAGAACAGAAAATATTTTCCTATTAATTTAAAGTAATACAAATTATATATACATATTAAATTAAGTATCTGTAAAATGTTTATTATATAGATTTAAAGTAGATAAAAAAAGTAACGGCCCAAAATTGAATAAACATTAAGTTTGTATAATTATTATTATAAAAGTGCCTATGGTTTTAAGCTATGTCAGTATGGGTGCCGGAAAAAGGTGGTAAAATTTTCAACTGAATCCAAAAGAACACATCCTAAGCTATATATTTGCAGTACATACCATAGTACAGAAATGTACAGAACATAAACTAAAATGCTTGACAACAACAAAAACTTGCAAAACTCCTACCATACGTTTCGAGTTCGTATTACAACCGTATAACTAATCACAAACACTTCAACGGCGTGGTCATGAGTATTAGGTGTTCCATAATGATGATAAATAGGTACTAATGTATTGGGTTCTTACTGTGGTGGCACCCTAGTAGTGCCCCTTTGTGATCGTCTAGTAAGTTATAAGTATATCGAGTATGCTTTGCCAGATACAGAGATTCTACATTATAGGAGAGCTGGATTATCTTGATTTAATTACTTCCAATAGTCATTACGCATGTCTATACCAATACATCATCGAGTGAACCAAGCACAAACATCTTTCCATTCCACCTAGCTTGCTTCAATGGCTGGTCTTTATCCTTCTAGTGAGTCTAGATAGGTTTCTAATCGTTAAGCTGAAATAAGTGCGCAAAATCACTCTCATTTAAGAAAAAAAGGATTCGTTCCGCGTTTCTAAAACATTCATCTTAGGTTTTATGTTTTGCACGTGGTTGGGACGGCTGTTATTTAGTTTCAGTTGCTGGAATTATTTTCTCGATGGTTTAAAAAAATATTATTTATGGTGGTGCATACACTGACCACCTCACGCGCCCCCAAATAGATTTTGAAATGTCGACATAAAGTCAACTTTTAGTTTATCGTCGTTTTAAAATCTATTTCAACAATAACCATCAGAATTTGCCTATACTTTTTAAAGTTCCCAGGCCTTCCCTTTATTTCACACAATCTTTTAAACTTTCCCACGGTATCCCATCTCGGCACGCGCCTCAGCAGCGGCACTATTGTGTTCGGTCAAGACGCCCCAATTCAAAGAACCTCGTAATTTCTTTTTTTGTTTTGTTTACATAATACCGAAACAATTGAATAACATTATAATTCCCTTTAATTTTTCCGGTTTTATTATCAGCTAATGTTACATATTGCAGTCAATTAAACTTATTAAATTTTCCCTGTGAAATGATTGAATTCTTTTTTGGATGCCAATGGAGGTGACCCCGCGTCTCCTACCATCCTTTTATTGAGTTCACGTGCGTCTTATAAGAGTCTTATAATACCATCTCGCTTTTTCGTGTAAGTAAGCGGACTGCAATATGGCGTCGCCTCTTGTTGAATATCTCTAATTCGTCTAATTTCTCTTTAACTTGTCTATGTCCAAACGGTACTAAATAACTACGTTTAACGAAAGGTTTCTCATTTACTAATTTAATGACGTGTTCGTATTTATCTGTTAATCCTAATTTATTCGTGAACACTTTACTATGCATTTCTAATGCAGGCAATAACAACTTCTTTTGTTTGTTATTTAAGTCGCCATTGTCTAATTGGTCCTTCCAATTAGATTGGAAGTCTGTCCCAATTATTTTTAAAATTTGAATGGTAAATCTGTTTCGCGTTTCTTACTAATACAGAGTTAATTATAGCGGCGTTCGACGTGCCCCCTAACCTTTCGACTTTACAATCTGAATTTAGTCTAACACTAGTCTAAACACCCAGATGTTCTATCGTCAATCAACTAGTTTAAGATCCCGGGTGAATTGCGCTTCCATCATTGACCTTATCATCACTTAACATCAGGTGAGATCAAGGCACTGTGCTTACTCGTAAAAATATTAAAACTATTTTTAAAGTGCTACCTAGTTTAAAATCTATCAACACCAACCGATTAGTACTTTCACTCCCTGAACCAAATGCACCTTGTACTCGTATGGCAGGTATAGCGATCTCAGGTAAGGCGCCTCCTCTCGGATAGAATCATAAAATTCATTAGTGATACCGCTTATTTGGCTACTCGTGTCGATCAATGCATTCATATGCTTGTCATACAGACAAACACACACCTCCCGTAAAATAAGTAATGAGTAATTACCATTTATTTCATCTACCTCATCTAGCTCGTGGAACATTGTATACACCACCCTGTCTCTCTTCGTACAAAATTCACACATACTACCACCCTCTTCACATATCAAGTCAGGATCGAACTGACTCTCCAATAGTGTTCCTACACTACATTATCAAAATGTTATTCATATCAAGTCTGGATCGAACTGACTCTCCAATATATAGTGTTTCAACACTACAATATCAAAATGTTATTCATATCAAGTCACGATCGAACTGACTCTCCAATAGTGTTCCTACACTACAATATCAAAATGTTATTCATATCAAGTCAGGATCGAACTGACTCTCCAATAGTGTTCCTACACTACAATATCAAAATGTTATTCATATCAAGTCAGGATCGAACTGACTCTCCAATAGTGTTCCTATATTACATGCTAGTGATTGATAATCACTATTGGCATTATTATTATTTTTCAGCCAATAACTTTGTTCTACCTCTATATTTTAATTATAACAGAAATGTAATTATAATAACCATATAAATCCTTAAATAAACGAAACATCTAAATAATTTATTATAAAATTATACATATAATTTTACTATAAAAAATAAAGCAGTCTTAGGAAGCTTGAGTGGGAACCGAACCCACGACCTTTGGGTAACCGGTCTATTATCACACAGTGTTCCGACTAAATGTCGTTCTACCGAACCCATTCATTTCTAATTTCTCTCCTACCTTCCACCCTTGTTTCGTGAGGATCTCATAAGCTACATTTCGCCCTGAACGTTCTAGAGTCCCTTCGCCCCCGTCACACATAGTTATACAACTAGAACTCGCCTGTGTACATTAGCTTTTTTTATTTTTTTGTCTGTCCGCGCTCACAGATTTCGATAAAGCGGTCGTCTCGGTTTGTTTAACAAAAGTGATCGCAGGTCTCTAAGCTAGGTCTATCTCTACGAGTTGCATACGCTTCGACTCTATTTATAATTCATCCTATACTTCGCACGTCCTCTCTCATAACCTCTCGATCGGAACGATCCGCGACCTCCCCTCCATGAATCGGTCGTCATAATAGCCCTTATTGGTTGACCAACGCGCACCTATCTTGTCTAGTGTTTCTAGCGATATTATATCTTATAGGCGTCACTCACTGCCTCGCAACAACATTTTGCTCTAGATTCCTTAGAAAATTAGCGCCTTTTATAATAGTGGATTATTCCGTTCTCGTAAACCATAATTGTTGAACATCTACAGAGTAATGTCTCCTTATCGAGTTAACAAGATCCCTTTTACTAAAAGCTATTGTCAACGATTTTATTGTCTCTGTCTGTCCGGCAAAATGTTCAAACATAGTGATACCCGAATCAGGTGAATACTCCTCTCTAATTACGTTATACCTTACTGATTCCTGAATTTGCTCAGTCCAGTAAATGCGTATAAAATCAGTTTCGAAATCAGCAAACGTGACTCAATCTTTCAAGTATAACTCCATGATCTCACGAGCGTGCACTGTGATACATTTCATAGCAATATCTAGTTCTCTGTCGTGCGCGTTCGAAGACTTAATGTATGTCTTAACTCTCTTTAAAATTATAATAGGTTTAATCTGGGATCTCCGTTATCCCTATTTCCCGAACCTAACAATTCTAACCTCTTCTGAAATTCGTTAATTTTTTTTTTTTTTTAACTATCCTAGGGTTGCGTTATCATCGTACTAGAACTTTCTCCTGTCCTTTCTGCACCGATAACGTTATTCACTCCGCGGTTTTTTTTTTTTTTAATCGTACTTTTACCTCTAACCATTTTTACAAACTTTACTACCTTTGTGCAAGTTCATCAATAGCGCGTTTTTGAACAATGCGACTCTATTACCGTTTACAATGTCCGTCCCGTTTTTTTTTGTTCGTAAGCACCATAAACAAAACAAAAGTGAACTTTCTATCAATATTTTTTTTTCGTTTTACTCAAGATGTCTTTTAATTTTGTTTATATTTAATTGCAATTTCAAGTAAGGGTGATATGTAAAATGCTATGCTCTAAAATTTTGTTAGCGTCTTGTAAAATCACATTTGTCAATACACAAGGTTTCAAACAATTGACACAATTTTTATAAATCAGTCATGCGCAATGGTATAATAGTTCATGCACAATAAATCTCCTCTCCTCCTCTCCTTCAGTTTGGTATCCCTGAAAAAGCTTTATGACACTCGATACACATGATTTCTACGTTGTGTTTTATATTTTATGATTCTTTCTTAATCCAATCGTATTGTGTTTTCGAATACGTAATTGGAAATCCTGGTCACGGCACCATTTTATGTGGTGGCACCCCAGTAGTGCCCCTTTGTGATCGTCTAGTAAGTTATAAGTATATCGAGTATGCTTTGCCAGATACAGAGATTCTACATTGTAGGAGAGCTGGATTATCTTGATTTAATTACTTCCAATAGTCATTACGCATGTCTATGCCAATACATCATCGAGTGAACCAAGCACAAACATCTTTCCATTCCACCTAGCTTGCTTCAATGGCTGGTCTTTATCCTTCTAGTGAGTCTAGATAGGTTTCTAATCGTTAAGCTGAAATAAGTGCGCAAAATCACTCTAAAGGGTGCTTGCATAGAGTTGACTTAAGAGTATATAGACCATGCAGCCATAGCAAGTGATAGGATCGCGTGAATCGGTGTGTTGTACCCGTGAGGGCTAAGGGCCCCCCTCCGATCAGGAACCAGTCCAGCTTGATGTCAGGGTTCCTACTTGATGGCAGAGCCGCTAGCAGAGCTAGATGGGGGTAACCGACCTTATTTACCCTATACGCTGCGAAGCGTGTAATATCATTTACGTGGCGCTGAGCGCTTCTTTTATTTTGCCCCCTTATCCATGGATTTATTGTTTATTCATTTTTATTTTTGAGTAAAGTGTGTAGTCTGGCCAGACTATGGAAAGCAAAGGTTCGGTTGAGACAGGGACGTGTATTGGTGACACCCCAGACTGCTGCTCCCCGCCACGACAGTGTACTGGTTTTAATTAACATAATTCAGGCTTCGCATTGCAGCAATGACCTTACTCCCGATATAACAAAAGTAACTGTGCTCTCCCAAAAATCACAAATCTCTGTACTAGTCCTACGTACTCCTACCTTAATTTTCCTATGTCCCTAATTTTACAATAAATACTTCCTTCAGGATGAATGAGTGATGTCTGCAGCTGCTCTCCTTCACGCCATTCAGTTCTGTAGCTTATCTGTTATTGTCTATCTAAACTCTAATTAAACTTAAATGCTTTAAAGTGACAAAACGTTGAATAAGTTTCACAAACGGGAGTCGAACCCGCGCCTCGTAGCACATTGAAAGATTATACAAACGGGAGTCGAACCCGTACCCCATGACACTCCGGGTCAGGTGCAATGTTAAATTGCAATTTGTTCACAACAGTATTTGCATAAATCAAATATAATTATCGCAATGTCTCTGCTCTACAAAATTACCCATTCCACTCTTTATAGTTAAGTCGGATTTTAATGTCCAGTTGTAATTACTAGGCTTATTCAAAACTAAGCGCATCTGAACGCTTTACTATTTAGGAAGATAATATTCTGTTGTCTGTCTACAAAATTAAGGAATTAACTGACATCTATATTGGTGTATCGAGTGAAATAAAACCAATTTAATAAAAGTAATAACAATGAAGCTCAGCTATAATTTCCACTGCTGGGTTAAACAAAGGCCACAGGTTTAGTTATCTCTGATGTTATATCTCAGTGGTGAAATTGACATGATGAAATAAAGCACGGTAAAACTTTAAATGTTCTCTCGATCCAGCCAGGAGTCGAACCTGGGTCTCCCGCAATCCTTGCGGCTGCACTGACCATTAGGAATCGAACCTAGGTCTTCCGCTATCCTAGCGGTTGTAATAATCATTACACTCAAGGTACTTAGCTTAATCAAATAAAACTCAAGACATAGGCAGTTCTCTTAATTTATTTATATAGATCTGCCCAAATTTGGATTATTTATTTGTTGTTATTTAGTTAATTATTTATTTATCTATCTATTTACTTAATTTCCTAATTAAACTAGAAGATACGAAACTGTTTCATTATTTTGAGACTTTGTAAAATCGTCAGACCTTACAAAGCCAACCGATTAGTTCCTAGGTCATCGCAAATGAGGAAAAACTGTCGGTTAAACTAAAAAACCTCATTGACCAACCTAGTTACAATTATATAACTAAACATGCACACTCTATTTACAAGAACCTTTCTCGACACACAATTATTTTTCTCTCCTTTAAGTCATGTGAAATTAGTATTTAATCGTGATTCTGCAGGAATCCAACGACATGAGTATCGGGTCAATCATTACAATGGCGAATACATTACACTATGGAGCACGGTTCATTCATTTCAATATTTGGCGCATTACACTATAACAACTCATGTAATTGTGATTAGTATTATTGCTAATCACGTAATAGCTCCGTAAAATAGTGTTACTGATTTATACATATATCTCTATATAGGCCCACAATAAAGGAAATTCGTTATGTATCGCTGGTTAAAATGTGGTTTAGTTCACATAAATAACTTTAGTTAGCTTGTGTCGTGAAAGCTTCTGTAATAAGTCTAACAACCTATGCTACAAATTTTACAAAACAAAATTTTCTACTTTACCGAATTTAGCACACTCGTACGATGGTACCACCTTACGTATGAATCTAATTATGAACTATTACTTGTACAATTTTATCTTATAATCAAAACACTGGCTCTAGTTACAATTTCAAAAGGTACACTGCTTTTAACATCGATTTTTGCAATCGAACCAAAATGAGCTTCCTCGTTCCCGGAGGTGCGCCCGTTGACTGTTCCTGCTCTCCTTCGCCGTCCAGCCCAGGTAGCCTCTGAAGCCACACCTCTCATGTCTCCCGTCTGTAATTTTTTTACACATCTACGAGTATATTATTCTTCTAATTGGTCAGATGATGTTTGTAGGAGGTTCTACAGCGCACAGCATCCCACCCCGGGTTTCCTAGAATCTCACTTGCAATGCATGTGTGACGCTTTTTTATGCTTTCCCCTTTTCCCATAGTCCAACTCGACGCTTAAGCAAATGTATAGTTCATTTTTGTTTATTTATGGCACTTTCGAACGTCTGCTAACTTTTTGTCTTTCTACCAAATCACTGTCACCTATTGACTAGACCATAAACTTTAACTTTTAATGGCATACGGTCAGACTAGTTCTTTGTCTTTTCTAAATTTATTATCCACTTTGTATAACTAAAACCCTCATTTAAGAAAAAAAGGATTCGTTCCGCGTTTCTAAAACATTCATCTTAGGTTTTATGTTTTGCACGTGGTTGGGACGGCTGTTATTTAGTTTCAGTTGCTGGAATTATTTTCTCGATGGTTTAAAAAAATATTATTTATGGTGGTGCATACACTGACCACCTCATTACCTATGAAATTGGCGTTTTTTTAAAGCGAAAGTCAATATGTACTGGTTGTTAATATTATTATAAGTAAGTACACCTTTAATGAGGACTATGTTACTACAATGATTATTCATTTTGTGTCTTTATCGCCCAATTTTTTTTAAAATTGACTTCTTTTTTTGTCTGCGGAATTGACCTTTTGTTTCATTGTAGCTTTGAAGGGACTTGATTTTTTTTCTTTTTAATGTCTGCTATATTTAGCTAGTGAAACAAACACACTACTCTACAAGTATGAGCATAAATAGATGCTAAGAAAATTAAAAAAACGCTGGTATGAAAAATATACGTTAGTTCGACATAACTTTCGTATTCTCCGTGTATATTTTAAGACCCACTTGTTGAGAGACTCTGTTGAGGTCACCGAGCACTGTGCCGTGGTCTTCTAGGGTCTCTGCCATGACTACTGTATCGTCTACTATGACTACTATAGATTTCGAACTCTAGTCCTTAAGACGGACAGACATAGTGACGTTTTCATACAGACACTTCAACACTTCAATGTACCGAAGAATCGAAGGTTTTTTCTTAGTCTACAAACGCTATGCAAAGAGGCTGGTTATACAGACGACCTAGAGTCTAGGTCTTCTGTATAACTTGCCGCAGCGTATGTATGTGGTCTATGGTGCTTTTTGAAGTACAATTTAACCATCCCTTTGTACCACGTCTCTGGCGTTCTGTCCCCTAGTATGCTGGCATTAAATAGTTTCTGAAGAGCTACTAGTACCGGTCTTCCGCCTGTTTTCAGAAGCTCGGCCGTAATTCCGTCAGCACCTGGTGCCTTGCTGTTCTTGAGCTGTTTGAAAGCCATACTAATCTCGTACAGGCTGATGTCTTCGGTGTGGTGCCGGCTGCCGGGTTAACTTAGCTCTAGGGTCTTCATCATCATCATTATCAGCTCATTTTATGTCCCCACTGCTGGGGCACGAGCCTTCCCTATGGATGGATAGGGAGAACGGGCCACCACCACGCGGACCCAGTGCGGATTGGTGGTTGTTAACGACTGCTAATGCAGCCGGGACCAACGGCTTAACGTGCCTTCCGAAGCACGGAGAAGCTCGAGATGATAATTTTTTGGTCACCCATCCGATGACCGGCCTATGCGAAAGTTGCTTAACCTCAGCACTAGCAGACCTGGCGCGTTGACCACTGCGCCAACGAGCTCCTCAACTAGGGTCTTATTATAGGTTATCCATATAAAGATATCCCATGCATAAAAAAAAAATATATATATATATATATAAATATAAAATCAAAAAGTATTCGAAAAATTCGAATTATTCGAAGTATTGAATAACAAATTAATTATTAATTATATTATAACACACGGCTTTAAAGTTTATACTGACACCCCCCCACCAACCGTGAGGTCATAAAGTAGGTTCCAGTAAGACAGTGTAAGATCTCGCGGACGAAGTCGCGGGCAGCAGCTAATAATATATATATACTACTCAAAACAAAATAAGGGCCACGAGGTATTTTTTCATTTTGGTGTAAATTATTAAACATTTGCATATTGAAAGTAGTAAAATATTGAGTATACAAACTCTTTGATACCTAAACTTTTTAATATTGCAGTATTCATCTAATGCTGGCAACAATTTTAAATAAAATTTGATTTAAAATTATTTTTGAAAATTTTAATTGCATTTTCTTTGACGTTTTGCTTTCCTTAGCTTCTTGGTTTATTAGAAATTATCAGAGTTCATTGATATCTCGAGTCAGAAACATCTTTTGCAATATGCCACAAGCACGCAGGCGTCATATGGACTCGCTGACAGCAACCAGAGCCGTTACAATGATTGAAGAAGGTCATTCGCAGCGATCTGTGGGTTTGCAATTGGGATTTTCTCGAAGAGCTATTCAAAATCTATGGAATCGTTTCCAAGAGACCGGCAGTGTTAGAAGAAGACCTGGTTCGGGCAGAGTTCGCATTACAACAGCTCAAGAGGATCGTTACATTCGATTAAGTGCGCGCCGAGATCGCACAACGACGGCCCGCAAGCTGCAAAATCGTTTACAGCTCACAACGGGTACTCGTGTCAGTGACCAAACTATTCGTAATCGATTGCATGAAGACCAGCAGGCATCAAGAAGGCGAGTTGTCCGTATTCTATTAACCAGAAATCATCGTGCAAATCGTTTAAGATTTTCCCGTCAACATTTGGACTGGGACATAAACCAATGGGGCATGGTGCTCTTCACAGACGAATGCAAAGTTAAATTTTTTAACGACGATCGGCGTATTAGAGTTTGGAGAAGACGCGGCGAGAGATTTTCAGAAGCCTGCATCCATGAAGTCGATCGTTTTGGTGGTCCAAATGTAATGATTTGGGGCGGGATAAGCTTACACGGCAAAACTGAGCTCGCTATTTTAAATGAGGGTACTGTTACTGCTCAGCGGTATATTGAGGAAGTCGTCAGACCACATGTGATCCCATTTGCCCAGCGAGCGGGTCCTGGATTCATCTTGATGCAAGACAATGCTCGTGCACACACGGCTCAAGCGACTCGGTTTGTACTGGAAGCGTCTCAAATTCAAGTCTTGCCGTGGCCGGCGAACAGTCCGGACTTAAATCCAATAGAGCACATGTGGGATCAGTTGAAATGAAGAGTTAGAGACGGTGATCAGGAAATCCACAACCAACAGCAACTCATCAACGCTGTTAAAAGAGCCTGGGAAGAGATTCCAATGGAAAATGTCAGGCATTTGATTGAGAGCATGCACACCAGGCTTCAGGAGTGCGTAACGAAACGAGGGGGGCATACCCGTTACTAAAAGATGAGCATGGAGTATTTTCTTTTGTTTTCAGTAACTTTACATTGTTTTTATTTTTAACCTTAAATGTGTTTTTTCTTTCAAAAGCAAATAAACTTTTTAATCATTATTATTGGAATAAATTTATTGGTCTACACGGTAAAAACAACATTAGTTTTCGTTATGGAGACAAAAAAATTAATATTGGTTTTATTATTTTCATGGTACAGACAAAATACCTCGTGGCCCTTATTTTGTTTTGAGTAGTATATATAACATAGTATGAGTGATCACGCCGCCGGCGCCCGCCGCGCGACAAAGCTGACATTAGTAAAAATCAAAGAGTATGACATCAGTGATATTTAATAAGGACGTAAATATGGCAACACGTGCTTACAAGACTAATTGACATATTAATCAAAATTCACAAAATCAAATGTAGCAGTTTCAAACGAATAATTTAATAAAAACTTAAATAAAAATTAAGAAAATCAAAAGTGCACAACAATATTTTACTTCAAAAAATGTGGCAGCGGTTATTTGCATTATTTATATGTGTTTTTAATGTACAACAGGGCAACAGATGTAGGCTTAACACTCGTGAACATTTTGGAGAGCCTCTACCAGTTATACTAAAGGACGGAAACATTTTGGAACCAACAGACGCCTATGGAAACATTGATCTCGAGTATGGAGACACGCTGACTTTGAGTTGTGAAGGCAAAGGCCCTATTTCACATCCAGAGGCTACGTCTGAATACACGACTGCAACCATATCCTGCTTAGGAGGTGACAATTTTGGGAATAATGATTGGCTCAACGCTCCAGCAAGATTCTCTTTATTTAGGTGCTCTTGCCCTCCGGATCATATGAGCCAGCGTACTAACCGCACGTGTTTTGAAGGAAATCCCATCATCGAAGTTGGATATAAAATACAAAATCAGTTTTATCCCGTTTTCGAATCGTGTTTCAACGAAGGCGGGCTAAACGCCATATATTCAAAGTACACTCAAAAACCATACAACGCTCGTTTCCAAACCAGAGTTGATCGTCCATATTTTATTGCTAACCGAAATTATGGCTTTGTTCCTGTTGAGACCTTGTTTTCTCCGAGAGGGCTACAAGCAGCAGTGGCTGGTTTGGTTGGCAATATGGTTGATAATTACGTAACTAAAACAGAATCACTTTCCAGAGGGCATTTGGCTGCTAAAACAGATTTTGTTTTTGCATTTACTGAGCGTGCCACGTTTCACTACGTGAATTGTGCACCGCAGTGGACGGGTTTCAATGGTGGTAACTGGAATACGTTAGAAGTTGATCTAAGGAACCACATACACGCAGCTGGTTACAACACTGTCGTTTACACTGGTACTTACGGAGTAACCCAGCTTTTAGGTCGGCACGGTGATAGAGTAGACTTATACTTAACGAGAGATGAAAACAATAACCCTGTTATTCCTGTGCCTCAGTATTTTTATAAAGTCGTCTATGAACCGAGTACGCAACGAGGCATTGCTTATGTTGGCATAAATAATCCGTACTACACTATGGCTGAGGCTAGGGAAATGTTCTTTTGCAAAGATATATGTAGAGACAACAGTGCCTTCTACTGGCTGAGCTGGCACCCTGATAATCCTACCGAAGGGTACACTTTCTGCTGTTCAGTGCCAGATTTCAGATCGACTGTCAACCATTTACCGCCGTTGGATGTGAGGAGTATTTTGATTTGAGCATGTTTGGTATTATTATGATTATAATACAAATTACTATGTCCGTGTTTCGGGTCGATGCTCTGTACTGTAGGTATAAATAATAATGTTATCAGCTACGTAGCAGTCTTTAACCGAGGGGTCAGTTGCAATGTTCCGTAAATTATTTCCAATGAATTCTTATGTAAGCATTAAAATGTCACGATTTAAAATGTTTTTTTTTTTCCTGTTTTTTTAACCGCACATTACAATGCGATAATAAGGTATTCAGGTGATGTTCAGGTGTTTTGAGTGTATTACTTCATTTAGTAATACGATAATAATGTCCTAATAATGTTGCTATTAGTTTTTAATTACGCAAAACTATTAGGATAATTAGATCGATTATTCAGAAAACGAATAACCAAATGACGATAGTAATGAAGCTTCGAATGCTGGCAAAGTAGACGACTAAAGTACATATAAATCAGAGCGAATTGCAGAAATACGTTTCAAAAGCGTCGAGCGATCAGGCGTTGCACAGTTCCTCTTAATTATTATTGAATGTGTGAAAGCTGTAAGTTGTGCAGTGAAAAATTCGATAAAATGAAAATATTACTAATACCGGTGAGTTAACAACAAATATGAATATAATATCATTATATCTGATGCTTTAAAATAGTTTCATGTTCGTGTGATAGAATTTCGATTATTTTACAAAATAGCAAAATTGTGTATTCTTTACATTCGACTTAAAGTAAAGTAAAATTTTATCAGAATAATTTGTTTATTTAATTGATTGAACCTGTGACTTTAGCACTTGGAAGAAGGTTCAGATTAGTATTCAAGCCTTGTGTACATGTAATAAGACACACTTAAAATGAGATCAAAGATTAAGTTAAAAATAGAATATTTTGCATTGCACGTGATGATATTAAGTAAGTACCTTCTGGATGCCTTAGACAGATTGCAGCGTCACGCTGTACGCATTATCAGCAATGCAGAAGCCGCAAATACTCTCGAATCTCTGCAATTGCGTAGAGAGATGTTGCGTCACTCAGTGTGTTTTACCGCTTATACCATGGCGAGTGCTCTGAAGGGCTCTTTGACCTTATCCCACCTTCTCCCTTCCTTCATAGAAGTACACGTGCGGCTCCTCGGAGACACCGCTTCACTGCACTCAAATATCCCATCGCGCACAAAGAAATTTGGTTACTCGTTTCTTTGTCGCACCTCCAAAAGATGGAATAGTCTACCAGCACACGTTTTCCCTCCTTTCTATGACATGGGGTCTTTCTAACGAGGCGTGAAGAGGCACCTTGTAGGCCGGCAGGGTGAGAGTGACTGATGCTGCGTTGTTTTAACGCTGCACCAGTTATCTTCGCGTCTGGACTCGATTTCCACTTAACATCAGGTGGAATGGAGTCATTTGCAGAGCAAAATAAAAAAAAAATAAGCAATTATATGCCGTAGTCCAAAATCCCAAAGTGCCATGTGTTTTCAAGTTTCTGATGATAGTTATGTATATTATAGTCTAAGAGCCCGTGAACCCCAGACCTTCGTTATTTTATAAAAGCTGAAAGTTTGTCAGCGCATGCTCCTAACACAGGTAAGAACGATGGACCATTATGAAGTTTAGGTTACCGTGGCTTTGGCAGGTAAGCGGTACTAAATGTATTTAAAATACCGATCTAAATTCGTCAAATAATAGAGTGATTTTTTGGTATTACCTTCAGAATGTTATTAAAAATCTCGTCATTCATTGCCAGACACTTATCATCGTGGCGTTTCATGTTTACCACAAATCTACAACGTCTAGTCATGTCAACGTTGATAAACGTACTGATGCAGAAGAGAGAGTATTTGGCGTCAAATACGTGTACAACGTCTTATCACGTCGACGTTGATAAACGCCGCGGAAGAGTATTCAGTATAAAAAACCCGACTTCAAAAACGAAAATAAAAAAAAGTTAAAATAAAAATTACTTAGCACCAAGTAATTCGGTTTTTTTATTTAGTTAATCAGAAATAATTAAATAAGTATACAAGAAACAGCTCTAAAAGCAGGAAATAATATTGAAATCATATTATTAATTACCTACGCAGTTTTAAAGAATGTCTATTGAAGTCGATGTGTCCCTTTCAAACAAAAAAATAATTTTCCAAATCGGTTCAGGCGTCTTCGAGTAATCGGGTAACATGTTGGTTAAATACTCTAAAGGTAACATACATAAAAAGTGCTTAACAAACCCTTTATGAAAAAGCATTGCGCGAAATGGAACGATTAAGATTATTATAAAATAAAGAAATCTGTTAGTTTTCTTATATTCTCCATACAAATTTTCAAGTCCCCCTTTCTCGTACAAAACACCCCAGTAACTGTGTAAAGTCAATAAACCAAAATAAATACAAGTTAATATGGGCAAGTACAAATACACAACTCCTTAACCGTCAGGAGTTGAGGAATTGTACATTCCGTCATCAGCTTACCTGAATAACTGGATAGTAACTAACTAACATTGAGCTCAATCGGGTATTGGACCTCATATCTAAATGGGGCTCCAATAATCTTGTTGAGTTCAATGCCAAGAAAACACAGGTGTGTGCGTTCACGGCAAAAAAGTCACCATTCCTTCTTATTCCAACTCTTCAGGGTACATCTCTAAGCCTGCAGAGCAGTATCAACATGCTCGGTATGACAATTCGCTGCGATCTAAACCAAAGAGACTACATCGAAGCCGTGATCAAAACAGCCTCACGAAAACTCGGTATTCTGAACAGGGTGCGGCGATTCTTTACGCCTGACCAGGGGGTCGACCGCCTAACTCTCTCGCTTTCGATCGCTTTGAAGGCGAGGCGAGGAGGAGGCGTCATCTTGTCATTTCGAAAGCAATATGAAAGCCATATCGAAAGCTATAGGCTATAGTTTTCGATATTATTCGATATTATATTTCGATATTATATTAGAAAGCGAGGCGAGGGCCTCGCCTTCAAAGCGATCGAAAGCGAGAGTGTTAGGCGGTTGGGGGGCAGTTGTGCCTTTTGTACAAGACACAGGTACGGTCTTGCGTGGAGTATTGCTCGCACATCTGGGACGGTTCCGCAAAGTATCTTCTCGATGCTTTGGACAGATTACAGCGTCACGCTGTGCGCATTATCGGCAACGCAGAAGTCACAAATACTTTCGAAACTCTGCAATTGCGTAGAGATATTGCGTCACTCAGCGTGTTTTACCGCTTATACCATGGCGAGTGCTCTGAAGAACTCTTTGACCTCATCCCTCCTTCTCCCTTCCTCCATAGGAGTACGCGTGCTGCTCTCCGGAGTCACCGCTTCACTGTCTCAAATATTCCATCACGCACTAAGAAATTTGGTGACTCATTTTTTTGTCGCACTTCCAAAACATGGAATAGTTTGCCTGCACACGTTTTCCCTCCTTCCTATGATATGGGGTCCTTCAAACGAGGCGTGAAGAGGCACCTTGTGGGCCGGCAGAGTGAGGGTAACTGATGCTGCGTTATTTTCACGCTGCACCAGTTGTCATCGCATCTGGATTCCATATTCACTTAACATCAGGTGAAATGGAGTCATTTGCCGTGCTATGTATATAAAAAAAAAAAACTAGCCTTCTATACGTCCCTATAATTTTTAAAGAATAATCCCCTAACTCCTAATCGTTGAGGAGCTGTCTCCCATCATCATCAGATCAACAATGTCATCAGATGATGAGTACAAGAAGCAAATATATAATTATTATTAGAAATTATATGAAATACATAGGTACTTGCCTATAAAAATTGGAGGGTTTCCCTCGATTTCCCTGGGATTCTATCATCAGATCCGGACTTGGTGGCAATGGGACCAACTCGAAAGTATGCTCTTTCAAATAAAAAAGAATTTTTAAAATCGGTTCATAATTGACGGAGAAATCGCTGGATATACAAAAAAAATGCAGAGGAGCTCAATGCAGAGAACCACCTCCGCGCACGCTACGTACCGCTTCGCAGAGGCGCGCATGTACCCAATATTATACATAGTCTATGCGCATGACTACTAGATGTATGACGGCGCGTACCCGAGACGACGCTTATTGACGCTGTAAGACATAGTAGTCTTTGGCTGTGAGTAAGCGAGGGGGATAATAATGTACTGTGTTGCCGAGAACATAATGCGCGTTCTTTATCAGTCACACCTTTTTAAGACGTATTGAGACGTTGCTCTCGCGAATTTTTTATTATTTTATCATATATTTTTTATTACCTGTTATTGACAGAATAAATTTAATTTTTAAGATGTTTTTAAAATTTACACAGATTATTAGTTAAATAAATCTGTGCTAAAAACTTTATTTGCTTAAATCATTCTAATCACGAATCACGAATCTCTTCGTAAGATTCCTTAAGATTCACATGCTTGTCTGACAAGGGGTTTAGAACTATCAAAAATGTCTGGCTAATGTCTCATGGAAACATCATCTAATTATTACCCAAGTATTATATATATATAAAAATCAGCTTTTATACTATAACGTAAGTAGAATTATAATTTCATGAACAATAAGGGTGTCTGGCAAGGGGGTTGCTACGATGATAAGTGTCTGGCAATGAATGACGTGATTTTTAATAACATTCTGAAGGTAATACCAATAAATTACAATTTATTATTTGACGAATTTAAATCGGTATTTTAAACACCTTTAGTACCGCTTACCTGCCAAAGCCACGGTAACCTAAACTTCATAGTCGTCCATCGTTCTTACCTGTTGTGTTGGGAGCATGCGCTGACAAACTTTCAGCTTTTATAAAATAACGAAGGTCTGGGGTTCACGGGCTCTTGCTCTATTATAAAATTATATTATTAGCGAGTTGCATAACATTAATATTTTGTATTTTTTCAGATGTTTAGTTATTTGTTAATTTTGATGATAGCCCAAGTTGGGGCATACCCCACATTGTTAAATAACAGACCCGTGATAGATTTGAGGCGACCATCATTACCGCCTCCGATGCTTTCACAAAACAGAAGGAGGTCTGCCCTATTTCCAAAGAGCAATGTCAAATTTGTAGTTAAAGGAAATTCATACGAAAAACAGATTCCATCTTCTCCATTAGAAACAACTTTGAAACCCATACCTTTAACTAAAAATGTTTATACAAGAAATGTACAACAATTCATACCAACTGAAAGCACAGCTGCGGAAGTATCAAGATTTACTCCTATGCCTTTAGAGGATAGAAATTCTAACAATTATTTGAGCATAGATCGAGGAACATATGAAAAAACTCCAAATGGAAAGGACAATGACCCACGTTTTGTAAAATACAACAAGAGTGTAGCGAATTATTTAAACTACAATCTCAGCATAGAAAATGTTTCAACTGTAGGCACACCTTCAGAGATGAGTAATAGAAATATGGTTGAACCACCTTACACAGGCACTGCTGATAAATTTACAGTATCCGAATTTGAATTATATAATAAAAATAACGTAAAGAAAGAGACACTCGATGAAACAACTGTATACGCTATTAAGGCTGAGGATTTTAAAGAAAATGAATCAGATAATCTTACCATAAATGACCTTATTCTTCCAAAGATTGTGGAAGAAAACAAGACATCTGAAAACTCTGATGACGATTACTGGGTAGAAGAGGAATTAATAGAAGTATTAAATACTGAAAATGGAAAAGATATATTATTTCCATTAATAGAAGATGTGGAAGGCGACGAGATGATGATCTCTGAAGAAACGGTAACGGACTACACTATCACAGACGAGTTGACCGGCGAAAAATCACGTAATACCAGGTAATTATGAAAATTAACAAGAATATTAATTTACAATAATTAGGTATTATTAATGAATGACCTCAATATTTTGATTGAGTACCTAGCTTGAATTTGTTTTATTTTTTACAGAAGCGTCAACATTATCGAGGAAGAAAATCTTGCATCCACTTTGTCTGGATTCAGATTTACAGGACGTGAGCCAAGAGTAAATAGTAATCAAGTATTTAGAAATATTAATTCTTGAATTGATTACGTCTCAATTTTTTAACAATATTATCAGCTTAATACCTACATTACATAGGTAATAGGTAGATATAATAACTGACCTATATTCTGGAGTGTTGTTTACGGAAGCTGGTAAAGTTAAATTTAGACATTAATTTAAGTGTGAACTGCTTTTAAACCTGTGCCTAATATTACTGTGGAAGCAGCATTTTAATATTTATGATAGATAAGTCTGATGAAAACTTATTAAGTTAAGTAAACGTTCTTGTAACCTGTGATATAAATAAAGATTATAAAATGAGACAAAATATGTTATTTCGAGTCCAAAAGGATAACCTCTAGATACCCCTTTGTACCGAAGCGGGTGAATTCACCCTCTGCGAAATTCCGTCAAACTCCAACCGGACGTAAACGCCCAGAGCACCACGCGACTTAAAACTTTAATATTGTTTATTTAGAGCCTACTTTTGTATAAAGAAGTTTAACTATAGACAAACTAGAATAAATTTGCTACACTCTCAACTCCCAACAACTTTATTCTCTGCGCGTTTTAATTTTTTTTTTTAATTTCAAATTTTTTTTTTGCGAATTACTATTAGCGCAGGTGCTGTCATTTTTTCGCCATTATATCGAGGGGTTAAACCAATAAAGAGCCCTACGTAAATAATGAAACAAATCGGTATTTTAATATAAACATTTAATTAATTATTTATGTTTTCTACAAAAATACTTACATTAACAGGCACCTAAAATGTACATACTTATCCTAGGTACAACATAATGGCAAAATCGATTCTCCACATTTTTGTTACATAATGAACATTTGATCACACTAGTTAGATAAACGAAACATAAATAAAATAAACTAACGGCAAGTCTGAAATACGTTGGTTGGTAAAACTTGGTAACTATATTCACACCAATTAAAAGAAATAGCGAAGGAGAGAATTCAAAATTCATTGTACTTGTAGATCCTAACGAGATTGACTTGAAAATTGTTTAGTTCCCGGTTTTCGCCGACTGATTGCGTTGTTGTGCAGTGATTTGTTGAGTAGCTGTCGGGCTTGATTGATAGATGTCACTGTCATTACTTCTTCTTGGTCAGTCTGAATACGTCGTTCAAGGGCGTGTACGGAGTTCGTGTTGGTATCGCGTTGTAGGCATATGAAGGTTGCGCATCGGCTCGCAGTATAACCACACCTGTTGAATAGAAATTCTACGTTAATACTATGTAGTAAAGAATAAAAATTCACCGATAATATTTTCATTGTGACTCCTTCGTGGTTGCGTCACAAAATATAATTCCTAAATCTTTATTTACAACTCTTGTACAATTTACCTGCCCCAAACAATACAGATTGTGGATTTTTGTGGTAATAACTTTCATGCAAACCTTTTACATATCAGCGTATTATTTTGAGACTCTAAGCATTTTCATTTAAGAGTCACATCTTTTGAATATTATAATATTAGCAGAATTTTTCACTTACAGCTAGGCTATAGCTTTGGTGCTTCAAAAATCATGCAATTCTTTACCAACCTCTCATCATCAATAACTTGATGACTGTCAACTATTTCAAAAACTGTGGTTGCATACATTGTTATACCTCTTTTACACCCGAAACAAACAAACGCGAAACGTTCCATTTTGAACAAAGTTTCTTGACGAGTTCTAACTTCAATAACGGGGTCACAAAATAAGGAGACCCAGAAGATAAGCTTAATACTTACCGCGCTCGAGCAACGCACGCATAGACAGACCCTCTCCCAGACACGAATCTCGGAACAGTCCGAACGCAACTGTTGCGAGATTCTCTGTCCGTGAAAGGTTCATCATCTCATCATCTCAGCCAAAAAGACGTCCACTGCTGGACAAAGGCCTCCCTCAAGGATAAATCATTTTAAGGGGAATTTGCCATAATCGTCACGCTTGGCAGGCGGGTTGGCGATCGCAGTAAGGTTAGAATAATCACAGAGAGACGCTGCTGCCCATTCTCTGGCATGGTCTCATAGTCACCTTCTACGACACCCACGGGAAGAGATGGGGTGGTGCAATTCTTTACCCCCGGCACCACCGTGAAAGGTTGTCGTATTGTATTTATACGTTGCTCGAGCGCGTTAGTATAAAGCTTCTCTTCTGCAGTCTCCTTATTTTATGACGGGGCTTAGAAGATCCGTGACTAAGTGGTGTCCGTCACACACCGTTTAAAAACTTTATTGCTACACACATTAAGTCCTAGAACCGTGTGAAAGGGACCTTATAACAATAATGCTGTCTAAACTACTTTACGTTACCGCCAATACAAAGCCAGTGTAAATGTTATATAAACCGCACCCATTGCTCAAATTATTAGTGCGACACTTTCTACCTGAGGGGTTCACTTTCACTTTGATCTTGGTTTGCGGAGAGAGCACGCCGTAATCCACGTCTTCGTACAAGTCCTGAAAGTAACATCAAACGATTGCGTTAGAAACATTTTTAATACAAGTTTATAAACCACCTCTGTGTTCAAGTTAAGATCACCAGTCGGTCAGACCCAGAGCTCCCAGAGCTCCCTGAACAATTATGGAATGAAGAATAAAAGAGAATACCAACCTCAACTCTGTATCCAGCAGGGTTGTTGAGCCCCAGCTCCCTCAGGGTCACAGCTACGTCGGAGGGGGTGCCGTCTGTCCTCCGGTTCACGAAAGCCACGGCGTACGAGTAGTACTGCCCTTGGATGGGCAGGATTGGTCGAGACCAGATCTCAATGCCGCGGTGCTGGAATCATACCAATTTTTATTACAGACCAATTTCGAAGAAATTTATTCTTAAAGATCGAAGGACCTATCGATGTGCTAGTCATTTAGCATCGTTTCTTATATAATGTAGATAGTAGAGTACTTCTGTACGTGAGCTCGCTCGACTTGGTTAATTTTTCTAACCTCTAGTTTTGACGATTACACTATATTAACTTGATAGGTTCAGACAGTCACCTACGTATAGTAACAATGTAGCGATTATAAATAAAACTTGGTTTGAAATCAATCGCTATAAGAATCTTTGTATAATATTTTATTTAACCAAAACAAATACAACAACAACTGACTATAATCTTGATTAGAAAGGAGGTCCAAAATAATGCATTACCACAATATAGACAAAGTCAAAGCCAGATTAAGTAATCTCACCTTGTATATCCGCCTGCCCTGAATGCCGAGCGGATCCTGGTCGACTTCTATGATCTTCTTGTTCTGCAGGATGGCCTTGTACTCCGGTCGGATGGTGCGCAGGTCCACGCTCATCAAAAGCGGCGCGGCCAGTATCGCCCAGATCGCGAACTGGGTTTTACTCTGCTCGTAAGATAGACCGAAGTTGCCGATAATCAACTGTGGGAATAATTACATCGTTACCAAATGCACTGTTAAGCATCTGCCCCCGCACAAATAAACAGAGTAAAAGCTTCATTCCAAATTGGAGAAAAAGAAACAAAACACGGAATAATGCTATTCGAAGCTTATTCTCTGTTTATTTTTATCTGTTTGTTTTTAATGTTTTGTAAATAAGTTCTAGAGACTTTCCCCACGTCTCTTAGATTGTTGCTATTATCAGCAGCGGCATTGAATCCTAAAGGAATGGTAAAAGATATTCAACGAATGTAAGGCTTTCTCATATGGACTACATGGGTAGGAAAACTCAGCACTCTGGTCCAATGCGAGTTGTTGAGTATCAACGCCACTTTACAATTACGACGGGACAAACAGTTTTACATAATGAAACTTAAACGCCTATGCGAACTCCTCTGCAAATGAAATGTATTGCGTATATCAATTAGGTATTTTCCACTGACCTGGTAAATATTAATAGTGCCTACTTCTAATCTTTCTCCCATCAACCACAGCCCTAACGTAGCCCATTAAGCTAAACTTCAAACAGTGAGTATGGAATTTTCAGATTTTGCTCGTAAAAAACTCAGAGGAGCTCGATGGCGCAGTTGTTAACGCGCCCGGTCTGCGAGTGCTGAAGTTACTTCAAGCTGAAGCAACTTTCGCAAAGAAAGATCATCAGATAGGTGAGACGACATTTATCATCTCGAGCTCCTCCGTTTTTCGGAAGGCACATAAAGCCGTTGGTCCCGGCTGCATTAGCAGTCGTAAACAACCACCAATCCGCACTGGGCCCGCGTGGTGGTTCATGTCCCGTTCTTCTTAAACATCTACAGGGAAGGCTCGTATTCCACCAGTGGGGATATAAAATGAGCTGATGATTATGATCGTGAAAATTTCAGAATAAGACTTACCATATCAGGATCGTTCCAATGGCCAGGCCCAGCGTTGGGCACTATGACATCCTGGTGGTTTCCGTAGTAGTCTATAATAGATTCGACGGAGGCCCACGAGTCTTGTATGTCGTCGAAGTTACGCCACAGGTTGCAATGTTCGATGATGGACGAGAAGTTGGGCTGGAAACAAATAGATTTGATATAGATGCTCTTTGGAAGGGCAACTATGTTAGTGAGCCGACGAATCATACGGTTTGCCTAATTGCTTGTAACATTACGGGTAGGCGTTCTGACGCCGAAGCTTCGGTTCTTTTGCCTTTATACCCTAAAATTTCACTGGATCTAGCACTCTTAAACCGGTTCACAACAATGCATAACAATTCTGGTTGGCAGCATGAATAGGTATTCATATAGGTGGTCGCCAGAATCACATCACCAGACAATACTATAAAACACTCGTTGACAAAAATGCGAGTGAAGAGCTTTTGTTTTCGGAATTACGAGTATAACGGCATCTTTGGTCTACTGATTAAGACGACCAACCGACGGTTTTTGGGTGAATTGTATTTTCACTTTCGGCATTCTCGTCAATCACCATCAGCTTTGATACAGGCCAAGCGTTATCCGTTATGCAATCAATAAAAATCTATTCGTACCATCAGGTCATCATTCATATTATTAAGGGACATTTAAACACTTATTATTAGCCATATGTGTTCCATATCTGGACAAAAAACCTCCACACTTTCCACATCTTTCAATAATAACAACTGAGAGAGAACTGACCTGTATTCCTGCGTATATCTGGTAGACGGGCCAGCTGCACGAGTAGACCATCTGGCGGCCGGTGCGGTTCAGCTCCACCCCAAAGGCGGGGTAACCGGCGTCCATGTCGGCGGGGAGCGCGTAGCACCCGTCCAGCTTCACGTAGTCTACTCCCCA
Organism: Eudonia mercurella; assembly: GCA_963082485.1. Classification (NCBI taxonomy): domain Eukaryota; kingdom Metazoa; phylum Arthropoda; class Insecta; order Lepidoptera; family Crambidae; genus Eudonia; species Eudonia mercurella. Next base: position 5,166,515 of record OY720040.1, read on the forward strand.
AGAAGCGAAGGTCGCCGCATCTAGAATTGAACCGTTACAACAATCAGATTTTGAAGATACATGTTTATGGAAAGTGCCCAAAGTTAGTCGTTTACAAAGTATAATGTATGTTCGTCCGAATCAAAGCGACAAGCATGTGCTTGTAGAAAAGTAAAATGGGTGTATGCACACCTATTTTATTTTTCTTTGATGCAGGGATTCCCTCTTATGAATACCGGCCACCAGAGTGCTGTTAATGTGTTGGCTCTTCCGTCTCCCTTTTCCCAGACAAAAGTCAGCTTGACCAGACGTAGCAGACAGAACGTACCTACTAAATCCACTGAACGGGTGACCAAATTAAAATATTTCAAGGCCAATTTCGAGCAGGCCTGAGCCCAACAGTGTGACTTTTGCAAGCTAATGATGAGGCTGTAGTAGATTCTATACTCGATTTTCCCCACCTTTTAAACATTCCTGTGCTTCGTAGGTATGTCCCTCCCTTTTGCCCTCTGGATGCTATTTTCTTAGGCTCCAGGAAGAAAGGAGGTACGGACGAACCGCCATAACTTGGGCACCCCACTGGAGCTCTCGTTTCCCAGTAAGGAGCATTCATAGGGTCAAAAAAAGGCTAATGATTAGGATTGCTTTCAATGAGTACGTAGCGTAACAACTATGACTAGCTATCGTGAAACAGATTGTTAGAAAATCATTAAGGAAGTCGATTCAATTTATCACTCATACTGGATTACAAAAGGTGTAAATAATGGCCATTAAACACTTCACAATTTCCTTCCTGGCGCAACATAAATATTCAGCCCACATTTTCTTTTCAATGTCCAGAAACAATTACCGCAGTCGTCAACATCGATCCATCCATCATCATATCAGCTAACCGAGTCGCGATTATCGATTCAGGAAGATGTCTCGATGGTTGCGATTACCATATCGATCAGAGCGACGGTCACGCAATGCTCTCATATTTACGACATTCCTGCAGCCACTCGAGCGTCCCTTATTTGCATGTTCGGACAGGCCTGAGGAAATATATGGTACATTGTATGTTTGAGCTCGTAGGTTAGTGCGAGTTTTGCCATTCGATTAAGTTACGAAAATGGAAATTATTATGGCAAAATTTGAACTAAGGAGTAAGTTAAAACATTTACGTTCTTTCAAAGCCGGACGTTTGGAATGAGTTGCACCGATTATGATTACAGGCTGCCTCCAGTCAAACCCATATTATATCTATTTAACATCGGTAAAACTTATTGTTAAAGATAAGATGATACAATCTACTCTAAATCCATAGACATTCAAAAATAGTGATTTTTTACATAGCAGGGGAGGGGAAGAGTTGGACGATGAAGGCGCGGAGGGAATGTCGTACATTAGAAGAGACCTATACTCGACACGGGGTGGATAACGTTGAGAAAGAGAGAGAGGGGGAGAGAAGGGAGGGTTATGATAAATAATTTTTTACCAAAGAGGTTACGTACAAAATGCGGACTCAATACAAACGGTCGCTACTACCGAACATGCGAAATCAGAATTGATAATGGTACTTCATGAATAATTTTGATGTCAGATCACATATCATTTGAATACGGTTATTAACAGTAATGTCTCGGGGGATTACGACATTTTGTGGGAGCTTTCGCAACTATAATAGTGCACGCCGTTTATTCGCAACGGCACACTGTGTGAGGCCTACAAATTTTTATTTTAGAATATTAGTAGGTATGTTGCAACCGTCTTCATAACTTATGTCACATTTTATGACTGATTTCTCAAGCCGCATAAAAGTGATGAGTCTGTAGTAATTGGCCTTTAAACTGATACATACACACATAAATACAAATATACTCTCACGTCTATCGAAAAAGGGGTCTACTCTAACTATGGTTGCCAACTTTCATTAGAAGAAATAGAGTATATCTGATTTCAAAGGAGGTAAATAAAGAGTACGGACTTACAAAAAAGAGTATCATTTATTTTATATTTTTAAAAAGGTATTTTTTTGTACATTTTGCAGCACATAACAGTTTTTCATTGTTTTTAAAAGAATTGCATGAGTCCAAACATTCTAACTCTAAATTTATATGGATCAAGAGCTCTTTTGGACTTTTTTGGTTCTGATAATGAGTTTGCATAATATTACATGAAAACATTGTGTAAAAAAGAGTATTTTAGCATACTCTATTTGTGTTATAGATTATAGAGTATGCCTACATGATATAGAGTACAATACTTTATTTTAGAGTACGGTTGGCAACCCTAGTTGCAACCGTCTTCAAAACTTATGTTACATTTTATGACTGATTTCTCAAGCCGCATAAAAGTGATGAGTCTGCAGTAATTGGCCTTTAAACTGATACATACACATATAAATACAAATATACTCTCACGTCCATCGAAAAAGGGGTCTACTCTAACCCTGTCTACAGAGCATCAAAATCACCAATTTTGAGTAAACTCGCGCTCAGTGACCTCAACGCCACATTTAGCATAATCAAAGTAGGGCTCTATACTTTAATTTGATTATATATACACTTCTCATCAGAAAAATCGAAACACCTTGCAAGTTTATGTTTTGTAAGGATTATCAGAAAAATGTGTATATTTAGGAATATATGTCAAATGTCATTTAATAGTATATAATATAAGGTTTTCAAATCCTAATGTTAATGTTCTAAATTCAAATTAAATTTTCATAGGTTTCGTATTTTGTTCAACAAGTCAAAGGCCGGCAACGCGTCTGCGATTCCTCTGGTTTTACGGGTGTCCATGGGCGGCGGTGATTACTCTCCATCACCCGCCTGCTCGTCTGCGTCCTTCTTATATTTAAAAAAAAAATGTTTACCCTGTATGGAGTATGAAAGAAATTGATAAAACAACACACTCTTATTACTGCTTCCATACGATTCTTCATCGATTAGAATTTTCGCTTGTCATGTAATGGCCAAACTGCCAGCTATACACTCATGTGATTTTTTTTTATGGAATGAAAACTCTTTTGTGTAAAATTAGGACAGAAACCATAAAAACGGGGAAGTGTTTCGATTTTTCTGATGAGAAGTGTATTTTGATTATATAAGGTCACTTTTTATCAACTGCAAATATTTTGACAAAACGTCTAATTATACCAGAGAAATAAGGCTCTAGCATTTAAAAAAGAATTCAGGCTAGATTTTTTTTAACTTTTCCTGACACAAAAATTGTAATATTTTTAAGAGCGGCTTCTCTGTCGGCTCTTTTGAATGAAACTAGGGGGACGTGTAAGCGGTGAAGGCATTGCGGCCTCTCTGTTTCGGCTCCTTTGAATTGAAACTACCGAAAGTGTTTTATTATATATGTCTTTTTAATCGAAATGTCTTTTGGCGTTTTTCTTGAAAACTAGCGTATAAAAGTTTAACGTTTTTTTCATAAAAAATAGTTTATATTATGTTGTTGAATTTACCCTCAAAATATCTGCAGTTGATAAAATGTGACCCTATATATTCCAATATATTATATAACATCAGTGATAGGTTGCTAACCCTTCGCCTGATGTGCGAACATCTTGAAACCTTTGTCCCTTTGCTTGTCATGTTTGCAACATGACATAAGTTTTAAATGTGAAATCGTTTATTTATTCGTTTATTTATTATCGATTGTCGTAGGTACTAATAAACCCCGTGATTTATACCTCTTACTTTAATTGGAAATGACGTTTACATAATGGGAACAAAACACGGAATATCTATTCCATCACATGATTAGCAAGGCCCAAAATGTTTTTTCTAAACCTAAACGACAAAATGTTTTTTTATATTTTGATTGCAGTCCTCCGTGCTTCGGAAAGCCGTTGGTTCCGGCTGCATTAGTAGTCGTTACCAACTACCAATGGTCCGCGTGGTGGTTTAAAGCCCGTTCTCCCTATCCATCCATAGGGAAGGCTCGTTCTCCAGCAGTGGGAACATAAAATGAGCTGATGATGATGATGATGAATAGACTCACCTCCAGCAAGATGGCCCACGACACCTGGGTACCCAGCGCAAGTGAAGTTGCCATAGTCTTCGTAGATACCGAACTTCAAGCCTTTAGTGTGCACCTAGAATAAAAGGAAATATTTACGTTAATATACAGTTGACAAGAACTCGATGGCGCAATGGTTAACGCGCCCGCTCTGCAATTGCTGAGGTTAAGAAACTTTCGCAAAGGCCGGTCGTCGGATGGGTGACCAAAAAATTTCATCTCGATCTCCTCCGTGTTTTGGAAGGCGCGTAAAGCCGTTGGTTCCGGCTACATTAGCAGTCGTTAACAACCACCAATCCAGTGGTGGTTTATGGCCCGTTCTCCCTATCCATTCAGTGATGATGACAGTCCACAAACTTATAAGAGAGATTTTTTAAAGGTTATGATCTTCTGTACTTTGGAAAAGATCCAATATTTTCAGGGATTACAACCTTTTTTACATCAAGGCCAGGAGTGACCCTAGGTTATGTGGGAATGGGACACTACTCCCCTTCCTCCACTACTTAGAACTCAACGGGGGAGGGTAGGCCTACACACTTAATCCTAATAAGTTATTATAAGTTTACTCCATCCAATTAATATGGCAACAAAAACAAAAATCTGATAACTATGTCAACAGCTTTTGTGTAACCAAAAAATAAGATATTGAATTCAATTGAAAACTAAATCGCTCTTTGTAAGATCATCTGATTTGTAACAATATATCTGTAATAAAAATTAAGAAAAAAAACCTCGTTATCTCAAATCATTATTGCTTAAACGTTATAATGTAATATTACTAAGAATCGTGCATTCTTTTTAGAACCAAGGTTGTGATACTAATTTTTATCCCATCATCTGTTACCGTTTCTTAATATCTTTGTTCGTACAGATTACAATAATAATTGCAATATACAACATACAAATTATTGTAATTCTGTGGAATTTAAGTCATGAGAATTTACGATCGTTTATGTGTAATTGTGGGCTTTTATAACAATGATTGTTTATATTATACTCGTACAAGTTATTTAAAAAATCTATTAAACGGCCCACTACACTTAAATGAAACTGAGATTATAGCCCCAGAGTAAGAACGCGTAGGTCCGTTCTCAAGATATACTCGTACTCCTTGGACAATGTCTTTAAAAAAAACAAATGCAACAATTTTTTTTAAAGCTAATCTCAATATTGTGTCAGTAGCCTGATTTTGACATTTTTTCCCATTGTCCAAAGTCCAAATGGTTATAACAAGGCCACAGATACACGATTGTAGACACTTTAAAATAGTGGAATCGAGAGCCTGTATTTGACTGTCATTGGTATGTTCGAAATAAATAAATAAATTCACCAATTCTAAAATATACACTGTTTGTAGAGGAATAACCACCAACTAGATCTTAAGCATCGATTAATTTATAGGTGTTTGAGTTGTAACAACTTGGGATACCAGCATCCCCATCACCGGCTCATTTTAATGTTGCTACCGCTGGGGCACGAGCCATCTATGAATGGACATGGGAGAACGGGTCATAAACCACCACGCGCGCCCAGTGCGGGTTGATGGTTGTTAAAGACTGCTAATGCAGCCGGGACCGACGGCTTAACGTGCCTTCCGAAAAAGAAGAGCTCGAGATAAGAAATTATTTGGTCACCCACCTGATGGCTGGCGTTAGCGAAAGTTGCTTTACCTTAGCAATCGCAAACCGGGCGCGCTAACCACTGTGCCATCGAGCTCCATGGGTTACCAAAATGAATTTATAAAGTCTTTCTTAAAAGCACTGCAGAGCATAGAAAGCGAGCAGCGATTGCGGCACCTCGTGGGAACGGGGCTTGCGAAACGGACGGCGCTAATGGGACGTCTAACTGCTTCCTTCACGTGCAATGACGCGGAGACGGCTCCTGGTGCTATTTGCATGTACACTCAGCGGCGGAGGTAACTGAACACTTTAAATAATTTATTTTGGAGACTTTATTTTTTTTGAGAATCTTCTATATAAAAACTCTATTCTATATTTTATATTATATACAGTTTTAAACTTATTTTATCCTCTCTAGTTTATACTCACGTTTTGTCAGATATAATTATTGTAAGTACCCCTTTTTAATTTTTTTTTTAATTTATGCATGTCGTGTTTACATCTAGAAGGATTCACTAAAATGTATGTCATGTTCATCCTATATGTACCTGTGAAAGTCAAAATTGTAAATCTCGTTTTGTAAACCAAATAAAATAAAATAAAAAAAAGGTGTGCAGTAGCTTGTGCCCGTTCTTCTGAACAGCAAAAAGACGTTCAGAATGGGAGGTAGGTAAAATATTTTGAGACGATTCAAAAGCGCTTATCTAATAAGTTTACTTGAATAAAGATTCATTTCATTTCATTATCTATCTACAGCGTAACCAGACGTTTTGTTGGCGGCGAGAAACTTAATGAGTTCCTCAAGCTGTGTGATCATCAGTAGATATGTTTTTTCTTTTCATTTTATTATTTAAAGGGACTTTTTAAAATTCATTTTACATGCCCGTCCCATCGTACAAGAAAATAAAACACATTTAATGTGAGGACCTAAAGCTAATGAATATTTAAAAAGAAGTCACCTTAAGAGTAGTTAATTTAAAGACATAATTATAAAACTATAACAAAATTAATATTTTTTTTGTTTTTATGATACTTAAATAAAATATTAAACAAAGATTGGGAAGATGACGTTTCTTCTATAAAATAAGAAAAAAATCTTTTGTGATGGTGGTGATAAAAAAGTCAACCTGTATATTTAAAAAAAAGTTGGAAACTATAAACTATAGATTTAAATAGACACACACCATTTCTCGTAGGTAATCTTAAGCTAATATGGGCAAAAGCAATCTAATGTTTTAATGATGATTACTTTATTATGTCTCAGTAACTATATATTACTTTGCCCAATGCTGGTGTTAGCGAACATCTATCTGCTGCCATCTAACACAACACTCCGGACAGATTATATAATTTCCAATTTGATTGAGTACGTACAGTGACGTACAGACTCTATACACAAATTAAAAATAATATTTATTTATTGACCAGTTGTGTATATTAGTTATAAAATTCCAGCCCCAACATCACCCTGCACGACCAAAAGCTCTTCTCGGTCGAAGCTCCCAAAATCCGAGCCCGTGGTAGATTTAGTAAACTATTTTTTATTATTATTTGTATTTTATACTTAGTTTTGATGTCAATAAGTGCCTGTAAAGGTTTATATTGAATAAAAGATTTGACTTTGACTTTAACATAATATATCATAATCTGAGGTGTTCCTCAGTCTTCCTGTGACTAGGTATGGGTTTGAAATGTCAGAATAAAATAATAATTATTTACTTATTAAAAGGCACAGCTACAGTAAAATGAAGAACAACAGACCTTACAGAACTAAGCTACGAGCACAGCATTTAACATCTAATTTTCATATTGTTAATATAGTACGTTACAATAACAGCCAGAGTTATGTACAGTCAACAGCAAAAGTAAATAAATAATAAGAGACAGGGCATTTAAAATGCTATAAAAATGGAAACGAAAAATCGGAACTATACAAGAATAGGTTAGAGAAATAAGTAAGGCATAATAAAGTAAGAAAATGTAAATAGATATAAGTACAAATAGAATAAGCATAACCTATCTACATAGGGCACCAAGCGTTCAAGAAAAATGGAAATAAGTATATTGAAAAAGTGTATAGTTTCAGAGTAGGATAGCAGAAAGCAGATAGGCCACAATCGTTGCAAGGATATGTAGGCTCAAAAAGCCACTCCTAGCTATAGTAGCGGCATTATTATAATAAGATAGAAAAAATCTAAAACGTAATTTAAAAAAAAACAGCAAAAGTAGATGATGTTTGCTAGATTTCAAAATTAAGTTTCGATAGTGTAAGTCGTTATTTTCTATACAGTACAGTCGAAGTCTGCAGGTACTAGTAGACACTCGAAGGTCTTTCAACATGCGTTTAAAAAGTTTTGATTGTCATACTGATTTCATATTTTGAAACTTGACCAATCATCAGTTACCTTTGCTGTTGACTGTACCAATTAAAATGTTAAATTAAATATTGAAAAGAAAACGCGAGCAAATTCTTCAAAAGAGTTTCATTTCAATGTTAATTTCGTTAAATCTATACTAATATTTTAAAGCTGAAAAGTTTGTTTGTTTGGTTGAACGCGCTAATCTCAGGAACTACAGATTCGAATTGAAAAATTATTTTTGTGTTGAATAGTCCATTTATTGAGGAAGGCTGTAGGCTATATTACATCACGCTATGACTAACAGGAGTGGAGCAGCAATGAAAAATGTAGCAAAAATGGGAAAATATTTTTTTGAGAGCTATCCTTGCGTGCGCTGCGTAGATTGTTCGCTAATTAACGCGGGTAAACCGCGGGGCACAGCTAGTACGTTAATAAGGCAACGATGTTCGATTTTCGTAATTCCAACACTATGATGAAAGATTTAAATCAGAATCAGATAGACCGCCCGCGTACACTGGGCGTCGCGTCGTCGCCGGCACAAAATAAGGAGACTGCCGAATGTAAGCTACATACAAACACGCTCGAGCAATGCATACATATGATTATTTACGTATATTGTTGCGAACAATCGGCGAGTTGGATTGAGCCACGATAGCATAGTTGGTAGTGAACCTGACCTGGCATGTCATGGGGTGAGGGTTCGAATCCCGCTCGTGCAGTTTTTTCAACGCTTTGTCTTTTTTCAAAATGCACACATAGACACGCAATCTCGCAACAGCTGCGCTCAGAGTAATCCGAGCTGAGGGTCTAATTCGAGTTACTTTTGACATTCGATCACGTCAGCGAAAACAAAAATTTGTATGGCAAAATTTTAACTCTTCTCGTATGCCGCCAGGAGGCGCTGCTGCAATGAAACACAAATTTTCGTTTTCGTAAATGTCAACGAAAGAATACGGATAGTAAACAAAACTCACACTGGGCACTTTGTTCCGACATCCGTGTTCGTGAGTGGGTTCATGTGTGCATTGCTCGAGCCATTACCTTACCTTCTGGGTCTCCTTATCTTGTGTCGTCGGCGTCTCGTTGCCAATCCATTCGTCAATCGCGTCCAGATCGCGGATAACATTGTTAATACCTTCCTACGGGCCCGCACACCGAACCGGCTAGATCGTTTCGCAATACAAGCCTTTCGTTAACGATCATTATAACTTTGCCTATAAATTGATCGACGAAGTTAACTAACTTTGAAGCGGTCAAAAGATATTGACAACCGATAAATTGAGGGCTCCGTTTGGTCGCAAAATTTTAGGCAGCCATATTGGACTTTTAACGACTTCAAAACAAAAGAATAGCTATGATGTTTTGTTTGTTATGTTGGTACTGGCCTTACTTGACGTTCTAATTTTAATTCCAGATTTATATAGGTGTTAAGAAATTCTCAGACTAATTTGAGTGTAGTTTGTCGTTACAAATTTGCATGCTATTACAATAGTGAAATATGAGCTACTTTTTTTCTTTTTCATTTTATACCATGTCTTTTGCAAATAAGTGTTTATGAGTATGATTATTCAAACCTGAAAGTACATATTAATACACCATGTGTGTGCTAACAGGCAAGTCCTACGATGCATTAACCTATATAATAAATTAAATGTTGTTAATTGAGGCTGCTAACCTTGAAAGAAAGAGAATTACAACAGCAAAAACATTCTAGCAGTCTTTTGGCTGAGATGATGATGATGATGATGATATGACGACACCACTGTCTCTTTCACTGTCCACATCTGTCTTGTACTCCATTAAAATACAGGACATGGCCGCAAAAATTTCTGTGCGACCTAAACCTACCACCGACCGTCTAAACTTAGTTGACCCGCCATTAGTACGTGTTTTTTTCTCTCATGCAGTTTAAGTGAACCACTTCATTGAAAGTCACACCTTCAAATGGAGCTGTAACCTCATTTGCTACAGTTCAAGATGAATGGGCGTGAGAATAACACCTGATCCTTACCGCGAAGGTCGGGAGATCGGCCTGCAGATAATATAATGCGTGTTAACAGGAGCCGTATCTTATTGTTTGAATTGTTAGCGAGTTCACATAGCCAAGGGCCATGGTGTTTCGTCATGACGATTGTAATATAATGAGGTTGATGCAATAGATACAAACCTCTGTGGTGCAAAATTGTCGTTGCATTTTCGCTAAAAAGAAAAACTGACATAATGGCGGCGCGCCGGCGTTATTCTTAGTGATTATGTGTGTCTGAAATGATTTTTGCTTGTTTTTCTTTTATGTGTTGTTTGCAAATAATTTTCTTAAGGGGGTGCAGCGCGGACGCAAAACTGCGAGTTTCAAGTTTCTTTATGATAGCGAGCGAGCGGCGCGTGGCAGTGGTGTGACAACGGCGCACGACTACGAATACACACGCACACTAATATCTGTACAGAGTAGGCTGGTGATTTAATTAGAGCAATGTTTACTTTCGTAAAATCATAGGAGTTTGCGTAAAAAATAATAAAAGTCTTAATATTTTCATATTCACGTTTTTTAATTGAAAAATAAGACAACAGTGCCCTGCGGAATAGCAATACAAACATTTTGATGTCGGATCATTGTTTCATTTGTGCTATATTTACAAAGTTTCTGAAGAAATAAGTTTTTAGATATCATTATTTTACGTATTGTTTATGCAGTTTCTGGGTGTTTGTTTTAAATTCCAAGACAACCATGGCCTTGTGAAAGAATCAAGCTAACCTACAGTCCTTTTAATGTATAAGACCTATTCAGCGCCTAGCACCAGTGACTTAAAAACACGTAAATTTTCAAATACCGCGCTGCACCCCCTTAAATGTAGTACAAAGATTTAGATGTTTTTGGTTGTTTTTTTAGCAAAATTCTTTAGTTATTCTATTTTACTTATTTTTGTTTTTTTTTAACCTTTGTAAGTGTCACCAGAAAGATTTTATAAGGGTAATTTAATTAAATTTAAATTTAAATAAATTTTAATTTAATTATGACTTTCTATCCGTAAGATTAATAAACATTATGAAACATTCTTCGCGTTAGATTTAATCCTACGAGTACTTGCATTTTTACAATTCAATTAGTATAGGACTTCAATATAAATAATTTCACAATATTGAGATATAGTTTTAGACATTAACGATAAGATCATTTAAAAAGGTCCAACCTAGAATTAATTAATTTGTTTTTGCTTCCACATACAACTGAACTAACGAGATGACAGATAATTATAATGACCATGATAAAACAATTATACAGTCATTGTGTTCGTTAGAAAAAAACGCACGTAGGTTGACATGGAAGTGTTCTACTTAAACAATTAGTTATCGGTTGTTGTCCGTTCAACATTGATTAATTGATTCATGATTTGTTAATCAATAACAATATCGTTAAATAGTTCTACTTATAATGTTTTTAAAGTTTACGCGATCGCAACATATTAAATTGTTTTTTTTAATGTTTTTATTTTACCAAATATAATGTAGACTCATTTTGCGTGCCAAGTAACGCAATTGATTTAAAAATTGTTTTGAAAATTTTTATTTTGTCATTTAAAAAATAAACTTCTAATTATGTAATTAAAAAATAAGGAGACTGCTGCAAGTAAGCTTCATACAACGGATACGGAATCTCGGAACAGGTCGGAACAATCCGAGCGCAGCTGTTGCGAGATACCGTATCCGTGAGAGATCGGTAATCTCATTTTGTTTTTCATTTTTAAATTGCTGAATAACATAATTACTTAAAATTAGTATAGCATTTAATACGTCGTTTTAAATGTATGTTCTTTACTGTCGCTTATATCCTTGCAGAGCGTTAAAAGTTACATGAAAGTACATAAACATCAAAAATGTTGTGCTACAACTTCTTACTTCTGCTCCATCTCAATCCGTCTAGCGTGACAGCGGTCCGTCATGCCAGCGGGTCCTCGGTCAAGGCCCCGACCGCACACACAATAGGTAACCAGAAGGTAACCAACCACATTGTCACACATGATGGGACATATCACCTGTCATGCTCATTTGACATGCCGGCTATTTGACAAACGACGCTGCTTCCGCTATGTCATACATTGTGAATGCCTACTATGCCTCCAATTGTCTTGTAGGGTAAATTAGGATTTTATACCTACATAACAAAATTGTTTTCAATGTTTCCGCGACAATGTATAACGATGCACATACAAACTAATAACTGAGAAAATATTTTTTTAGTATCATTTTATTCTGACTGACTTCGAAGGCGGTACGTACTCGATTAAAATAATTGACGGTAGTAAGTTAAAAAATAGTATTTGGAAAAGACTTTAAACTCGATCTTACTGTGACCAAGGACCCTGTAAATGTTTTACAGCGTCAGGCTAAAAATATATATCGTCGGTGGTAATACAATTGTGATAATACGCGTAAACAATCCTGGGCCCATTGCCTGTTAGATTGGAAGAATAATAAAACAGTATGAAGGCAATAACATCGCAAAATAGTCGCCGAGAGACTTCACCACGGATATCCAACCGATGACATCTAATGACAGGTAGCTGTCAGATTGACAGAAGGCAGCGTTCCGAAATGCATTCATTTATAATTTCTAACAAAACTAAAACCTATTTAATATATATTATTAAAAACTCTGATAAATTGTGATAATAATATACAATTAATGCTAACAGTTCTATTAATGTTAATGGCAGGTAATGTCAACATAATGTTCTATTGGCGCTTTAGCAGCTTTCCCTTTCCCCCAGTGATATTTTAAATGAACACGAGAAAATTCGTCATCATTCCAAATTTAAGCATAATTTGTTAATAATTATTTTGCATTCACTACGCTGCTGTATTGAAGCAAGTAGGTACCCTTTTTTTGCGGTATATTTCTTTTCTATTTTGATTTAATTCAAATAAACCCATATAGGTGTATAAAAGAATAAATTTCAATAAATTAAATTGCCTTTTCCCGCTTCGAATCGCACCGTGTCGGTCACGTACCTACCTATTCAATGTGCGTGACATCGGACGAAAGCGTTGAATCTCTTCAAGCAATCCGTAATAAAAGGAATTAAACTTGAACTTCAGCGGTCGATGTCGAGATTGCTCTTGACCTGAATGTCTTGTCTTTATTGAAATTAAGTTTTGCGAATGCGCGCCCGCCCTCCTTATACGGAAGTCATCGAATGGCAACAACTACACAGAAAGCAATCACTTCTCAAGGAGCTTAAGACTCATTAAGCCAAAAAACAACAATCCGATAATACTAAAACGCGTATAATAGGTTTAAAAACTGGTTTAGAACTTATTTTTGTAAATTAAGGCAAAGGTGGACAGTGTTAGTTTAAAACCAGGTTACATAATGAGCCCTAAATGTATCGCATTGTGTTCTGCTTAATATCTAATAATAATTCATGCGTTTAAGTGAAACAACGTTTACGGATCTACTTGCGTTATTTTTTTTACACACACAACACACACGGATACAACGAAACGTAATACCAATACCAACAATAATAACTATTACGGTCAGTGTCAATATCTTTTGACAAGAGCCCAAACGTCCAGCCGCGACGTCCCTAATTGATGCGCAAACGCATTAACGGGGCGTGGCAACCGTTTGGCCTTTGAGGTCGTGGTCAAAGGCTTTATATTTATTAACACTTTCATTGACTCGAACTCGTCTCACGTTTACAACCTTAACTCTACTTTTTAATCTAACCTGAAGGGCCAAATAGTAGTTCTCACGGTTAGCCTCGATCCTCTTTCTTAAAGCACTTGCTTCCGCGTACGAGTCCTGTATGCTTGTATTAAGTCCACCTGGCCAGCTATCACAATCTTATCTAAGTTCGTCGCTATAATATGTTTAAAGCATTGTTGTGTTCTAACAGTTAAAGCTGCGCTAGCCCAGTATTATGAGGATTCTTGGTGAAGTGCACGTTCACCTTCGACTTCATTGTCCTAAGCATCAGGTAAGAAAAGAGCCAAACGCTTTCGCGGTGTGGAATATTTTGTAAAATAGTTATTAATCCGCTCGACATCTTGTCACTTGATACAGCTCTATACACCGAATGGTGTCACTCGATATTCATAAGAGGCGGAGTGTGACAAAAGTGCTTCGAATATACTTATCCAAATTTACATACTCCAAAGTTGAAGTGTTTGTTTGAGTTTGTGTTGCTAAGATTGCAATATATATGCCATCAGGAAAAATTATTTCCTGAATTCCTGAAAAGGCTTGGTCTGCCAATCTCGAGTGTGTAATTAATGAGAATTACACACACTGGTTGGACAGTCGACAGCAAAAGGTTGTTTTCGTAATTGTTAACGTATAGTGATTTTGCTTTAAGGGTTTCACAATAGCACAGCGCGTAGTTCGTTTCATAAAATAGTTATTAATCCGTTCGACATCTTGTCACTTGATACAGCTCTATACACCGAATGGTGTCACTCGATATTCATAAAAGGCGGAGTGACACAAGTGCTCCGAATATATCATCCATATTTACATACGCCAAAGTTGCAGTGTTTGTTTGAGTTTGTGTTGCTAATATTGCAAGATATACCATTGGGCAACTTTAAAGAAGAAGAGCATAATGTTAAGTAACTCTTTATATAAACTATTTAGACTAAAAAGGCAATGGCACAATTTTACATTAGTCAACTCAACGTGATTTTCACATTAATTAAGATTCAAAATCAATTGAAGATCTTATTTTGCAAGTTCTTAATTTGTCAAATTTTGACCACGATCTTTGGTTAGCTATGAGCTCGAGCGCGCGAATACCAGACACAATAGAATTTTAATTGTTATCGGCCACCTGGTGGTCGATCGATGCTCAAGGGGCTAAAGATAAAAACTTTAAGGTTCGATGTCAGGTTGACATACTTATGGTTCCAATGCAGATACCTACTACTAGTGGCTTAATAATAAAAAAAATAATTGTGTTTTCATGTAAAAAAAAAAGTTATATATCTATGTTGTGGGCTTGTGGGTGACATAATTATTATATACCATATCGTTTAACTATGATACATCTTCTTTTAATTGACAGCAACATTCTTAAAAAGATTGAATAAGGTAACTAGGCACCACTCGGCACCAGCGTATGACAGAAACCAGTGATTGATTTTTTTTCTTGAATCATTAAAAATAGGGGTCTGCAACTGATTTTAGTCTTTAGCCACAATTGAATATTGTCATCCCATAACTTTTTTAAACCTTTACGATAAACCTTAACCACATTTGACGACCTCCTTGGTCGAGTGGCTTGCACACCGGTTTTCATGGTGTCGCCATCTCTGAGGTCCCGGGTTCGATCCCCGGTCGCATCAATTTAGAAATACCTGTTTTTCTAAATTGTTTCGGGTCTGGGTGTTTCCTTTGTATAATAAGTATGTATTTAAGTATATTAAGTATGTTTATCCGTTGTCTAGTTAACCATATAACGAGTTTCTTAAGGAAGCTCTTCTTGAAGATAATTGGTGTGAGTGTGGGAAACATTATTATTATTATTTTACTCATGTGCCTTAACATAGTTAGTTTATTTAAGAAACCGTAAAAAGTAAAGTAAAAAATCGTAGATAAAACGTTATTGGTATTTTTAGAATGTACAAACAGTTTTGCATACGCGTGATACTCGTGATAGATTCAGACAAATTGTACGTTATCCAAACTGTCAGGTCGTAAGTCTATCCAGGCGGGGCACGCGATGGCGTACTTTATTAGAACACGAATTTATTATTTTATCTGCAAACGAACTGGACAACACACGCATGGTAACTCAACCACAAACCGTTTTTCTAAATCTTTCTTTTTGTCTTTTTACTAAAACGAAAGCACTTGGCCGTTTTCTCAGTTGATGGTAAATGACGATAAGGCCTTGAAATGCACTTTACCCAGCACCCTCAACAACTGAGAAATCATCATCATCATCATCTTCAGCGGGTATCCACATGAGTAATGCCGTACCCCCCACTGCTGGGCATAAGCCTCCTCTATGTTACGCCAATCCCTTCTTCTTCTCCAACTGAGGAATATTATTAGTAAATGTTGCAAACAACAATTATTCTTTTCATCATCATCATTATCATCTCAGCCAAAAGACGTCCACTGCTGGACAAAGGCCTCCCCCAAGGATCTCCACAACGACCGGCAGGCTTATTACCGATCTTTTGCGATCAGTCGTTATCGCGAAATTGTACGATTATTGCTGTCAAAACGCAAATTCGTATTACGGAACGTACAACTGCGATCAAGCGCCAACAGCGCCTCTAGCGAACAATCAATTAACTAAAACTGCATGACAAACACTTTGAAACAAAGCGACCGATTGTTTATTCGTATTACGGAACGAAATTTGACAGCGACGTGAGAGCGATAGCGACTTGGATTTAACAACTAGTGCTATAGTGATTGTTTGGTGTTTCTTATTAGTTGCTTTGTCAAATTAAACTGTTATTTCGTCTCATTAATTGTAAGTGACTATTGATATTACTTTAAAAACGTTATAAGATTATTATTCAGTGATTCGTTATTGATATTCAGTCATGTTTTACTTGTAGTAGTGTGTTCTTAACTGCGATGGCGCGAGCTCTCATGTTGTTGGATTATTTCAATGAAGAAGCAAATCGTAGAAGGAAGAGCACTACTAGTATTCGGAGGAGAATCAGAAATAATGCTATCAGCAGCGCATTTGAGATTTCTGACTTTGAATTCAGATCGCACTATAGGTTATCTAGGCAAATGTTCCAAAGTTTATGTCGTGGACTTTTGAGTAAACAAAAAACGCGAAACACTTAAGTTTCTTATTTGAGACCACGTGAAATACGTTTTTTGTTGCGCTGCGTGCGACTTGCGACGAGCAAACAAAATCCTTCTACATTAGAATTAAAATCTTGTTGGATAAATTTTTTGACGTTTGCGTTTACGATTGGTTGCCGTTCTATCGCGAGTGGCGCTAGTTGCCATACATTTTAGTCGCGAATGCACCAAGCGAGCAATCAGTTTGCGATTCACATCCATAATACCAGTTTAACAATCGCAACTGGTAGTAATCGCGTTGCTATTGTACAATTAGCAACCAGTTGCTATAGAACGGTAATAAGCCTGCGGTTTTGTGCTGCTTGCATACAGCGGCTTCCCGCGACCTTCACCAGATCGTCGATCCACCTTGTTGGAGGTCTGCCCACAACGATTCTTTTACATAATAATATTTGTTATTGGAACAGATCTAAATAAGATTCTACCTAGCCAGCCAAACCACCGACTG
Source organism: Eudonia mercurella (assembly GCA_963082485.1). Taxonomy (NCBI): domain Eukaryota; kingdom Metazoa; phylum Arthropoda; class Insecta; order Lepidoptera; family Crambidae; genus Eudonia; species Eudonia mercurella. Next base: position 5,183,762 of record OY720040.1, read on the forward strand.
AGCACAGTACCCCAGTACCTTAGTAGAAACAATATGTTCCTCACTAGGAATCAAACCCGGGGCTCATGTGTCTAAGACCGGTCTAACCAATACATTAAATGAGGCGAACAACATCACGCAATTCGGCTTTTCTACTTTCTTACTTTCTTTTATTTAATAAAAAATTATAATGTCGTAAAATAAACGCGAATAGATTCGTAAAAAGTCATTTGGTAATTCATTCTTCATTTCAATGTAATTTGGTGATTAATTTTATTTAAGTATATATGACGTTTCGAATTATTTTCAAGAGTTCGTGATCACAGAAATACTGCACTTGAGTTAAATGTACAATAAACGCGCATAGAAAAACATTAACCTTTGTATTACAAAACAGTGTTTAAAGTTGAACAATGGCTAAATACTTGTTTGAAATATTGTGTCTCTGTCTAAAACTATTAGTTAAAAAGTGACAGCATCTAAGTATTGTATAATTTTAGCCATCGTTTTGTGGTAAAGCAGAAAGTATTTAATTTCCCTGTCTGTCTAGAGTTCCCGTCTTAGAAATAATTGCATAAATAGCTCTCCACGTAAACTCGTAGCATATCGTACAAAACCCATTCACTGTGTTCATGACCGCATATTTTATAAGAAAAATTGGGTCAAGTTTCTAGACATCTGAATCGTCTGACGAGCACTGAAGCTAGACAGCCTAAATGGGGAGATAACTTAGGAAAGTCATCCGCAATTTCTTGCTTACCCACCGTAACAGTCGAACTGAGTCTAGATTACTTTTTGATTGTTGATATAATGGGCGCATCGAATGCGAGAAAACCTATAGTTTGGTTAATGAAACTTGTTTGTCATCGATAGGAATGGAACTGCTCATGACCATAGATCTATAACTAGGACTTCATCATCAGCACCTCATTTTATGTCCCCATTGCTGGGGCACGAACTTTCCCTATGGATTGATATGGAGAACGAGACCTACTTCTACTATTACTACGCTTGTGACAAGAGTTAATTAACGAAAGTGGTTACATCTAATAGTTCCGTGTAAGGACTAAGTCACATCTGCAAATCCATTATTAAAAATTACTAGAGACTATTTTCATAAAATTTGGGAGTGTAGGTACAGAAAAAGCAATCCAAATGGGGAAATTCAAGAGTAAAGTATACCAGTTTTCAGTGCAAGGTCTTTATATGGCACCTTCAAAGTGTTTTTAGTAAGTAATACTCGTACACTGAACCGCAAAGAAAAAGGGTCGGTAAGAAAATCTTTAATATGTTCAAAAGTACCTGACTTCTCTTTATGAAATAAAAACTAAACTTAAGAATATTTTAATGTGCATAAATGAAAATAAAAAAAATGAATTCAAGCTTTTTATTTTTCATAAATGTAAAATAAATAAAAAAGCGTAGTTGTCCCAGTATTTTCGTAAATGTAGATTGGTTACAGATGTGCCGTTTTCACGCATTTTAGTACTTTGTGTTGCCTCCTCCGCGAGCTCGCAATACTGCTATTATGCGATTTGGCATACTTTCTACTAGGTTATTGAGACGATGCTGCGGAATATTCTGCCATTCCTCTATTAGAGCTTCTTTCATTTCACGTAGCGTGATTGGCGGCGGATTCCGCTGACGTGACATCCCAGTTCGTCCCATGCATGCACAATGGGGTTTAAGTCGGAGCTGCGTGCTGGCCAATCCATGTGTGTGATACCGACTTCTTGAAAATAGTCAAACACTATCTGAACTGTATGCGGGCGGGCATTGTCTTGCATAAAAACCAGCATTCTCGCCCATGTCCACTAAAAATGAACCAACGTAGTCATTTAGAATTTTAGTGACATATTTCACTGCAGTTAAAGTGCCAGTTTCTATCACCACTAGCTCAGTGCGGCTTTCGGAAGAAATCCCAGCCCACACGTGAACAGAACCTCCGCCGTATGGTACTTCTTCTTCTATACAGGCTTAGTTATAGCGCTCTCCCGGCCTTCTGTACACTCATTTCCTCCCGTCGTACCAGAATCTAGACTCGTCTGACAGCGATTTCTCAAAATTGTTGACACCATATAGCGATTCTCCCGCACCGTCGTGCACCTTGTTCGGCCTGTTCCTGGTTTTCGAAGATTGCATCCAGTTTCATGGAAACGCTGGAGTACTCGCTGAACTGTAGAAAAAGTCACACCAACAGTTCTCGCTGTATTTCGCTGACTACGCCCATCTTCAAGCATTGTCAGAATCCTGGTACATTCTTCAAGGATTGCAGACATGATGACTTCAGAATAATAAAATTTAAAAGGCAGAGACAACATATTTACAGCATTTTTTGATTGATTTGAATTTTTTGGTACTAATTTAAAAAAGGCCATTATTTAAAATTTTTAGTTTTTTATACAATTATCAAAAATTTACAAAATGGTTTTATATATTATTTTATGTGGCATTAAATACTCTTTAATTTAGTCTTTATTTTATGAAGCTAGTTAAGGTGTTTTTGAAGATATTGAAGATTTTCTAACCGACCCTTTTTCTTTGCGGTTCAGTGTAGTTTAAAATTAAGGGCCTTATTAGCTGCCTGAATAAAGTATACATACATGAAATTTTCATCTCCTTTGTCTGGAAGGTGAACGGACTCTCGCTGGGCAACGATTGTATAGTTTAGTTCGATTTGGTAAAGAAAACTGGCGCTATGGATTTTATCCGTGTAATTTAATGATTTAAATCCATTTGGAGACAACATCAACAAATACAAGTTGAACAGCTTCAGACAGAACGAACGCTAGCATCAATTAACATGTGCAATTAAATAGAACCAATACTTAAACTACAACAGGCACTTCATTTCTATTTGAACATATAAGTACATAAGGGTGATTAGCCTTCTACGAAACGTGTGAAGTACATGCTAAGTACCTATGTATGAATTTAAATAAACGACATTATGGTGTTGGGTTTGCTTTGTACAAAGTTTGTTCAACTGTGAGACATCAGGTCAAAATGGTGTTAGATGCCATTGACAGCAGGAATGTACGCAAATATATATGAAAAAGTCTTTGTTTTGTTTACATGATGTAAAAGTTCGAAGTTCAATATTGTTGAATATAAACACAACAGTATGAAACTGTTGTTTTCTTCATTATACAAATAAGGTAGTTGACTCGGTAGTCGACTCCTAGTAAATAAAGAAGGTTTAAGCACAGCGACCGGAAGTAATACTATAGAAATTATATGGGAATGACAAGCTATGACGTCGCTGTTTTGCAATGAAAACTTAGCATTTATTAACCATTTGTAAAGTACCCAGAAATTAAGAAATAGTTAACTGGCAAAATGGAAAAAGAAAGCAGTCCTTCCACCAGTTCCAGTGTTGAGACCAGTGTTCTAACCACTGGATCATTGGAGACATAGACAATCGTCATTGCTCCAATCTGTTCATGTTGTAACCTCTAGGTGCACTTTAAGCTGCTGGTTGCAACAGCAGGCGAGCGCCTTTGACCCGCGGGCTTACTCCATGACATTTCACACGAAGCATTAAGGTTGATAATGGGAATGCGCTATGTTTATAGCTGTATCAGGCTAGTTTATTGTTGGTAGCATTTTACTACCTTATACAAAGGTATATACAGTGTGTCTGAGTTAGAGGTAGCGATATTTTAAAGTCATGTTGTACACTCAATTTTATCGAGAAAAACACCCCCCTATGGGGATTCATGGCCACCATTTAAATTTATAGATTTTATTTTACTGGTGCTGCCGAAAAAAAGCAATATCTCTGGATCTGGAGGTGCTAAAGACATGAAAGAAGCAGTTTGTAGCAGGTAATAATATGGCCTAACAAAGAAATAAGAAAAACTGGTAAGATAATATAGGGCAAATCTGAAAAAAAATGATTACCGATTTCCGACCAAAAATAAATTTAAAAATTTTCTCGATAAAATTGAATTGAATTGAAAATATCGCTACCTCTAACCCAGACAGACTGTATATTATTATTATTATTATTATTATTATATTATTATAGTGTTTTGATTTCAATTACCTTTACTTTACATTACCTACTTTTTACCATCTTTGTTTTTTATAATTATACTAGTATAATTTAAAGAATACTTCGCGTAGATATACTCGTACCTAGTTATATCTACGGCGAAGTGCCAATTCCTCGTATCTAACTTTTCGAGAAATTAACTTTCTTAGAAAATAAGTTTTCAAGAAATTAAACGTTTAATTTATTCACTTTGTGTTAAATTTTGTTAGAAGGTATTGGCACTTCACCGGCGATATTGTTTACCACGAGTCTCAATGTATTACCGTTACCGCATATGGACAAGTTGTTCTCACATGTTTTCGCTTCAAGTTGTCACTTATTATTTACAGTACACAAATAATCCACAGATATACTATGGGCTCAGTGGAATTATCACAAAGCTTAACTACAATCGCGTAAACAGAAATTGTTAAATTAAAAATTAAATACTTTTTTGGTACAAATATTGAAATACATTTATGCTAGCGACCGTATATTGCATAGAACTCGATCGCAATAATTAAAATGTTAGAAAACTAGATTTTTCGCAGTTGTATAATAATTATGTATTTTATTGAGCGATCAATACTGAAATATAGCTGCTGTGTATAATATACAGATTATTGTCAACGTTGTCGTAATTCATAGTATTAGACTATATTGAATAACGACTCTAGGGTTGTCTCTCTGAAATTGTCTATGAAACTATCCCCACCAACGCCAACACTCTGTGAACTGCGCACACGTTTAAAAACTCTTAATATTTTTTTATCCCATATAAGCTTCAAAGATGGAAAATACAGATCACCTTTTTCAAGTCCCTAAGACTCCTAAGGACGGTTATTTATACTAATATAATACACCTGAAGAGTTTGTTTTTTGTTTGAACGCGCTAATTTCTAGCCCCCGTATTAATAAACAAAGTTTAAGCTTGGTGTAGTTACTCCGTGTTTTGTTCCCGTCATGTAAACTTCATTTCATATTAGAGTAAAAGAGACCAAACACGGAGTAACTACTCCAAGCTTACACTTTGTTTATTAATACGGGGGTAAAAGTAAATCCGACTTGATTTAAAAAATATATTTGAATTTGATAGCCCCATTTCTGTGGAGAGCTATAAGCTATTCAATAAAAAAAAGTCACAAAAAATGCTAAGCGAATACGAAGTATTAATTAATGGCTCCGCACACTGGACGATTGTCGCTGCGTCTAGTCGCCGCGTCTAATCGCAGTCGCGTGTCGCCATTGTGTGTGTGCCAGTGCGGAGCCATTTAGTGCATTCGGGCGTCACGATGCCACGCGGTGGGTCGGGGAACAGCTAGTTATTAAATATCTAGCTTTTCAGGACTTTTAAGTCTTTAAACGGCATGGCGGTCACCGTTATTTACCAATCATTAATGGAGTCTATTCATTATCGTTTTTAATGTTATTACTGGCTTGGCAGGACACGCGCTAAGCATCAATAAAGGTGAAATTAAATATATATTTTTTTTTATAAAAACACCCACAAGAGACAACCCTAACATTAAACACATCAAGATGCGTTGGAAAACGCCATTACTAACGCAATTTGCAGTATCCATTGCTGATATAAAACCATTTGCGAATCAAATTGTTTTATTATTCGCCGACTGCAAGCAAGTGCGTTCGTAACGCAACATATTGAGAAGTGATAGCACCATTCATCATTCGCCAAGAATGCAATGATCCTATCTTAGAGATGATTCTTTTATTTAAGTGAAAAACAGTGCGTATACAGTTAAAGAATTATCTTGCAAATAAAGAAAGCAAGCACTGGAGTGTAGGAAGATGGGAATAAATATGATAAAAGTATATCTTTTCAGAATACATTTTGCGTACGTTTGTGTTTATGTGTTGTTCATAAAGAAAATGAAAATTAATTATAGCAATAGATCCAGTGGTCGAGAGGGTACAAAGTATGGGAAGATTCGCGTCTTGTTGTGTCGTAGGCCAAGATCCTCTACGGGGCATAGCTATGAAGTTTTTTTACATCTTACGGGTAAGCACTTAGTACCGCATCTCTTTTTTTCTTTTTTTTAATATAGCCTATGTTACTCAGCGCTAATGTAGCATTCTAATGGTGAAAGAATTTCTTAAATCGGTTCAGTAGTTTTTGAGTTTATTCGTTGCAAACATACATACAAAAATACAAAGGTTTCCTCTTTATAATATTAGTATAGAAAACTATTTATGCAATATTTAGTTAAATATTGTTTTGTCAACGTCACACAAACGTCATTTTGAATTTGAGAAAAAGAGACAAAAAATGATTAATTAAAAATGCTTAAATAGTTTTTATGAATAAGGGGGTTAGCCTTCATCTCACCTGATGTTAGGTGATGATAATGCTAAAGGTGGAAGCGCACTTCACCCGGAAACCTCAACTACTGAGGCACTGGCTATCTCATCTCTAGCTGCCGGAACACAACAATGCTACAAACATTGATAATAATATTATATATAAATGATGTACCTATGCAACTGTTATTGGCGCAGGTATCAGCCAAGTTTGTATTATGTTTTGTTTGCCATTGTATAATATCTGCTCTGTTGGTGTGTCAAAAAATATGAAAGTAAAAAAGGGAGGTACGAAGGTAAGTATAATATAGGCAGTTCTCCCACAGATAGCATAGCGTTCCTTATATTGACCATAAATAATAATATACGAATAAATAAATATACCTATGAATGGACTCCAACAAAGAGGTAACATGCCAGTCTATTAAGGCGAAGGGTAAGTAAGGCACACTAACGCCGCTAATGGATTTAATTTGATAACTGCTAAACTGGATTCTTTTTCAAACATTGCGGACCTTCCGACACTAGGCAAACATATATTATTTAATAATTGTGCACTACTTTTAGGTTTGTTTTTGTATTCATTCGCTAACACCAAAAGTGGCCATTGTTTGTGAATAAATGCGATAGCCCGTTTTGTGAATAAACCACGCAAAAAAAAGTAGTGCACAATTATTAAATAAATACTATGGATGCTTTCCTGTTGTAGGACGGTACGCAATGTTTAAAAAAAGATCCGGTCCGTTAGTAATTGTCAAATTATCAATTGGTGGCGCTACTGTGCCTTACCCTTCGCCTTAAATAAAATACTGGCCAAAAACCTCATAATACGCGAAAAAAACGAACACTTTGATTACGAAACTATAATAATAGTTATCGTTACATTAACAGTGCCTCAATTCTCGTAGTGAATAGCATTATCAAAGGCTGCATTGACATTAGCTAGCTTACATCACGTTGCGTTACTTTCACTTCGCTTTTAATGACAGCCATTTGGAACTGTTACATTTCTATGGAATTTCGCACGAAAGAAACGGGACAAATGTAGATAGAATGTTTACTACGGCTCCTTTGGCTTACATAGTAAGAGTAGATAGTGTTAATTAATTTCGGCATGTCATGGGGTGGAACTTTTTCAACACTTTGTCTTTTTTCAAATTGTAATTTGTTTGCAACAATATTTGCGTAAAATGATATGTAAATAATCATAAATATAGCTTGCCTAATTCTTTACTGATCTTTTAATATTTGCAATAATATTAAGATCGGATGTTGATGACGTAGTTGTCGACATTGAAAAGGGCTCCTTTGGCTTATAAAGTAAAAACAGATAGTGTTGATTAATTTCGGCGAGTTGGATTGAGCCACGATAGCATAGTTGGTAGTGCACCTGACCCTGCATGTCATGGGGTGCGGGTTCTAATCCCGCTCGTGGAATTTTTTCAACACTTAGTGTCTTTTCTTTTTTCAATGTTTAACAACGCGGTTTTCCCTCTGGTGGGCCTTGGCCGGGGTGAATATCCGGAGATCGAGACAACATTTCATACATTATTCTCATCCCAATGTAAGTAGCTGAAGCACTCATTTTTCATGGAAATCAGAAACAACGACGGTACCGCCCAGATCCGACACAATATCGAAAATATCGTTTTCGACATTGACCCGACCGGGAATCGAACCCGGGACCACAAAGTGAGCGCCGCCCAAAGTCCGGTGTGCAATGTCGTCGATAAATAATATTAAAAAAAAATGTTAAAAGGCTTATTAAAATGATAACAAGGATTAACTACACAGAAACACGATCATCTGAAGACTAACGCTTTCTATTCGGGCCGGCACCATCAAACTGCGGTTAACATCTGCGGTCGTAGTTAACGGGTGAATAATAACGTTATTAGATTTGCGGTTTTCATAATTGGTGATGTTACTCGCCTCCCGGCTTCCTGATCTGCGGCTAGTGTTGTTAAAAACTCGAGTTCTTGAATCTTTTAAGAACTAGAGTCAACTAATGACAAGTTCGAGAGTCAAGACCCTAATCATAGACTCGACACGTAAACTCATAGAGTCTACTGCTCAATACGAGTTTCCGAATACACTCGAGTTAGACTTCAGTGCTCGAGTATAATTATACTGTACGCTCGAGTCTCTTTATGTACTAGCCGGGGTCTGGTAAGGAAGTAAAAATAAATAATTATTTAGGTATTTCTAGTAAATATTTTTACTCGCACTCGACTCGGCTCTAGGATTTTTGAATCGGATTTTCTCTCTGAATCTCACCAGTGATATCGAATTATTATTAAAAGTGACGTGAAATATAATAATTTTAACATTATGTACTTACTAATTGATTATTAAGATTTCAGAGGTTCGAAGGTTCGAGAATTTTAGGTGTCAAAAATAAGTTAAATGTTTGAGGCCACCAAGCTCTGCAAAATTGTTTCGAGTGAGTCAAGTTTTTCACAACACTATCTGCAGCCTTGTTCAAACAAAGGATCTTGCGACTGAGCTGTCATATTTGACATCGTGTGCTTATAATTGCTTCTGAGTTGTGACGTACAAACTCGACTAGGAAATGTATTCAGCTGTTGAATTATGAAACGGATTTTTTTTATTGCGTTCCAGTAGTCGGCAATTTAGCTTTAAACTCATAGTTTAGTCAGTTAGTTAATTTAATTTTTATATTTTCGAATAAAATTATTTATGAAAATTTTATCGGCATTATATTGTATACTCGTATGAATTAAATAATTTCAAAGTTCAAAATTCAAAATTAGTTATGTATGTATACATATATTCGTATTTGTGTAAAAAATGTCGAATTAACGTTCTGTGATTGATTGATAATGTCTACCTATTTTGTGAGTTGAGCCGATCACACAATTTATTGGATTGCATTAGTGATAATGATTCAGTATAAAAGGATCCGTCTATCGCATTAATATCTAGTATCTTTTTACTATAATATAATAGTTTAATACGTGTGTATGTTACTGAAGACCTTCTAAACGGCTGGACCGATTTAAATGACATTTTTTGTGTGTATTTGAGTAAGTCTCTGGATGGTTTCGATTCACAATTTGACCCGTAGATGGCGCTGCAGTAGGTTTCTAGGATATATTTTTTACAACCGTAATGGGACACGGGTTCTTACTCAAGCGGACGAAGTCGAGAGCGGGCTACTAGTTAAGTATAGTTATTTAATTAATGAAAATAATTTATGTTGGCTATTTTATGAAAAACATATTCTACAGAAATTAATTTCTGTAAAGAATGTTATCAGAGTATAATATTATTTACGATCTTATAACGCCTAATAAAAAGTGAATCTTGTACATCATTCCGTTACAATAACTCAATATCAGGAATCTAAATTGGACAGATTACTGGAATACCGGACTGATCGACATATCGGATAAGTTTGCATGTCTGAATGTGCGTACGCCCATTCATTATCTATTAAGCAGCACGCAAATGTGTTATAACGTAACATGTAACATCTTTTTTCTCTTTTTGGCAGATGCAATTTTACGACGTGCGAAGGAGAGAGCATGTTACAGTCTGTTGTTAGATATTTAGACGTGTCGACGACTCGACGTGTTAGTTTTGTACTTGCACACGAGACGGGCAATGAACGCGGCGGGTTCGTTTCTTTCTATTACCTGCCTTCAGATGTTTCCAAGGAAATACAGAAATTTGCTATATAAACCTCTTTTGACTATGAAGTCATCTTTAAATGGGATAAAGCATGACTATACATACATATATATATATATATAGCATCGACTGTGGTTTATGGCCCGTTCTCCATATCCATCCATAGGGAAGGCTCGTGCCCCAGCAGTGGGGACATAAAATGAGGTGATGATGATGGTGAGTCCATCGCCTTAATCTGCGCATAAGCGTATAAATCCAAATTATAAAGCGAAAGTGTCTCGCTGTTGCTCGTATCGAGTACCGAGAACACGTACATACATCATGATTAACGTGATTATGTGTGTTTGTTTAAAGTCGTCTTTAATTCGGTGTGACGAGTGCCTTGTGATTTATGGCTGCAATACCTGAATGTATACGACAAGCGACATCGATACGTTGAATTGCGTGAAGATCTATTTATAATAAAACACATTTCACTTTTTATTATTTTTTCATTTTTTTTGTTACCTTTTTCTTTACGCAACAAAGTACTTACAAAGAAACTAGTAAAATTTTATGTATGTATTTCAAAAATTAAGGCTGGCTTACACTAAAGTGAGTGATCACGATAAGTTCTTATTATAATCATGTTATTTCAATCATCGTTCTCTCTCTTTTAGCTGCTAACTAATGAGCGTAATGGAATGATATTATGTTAAATATATTTGCCCTTAAGCTTTAGGTTAGCAATTTTAGGTGACAGTTGACGGAGTAAAACCTTTACCTATAATGACTTTATGGATACCTACAATTCGGGGGTAGTTGTTGAAAACGAAATAAGTAAAGTAGACAATTTTTTACTTATATTAGTACTGTATGACATTGTGAAAATTTAAATTGGTAACTGATGTAATTTTTGCGAACTTTTATATATATTTTTTTATTTTGTTGGATTTTTGGGTGTTGTGATTGTCCTTTATTTTTTGTGTGTTTATTTGTGGTGGAAAGTGTCCTTTTATGATAGGGCATTTTTCAATATTTTTGACGCTGTGAGGGAGAAAAGAGCTTGAGACTTGCTGAGTTTCTTGCCGGTTCTTCTCAGTACAAGCACAGATTAGGTACAAGGTCTCCCGCCCAGAATAGACTTACGAACCGATGGCATAATGACGTTCATGAGAGCTATTTGTAGCCTAAACTGAATAAATGATTTTGAATTTGAATTTGAATTTTAATTTAAAGTATACTTCATTTCCATAAACAGGCAAGAGTACTCAAGATGTACTTAAGAAGAAATTAAGGAGATCTGTCCAGTTCATACAATCTGTGGTGATTGTGTCAACTGCAGTGGTGTTTTTTTTCGAGAGAGTTTGCTGATTGGCACTGAGCATTTTCAGCTTCACGGGCTTTTTGGGGGCGGCGAGAAACTTAAAGGGTTCTTTAAGCCGTGTGAAACGAATCACCTTCAGAGGTTTTCCAAAGGGAACGGCATCACGCACTAGTGCGTGTCCCCGTGTCCTACTAGATTCTCCCGAGGGGTTCGGGTCGGATCGGGGAGCGGAACAACCCGAGGGCGCCTCTAAAGGCTCGGATCTCGGCTCGGGTTGACCGGGTTGTGTGGTTGGGGAGAAGCGCCTAGGTACAAGTCTGTACCTGGTATAGAGCGTGTGTGAACCGGCTCGTCCGTCGTACCGTTGTTCTACGAGTACGGTGTCTTGGGCCTGATCTAATGTGCATGTTTAATGTATTCTGAAAATTTGTAGTGGCATTTAGAGGATCGGGCGGGTAGCAGGTGGTGCCTGGTATGATTCGACATAAGTACCTATTTGATATCAAAGTCCTATATGGTTTTGTAAGATTGCATAGTTACCTACTTAAGTAAGTTTTGCATTGAAATATTATGTTGCTATTTCTTTAATTTTTATACCAACCTTCTAAAGCAATCATCATCTGCCTATACTAGTCCACTGCTTAAGGCGAAGGGTAAGGCACACTAGCGCCGCTAATGGATTTAATTTGATAACTGCTAAACTGGATTTTTTTTCAAACATTGCAGACCTTCCGACACTAGGCAAACATCTATTATGCACTACTTTTAGGTTTGTTTTTGTATTCATTCGCTAACACCAAAAGAGGCAATTGTTTGTGAATAAATGCGATAGCCCGTTTTGTGAATAAACCACGCAACAAAAAGTAGTGCACAATTATTAAATAAATACTGTGGATGCTTTCCTGTTATCGGACGGTACGCAATGTTTAAAAAAAGATCCGGTCTGTTAATAATTTTCAAATTATCAATTGGAGGCGCTAGTGTGCCTTACCCTTCGCCTTAAGCAATATTTATAAAATATTACCCAAACCGTCGAAAAAATTTCAAACCAAAAATTCAAGCCATTCTATTCGTTTTATCTTAATTTTATTGTCTCTGGATCTTAATAGTCTAACAGAAAACAAAAATATGTAGTACATGTAACTGAGACTGAGCTGTGTAATGATTGGGTGTATTGTAAGTTCACTGTTGTATTGAAGGAATAAATAAATAAATTATGAAGTGTCTAAATCATGTAAAGCTTTGACAGGTAGGTGGGTGTGTAACTAATTCCACGCAGGTTCAAAAGTGTATGTTATTAATATTCATGTCAATGAGTCAAGTGCCAAGATCGTGGGTAGGTAGTTCAAGTATTGTTGTTCCCACGACTATAATAATAATACATTAAGTTTAATGTTTGTTGTTACATTGAACTGCACCCAATGTCTTGAAGACTAAGTAATGGCTTAGATTATTACATAATTTTAATTCTTCTTCTTCAGCCTGTCGCAACCCAGTGCAGTGCGTGGACCTCTCCCTTTGCACGCCATCTCTCTCTTTTGGCAGCCATACCAAACCAGCTCTTTCCAGCGACTCTATCTAAATCGTCTCTCCATCGAGCCGATTGCCGACCTACATACGTTTCTATGTTTAGTTCTTGGTCGCCTTGTTAGGACCTTGTGTGACCATCGTCCGTCGTTACATCTGCAGACATGTCCCGTCCAACTCCACTTCATGATGCTTATGCGATTGTTACAGAATGAATACTTTTTATTAATTTATAATTTGTTTTTTAGTTTAACTTTTTCTTTTTGATTTGTCTTTTTCAATCATTTTGCATGCGCTTGCTTGCCATTAGATAAGGTAAGGTTAAAGGTACACCCTTTCTATTTTGTAGATGAAGATGGGACTATTTAGTGGGAGAGAGTTTATTTATTATTTTATAATAATAATAATAATTCTATTAATATTGTTTTCTAAAAAACACGCGGTAAATATTTAAAAAAATACAAAAACGTAAAAGTCATCTACGACACCCATTATTAATGAAACCGATCATGTCAATTATTGTTTATTGGAGTTAAAACGCCATTCTTCATCCTGTTGCATGCAAAAATATTCACTTAATGAACAGCGACAAATTAATGCGAATAATTGCAAGAAAACTGCATAATTAGATGAATTTAGCACTGCCTGCAAAGCGATTTATGAGGCTGCATCATGATTCCAATGTTTAGGGATTTGTGGATGTGAAGATTTACACTGTTTTTCAATTATTTAAAAATAAAAAACTTATTACTTGTAGTGATGACTTGATTTCAATGAAGCCTTTGCCCAGCAGTGGGACAGTTAGGCTGTTTACTTTACTCTATATAGGAACATAAAATACATAAAGCATAGATTTGCTGTTATTGTAATTCTACTACTTATATACTTACAACGGTTTGTTTTATTGTCCTTCGTCAGATTTATGTAATTAAAGTTTCCTAGATAATCCGTACATAATGCAAAAACGCTTGCATCGATAATACGATTATAAAAAAGTTACGTTATAACATAAACCAAGTTAGTAATTTCGCTTTAAAAACAAGTAAGTTTTTCAATTCAAAACAATTTCAATTCTACGCTTACTTACGTTAAAAAGCTAGGACGATATGATGTCACCATATCATTAAACGCCTATAAAGGAGGCTTTGAAGATTGGCACTTTAGGTTGCTTTTCCACCAGACCTGTGCGAGGTAGCTAAGCGGTGTGCGAGTAAAAAATCCACCAATAAGATCACTCTATTTTACATGGGGAGTACTCTTATAGGTGATTTTTTTACTAGCTATCTCGCACAGTTTTAATGGAAGCTTAAATAAGTAAGTAGGCTTTGCAGGCTGGCACTTGTTAGATAACGAGTTCCATTTCGCAATTATATGCACCTCCTTACATAGAGAAATGTAATCAACTCAACTTATAAGATTTTCTTATTCAAACAGAAAACTTACTGTGACCACAGATTATACGTCAAGGCATCCGTTTGGCGTAATAATACGTTGTCCTGGAGTTACCGAAGCATTGGTTTCTCTGTAGATTAGTGCTAACTAGATGCACCTTAGTACTGGTATCATTGCGCCCTGTTGTCGCACATCAGCTGAGAGCTGAACTACTCGTAAATAACATAAACAACAAGAGTACACAACCTATTTTTTACGCATTTTATTTTTGCTCACACACTCGACACTCACTCACATATGTATGTACCCACTACTGGGGCACAAAAAAAAATCCAATGTTAACTTTATCGAGGACATTTTATGGATTATTTATTATAGAGACATTTGGAAGTTTGCTGATAGTCACCGATCAGGGTATCCTTTAGAAAGTGTCAGCAGAAAAATATTATGTATTTTTTAACCGTGTCATGAACAATGAAATGTAAAAGTGATGTATACTTTGTTGTTACTTTTAAATAAATTCTTCTTTATTTCTATTTCGCCAATATCACGTTTTAATTCACGTTCAATATCAAAGTTTAACGAATGTCATGTTTTTATTTCAGTAAGGTAAACTCATTAACTTTCTTTGCAAATTCACAAGCCTTCCCTATGGATGGATATAGAAAACGGGTCATAAACCACAACGCGGGCCCAGTGCGGATTGGTGGTTGTTAATTACCAACCAAGGGACCAACGGTTTGACGTGCCTTCCGAAGCACGGAGGAGCTCGAGATGTCTTAAGCCACCCATCCGATGACCGACCTTTGCGAAAGTTGCTTAACCTCAGCACTCGCAGACCAGGCGCGTTAACCACTGCGCCAACGAGCTCCTCGATGATATAATAAAAACTAAAACTTGTTTTTCCCAAACATATTAAAAAGACTTTTGGCACCTTGGCATTTTATTAGCGACTTTTTTTTATATTTATATAAAAAACTAAAAACAGAGTTCATTGGCATCTAGCGGTTTCCGGCATTAGTATGTTAAACATAGACGCACTTAGAATTTGCATAAAAATAAAAATATGAGTCTGAGACCATGGCGGCCGCTATAAAATCTATACATTAGCAATAAATAATAACAGTTGTTTTGTACATAAATAAAACTCCTATTCATGGACTTTATAAAACAATTTTCATGGTAATTAATGTTTATTAATTTTTATTAATAAAAAGCATACGTGATCGAACTCGATCAAACCTTACGACGTATAAAAACATTAGATAACCTATTAATATGATATAGAAGTTTAGTGAACGCGCTCGGTTTGCCTTTCGCAAAGGCCAGTCATCAGATGGGTGACCAAAAATGTATCAATCTCGAGCTCCTCAGTGCTTCGGGCACGTAAAGCCGTTGATCCCCAACGTTGATGGTCAATACACGAGATAAATATCTCAAATAGGATAAAATAACCTTAATATCTCAAATAGGATAAAATAATCTATTTATTACAGTGAACTGGTTGTGGTAACACCAGAAATCGTGTATAAAAAAACAGAAGAAAACAAAATGACAAAGTACATATCCTACAACCAATAAAATTGTTATTTGTGTAATACCAGAAAAACAGAGTACAAACAAGACTGTATCAATGACATTATAGACACTTGAATGATCGTTAAGTGGCTAGACGGTTTTACGCAAAAAGTCTCTACTATTTTCTTACTAAACGGGGAAGGAAGCGCATGGCATTCACCTTACATGAAGATATTTACGACGAGTATATTGTCATAAGGTCACTTATACTCTTATATAGGTGCATAAGTAACAATAAGACGGAGCTTGATGGAACAGTGGTTAACGCGTTCCGTCTGCGAATGCTGAGGTTAAGCAACTTTCGCAAAGGCCGGTCACTGGATGGGTGACCAAAAATTTATCATCTCGAGCTCCTCCGTACTTCGGAAGGCACGTAAAGCTGTTCGTCCCGGCTGCATTAGCAGTCGTTAACAACTACCAAACCGCACTGGGCCCGCGTGGTGGTTTATGGTATAAATCATACATCCTGTCAGCTCCCTGTCAGCCTCAATCACGCTGGCAAAGCGCCTCTGTACAACAACAACCCATATCATTTCACTTTTATAGTGACAAAATCAATCAAAAATATCCAAAAAAATTGGTTTCAATACAAATACTGAGTATTCAAGCATTCTGTTTATTAATTTTGTTTTGTCATATAGCATTATTTTGGTATGTACATAATATTATGAAGCTCCTCTACTTTTCGCGGCCATAGTAAACGCGCTTTTGTTCATTTCATTTTCTAACAAGGTAACCGTGCGAAATGCTCCAACAATGAACAAAGAATCAATGAAAATCACAATCGCAACACAATGATAGGTGAAAGACCGAATAATATTATTCATCCGTTGGGTAACAACGAAAGTACTATAGCACTACAATAAAAACAACGATATTTATAAAGATAGACGTGCAAACCGAGTTGTATTTGAATTAACAATCGAAATGGTACATTTTAACTTAGCTTATAAATAATTTTATTAAAAAAATAATTCATCCGTAGGAAACATCAAAAATGTAAATATTTATAAATATTTTTTTTTTAATTTATCAAGTTATTTATTTATGGACCATCATAATCATAAATCATAAACTATTAGATACATATAACCTAATACTCATTTATTAACATAACAATACATTTATACCTAAATCTAACACTGACACATCTAAATAAAACAGACATACCTAAATCTGACACATCTAAATAAAACAGCTGTTTCTATGCTTTATATTGAACCTAACTAATTACTAAATATAATAAAATTAAAAAATAAAATATACTTAAATAAAAGGGCTTTAATGTTATAATATGACGACATTTCACTCCAATGAAAGTAACAATATTTATAAAGATAACCGTTAAAAAACAGTTCTAAGTTAATTAATTATCAATCTACAACGATTAAACAATTATTAATATGTAACTTTGTTCATAATATGTTGGGTAACATCAAAACTACTTTAGCAATCCAATAAAAATAACGATATCAATAAAAATAACAAAACAAAAAAAACTAATAATTATGTAATAATTGTATTCATCCGTTAGGTGAAGTACAAAAAAACGCAATCCAATAAAAGTAACGATATTTATAAAGGTAACCGTTAAAAGAGTTGTTAATTAATTGCTAATCGATTTGTTATCAATAAAAAAAATTACCAGTTTTCGACCAATAGACACAAACCATTCTGCCTCATGTAAAACTAAAAAACAGAATTGAGAAAATAAGCAATAGTCTCCGCAAGAATAAACTTATTTGTCACAACCGTGACATGTATTAAAAACAATAATGAAACATAACTAACTACATTAAAGCAAAAAAAAAATTAAGATAACTTGACTAAAGACAAAATAAAACCTATAAATAAAAAATGTCCTCCAGCTGTGGGCTCATGGGAACGGTCCCAAGAATCTATACCTAATATTCTTATTTATTTTAATATTTTTTTATATCTTATATTTCAACTAGCTGACCGGCGACTTCGTATCGCTTTGACAGTTTCCATTACAACAAAACAAACAAATCATTCGTCCACTTTAAGAACACCCGTATCCCATGATAGACCCTATAGTAGCGCCACCTACCGGGTCCAATTGTGAATCTAAACCATTCTCGAATCCACTTGAACACACACAGAAAATTTCACCAAATCGGTCCAGCCGTTTAGAAGGAGTTCAATAACATACACACGCACAGAGGATTTTTATCAAAGGTAGCGCTTCACTCAGTAATTTTTTACGATATTTGTTGTTAAATGGATCGTGATGATAATCACCTAGACAAAGACCAAGGCCAATCAAAATAACAACCGTCACAAACATTTTCTGAGCAATGGTGTGGTGAGAGCGTGGAACAAGCTCCCGGAAGAAGTGGTCTCAGCCCAAAACTTAAACCAATTTAAAAACAGACTCGACAAATATATTCTCAATAAAATAGAATAAAAGATAAGACCGGTGGTGTATAGCAGAATACAGGCACTTATCAGTTGTTTCAACAACCTGCCTGATAATTAAAAGGCTCTCGCTTGATGGTTGGTTCAAGGGTCAGATTCAGAAAGCAGTACTGCTTGACACGGCACGTATTGTCAGGAGGTTCCTCACTCTGCAGCCCTGATCATCGGTACCTTGGGCTCTGCCCCGCTGCTGGTGGTACTTTAGGATTAGGTTTTTATAACGTTTTATTGTTTTTATATTAAAACATTGTAAAAATCTAGTTTTAAGAAAAAAAAAAATAAAGGAGATAATAATAGTAAAATAATCTTATGAATTTATGTGCATATTATTATCTAATTTAAAATAACTATAGATATTATCTATAAGTACCTTTTTTCAATTGTTAATAAAGTACATTTATACTTAAAAAATTATATATTGTTTGGTTTTATTAAGAAATCTTTCAGAGTATTGTTCGCATTCCACAATAAGCAAACAGTAAATACCCAAACAGATTTTGGGTTCCACACTTTCAAAACTCTAGGTAGACATCGTAAATACACATTTATAACACTATGAATATGCCAGTTCTATCAAATATTAAACCAGATTAAGGCAGTAAACGTTCGTCGAACCGGACCTAACATGAAACCATAAATTTTAAACTGCCGATATATTAAAATACATAACAGTTCCACTTAGAATTGATGATCCGAAATAACACATAAAATTGTAATTTCCATGTTTAGATAAGACATGAAGTATTTTTAGCATTTCTAGCAATACGGCGTACTGGTATAATGGTAATGAACCTGCCTACTACTATAGAAGGTCCGGGTTCTATTTGGCGGACCTTGTAGCAAGCCTACACAGCACAAAGTAAGGAGACTTCAGAAAGTAAGCTTCATATAGACGCGGTCGAGTAACACATAGACAACCTTTTACGGACATGAAATCTCGCATTACGTACGCTCGGACTGTTCCAAGCTGTTCCTTTGTACTGTTATTTTGTGCACACAGTCTCTAGTTCATTGATGTCATAACGATTGCGAACAGACAAAAAAATGATAGTTGCGAAAAGTCAGTCTTGTTTTTGACATATCAGCAGAAACTATCAATCTCGATTAAACTTTGTTCTACATCAGGTACGGTAAATAAACAAAAAACAAACGGTAAAAAAACAGGTAAATATTTTACGGGTAAGCACAGTGCCTTGATCTCACCATATGTTAAGTGATGATAAGGCCAATTGGTGGAAGTGCACTTCACCTGAAATCCTCAACTAGTGAGGTACTGGTTATCTTATCTCTGCTGCCGAAACACAACAATGCTACAAACATTGATGTTATGGTGACATATCAAGACATTTATATAGTGGAACACTCACGTAATCAGCCAGACTCTTCATGCCATAGGGGAACCGCTCGCGATCAGGCACCAGCTTGCCGCGCGCGTCTCGCTCACGCTCTGGCCAGCAGTCATCGACGTTTATGTACTCGTAGCCAGCTGCTGCGTAACCCTCCGATACCAGGATGTCGGTCATAGTCCGGAATAATCGGTCACTGGAAAGGTACAGACCATGTTAGATATTTACGCGATTGCTCCGCTTGTGTCTAAAGTCGTTTACTGATGAAGTTTCGTAAGGTTAGGTTCTTAAAAGATATTTTGATACAGACAAGTTCGTGAGGGTTATAGTTTCTCTCTCACAATGAAAGCACGTGCACGGTCACGACACGGCACAAACGATAGATATTTGGAAAAGGGTCCATGTAAAAAATGACATCAATGTAAAGTAAAGTTCTACTGTGGGAGACTTTTACAATTTTTTCAAGAAGGTTTTAAATCTTGTACGAAACAGCGTTTGTTTCGCAATTTCGTTTGTATGGTCCCGTTGATGAGTTGTTCTTTCCCCTTTCGGGATTAAATACCATCACCTACAGCAAAATACATAATACGAGCGTAACAATTACTTGAAAATATTTGACCGGCCTCGATTCCCGGTTATAAAATTGCTATCGACGACATGGTCCCATAAAACAAAATTCCATATCTCTTATAGATTTTTTCATACTGATGCATTTGGGCTGATCATGGTGTAAATGTTTCGTTTACATACATGATTACACGCGTCATTATAGCAGTAAGTATCATTGCCTGGTCTGTGTGCCAACAGACTGAAGCAACGGCAACTCATAAAAAGTAGGCAATAAAAAACATTTTCACTCACCTAATACAATTCTCGGGATCATTCTTACAGTCTGTGTTACATCTAAACCTTTCCCACGCGAGCCACCCCATCGGGGGGGTCAACGCCAGCCCATTGTCCAGCCCCGAGATCTTGCCCAGCAAACACAACACAGCACATACAGTCCACAGCCCACATGACCTCCAAGATGCCATCACAACTTCTACGAAGACGACGAACCAAATGCTATCTTTCTAAAGATCCTATCCTCATAGTTTATTTTTACACTGATGGATTTCACTGCACCGAAAGCTGGGAAAACGCGAGCGATTAATACTTTGTTAGTCAGTAGTTGATACGACTGTCAGACAGACAATGTCATCTGACGTTTAGAGGTCCAGGAGGAAAGAGGTTGGTAAAGATCATGAAACCGGGCCGCAGCATCAGTTGTTATCTGAAACAAGAGAGAACCATTATTAATAAGGGCCTAACTTACGAAATAAACGTAATTAATCACTATGATGAATATGAAAAAACATGGTAAAACGTTTTCCATGTTAATTTTTTTCTGTTTTTTTTAAGTGACTTCTTTGTGTATGTGTCGTGTATTACCAATAAATGTTTATTCATCCATTCATTCATTCAAATACTCGTATACGTTTTATCAAAGATTTGTTTGTGTCAATCTCTTGTATTTTAATGCTATCTGATTTCATCATCATCATCATCAGCTCATTTTATGTCCCCACTGCTGGGGCACGAGCCTTCCCTATGGATGGATAGGGAGAATAGGCCATAAAACACCACGCAGGCCCAGTGCGGATTGGTGGTTGTTAACGACTGCTAATGTAGCCGGGAATAACGGCTTCACGTGCCTTCCGAAGCACGGAGGCACGTAAAGTTATCTGAATTATCTGGTCTTAAATAGTTCAATGGAAAAAGGTTTTGGTTTACCGGTATCGTTGATGATAAATTGATTTAAAGGAATTTTTAAAGAAATGTGTGGTTGAAAAGGTAAAAAATGTATGTATTTTCTATTTTGAGTCTGATGGTTTATAACAGAAGTGTTAAACGTTATTTTTGAATGACACATAAGGTCATTAGCTCAATCGCGAAAACAAAGCCTTCATTATAGCTTACGACACAATGATTCACAAAGGACTTAGCTTATGTGCTATAATTAAGTCTATCAAGTAGATCTAGGGGTCATCTTGACGTATCTATTACGAAGTATTACCAGTTGTTAACGATGATTATGCAAAACACTGATTAAGTTTATGCATTGAAAGTGTGTCATTCATAATGATAACACAGTATGTGTAATTTAGTAACACACCGTTGCCAACTCAAATTGGATGACTTAACATAATATGTTCTTACTACTTGTGTACTCGTATTAAAAAACGTTTTTAATGTCAAATCAATTTAATACTGACTTATAGTTTTGAGAAATCTAAAGAAACCTAAAAAAAAATTAGTAAATATGTGTTTATTTAATGTTCAAATAATAAGCAAATTTTTTTGCGAACAAATTACAAAAACACTAATGGATGAATGAATGGGCGCCTTTGGCTTTCAAAGTAAAAAGTGTTAAATAATTTCGGCGGGCTGGTTAGAACCACGATAGCTCAATTGGAAGAGCACCTGACCACCTGCACCCTTCTGACATACCGATGTCGGAAGGGTGCAGGTTCAAATCCTGCTCGTGGAAATGTTTTCAACATTTGTGTTTTTATGTGTTTTTTTGGTTAGACATTCAGATACTTGTGGCTTTTGAATAAAGAAAATAACATAACAATTGGGTACTTAATGTATATACGCTTGTACATCAACCTATTGAGAAAATGTGACAGTTTCACACTAATATTATAAATGCGAAAGTTGTGTGTCTATATATTTGTTGCTTCTTTACGCTGCAACGGATGGATGGATTTGGATGAAATTCGGCATACAGATAGTTTATAACCAGGATTAACACATAGGATAGTTTTTATCCTGATATTCCTATGGGAATGAAACTCATACCTTTTCTCTATATTTGGTTCCACAATTTACTACTTAGGCCTTGGATTTGATGTTGGGAATAGAACCTATTTGTTAGTTTTTTATACGTTTTTATTGAAATTTTAAAAGACTTTTGAAACTGTGTAAGTAAGCGGTACGAACTCAGAACAATAACTAAAGCTAATTATTCTGAGGGTACCAATGGTATATAATATCACTGGAGGGTACGAAGTCCGCCGGGTCCACTAGTTGTTTTTTAATATTACTAGCTGACCCGGTGGACTTCGTACCGCTTTGACAGTTTCCATCAATGATAAAAAGTCATTGGTTTCCATCATTGAGTTAAATATATATATCAATGGTTTCCATGACAACAAAACAAAAAAATCATTTTGTATTGGAAAATTAAATTGTCGTTTTTAGTATTTTATATATATATTTTTAATATAGCCTATGTTACTCAACGTTAATGTAGCATTCTTTCATTATTAGAATAATGAAAGAATTTTTTAAATCGGTCCAGTAGTTTTTGAGTTTATTCGTTACAAACACACATACATACATACATACATACATACATACAAAAATACTTCCTCTTTATAATATTAGTATAGATATAGATTGGTCCATAATATTATGGGCATAGCATCCTATTGAAAATGCACATAGCTCATATTTTATTATGTTTGGGTGTAATGTTTTTCAGGTGGCAAACTTGCGTAAATGATGTACACTTTGTATTCATTAGGTATTCAATTATTATATTTTACTTTTACGGATCTACTCACGTTTATTGCACACATTAATTTAATTGTATGTATATCCTGACGCTTCGAACACTTTGCTGGCTGGGCAAGGCTAAGACACAAAATGAGGAGAGAGTCTCCTTATTTTGTGGCTAAGAGCTTCGCCGTTTTAAAACAAAAGAAATGCTCAATGTTGACACAGCAACAACAAATTCGTGTACCTCTAGCAATTGGTCAGTGAACCAAATGAGAGTTCTAACAATAGTTATAAGCAAATCCACGTGACACACAGTAATAAAAAAAACACAAATCATCAGCTAGTAATTAACCAGCGGTCGCAATCACTAGCCAGGTTGTAATCAACAATTGTCAGATGAGGATAATCATTGGGAATTGTATTATATGTAATCTCATTTATCATTGTCATGTTTCATTACATACTACAATCGACATAAATCGATTTAGTTAAGTCTATTTCTGAATCCTTTAGGGTAAATATTAGAGTATCTAAGTTTTCAAACGATATCAGCAATGTGTCAAAAAAGTCATTGTTTGGAGGATATACTTACCTCTTTGCACAGAATAAGGAATTATATTTCCTTATTCTGTGCTTTTTGTATCAGAAATGATAAGTCAAGGCTCTTAGTTATTGTTGTGAGAGTCAAGGTACAGTAAATGTCAACTTTTTACAGCTTTTACGAATAAATCAGCGTAAATTGTTTAATGTCAAAACATACTATCTAATCGCATAACAAAGTTTGTAGCTACACAACGTTTTATTCCGATGTTGGCACATTTTTACGAATATTTTATTTTATTTTAAGCTTTAAATTCTACAATTTATGTAATCAGGCGTTTCTTTACGGATATCTATAAAAGGAGGTTCTCAAACATCAATTAATTATTAAGTAAGGGCTGATTTTTCAATCGTCAGCTAAAGTTTATTCATTAAATAATTTTGACATAATGACAAATTCTCTTTAGATAATATGTCACAATGAGAATGGTATTCGTTTTTTTTTCCTTTTGTTGATGGCTTCGTGCGATTAGCACATTTAGTCAGTGTCAAAGTAATATTTCTAACAAGTAATACATAAATAAACAATATTTCTTTTCTGTATGATGATGACGATGATGATGAATGATAATAGAAATGAGAAGTGAGAAATGATATACCCCCCAACCCCTCGAGTATCGTAATAGTAAAGATGTGGGGCTTTACTAAGTCCTCGGGCGGACTTCTTGAGAGAATTTGAAAAGCGACGTTCACTCACGAACATTTAACGGTTAATAATCCACCATTATTTCACATAATTATTAGACATAGCACAAATTTAAGAAAATAAAACAAAACCGCAGACATGACTGTTCACTTTCCCGCCAAGAAGTCCGTTATTCGTTGGATAAAACGTATCTAGTTTGAAAAGACTATAAAAATATTTATTTATTTATATATCTATGGTATACAAAAATACAATTAAAATGTGTATTTGTAATGCAAGCTGCATCCAAGCTTATTAAACAAACGAATCAGGTACCTACCGGTATTAACGCTACATATTTGTTTAAATTCTACGTTAATTATTCCGGAGTTACAATTAAGTTATTACCTACCTATTTACCTAGCAGTTACCAGTAAAGAATATTCATATTTTTGTAAAGAAACATTTCTTTTGCATGTCTTATAATAGGTGTAACGATTAAGATCGTGTGATGCCAATCACTAATTTACTAAAACCTTTGTTAATCTTTATCGCGTTACTTTCGTTCGGCGACTAGTCAGTGTTACCAGCTCTTTGTTACCGTAATCTCTTATGCCATCGCCTTTTTAATCATACCAATTGTATTGTCTCTAATATGTGATAGTATAATATTCTTATCTTGAATACCTATTCTGTATATAGGTACTTTTAAACTTTCGCGTTCAATTACAAGTTATCTAAACATTATATTACTATTTATATTATTTTGAATTTTGCGTTCACAATTCTTTAAATAGTTACAAGATAAAATTTTACTAGAAAAAATCAACCAGCCTCAGGGAGCTCAATTCCCACTCGAGTTTCCTGAGAATGGTTGATTTTTTCTAGTAGAATTTTATCTTGTAATTATCAATATAATACTAGTAATAATTCTATCAATATAATAATAGTAGCAATCTACTACTACATAACGGACCAGAATGTACACTTAATTTGCAAATAAAGAATTTGAACTTGAACTCTATATACTACTATATACATCTGTAGGCTCTGTCTGTACATGCAATTTTTTTTACAAATTTTGGGTAAAAAATATTCGTTTTATGACTCCCTGATACCAATTCACGATTTTTGAAATATTTGTTTGGCCGTCTGTGTACGTCCTCTTATTACTCAAGAACGGCTTGACCGATCTTGATGAAAATTTGTATGTAGTAAGAATATGAGATTGTGCAAATGATAGGTTATATACTTAATAATATCGGTAAACCTAATAATTATTTTATTTAGCATGAATTGAATCATTATTTTCGCACAGCGAAGCAACGGGTGACGGCTAGTTACCAACCTATATAATGTAGCTGCTAGCTTTGCCGAATATAAAAAAAAATAATACAAATTAGATAAGGCCAGTGCAACTCGTCTGAAACGTCAGGTACCTACTGGCAATATTCGACGCTATCAGCCCAGTGTTCGACAAAGTTTTAACATAGATTTGGATTTAAACGGGACGATAGCTAGGAAACAGGTGGTATATATCAATTGTTTCTGAATACTAAAATTAGTTGCTGACCCTTAGTTTTAATGATGAAAGGTAAACAATATTCATATCTGGTTCCTGTCAAATACTAGTGCCTTAAATATATTTACGTAGATCGTGTTCATGTTTTATATTTTTACCATTGAAAATGGTTATCAGATGCAAATCGCCTGAGACGTATTTTTGGCCATAGCTCCGAGGATTTTGGTAAAATCGAGATGGAAATAGTATCAAAAGTAGAGGAATTTATCGAGACACGTATGAGCGTTTGAATTTTGAAAATCGGCTGGAAACTTTTTTGGAATTATGAAAAATGTAAAAAAAAACGGGTTTTTTGGGGGGTGTTTGTATACTAAATTGTAGATATTTAAAAAAAACCGGCTAAAAATAAAAGAAAGAAAAGAAAGAAAAGATGAAAAAAAGGGTACTAGGGTATTAGTTTAGCTACAAAATGGCGAAAAAATTTGAAAATCGGTTAATAATTGTGATTGAGATTTGGTATCGTAGAAAAACGGGTATTTCCGTATATAACGGATGCAGACGAGAAGTCCATTCAAGATGGAATTTTGGAAATCGGTTAACAAATTAAAAAAATGTGTTATTTAAAATAAAATGTTTTTTTTTCGTAAATTGTTGTATTTATTTTCAATGCTCCGATTTTTGCGGGGACTGCAAAATCTGTGAATTTTTTATTCTACGTCAGGGAAGCCTATTGGCCTTCATTTCACCTAATGGTAAGCGACGGTAAGGCCAAAGGTAAAAGGTTGGTAGCCAGTTGGGACTTGAATAAGCCCTGTCCCATTTCTGAACAAAGACCTCCCCCACACTGCAGTGAAGACATTGCTACAAATAAGTAGGTATAAGCTGAATCACCAAATGCGGATTGGTTTCTGCGATTTTTTTTACTCAAATCATAAAGCCTATTTTAACAAAGAACAAGAACTGACGTGCAAGCAAAGTGTCGTGCATAAGTAACGTAATCGGTTATTCCATGAATTAACCTTTCATAATGACCGACCATACAAATTGTATGAGAATAATTCTAGGGCTCCATGTTAACGGTAATAATTGGTAATGACTATGATTTAGTTAGAATCGGACAATTGGTGTTGTGGACGATACAAAAAGCTGGTATAATTTTGCAATTTGAAATAAATGGAAAGGAAAATTAGCCGTATCCTGTTGTATGACTTAATATACCTACATGAGTGACGCTTCGTCATGCATATCAGTTTATCATGTCCATCTTA
The DNA here is from genome assembly GCA_963082485.1 of Eudonia mercurella. Classification (NCBI taxonomy): domain Eukaryota; kingdom Metazoa; phylum Arthropoda; class Insecta; order Lepidoptera; family Crambidae; genus Eudonia; species Eudonia mercurella. The sequence goes on from OY720040.1 coordinate 5,210,899, forward strand.
ATAAATTGCTTTGTGAACTAATCAATAACTTAATGATGCTAGTATATCGCTCGAATTATGAGTTATGAACTTGTTAGCCTACAATTGTAGGATATATTAAATTTACCAATAGATTCAAATTTAAAAAAAATATATAAATTTAGCATTTAAAGAAAACACTGTTCAGTAAATAATTTCAAATGATTTAAAATTGTTCATATAATTAAAAAAAAATCGTACTATTTTGTTAAATAAAAGCTATTTTTTAGTTATAATATTTATTGCAAGCTTGTTGTTGTATAGAGATGACTTGTAATTTTTTTATATTTACGGGTTGGCACAGTGCCTTGGTGCCATTGGTAGAAGTGCACTTCACCCGGGATCCTCAACTAGTGAGGCACTGGCTATCTTATCTCTAGCTGCCGGAACACAACATTACTACAAACATTGCAGTTATGGCGACAAAAATTTTATTAGACCAATTAACTATATATTTTTACATACATACTTTTTAGTATCATTCAGTTCAATGCATCCACAGATTTGAATAAGAAGATCGCGTGTCTCTCAGCTCGTAACGGTGAAAATCACGGAGTTATTTGGTGTACTAATCAAATATTCAAAAAAACGGTAATGTTGCCGCGTTAAAAAACAAGTTAGCGAGTCAATAATATTCAATTCTTATGCACGATACACTTACCTAATCTTAGCGTATTGGAATTGTATTAACTAATAACGTTTCGCCGGTATCACATTCCCACATAAACACTAGCACATGGGATATAGGGTTATTACCCACCACTCTGGCCCAATGCAAGTTGGTGATTTTAACCCTTCTCGCGCCGTAGGTATAATTAGAGGGCCCCCTTATGCACTACCGGTAGTGCATATGGCGCGCGAGGACCGACTTGGCAGCCGTAAGATGGCTCTTGCGAGAACAACCATTACCAACAACTTAAGTTGTTTTCCGAAGCACGGGAGAGCTTGAGATAAATCTAATTCGGTTACCCATCTGGTAATCGGTATTACGAAAGTTGCTTAACTTGCGAGATCGCAACCCTAACCCTTTGTCGCTAGGGGATTGCTGATCACCCTAAAGTAGAATTATCAATATTATTAGGTAATTTAATCAAAATAGTTAATAAGTAGAATTTAAAATAATTTTAACTTTACATTTTATTGTATACCTATGATTGTTTTTTTTTATTACTGGTAGTTATTATATTATTATTAGACATAATTGTTTTACTTACAAAATCTATTTAAATTTAACGAGATTCCTTATGATTTATATATTTTTACTGTGTTAGAAATTAGTTTTTTGTTATTTTTAACGGTACGTATGCCTTGATGACCTAAAACCATATTAGGATACTAATAAATTTTCTTTGTTATGTAGATGCATATTATTGTTTTTCTTTCACACGACAATAAATAAATGCTTTTATTATTATTTCTAAGTGTGTTTTTTTTTCTTAGTTAAAACCCGGTTTTCTTTATAATTACGGGTACAAACCAAATAATTACAGGGTGTGTTGTGTTGTATGCTTTTATTAAAATGTACGTAGGTACTTATATATCATTATCTCTCCATCAAAGTCAAAGAAACTTAAAAGTAATCCCATCAAATTCACTTTCACTCTTTAGTGACAGACGGTACACCAATTGAACAGATCAATAAACGGATCGTGTTTTAAAGAAAGGCATGTGATTTACTTAGCCACGTGCTGGCAGCCGTGCCGAATTATCCATTAAGGCGAAGAGTAAGGCACACCAACGCCGCTAATGGATTTAATTTGATAACTGCTAAACTGGATTTTTTTTCAAACATTGCGGACCTTCCAACACTAGGCAAACATCTATTATTTAATCATTGTGCACTACTTTTAGGTTTGTTTTTGTATTAATTCGCAAACACCAAAAGTGGCCATTTTTGTGAATAAACCACGCAACAAAAAGTAGTGCACAAATATTAAATAAATACTATGGATGCTTTCTTAATGTCGGACGGTACGCAATGTTTAAAAAAGATCCGGTCTATTAGTAATTGTCAAATTATCAATTGGTGGCGCTAGTGTGCCTTACCCTTCGCCTTAAGCTGTCCTGCGTCTTTACGTAACGGTTATGTTGACAACTGGACCAAACAACTAGAGCTGTTACGACCGATACCTGAAATCTGTTGATAAATGCGATTTAATGTTGGTTGGGTTGGGACGAGGAGCTCGATGGCGCAGCGGCTAGCGCGTTCGGCTTGCGATCTTGCCCGCTAAGCAACTTTCGCAATGCCGGGTCGCCTGATGGGTGACCAATTAAAAACATCTCGAGCTCCTCCGTGCTTCGGAAGGCACGTTAAGCCGTTGGTCCCGGTTGTTGTCGTAAGATGGCAGTCGTTAAAACCCACCAACCCGCATTGGGCCAGCGTGGTGGGTTATGGCCCAATACCCCCACGTGCTACTGATCATGTGGGAGGCCTGTGCCCAGCAGTGGGACGTTTATAGGCTGATGATGAATGTTGGGCTAAGTAAAGGACTTAATGGCAGTGTTTTCGTATCTATTTATAATTGTTTTGCTAACATAACTTAGGGACGGGGTGTTCGACATGAACCAATGATCGACATTTCTCCTTTAATAATTGATTAATAATGAGAAACTGATTTTAATCTTTGAAACACTTATAATCCCGTACTATTATAACGAAAACTTTTGTTACTTTTTGTCAACAAAAACAATGTTGAACACCGGGCTTAAAGAGTAGGAACTCGATGGCGCAGTGGCTAAAGCTTCCGGTCTGCGCTATGCTCGTGCCTCAGCAATGGGGACATCAAATGAGCTGGTGATGATGATGATGATGTTGTTGTTGATGATGATGATGATGATGATGATGATGATGATGATGATGATGATGATGATGATTTGAATCGGAATCGTTTTAGGTAAGTGTTAGTGAGCTGCAGTGGTCGCTCTCTATAAAGCTACTCTAAACTATTCTTCGCTGTCACAGTAAAAAAGACGTGTTTTGCTTTTTTAAACAAATAAACCTACTTTTTGTGTAATAGACGAGTTTTGTATCAACTGCATTAATAGTGAGGTTTCAAGATATTGTAATATAGGTCATGCGACCGGTTCCACTTGGCTCATAGCAGCATGTAATATTGAAGTTAAAACAGTATCTATTAATTTGGAATAAGGTCGTTTTATCAATAAAGCTTTACATAAAATAAAATAAATAAATAAAAATTCTTTATTTACCTTTTAAAATTAAACTATAACAATATTTACCTGGAGTCCCCTTTTAAACATAAAAATGTCTGTTGTAGAGGACTCCGCTCCTCCTTATAAAACAGTTTATCTAAAATGTATTTTATATTTACAGCAGTATATAAACATAAAGGAAACATAAAAAACAAAGAAAAAAGAAAAAACATTCTTTTACAATAATTATTGTCAGACAGATTAAGGATCATAATATTAAACTAAGTATTCCTGAACAAAGGTATTATTATGACTTTTTAGCTATTATGTAGTGTGTGTGTGTGGGGGGGGGGGCGTGTGTGTGTGCGTGTTTGTGTGTGTGTGTGTGTGGGGGTGTGTTTGTGTGTGTGTGTGTGTGTGTGGGGGTGTGTGTGTGTGTGTTGTGTGGGTATATGTTAGCTTATGTGTTTGTGTGTATATTGTGTTTATGAGTGATGAATTGATGTTATTGTTATTCTTAACAAGAGTTAAGATAACAGCGATTCTATTTCATCATAACTTAAAGTTTTAAGCCATTGAGTTAAATTTATTTTACACTCATGATAGCTTTCTGTATAAATTTGTAGAGTTTTATTTACTTTATTATAAATGCACGCCGCTTGTGTTTCGTATTGAATTCCCGCGAAGGTCGTTTTAGTAGTAGGAATTTTAATAACATTATGTCTCCTTCTTTTATTTTCAGAATTTTTGTCGTACACAAGTGTTTTATGTTTTTTTAATATTATATTATTAATATACAGTCCTCTTACTGAAAGCAGATTGCTAATTCGATAAAGACTCTCAGTAGAGAAACGTTGTTTTTTAAAGTACATAATTTTCAGTAGTAGTTTACATGGTTATATAGTTCTTATTGTTTGTGACACAATTGCTTAAATACTTGATTTAAGCAATTGTGCATTGTTTGGTTTGCACTCAAAATGTTTAATGTATGAGAAACCTGCTCATAGAATAATGAATTTTATTATCAATGTGTGAAAAATAACCAAAATTGTTAATATGCTGCCATAATGCATCGCACTAGCCCGCATGGTGGTTTATGGCCCGTTCTCCCTATCCCTCTATTGGAAGGCTCGTGCCCCAGCAGTGGGGATATAAAATGAGCTGATGATAATGATGATGAAAGTTTTTGAAAAACGAATTCCAAAAGAATTCCCCTTTTCTGATCAATTTGAGACGTAAATAGATCGGATGTTAAAATTAAATAATAACCTTTACATTATTTTGCATTCACAATATAGTAATTACAAGATAAAATTTTACTAGTAGTATTATAGAAAAATTGATATCAAGTCATCACTACAATTGATAGGTATTGGCTTAATCACCACGCTTGCCAAATGCGGGTTGGTGATGATCACAACAAAACCGGACTATGCATCGCAAAAATCTCGAAACACACTTTGCCCGACCTGGAGATTGAACCCGGGACCTTCGGGATATCGGGCCAAGCGCTTAGCCACTCGGCCACCGAGGAGACTAGAAAAAAGTAACAATAACCTTTACGTTAAGCTTTTTTACTACTCGGACACGCCTAGTCTGGTTTTCTGTCTTGGGTCGGCAGCTTGAGCGGAGCGAGACCATGTTTTTGTGGCGATATCCGACGGCCATCACAGATCCACGAAATAAGGGGACCCACAGAAGGAAAGCTTCATACAAACGAGCTCGAGCAATGCACACATAGAAATAAGCCTTTGAAAACTTTTATTTATTTGCAGGCTTTAAATGACATTGAAACAACTTTGAATGGAAGGGGAAAAATTAAGCGTTGCATAATTATGCATACCTACTAGTGGTCGCCTAGTGGTCGAAATTCGTGACCGTAATTTTATTAAGACTGCACGGATTGTATCCTAAGGAATGCAAAATTAAAAAAGATAGAATGTGAGTTTGGATTGGCATTGACAGATTACGGCCGCTCCTCTTCCATTTTTGAAATTTTTGAAGAGTATATGCGTGTGTGTCAAATACATGGTACTGTGTGTAATGTTTGTTTTATTGATTTAATGTATTTTTTATGCATAATTTTAAAAAAATATTAACATTCTGCAATCCTTCTCTATATAAACTATAAGTATGCAAAATTTCATACTCCTCCGTCCGCGTAATTTTCGTAAAAAGGGGTACCAAGTTTTTGCTTCACGTATTAATATATAGATTAAGGTCAGTGCTGCGTCCATAGAGATGGTAACGAATCAAGAAGCGCGAGGTTTTTCTTTTAAATGCAAATATATAATACGACGTCATGATTATTTCAACAAACAATATTCTCTCATTTATCGACTTCATAAATATTTTTTCTATAAATATATTTTTGTCGCGCATTGTTTACCTTCAAATGCGATATAACTTTGGTAAGATTTTGAGTAATGTAAAATTATAGGATATACCTACACGCGAACGAAATTTAAGAATTTGGTAACATTTTGGAAAATTGTTAAAAAACTATATGGGTAACATTTTCATCATAATTATACCTAGTTAGTAACATTGCGAGCTAATCATCGAATCATCATCGTCACAGTGAGCTATTCAATATTATTTCACCAGAATAAACAAGTACGCATTATTATGCTATCGTCTCCAATTAAAAGCTAAAGTTATTACTTATGGCGATAAGCGACTTAGTCTTCACTACTTTATATCACGCAATAATTTCTAAAGAAATTAAAAGAGTTATCATTAGTATGAGAAGTTGTGACCGTGTTATTTAACAATTTTTATTTTTTAATTTCACTGGTGATCTAAAATAATTTATAAAATTTTTCATAAGTACTTTTTTTCATTCATTTTTGCATCAAACAGTCATAAAATTATTATTAAACTATTATTTTTACATAAAATTTGGTAGTCTAAAAAGAAAACAAATATAAAAAGACCTTACAGTGGCAAATTTATTAAAGTTAAAAAGTAGTACAAACTGAGTGTACGTGGTGATTAAGACTTAAAAGTATTATAAACCTATTACTAAAAACAAAAGAATAATCTATTTGCGAGCATGTTGAAAACTAATAAAAATAAAAATAAACAATTAACATAGCTTTTGCATTATTTCTTGCTTTACAGTAATCAAATATACATGGATAAGATCAAGATCATTAAATTGCTTGTTGTAGGTACATATTTGTGGAACGGGAAATAAAATTTTTCATAATTTACTTTCGGTGAAGACTTTCCAGTGTGTATGACTTTAGTATTTTTTTAATATCAAATGAAGCTTCGCAATGTCCAAGTATTGAAGTACTCGACTGTACATTATGCGCCGGCGCACTTACGACCAAACGAAATCGAAAGTGCAGAGAAAACAAAGAGGCCCATCATTACGCAACCGCTCTACTCCACTTCTCGACATTACTAGCGTGTTTTTCGTTTAAGAGTTTACGTTTACACTAAAAGTCTATTCTAATAAATACAGTCATCAATATTAACTATAGCTGTGCCCGCGGTTTCACGGTAAATTAAGTGCCTGTGATAAATATTTTTTTTTTATATTTACGGGTAAGCACAGTGCCTTGATCTCACCTGATGTTAAGTGATGATAAGGCCATTTGGTGGAAGCGCACTTCACCCGGGATCCTCAACTAGTGAGGCACTGGCTATCTTATCTCTAGCTGCCGGCACAACAATGCTACAAACATTGTTGTTATGGCGACATATTTAGATAAGATGGTGGTAGCTAGCCAGGCGGACAAACAAGTCCTACCACCAACCAAACCGAGTACACAAAGATGCACCCCCGCTGGGAATCGAACCCGGGACCTCTGGGTCTAAACCGGTGGTCTTAACCACTAGACTACAGAGGCGGTATTTATTTGGATAAGGATTAGTATCATGTTTATTAAAATACCTTCGCAAATACATAATGTATTATTTTAGAACTAATTTGATTACCATAAAAAGGTTATAGTGAGTCAACCTTAAAAGCTAGACATATGCTGTCACGGACTTTTTTTTAGAACTTTTAAAGGGGAACAATTTTGTAATACATGATTTTTGCGTAACTCTCACCGTTTACGCAGCGCGTGGAAGGAAAGCTCTAAATATTTTCCCGTTTTTGCAACATTTTTAATTGCTGCTCCACAGCGTGATGTAACCTTATAGCCTTCCTCAATAAATGGACTATTCAACACAAAAATAATTTTTCAATTCGAACCATTAGTTCCTGAGATTAGCGCGTTCAACCAAACAAACAAACAAACAAACAAACTCTTCAGCTTTATAATATTAGTATAGATATAGATAAAGTAGAAAAAAGTATTTTCTAAAGTTTCTTTTCCTATGGATGGAAACACCACATGGAAAACGGGCCTTAAACCCAGTGCGGTGCGTGGTTGTTAACGACTGCTAATGCAGCCTTTATGCCTCTTAGGTGTCGTCCTAATTGACAATGATCGTACGATGACACGATGCGTTCTCGTCGTGCGATAAGTTCAAACATACAGATGTCTTCAGTGTGTCCTAATTACAGTTCGCAAGTCATCGCACGATCATGGTACGATCATTTTTATCGCACGACGAAAACGCATCGTGTCATCGTACGATCATTGCCAATGACGACGGCTTTAGATTCATGGGATCGTTCTTGGTACTTCAATCCGGAACACAAGAATGTAAATGTTGTTATTGTTAAATAAAGTAAATAATTAAATGCATATTTCAGTTAAAATTGTTGATAAGAAAAACGTGTTTGCAAATACCCGTTATTATACTTATTTATTAACTATGCGTGTCAATAAAAAAACATATTTGCGAGATAAACATGAACACAAACAGATAGATAACACACATATAGATATTTCTTATTTGTTATAACCCAGTTTCGAAAGGTTTAAATCTATACTAATATTATAAAGCTGAAGAGTTTGTTTGTTTGTTTGTTTGTTTGTTTGTTTGTTTGTTTGTTTGTTTGAACGCGCTAATCTCAGGAACTACTGGTTCGAATTGAAAAATTCTTTTTGTGTTGAATAGTCCATTTATTGAGGAAGGCTATAGGCTATATTACATCACGCTATGACTAATAGGTGTGGAACAGTCGCTAATTAACGCGGGTGAAACCGCAGGGCACAGCTAGTATAATAATATAGGAAAATGTGATCAGTCAAGATTTTTGTGTAAAAACAACAACAAATTTGAACTCGGTGTCCTTAATTTGTTCGTAAAGCCAAAACAGGTTTAACTTTAGTTCAGCCTTTGGAATAAACAAATACATAACTAAATTTTATCTTGTAACTTTACAAAGCATTAAATGCAAAATTCAAAATAATATAAATAAATAAATAACATTTATTCCAGGCGTAGCCCTTAAATTTAATAAGTTATAATAAAACTTAATGCTTATGTTAGTACCTACTCCTGTTTTTTTCTGTTCCTGTTACCTTATGAAGGTCACGTTCCAGAGTCTCCAAATAGGTCAATCTGGTTTGACAGACAATGCTTTCAAAAATAATAGTTGTAAAGTTTGCTTTAACTCTACTTTCCTTCTTACGTCTTATGAATGGACAAAACAATTATCTGTACTAAGTGTTATGGCATGTTTCATTGATATGGTAAATAGGCTTTTGTGGTCGAAGCGTGACAGCAAGCCCATTGAAGGCTGCGTTACGCATTTACGCACCCCTTATTTGTTTTTCTATGGCTTTGTAACTAACTGGTATTTAACTTTTAAATGCTGTTGCTTAAGTGCTTGAATACATAAGTATGGGGCATTTAGGGTATGTTACAACACTGATTTGTGAAGATAAGTTTATTTACAATCAGATATGATTTTAGACATTAAATTTACTATAGCGTTGTGTTATCAAATTTGTGGATTTTCATCTGTAAAGATGGTCATGGTCATCTGTTGCAATGACCGTTGGATAGATGGCAGTCTGCTGCTATATTTAAAAGCATTCAAAAAATTAAAAAGCAGTGACAAAATTCAGCGCTTACGTCAGCCTTCCCGGTAGCATAGCGGTCAGTGCAGCCGCCCGGATTGCGGAAGACCCACGTTTGATTCTTGGCTAGGTAGGCGTTTAATTTTTTCACTGTATTTTATAAGTATTTAATTAAATTTTATATCAAGCTCTAGAGTAACTGTAGTAGTAATTAACTAGACGTCTTTAATTAACTTTGGTAAGAAGGTTACTTGAAATAACAGACTTATTAAACGCTAAGGTTACATATGAATACATATTGGATACTTATTTGTAAATAAACAAATATCTCTTACCGATTGTTAAATATTTGTAAAAATATTTTTTTTTCGAATTTTTCTTTGTAAACATAATATTAATAATACCTTTTCTTTTACACATTGACAAAACAACGCTAGTTAATAGCGTAGGTATCTTGACAAGCTCGCCAAGGTAACGAATGCGAAACCACGTGGGTTCGTTTGAATTCGAACTAAGCATAAGCAACTTTGTTATTGTGTTACATTGCGGAAATCTATGGCACACAAAAATGCAACTGTAATAATAATATGTAGTGTTACCTCGCTAACTCATTCATTCCTCAAGCTTGGATCATAGTAGACTACTATGCTTGGATGCAGTACGCAAGCACCGCTCTCCCACCCGCAAAAATATGCACATACAAAACCGATAACCGATGAGTTATCGGTTTTGGTGTGCATTGCATGTTCGCTTGCATCCTTTGATCCTTTATTTATTTATTTATTTATTATTTATTGCACAATAAAATAAAATAAAGTACAAAGGGCGGACTTAATACCAAATGGCATTATCTACTAGTCGACTTAAGGGCTAGACAGAAAAATTGGTAAGCGGTGCGACAAAGAACGTAACTGAAACATATACTTCATACATTTGTAAGAAGTGAAATATGCATACTATAAAATATAAAATAAAAAACTTAAATAAAAATAGACTACATAAACATACTTAAACATAACAGAAGAAAAGATGATGGGAATCTCTTACGTGGGTGTTGATTCTTGTAGAAAGACCAGTTTACTTGGAGCTTGTCTGACTTTTTCAGGGAGAGCGTTCCATAATCGAATGGCCTGAACCGTGAAGGAATCTGCAACGAATCCTGAATGATGCCAAGGAGTGGCGAGAAGATGATTATTTGATCCTTCTGCATGTGCATATTTTTGCGGGCGGGAATGCGGTGCTTGCGTACTGCATCCAAGCTTGATGAACGAGTGAGGTAGTAACACTACATATTATTTCAATTGTATTTGAAAAGTACTAGATCCAATGAAATCACGGGATATAGACACATAAGACCAGGGTGCCTTACGAGTTTCATTCGCAAACGAGAATTTCTATGGCAAAATAACTCTTATCGTATATCGCCAGGAGGCGCTGCTACAATGCCATACTAATTTTCGTTTTCGTAAACGTAATCGAAGGAATATGAATAGTAAACAAAGTTTTGTTTACTGTCTCACTTGTTACTCGCACTAAGCACCCTGAAGCTTGCAGCGCGTTTGTGATACTTTTAGTGACGTAAGCGTCCACGGGTAGCTGTGTGGTGGCCGCTTTCAATCAGGCGAATGCCAACTCAGCCACATTAAACAGTGATCTTAGATTCTCATCACCCAAGACATTATACATAATATATCACTATCACAAACACGATCACTAATTGACAAGCAGTTAACTGGTGGGAACACGCTGACACACACATCGTGATCGGTGCACGATGGCTGTGATCTCGCCACGGTTCGGTTAACTTGAAACTGCTGGTGACAATAGAATTGCGGTGATACCACGAAAACAAAAAACAACATATAAACGGTCATATTAAATGCGCTTGTTTTATGCGATAGCGTTTAAAGTATGCTGTAAGAATATTACGAAGGTAGGTATGTGATTTGTTTTGTAACTAAATAAGTAATTGATGTTAAATTAAAGTTATTGTAAATACTAAATCTGTCTTGATATACATTTTCTGTGCGTGTGTATGAAATTAAACTCCTTCTATACGGTTGGACTGATTTCGATTAAATTTTTTGTGTGTGTTCAAGTGGATTCGAGAATGGATTAAATTTACAATTGGACCCGGTAGGCGCTGCTATAGGGGTCCATCATGGGATACGGGTGTTCTTAAGCAGACGAATGATTTGTTTGTTTTGTTGTCACGGAAACTGTCAAAGCGGTACAAAGTCCGCCGGTCATCTAGTATATTATATACGAGTATATTGGGTTCTTACCTATGAAATTGACGTTTTCTTCTTACTTATTAATAGGTGTATTACTTCTAAAAGTCAATACCGGTTGTTAATATTATTATACACCTTTAATTAGGACTCTGTTACTTAGGCTTCAGTAATAACAATGATTATTAATTTTGTGTCTTTATCGTTCAATATTTTTTTTAAATTGACTACTTTTTTGTTCGCGGAATTGTCTTTTTGTTTCAATGTAGCTTTGAAAAGGCTTGATTTTTTTTCTTTTTATGTCTGCTATATTTAGCTAGTGGAACAAACACACTACTCTACAATTTTTATTGTGTTTTTTTATAAAATAAAATTTTATAAAAAATCTTCATACAAAACGTCAATTTCATAGGTAAGGACCTAATATTATATTAGACAACATCACATACATTGTTCTGATCCCAAGGTAAGTAGCTAAAGCACTCGTTTTATGGAAATCAGAAACAACGACGGTACCACAACCACCCAGACTCGACACAATATCGAAAAGATCGTTTTCGACATTGGCCCGACCGGGAATGTTTCATTGATTTAATGTATTTTTTATGCATAATTTAAAAAATATATTAACATTCTGCAATTCTTCTCTATATAAACTATAAGTGTGCGAAATTTCATACTCCTCCATCCGCGCAATTTTCGTAAAAAGGGGTACAAAGTTTTTGCTTCACGTATTAATATATAGATGAAACTTTAGAGCGTTTATAGAAAATTGTATTTGATCCTGAGACGTTTCAAACATGGCAATCTCTCAGTGACCACAGACCGTGGAAAGGGTTAGAACTCCAGACAGCAATATCAATATACTTATTCTTTTTGGAAACGCCTCATTACCCCTGTTTACAATGACAGTGCTGTACCTAAAGTCGTATATAAGTTACAGCAACAAGTAACTATGCATGACCACCGCTTTCTCTAATACGGGTTAACTACAACATATTTGATTTCATTCGATATGAAAACGGCGTTGTACTGTAATCAATTTTGTACCAATCACAGATATTTAAATTGGCAATGTTCGATATTGGCGTCCATTTTGGGAAGCGCATTTTGTAGTCTCCATATTATTTTAATTAGTATGTCAAGCATGAAGCTGTAGATGTCAAAAATCTACTGACTTGTCACTTCTTGACACGTCCCTGATCTCTTAGACATTTATAGTCTTAAGAGTTCTGGATGAAGAATGCGCTTCGGCGTATCCTGATCTGGCGTTATGACCTGACGCAGATGGTCCCTTGTGCTTGCGCAAGGTTGTCTGACACCTACTTTATGAAATGATGGTTGGTGGAGGGTGTCAGTATAAACTTTAAAGTTGTGTGTTGCGGGGTTTGTCCCTGATCTCTGCCTACCCTTCGCAAATAGGCGTGATGTAACTGGTGTTTGCCAACCGCAATACCTATTAAGAGAACTACCTGACCCTACCTTTTAACTAACATTTGAGGGAGTACAACTTGAAGAACAAGTCATACAGTAGTTAATAGTTATAGCCTCACGATTACAAATAATGATCATAGGGCACATAGTGGCACCCAGTGTTCGACAAGAACCAGTGATCGACTATTTTGAGCTTTTGATTGATTTTAGTTTTTAGCGGACCACCTGCTATCTATCATCCCGTAAAATTTCAATGAAAATCTATGTATTTTTTGGTCATTTCTAGATATTATATTATTTCTATATAAGTTGTACGGCAAATGGCTCCACTTTACCTGATGTTAAGTGGAAATGGAAACAACTGGTGCAGCGTGAAAACAACGCAGCATCAGTCACCCCCACCCTGCCGCTGAGGAAAATCTACGAATCACCACTATTCAGCCGTTATTCAGCCATCATCTACAAATGTATTCATACAAACCCTATCAGTGATCTTAAATTAATAGATAATTCAATTAGTAACAACCTACTTAGTTAATATATAATAACCCGTTAGTCCACATAACCGGCAGACACGCTTAGTTACCTGTCTTTCAGCAACACTAATTACCTAGGCTAGCGCACTAATTACATTACATATTTGATTTCATATGCCAACGTGGGCGCAATCTCGCCAAATTGCTATGGCCTTATTGCAGCTTCGAGAAATGGATCGATGAACGGAGCTTGTTAAGATGTCGGTGTCAAATTGATTTCCTCATTATCGATGGCAGTGTTATATTTTAATATTTTCGTAACATTTTATTAAACAGAGGAAGATTAAATATACGAGTAAAATGACAAGCAGCGTTACAGCTTCTATGGGCTATAACTAATGTTGAGATTCTTATTGATCCTAGCAATATTATAGTGTTACTATTATTATTGAAGCTAGTCGTTTCCAATTTGTGAATTACACTGACTAAAATACTTAATTGTTTTAGCTTATTTTTACATAGTTATTGAAAAATAATATTAAAAGCAAGAATAGAAAATAAATCAAAAAGGTTAATAGGTTAGGCTATGGACAAATCAACAAAAATATATTCACCAAAAATGTGTTAAACTACTTCGGTGAACACGTTTGCAACTAAAATTATATAATATTTTTTAGGTAGCTTATAATTATATTACCAAAAATATAGACAACTTAAAACAACTTAAAAATATATAAAACAAATAACGACAACTTGTCCATATGGTCTCATAATTCCGCTTCTGACTGTACACGTGAACTTTGAATGTAGGTTAACTGTCACCTTTGGATTTGTGAATCCGCTGAATGTAGATGGACGCATCATGTAATGGCCCGGTGGCTTGTTAAATACCACTTGCTACTGTTGTAAGGGCATCTCGAGTTTTGGTGACGAAAGAAGTCGAGTAATGGCATTATAAAAGTGATAATAATAACCTTTAAACAGCTTGTCCGGAATGGCACGTCAGGCTGTCACGCGAAATAGCTTAGCTCAAGATCTCCTGATATAACTGATAGCTACGAGTACCACCATCTTACCTAAATATGTCGCCATAACATTAATGTTTGTAGCATTGTTATGTTCCGGCATTTAGAGACAAGATAGTCAGTGCTTCAATAATTGAGGATTCCGGGTGAAGCGCTTCCACCATTTGGCCTTATCTAATAAATATATGTAATATAAAAAAAAACTTAAAAGGCCTTACGATAATCTGACAACGTCAATAAAGTTGTTGAAGTTTTTAAATTCTTTGCCCTTTTAAACTTTTTACTATCTTGGATACAAAGGTATGCCTATATAGGCATGCTTATACTGAATATTTAGCGTTAAACCCCGTCTTAAAGTATTTGTTGTTGTCTCAAACCTACTATAAGATTTATCGCTCTCTAACGGACAGCACATCACTTTTGCATAGTTTATTACCATTATAACATTCAAGTGACGCTACAAAACCGCACACTAAAGCTTGCTTCTATAGAATACATTTAAACTTAACATAGACCTAAGAATGTCTTTCTAAAGTATACGCGAGCAAGCATTGAAATGAAAAATTTAAACTTTTATCTACTAGCGAGCTTTTTTACAGACTTCAAATAAGGAGGAGGTTCCAAATTCGTCTGTATATGTATTTGTTATGTACGAGTATGTTCGCACACATTTCTAATATTAATGCACCGATTTGGATAATTCACTTTTGATTGAAAAAGTTTTATCACGGGATTGTCCCATGAAAATTTTATACAATATGTTCTTTAAACGTGACGCTTATCTCCGTTTCCAGAGTATTTGATCACAAAGGTTATGTAGGAATTTTAACCGTCTAAATATATATAATAAATAACTCGTGCTTTGGACTTAACACGATGTTATACCGTTTTCTAACATACTGAGCCTAGTTTCTGCTATTTAAAAACTTTCACAATTTAACTTCCCGTTTGTCTAAAATCAGGCTATCGACACACTATTTTGACGTTATTGAATTAACAGACTTGCGAACCTAGTGGTCACCTATTTTTAAAAAGTCTTCTTAGCCGTACCTAAGTCTATGGTAACAGCAATCACTTTCCCGCCACTCTTATGATTCAAAGCACAAGGCCTGTTTGCACAGTAGAGTCGACATGCAAATTATGTAAACGAAGGTTCACACAGCAAGAAGAGTTGTGTTAAACGATTATTCACAGTTGCACAATACTCATCTACGGGTAGAAAGACTGATGTATAACAATAGTTCATTCATTATTATAACCACAGTGCAGAGCAGAAGACCTTCACCCCAAAGCACAAGGTATCTATCAAAGCGGCGAGATGCTGATAATGAGAGAGATGATGATGAGAAGATGGACGAAATGTTATTGTTGCTGTTGGTTGTTGTGCTCTCCGCCCATCTCTTCTTTGAAAGTTACTGAAATAAAGAGAGGTTGAGTGTAATGATAAAATCTCATGAAAAATACGCTATGAAATTTTATTATTTTTTGATTAAGTAATTAAATTAATAATTTAAATACTTTTTTTGTTCGAGGATTTTAAGTTTCAAATAGTCATCGGTAGTTTTAAAAACAAGTGTGAGCAGTGCCGAGCTTATATTAATTAAAATATATATATAATATTTTGGGCGATCTAAATGTCAACTGTCTTACGAAAGAGGGCACTATAACGATTCCAAATAGTTTCAGTCATCTTAACGATACCTACAATTTACATCAAATAGTGGACCAACCCACACGTGTGACACTGACAACGAGTACTCTCATCGACGTTATTTTTACAAGGGTAGGCATCCGACCGGTTTCTATTGAAGTTACGCATAATGACGACCTTAGTGATCACGGTTTGATCCAATCTAAGTTTCCTATTCAAACCATTAAATCTCAACCCCGTACTATTTTTTACCGATCTCTAAGAGATAATGCCGTTCATATCAGTGGTGCCGCGAAGTTCACTGCTTGGGAACTTGTTTTAGCTACTACTGATATAAATGATATGATTTCTACATTCAACACACTTCTAATGGATTTGATAGATACATTTGCTCCAGTCAAGAAACGAACATTCAAAAGACCACCCATCCCTTGGTTAACAGACACCCTAAGAGAAATCAAATCTACCAGAGATAAAGCCTGTCGCAGAGCCAAAATGAATAAATCAGAGTCCTGCTACCAATATTACCGTGAGCTCCGTAACTATTATAACCGTGCTTTGGCTCTAGAAAAACAAGCCTATTTTACCAGTTCCATAAACAATAATATAAAGAAGCCATCGCAAATGTGGCGTTATTTAAACAAATTTGTGTCACCTGATACCAAAAACCGTTCTGTGCCGGATCATCTTCTTGATTCTAACTCTCTTAATGATTACTTTATCAATAGTGTGCCTAACACTCAGTGTGACAGCGCTACTTTATGTAAAGAAATTGAGTCTCACAAACATTCAAATCAGCACTTTAAATTTGAGTACGTTAACGAATCTACAATAGAAACTATAATAACTAAGTTTGTTTCATCCAACTCATGTGGCAGTGACGGTATCTCAATGGCTATGTTAAAACTAACGCTCCCATATTCACTAAAGGCATTAGCACACATTATTAATAAGTCTATATTAGACGGAGTTTTTGCAGAAGAGTGGAAATGTGGTATCGTAACCCCGATTCCCAAAAAATCTAGTGTAGATAGCTTCTCAGATTTAAGACCTATAAGCATACTGCCCACGTTGTCTAAAATTATAGAAAAATGTGTTCAATTACAAATAACTCCATTCCTTGAACAAAATAATGTGTTGCCGCTGGTACAGTCCGGTTTCCGTAAAAACCACAGTACAGTTTCGGCTCTCTTGAATATTACAGATGATATTCTCACGGAGTCAGATGTAGGAAAAGGGACCATTTTAGTATTATTGGATTATAGCCGTGCTTTCGACTGTGTAGATATTCCTATTTTGTTGGCAAAATTAAAACATTACGGTTTCGCGAGTTCAGCCTGTGCTTGGTTCAATTCCTATTTCCAAGGTCGTCGTCAAAGAGTAAAGTGTGTGGATTCTGGGGGTAATCTGACAATATCAAGTGCACTGTCCCTTGAAAAGGGAGTTATTCAGGGAGCTATTCTCGGACCGATTTTATTCGCAATTTATACGGCTGATATTGTCAAGGTAATCAAACATGCTAGTCTTCATTTGTATGCGGATGACAGTCAACTTTATGTCCACACACGGTGTTCTAAAGAGGATGTGGCAGTTGCGGTCTCTAATCTTAATCAAGATCTGAGGGCTGTTGCAGATTGGTCTGCGGAACATGGTCTCGTACTCAATGCCAGCAAAAGTATCACTATTACATTCGGCACCAAACATCAGGTCAAACTGATAAATTCTCATAAACCTGCTATCCAAGTGTGTAATGATGCAGTACCTTACGAGGCTTGTGTACGCAATCTTGGACTTATGATGGACGAAAATTTAAAATTTGAGCAACACATTCGTAATAAGATAGGGAAATGTTTTGGGTCGCTGAAATACCTCTACAAATTACGTCCGTTTTTAAAAAAGGAAATTAGAATTTTACTTTGTAACTGTCTGGTATTGTCTCACCTCAAATATTGTGACATTGTATATCAGCCATGTATATTTAAGAAAACCGCTCAGAGTGTGCAGAGGGTGCAGAACGCATGTATGCGATTCTGTTTCAATATTTCAAGGAGAGATCACATTACACCTCATTTAGTAAAAAGTAACACTTTAAATATGCATAACGCCGTTACTCTCAAATATGCATGCTTTCTGCACTCTTTGCATCACACTAAAATGCCCTTTTATTTATATAGTAAAATTAATTATAAGAAAGGAAAAACTTCATATTCACTGAGAGATAGAATCAACAAAATTTCACTACCGATGTCAAAGTTGGCCAACACCAGGGGATGCTTCAAGTACGCCGCCGCCAAAATTTGGAACGACTTACCGCCGCCTATCCGTTCTACACTTTCTCGCTCACTACCAACCTTTAGGCGTAAATGTCGAAATTGGCTACTTCATAAGCAATCCCTGGCATCGGCCTTAAAATATGTCTATCAATGATATGATTAGTCACCCGGCTCCTGTTTGTAATAAGTGGATTTTTGTGTACATGTGTATTTTTTTTTTAAATGTGTAATATCGTATGCTGTCCACGTCTTTTATAAATAAGTAATATAAGTACTCACCAATTATTTCATTGTTATTGGTTATGGCAGAATAGCAGAGGCTGCGGGTCCCCTGCAGCCACTGAGTCATAGACCTTTTTGTCTCAACGTTAAGTTATGTTGGTCAATGTATTTTTATTCTATTTTACTGTGTTTGAGACAAATAAACAATTTTTTATTTTTATTTATTTATTTATTTATTTAAAATCACTGTTTATTTTAAACCATCGGAACTTTGCACTTTTGGAGCATAATAATAGCAGATGCATAATAAAATATTGTAAACCAGTTATTATATAATATTTTAACCACACAGGCGATAAAAATATAAAATAAACTAAAAAGAAAAAGTTAAACCTTTTTTTATTTAAATAGCTTTCAGTGGCATTTTTAAATAGCCATGATTCTACCACCGACCGGTTCAGAAAAGTAAAAGACCAATATGATATGATAAATATTAATATGATAAATATCTCAACATATATACCAACTTAGTTATAACAGAAACAAAGGAGTAGGACATTTTCGTAACGATTAATTCTCTCATCTCAATTGCCACCACAATAAATAACAGTGATAAGGCAAGACACAGTAATTAAACAACAAAAGAATTGAGATTCACAGCTGACATCAACCTAATTGAATATACTGTAGGCAACGAGAAACTATGTAATGATAGGTACCGAGTATCCATTAAGTAATATTTTGACAATGATTTATGTTATGTTATTATCTTATATTTATAAAAATGAATGTTCCTTTGTTGGTCTCGTTTGCGTTTCTATACAATTAATTTGCGTTCGCAATCGGTGCGATGAAGGTAGTAATATAGTTATACGAAGGTTTCTGAGTTGAAAGAACCATCACAGGATATGGATATAGACGAAGACGTGGAGAAACATAGTGTATAAATTCAAAAAAGCTAAATCATTTATTCAGTTTGGATTACAAATTAGCACTTATCTATGTCACTATGCCATCGGATTGTAAGTTTATACAGTTTTATAAGGCGGCGCCAGTGCTTTATAACCATAAAATTGAAAATGTATATGGAATATTCTTTTGTTTCCTTTACGACGTATGGCAAACTTGCAACTAACCTCGTTTGTCATCAGAACGCGCTGGCAAATTCTCGTCTTTTTTTTTAATGCCTAGCTCGGCAAATTATTCCGATCCGATCCAAATCCCTCAGAGAATCTAGTAGGGCACGGGGACACGCACTAGTGCGTGATGCCGTTCCCTCTAGAAAACCTCCGAAGGTGCTTCGTCTCACACGGCTTGAGGAACTCTTTAAGTTTCTCGCCGCCCCCAAACAAGCCCGGAGAAACTGAAAATGCAGTCTTAGGGAATCAGCAAATTCTCTCCAAAAAAAAAATTACTCCATCTGATGTTAAGTGGAAACGGAGTCCAGACGCGAAGACAACTGGTGCAGTGTGAAAACAACGCAGCATCAGTCACGCTCACCCTGCCGGCCCACAAGGTGCCTCTTCACGCCTCGTTTAATGGACCCCAATGAATGAATGGTAAATGATACTTGCATTAGGCACCCAGATAGGTATGTTAAAAATAATTATATAATTCTTATATTGAGCTGAAATAAATGTAGTATCTGTGCAATTTATCACACCTAAACCACTAATTAACTTGCCAGATGTTGCAAAAGTTAAACTGACCATAAAGTGTTAGCGAACTTTTTAATTACTAGTCCTGTAACTTGTTACTGCGCAAGGTGGCTGGCAAGTGATGGATGAGACGCTGATCGTGCTCGGTGGCGTGCACTTGGAGAGGCCTATGTCCAGCAGTGAACTAGTATAGGCTGATGAGTTGTTAACGTTTACATAGCGACCTCCCAGTAAGGTCAATGCGTTTATTGGAAAACCAAAATAATTGAAATAGTTCGTAGTCAACAGAACTCGACCCTGCAAAGGGTTGGAATTGTCAGGACGAAATACTGTGTAAAAAATATCCTTTAACGAAGTTTTACAATTCAATGTGTACAAGTAAAATTTTAAAAAGAAAATTAAAACTTATTGTTTATTTTTTTTATTAATTATTTTATTAAATAAAAATGAAGTTGAATCATCATCATCATCATCTCAGAAAAAAGACTTAAAAAAGACTGCTGGACAAAAACCTCCCCCGAGGATTTCCATAACAACCGGTTTTGTGCTGCTCGCATCCAGCGGCTACAGTTAAATGTACAGCCATAATTAACTTTAAAAAAATTTTTTTTTTGACAAAATTAAATAAAGTAATACAATGCTAAAATGAATGTGTCGAAAACATTAAAGACATCTGTAGCAATTACGAGCAATTTAAATTCAAACACTGAATAATTAATATGCAATTTTTTTGCATTGCCAACACACCTAGTGTTTATTTAACAATTATTTTGATTTTCTTTGTTACAACCGGATGTTTCATATTATAGTGACATTCATAGTAACGAAGCGTGAAGTTCACTATGTTGTCATATGTTTACGGACACTTACTCACAGTTAAAAGTTACTGACATAGACATTAAGGCATATTCAGAGTACTCAGTGTAAATAAACTGTGCATCGATGACCTTGTATTGTACCTGAAAATGCGTGGTGAAATGTCACTAGGGCTGTCAGTTTTTTTTAAATTAAGAAATTGGGACGGGAACGCTGGGGACTAAACGACTATTATTATAAGGACTATTATTTAATCTGTGCCTATGGTCAAAAAAAGGAAAAACCTAATGTAATATGTAACAACATGTAACAACCGATTCTTGGCGAAACATATATATTTGATAATTTTGGATGTGTACGAAGTGTTTTTTTTTCTAGAGCTATGTCCGCTAAAATCCTCGAATGGCGAAAGAAACTTCGAAACTTTAAAGTCCTGCAGTCTTATTCCAAAAAGTTGAATAAATGCAACCTGATTTAAGACAGAGGCATACTGTTTCTTTTTTGTAAATAAAATTTATTTTATTTTATTATTTTGAGTTTTGCATTTACAATGTTATACTTATATACTTACAACAAGTTAAAATTTTACTAGGAAAAACCAACCAGCCTCAGGAAGCTCGATTCCCAATTTTGAAGGAAGAAATAATAATGCTTTAAAGCCTCACTTAATAATGTCTCAAATGGCAACCCTAAAGATCATCATTACGATTATTATTTTACACCTCATTTAAATGCAATGAATGCTAGTTAATTTAACCTATGCTAGCTAGTTATTGAAAAATGAGCCCCCAAAGTCTTGCTGAGTCTGACCGTGACATCTTAGAGGTCCCGTCAAATTATCCAAAGTATAGTTTTTAGTTTCTTTTGTGGTTTTTGCCGTATTGTCAAATGATGTGAAAAGGATAGCGTAATAAAAGGAATAAGAACGAAAACGGCATTATTTGGCATTTTCCCAACAAAAACCAGATCTAACCGGAATATTGTAACCGGAACTGTCAACTGACTCAGTTGTCTGTCTCCTTCTTCGAGATCGACTATCAAGAGGATACCACTGCCTTCTTTTGTTTGGAGCGTCTTCTGGGCGCCAATGACGTGTCCACCCCACCTTCTTTACTTATTAAAAAAACGGTTTCATTTCAACGTATAATATTCGAGTAAAAGTAAGAAAACAAAAGACTTCTTGGGGGGAAAGTGAAGAGTCATGTTTGCGGTTTTGTATTATTTTCTAAAATATGAGTTATTATGAACATTAATGTGAAATAATGGTGGTTTTTTAACCGTTAAGTGTTCGTGAACGTGTATGAGTGCATGAGGGAAATAAAGCAAAACAGTGCAAATTCTCTCAAGAAGTCCGCGTGAGATCTAAGTAAAGAGACCTTTACTGAGATACTCAAGGGTTTGGGGGGTATATCATTTCTCTTCTCATCGCTATTATCATTCATCATCATCATATATTAACAAAGATATGTTATTTATATAATTTGTAATAAGAAAACTACTTTGACACTGGCTAAATGTGCTAATCGCAAGAAGTCATCAACTAAAAAAAAAACTGCCTTCACAACCAAAACTTGAGAAAAACAACTTCAAAATTGTAGTGTTTATTCTCCGCATCCAATGGATTTTCCAAATTTCATGAAATAATGTGTCACAGTAGACAATGGCTTTGTTCATAAATATTCTCTCCTTCAAATGAGGCATTATGATAAGGTCATTGGCGCGTACATTGTTTTAGATGACAATTTACAATTTCGTTGCACTCAAGAGCATTTTTCTCATAATAATAAAATGACGCGATATCTCGGCCGAAACGTGAGTCTCTTTTGTTTTCTTGAATCTTGAAAATCATTTTTTGAGTCACCATTCTCAATTTTAGCCATTTAACTATTGCAAATTCTATCTACATTCATTTGAAGAGCCCTACAGCAACAAGCAATACATACGAATGCTAAATCAATTTTCAACTCGCATTCAATACACATTCATAATCATCATTACCAGGTCCAGGTCCATACCAGGTCATTTTATGTCCCTGCTTATTGCTGCTCATTTTATGCTGGGGCACGAGCCTACTTTATGGATGGATAGGGAACACGGGCCATAAACCACCACGCGGACCCAGTGCGGTGCGGTGGTTGTTAACGACTGCTAATACAGCCGGGACCAAGGGCTTTACGTGCTTTCTGAAGCACGAAGGTGCTCAAGATGATACGTGTTTGGTCACCCATCCGATAACCGGCCTTTGCGAACTTGCTTAACCTTAGCAATCGCAGACCGGGCGCTTAACTAACACACATATCGATTAAACAGATCTAACAATAAGCATTAGGAGAAGAATGTGCCTAGCAGTGAACTAATACCGGGTTCATTATAATGAAGAAGCATTTAAGAAGAAGCATTTTTAAGAAGCATTTTTAGTATTTAAGCTGTTGTTATCCCGAATAAAATAAAAAAATAAAAAGAAGATGATGAAATATAATACAAAAATGAAACAGCAACTGAATAAATGTGCAAGATTTGGCAATGTAGACCTTTTGTTCACAGACTTAAACCAAAAAAGTTATGCCCATAACACTTAATTATACTTTAAACGCTCATCAAGTGAGCTGATTTAATGATCCATATAGGACATTCAAGGTTTATTACACTTTATTATTTGTTTTAAAACGCTGCAAGCGCTTAAATATTATCTTTGCTGTAAATGTTGCTAAACGGATTGTTGACCGTGAACGATTTTATTGTGATACGAGAACATAAAAAGTCAGGATCAATTCATAAGATACTCGTAACTTTAAAGAATGCAATAATGGCATTCGGTCGGCTATTCGAAAGATTGATTAAATTATCGAGATTGTCGCTTTTGATTGCTATTTTAAAGGAACATTTTTACAATATTTTGACATTGATGACGACATAGTCTAATAAGATGAGATGTTTGGAAAGAATATGAATTAAACATACTATTTAAAAAAAGCTTTATCATATTTATACAAGCCTGTTTATTTTTTTAATATTTTTTATTTTGACAGTCTGCCAACGAGCTGGGGCCGCCTGAGGGTGAGCGGTCGCCGCCGCCAAAAAATAAATATTAAGAATAAAAATAAATAATAATAAATAATAAGTAAAAATAAGTATAAATCATAATACCAAACATATATTATTATAATATTTAAGAATATTTAATGCCTAATGTAAAATAGGTCTTAAAAGATGAACTCGTAGTTATATAGAGTCAATATCCCCATTATTTTTGTATACGGTTTGCGGTGGCTGCCTAAGTTCTTTACAGCGTAACCGTATTTAAGGTTGGCGAGAAATGTCAGGTCCCTCAAACTCTAGTGTGGAGATCGAACAATCCAGAGAATTTCGAGAGGGGATGGCATCATGTAAGAGTGTCCCGTTCCCTACTCTCCGAGGCGTTTCCGATGGCGCCTCTAAAGTCTAGCACTCGACCTGGGTTGACCGGGTTGTGGTGGAGGGGAGAATATCCCCATGTCTTATTGTGGGACTTCAATAGGCTGATGATTATGATAAAGTTATTATAACTAACTAGCTCACCGGCGGACTTCGTACCGCTTTGACAGTTTCCATGACAACAAAACAAACAAATCATTCGTCCGCTTAAGAACACTCGTGATGGACCCCTTTAGAGCGCCACCTACCGGGTCTAATTGTAAATCTAAACTATTCTCGAATATACTTGAACACACACAGATAATTTCATCCAAATCGGTCACACGCATAGAAGATTTATATATATATAAAAACTAGTAAAGCACCTTCACACGTCATTCATTGTAATGGATAAAGGCATTGTAAGTCCACGTATTTTTCAAAATCAATTTTTCATACTGTTAAGAGACGCCTACTCATATTGAGTATATTCGCCTTCAAGCTATAGAGGTAATTGTTTAACTTTTAAGGCCGGCAAGGTTAACCTACATAATAATGGGAGCTTTAGACAACGACTTTTTATATCTTTGGTCATGTCTTAGCTGATCACGAAGATTATAGGAATCTTTAAGTGGTTGAGTTAATGACAAATGAAGAAATACTGTTGGAGCTTTTAATCGTGACTTATATAGATATAATTGGTTTTTTTCTTAATTATTGACTTGGTCCAGTTTGCACATTCAGCAACGATGACGTAATAAGATATTGTGAAATATTTTGATGATGTTATAATGTTTAATGGTAAATTATATTCCCTCAAAAACCCTGCGAGTATCAGTAAAAGTTTGGGTTTGATATTGATGTTGTTTGATGTTTGATGTTGATGTACTTTAAATAAATAAATAAAATTAATTATATCTAATAACAAACTTCTTCACAAAATTAGGTCTATCCGTTTTGAAAAAAGTGCTAAAAAAATCCACGAGCAGGATTTAAAGACGCTTCCGATAACATGCCGGGCCAGGTGCACTACCAACTATGCTATCGTGGCTCTGTCCAACCCGCCGAACATAATCAACACTATCTACTTTTACTTTGTAAGCCGACGGAGCCTTATTAAACATCGACAACTATGTCTTCAACATGCGTTCTTAATATTTTTAGAGATATTAAAGATCAGTTAAGAATTAGGCAAGCTATGTTATCAATGTCCATATCTATCCTATAAAATTCTTTCATTAGGAATTGGTGTTTCTTAGTTTGAAGTCAACAACCAAGGCATATATCATAATATTGAACTTGGCTCTCACTTCACATTTATGTTTTTGAGGGGATATAATCAACACTATCTACTTTTACTTTGTAAGCCGACGGAGCCTTATTATATATATCAACGACAACTACGTCTTCAACATGCGTTCTTAATATTTTCACAGATATTAAAGATCAGTTAAGAATTAGGCAAGCTATGTTATCTAATGGAATTGGTGTTTCTTTGTGAGAGAATTTTATAGGAGATAGGGTAATCAATAACTGTTCCATAAATCGTGTTTACATATTCCTGTTTGCTTTTAGCAATATAGTTGTATACCTGACCTATCATAAAGAGGTACTAATTGAAAGTAATCCATCATTACCCATGCTAGATACCTTATTCAATTACACTAAACCATTAAACCAGTTTTTAGCGTATTGCAACGACCCTCTTGCAATGTTATTGCATTTCTTGCAAACTGCTAACTCACGCATCATTACCTCAACTAATGGAAGTAACCATACATGTACCTACGACTATGTTATTCTGAATGCTTAAATCGCAAACGGCACAAATACGCAAACCTAGGTCGAAATTATTTATTTGTTCCGTTTGCGGTGGAAACAATGGGTCCATGGGGGCCGGAGGCAAAGCAGCTGGTCAAAGAGTTAAGTGCTCGTCTTATTGAGGCCTCCGGTGATAGGAAGGCTGGCAGCTACCTTTGCCAGCGAATTATTTAGGCAATCCAAAGGGGCAATGTTGCCAGCATTCTTGGGACTGTTCCCATGAGCCCACAGTTGGAGGACATCTTTTATTTATAGGTCTTTAGTTTTTAATTTCTAATTATGTTTTCTCTGTATTTTTTTCAAGTTAAGTTCTGTATTTAAATTTGTTTAGAATAATAATACTTAAATAACAGTATAGAGTAATAGAAGGTTCTGGAGCGGAGAGCTGATGGTATAACGCGACGTCACGGGCGGGCCGCTCGGTGAGAACTCTATGACCGACTGCACGCTGCACGTCTATGCAGCTGAGTGAAGGTCGCGCGGTCCGTCAGCTCCGCCGTCGGCTTGTGCGGCGTATCTTTTATTTAAATGAGACCGTCGCGTTTCTGGCGCGAACAATTATACTTTACAGATCTCATATCACCAGCTCATTTTATGTCCCCACTGCTGGGGTACGAGCCTTCCCTTTTGATGGGAACACAAGGAAAATAGGTCGTAAACCACGACGCGAGCCCAGTGCGGAATGGTGGTTGTTAACGACTGCTAATGCAGTCGAGGTCAAAGGCTTTACGTGTCTTCCGAAGCACGGCGGAGATATTTTTAGTCACTCATCCAATTTGTTAGCAATTTCAGCATAGCATAGCGTTCGCAGACCAAGCGCGGTTGACCACTGCGCCAAATTCCTATGCGTCACTTCTTTTATTTAGAGGAATTTAGGTGTAGCGAGCCATCACCTTACAGGCTTATCGTCACTTTACCATCCGGTAAGATGCCGCGACTCAGAAAAGTTTTGTGCTGTAGGTAAAGTATTTTCTATTTGCGCTCGAAATACAAAACCATAAATATGACACAGCGACAGCGTACTCCTCTTTACTTATGTCGTAATCTAAAAAGAAAACGGAAAACCGTTAGGGAAAAAGTAACTAATTTATGCTAAGCTGTATGCTTGATCTTTCATCATCATCACTAGACCATATACGTCCCCACTGCTGGGGCACGAGCCATCCCTATGGATGGATAGGGAGAACGGGTCATAAACCACCACGCGGACCCAGTGCGGATTGGTGGTTATTAACGACTGCTAATGTAGCCGGGACCAACAGCTTTACGTACTTTCCGAAGCACGGAGGAGTTCAACATGATACATGTTCGGTCACCCATCCGATGACCAGCCTTTGCGAAAATTGCTTAACCTTAGCAATCGCAGACCGGGCGCGTTAACCACAGCGCCATCGAGCTCCTTTAGCTTGATCTTTAGTACAAATGAATAAATAATGATAATGGTTATTATGTTATTATTAATTATTTGAACTTTCAATAAAGACGTAAACTTCTAGACATTACGCGGATTTTTTGAGAAATTAAAAAAATTTACCGGTTTGTCTTCTTTGCCAACACACATGCCCGTTTACGAACCATTAAAGGTTAACAATCCATCATTACACAATAATTCGGCAAAAACAAATTTTTAAACAATAAAACAAAAGAGCAAACGCTTTACTTTAATTGAACTGTAAACGTAAAACGGACAAGAGCTACTGTTCCATAACACAAACCGTTTGACAGTTTGGGGTCGAAAGCGTGAGTGCACAAACAATACGTACAGCTATATTGTTGATCGAAGACAGCTATGCGTACAACACTTACGAAGAACTCGATAGCAGTTCACGTTTATGTAACATAAGTGGCCCTAACTTCTTTTGTGGTAAGTATAGGCACTTCTCGAAAATTAAAATACCATTGACATTTTGCAAACGTACTGTGCGATGTTCTTCTCATGCATTTTTTATTGAATTTATTGTGACAACTTGAAAATTCTATTGACATTTTCAATCTAACTTGATAAACAAAGTGAGTATTCCTCGCAACGTGGTAGCAGACTAATGTAGTCGACAGCGAGTATCATTACTCGCTTGACTTTTATTTGTTGAAGAGTTTACAGTTTGTTGTCTATGGCCTTTACAACGTAGCCAGATTTAATGGGCGGCGAAAAACTTATGGTTCTTCATGCTTTAGTGATTGTTTAATAATGCCGAAGATTTTTTACGATCTAGACTTCATCACTCAAGCAAGTATAAAACTATTTTTTTAAGGCGTCCGAGTAAGATGGCGAGAGCGGAAAACCCGAGAAGGCTTAGAAGACTCTAGCACCTCATCTCTGATGGACGTGGGGTAGGTTACCGCCCAGGCACATGTCTGTTTATGTATTCGTACTCTTCTCGGCAACGAGTACTGTGTCTTGGACTAGCGAGCATGTTCGAGTGCATGTATAGTGTATAACGAGTACGGTATCATGAAATTATACCAATGTGCATATATAGTTTAAAGATGGTGTGTCGAGCCCGAATAGACTATGCGCAAATATGAAAAATATATATGCAAAAAATATTAAAACCTAATTATTATTATTATTATTATTACAATATCAGCCATAACTGTCTCACACCTGGGCAATGGCCTCCCCACAGTTTTTCCACACCTTCCGATCCTCTGCAACATCATGCCATTTTTTCATGAAACCTGATATGCACTAATTATAAAAACTTAATACACACTATAAAACTTGACTTTGTGTCTCCATTGTAAGCCCAATCAAACAAATTGCCTAGCAAAGATGTCGTCCTAAAAATTTCAAATTTTCATCGATCTCTCGAAATGAAAAATACATTTTTATTAACAAACTATCCTCTACATACTTAGTATCAGAGTGATGTATAGTATTTGTATTATAATTGACCATATATTTAAACCGCGATCCGCTCGTGCAAACCACTTCCGAACCGAGCGTTTCCGTAAACCGTTTTTTTTGCGCCGTGAAAGTTAACAGTTCCTAATGCTCCAAACTGTTTTTTGCTGTCCAAAGAGCGTAAAGCACACATTCGTTCATAAAGTACCATTAGCAGCAATCAATGGATATGAAGCAACTCGATTTGTTAGTAAATATTACACTTTAGTCGCGTGACTGGCTATGATGTAATTTGCATTGACGTTGTTAATATTCGCGTAAAGAGTAACACTGCCGTTTTCTTTGGTTGGTCGTAAGTTATTTCAATTGTATATTAATTTTCTTTCTAAATAGGAAAGCCGAACATTGTGTTTTTTTAAATTCATTACAGACAACTATTTGACCGAATTCTCTTCTGATGGTAAGCGATGATGTGGCCTAGCATACTTGCATACAAAATGCTTGTTCTAATTTTTCTTTTGTATCTAAAAGAGTTTGTATATTTTGCGAGTAGCGTTGGATATAATTTGTTCATTTGTTTTAAATTGGTAATATATATATATATATATATATATATATATATATATTTGATTTATTTTGGCAACAAAAAGTCGTATATGTTAACAATGCAATTTCACAAAACATTATATAAAAAAACCTACAGTGCCCAAATGTGTTATGAGTATTCACAATATAACAATTTAAAAAACATATACGTATTTATGAAATGTTTTATTTGTCATCGTCAACAGTCCCGATTATACAAAACTCATACTCATTATAATAAAAATATAGGAGTTTTAAATAAAGGACAGTAAAAACTTAGGTTAAAGATTAATTGAAAAAAAAAAACAATATAAGTAGGTACTTAATATAATACATGAGTACAAGTAGTATTTAGTTACATTATGACAAACAGTTCATATACATGTCTGCTATTCTACCTACCGCTGCATGGTTCTATAGTTTGCTTGAACTAAGAAAACCCCAGTGAGAATCTTGTATTAGTAACTTGCATTGTTACTTATGTAGCTAGCTAGCTAGCTATTGAAGTTACATATACATATTGCATATACAATGTGTAACAGAAAAGTGTGGTCAAAATAAAAAGATCCAAAGCGTATCCGATATAGATCTTGTATGCAGAGTTACTAAGACATAATTATTAACTTTAATTTGTTGTTAAACTTTTCATTAAATATTTCTAATGTGACGTCACATCAAAATAAACAAGTCGCAGCCATAGTGGTATAGTAACCTCTGTGTACTTACATTTGTAATCCTGCTTGCTTCTGCGCGCCTGACGTGCATGACTTCACTAATCTAACTATTAAATTTACAATTGCATGACAAGTTAAAGTTAACAATTATGTCTCAGTAACAACACATACAAGATCTAGATCACTTTTAATCTTTTCATTTTGACCACACTTTTCTGTTACACGTTGTATACTTTATGCATATATGTTAGTTCTATGGAAAACGTAAAAGCGATTGAGGTATTCGCACCGCGCCCGCTGCGATGTGCAAGTGTCCGGGATCTTACGGAGAAAGTGCCCTAACCAGTTGGTTATTAACTCAACGGTGCTCTAATAAACAAGTATAGACTTAAAACGAGTACACTTAAACACTTTGAAGTCGATATTACTTCAATATAAGACCGCTTTTATTTAAAATCAGCGACCGACCGCGACTAAATCCGCGTAAATATCCAAATCCCGTGATCCCTGGGTATTTCCAAAAATCCCGTCTACATTGTACATTACATTCAAAATTCAAAATCATTTATTCAGTTTAGGCTACAATTAGCTCTTATCAATGTCACTATGCCATCGGTTCGTAAGTCTACTCTAGGCGGGAGATCTTGTACTGAGAAGAACCGGCAAGAAACTCAGCAAGTGTCCAGCTCTTTTCTCCCTTACAGCGTCAAAAATATTGGAAAATGCCTTATCATAGCAGGACACTTTTCATTACAATAAACACAAAAAATATAGAAGACAACCACAACATGAAGGGAAACTCTGTTAAAAATTTTAGTTTTCTAAATCCAAGGGTTTTGGTTGGGCGTAATGAGTACTTAAGTCGGAGTCATGTATTTTCTTTTTACGAGTATATGTACTGTTTGTTTTTTGTAATAATCTTCAACAGCCTATAAACGTTCCACTACCTATCCATATGAACATGGAAGATCATGCCATAACTCACCACGCTGGCCGATTGCTGCAGTTTTTACGTAACGAGGCCGCCCTTGGCCTTCATCCCACCTGATGGTAAGTGATAAACCCGAAGGAGGATAGCATTTCACTGAGGAGCTGGTTACTTTATACCACTAGGTCACCCTAGTGTTACCAAGATTACTATCAAATGACAATCCAGAAAAGGACGGAATAGTCACCAAATAACTATGCTACGATTCTGGTGACAAAATGATATCCTGGTTATATAAAAAAAACAAAAACATGAGTGAGCATCCAAGCATACGGTCTGCCTGATGATAAATGGATGTTTGATACTCTAGGTCTAGAGTATCTTTCACGTTTTACTCATCTTATCTCCTACTTACCGTTAGATGAGACAAAGGGTTAGATAATATTGTAAGCAGTTTGAGTACGATTCCAGCTATTCATTAAAGCCCATATGAAATTTTAATAGTGAGTTATTAAAGTATTTGTAAATGAAATAAAAAAGAGCTACCCAGTAGTGCTTTAATAGAAAAAGAAAATCCACCTTATGACGTCACTTTTAGGGTTCCCTTCGCCAATTACGGTAATAATAATGCGGGATTGCAACAAACTAGCTGTTCGCAGTTACGTAGACCAAATAGCATGCTGGCAAAATGATGTTATAATGGTATGCAGTTGTAACAGCTTAATTAAAATGTTCAGGCTACATACTAGTTCGTATAATACCGGTCCACGCTATAAAAAGAGGGACAGAGAAATGTTTTGTGTTGCCAGTAGTCGGTAAAATAATGTTTTACATTTGTAAAACAGCGTGGTCGACTGTCATGCGAATTCATAAAAATAAAAAATAATTAAATTTAATTGTAAAACTTTAATCTGTTTGGGTAAAAAAAAATCGTTGTCTCAAACTATTTTGTGAATATCACCACCACCTTTATATATTTCCCGTTTAATTTTTCTTTAGAAAACATTAATTACTAAATTTTTTCCCATAATATGTTTACGGCGTAAACTTTACGCAATCACTACACTTTGTATGGATCATCGGAGCCATTATTATACATTGTTGTTTTGTTTCACTTTGACGTTTCGAACCCATTGCGCGGTCAGGGTGATGAGTGCGAGTTTGACCGTTCTACCGCGCAAAGTAAAATTGAAAACCCGTTTGTCACCAAAAGACGCTATAATGCCAAACAAATTATTGTTTTCAGCATTTTTTGTAACATATTTGTATTTATTGTTAGTTTTATTTCACATTCGATTATCTAAACGAAAACGAAAATTTGTATAGTAAAATTTAACTTCTCTTATTAACATAAAAAATCTCGATTTCTTTATTATGATTGAATGGTGAATAAAGCTCCAAAGATTCCCTCCTTATAGTATTTCATGTCAATGCTAAAATTTAGTTTAAAAAAGAAAGACACACATAAGCCACCCGCAATCATGTTATCAGACCCAGTTTAAACTATTTGATGTTTGTGTAACAAGTGGTTGTATAACTATAGTGTATAATACGCGTTGATGTCTTTTCGCGCGGTTATGCGATCAATATGCGCGCAGCTTGTAAAAAAAATATAATAAACTATGTTAATATACAGTTAGCTTTTTAATTAGGTTTAACGTTAGGTATGTTATGTAAAAGCGTATTTAGGAAGTATATGATTCATTATTTCTAAGTAGAACGTGAATAGCAAAGCGGGTTTTCAACATTTGTGTTTTTGTAATTTGTTCGCAACAAAATTTGCGTTAAAAATTATTTGAACATTTTAATTTATTTTTCTTAAATTGTATTACGTGTATTTGCACATTTATTTGTTTTTCTTTAATGTTAAACACTTAACATTTTTGCTGAGATTTATATGACGGTAAATAATAAAGACGACATTAAAAATTGTCGTAACCACCACCTCGTTTTTCAATATTTAATACCTTTATATAAATTGTGTTATATTTAGGGTGACTAGTGTGAGTTTTGTTCACTGTCCGTATTCATTCGATTACGTGTACGAAAAGTAAAATTTGTATTGCATTGAAGCAACGCCTCCTAACGATATACGAGAGTAGTAAAATTTCGCAATACAAATTCTAGTTTTCGTTAACGTGATCGTATAACGACTGAATAGAAACTTGCACTGTGTTTGTTCGATTGTCAATTACGATTAAACGCAGCAAAGGATCAACGTTATCCTTTTAAGCCTTATATGGTGTCGTTGTTTTCCCGGCCAAATATATTTTTTTAAACTTACTAGCTTGAACACACAACTGCCTGTCAAATCTGTATCATTAACAGACTTAGCAAGACAACTTATTGCTCACGTAAATGCAATTAAATACAGATCATATATACATTTTAATGTCAAACGTTAATCGCGTAAAACTTCGATACTATACCAATAGAAATCGAAACTTAACAGATATCATTAAAATTGACACGCTATATCGTGACAAGAGATTCTAACTGTAATTACCTAGTAGTTGCTCGGATTAAGAAGATATCGAAAATTGAGATCGATCAGAAGTCGATTTCCTACTTTCTTGGCGCTAGTTTATCGAGCGTACCTACTCGATATTTTGCATTTTAAATCGCCAGTGATTTATTCAAACTTTCATGTCTAATTTATGCATAGTAAAACGAGATTTTGTGTCTTGAAATGTCATTTAAATAGATTGTTTCTCTATTGATTTTAACTCCGACGTATAATTTTATTGATCGTTAATTGTTTTCGCTGTTGCATTCCATTTTTGAATACTAAAAAAATTGGCAATCAACTCACCGTAAGGGAGACGATTAAAAGTAACAAAATCCGATCAACTTTCGATTTTGGAACACGGCTCAAGAGTTCACGGGTCACTTTCGTCGGAGTTTCGGACTCGCGGGCGATAACGGAACGACTGGCTGCGTTCCGTGCGGGCAGGCGACTGAGTTCAACCGAGCGAGCGTTCGTTACCCCGCACGTGACGGAGCCGCACGAGATCTGACTGAGCTGGTATGTGATCGCACCTTAATCAAGGTAAACGCCTCCTTGGTTATTAGCGTGGTGTGCGAAACAAGGAGGTCTTAAACATAAAACCTCAAAAAGAATAATCAATATAAAAGTAATGTAAGACTACGAGGAGCGTAGTGGCACGAGTTGACGGTTAGTGCGTTCAGATCACGATCGCGAAAACCCTACAAGCGTCTATAGACAAGTGTGACCGATGTTTTTTGACCTAAGACATAAAGAAATGGACTGACCAATGTAATTATATGATATATTAATACCCTCACAAAATTGGTCACATTACTGTAGATAGAGATAAGGGCCATATCTGTGCTGCTACTGCAGTGGTTAACGCGCCCGCTCTGCGAATGCTGAGGTTAAGCAACTTTCGCAAAGGCCTGTAATCGGATGGGTGACCAAAATTTATCATCGCGAGCTCCTCCGTGCTTCGGAAGGCACGTAAAGCAGTTGGTACCGGCTGCATTAGCAGTCGTTAACAACCACCAATCCGCACTGGGCCCGCGTGGTGGTTTATGGCCCGTTCTCCCTATCCATCCATAAGGAAGGCCAGACGACATCAAAAAGTGGGTTGGACTTAGTTATCGACAGTTAAAATTTTGTGTACTAAAATTTTGTATACATTAAGGTAAATTAAAAAAAACAATATGAAGATTTCAAATAAAATTCGATGACTTTAGCGATTGCTATGAAAACGGCATATTTCAAGATATATTTTCGGGTTTTCGTTCACGAAAATGAAGAAATCATTGGCAGGTTTTGTGTACATACCAAAAATATTAAAATACCTGAAAAATATTTAGTTACTTGTTTTACTTTTATAGTAGCTTATGTAGAGGCATTATGACATTATTTGCGCGGACCAAATTACAAAACGTCCGACGACATAATAAGTTTTTTTTCGTCATTCTTAACATTGCATTGTGATGAAATTTTGGTCTAAATGCAATATACATATATATATAATATATATTTTAATATTTTACGGGTAAGCCTATTGCCTTGATCTCACCTGATGTTAAGTAATGATAAGGCCAATTGGTGAAAGCGCACTTCACCCGGAATCCTCAACTAGTGAGGCAGTGACTAGATAGCCAGTGCACTAGTTGAGGATTATCTCTAGCTGCCGGAACACAATAATGCTACTAACATTGATCTTATGGCGACATATTAAGACAATATGGTGGTAGCTAGCCAGGCGGACAAACAAATCCTACCACCAACCAAACAGAGTACACGAACACGCTGGGAATTAAACCCGGGTCCTCTGGGTCTAAACCACTAGACCACAGGGGTGTTATTTATATCCTTACTCTCATGAATGGCTATTCATGAGAGTAAGGATATAAATAAGCTGGCTGGCGTGGGCTGTGCCTGCCTGTGTATTGTGTGATTTTTTATTAAAAAAAGGTCCGATTTTTAATAAAAAAAAGTCCTTCTATGACAGTACCTAGTACTGCCCGTACTGACTTAAAAAACGATAGATTGATAAGATAGATAAATTATTTAATAACCAAAATTATTAGTACAATATTCGTCAGTAGTATCTAAAGGTCTGCTAAATCGATGGCATAATGATATTCATAAGAGCTTATTTTTTTAGCCTAAATTGAATAAAGCATTTTTAAATTTAGAGCGTATTCAGACCTCAGTTAGACATAGGGCAAAAATATTGAACCAAAAACTATTTTTACACTTAAGGCTAGGTATTCCTGTCAAAGTAGGCATTTAGCGATGTCTCGGCGGCGTTTCGCGCGGACGTAGCGGTAGTGAACTCGCATGACACCGCCCGCCCGCTCGCCACCGATACAGTATAGAAATAAGCAGTAGGGTAATTTTATTTTGCTTTAGAAGTGCATTTTTATGATCAAACTTTGTTTAGTAGTGATAAAGTAGAGTTACGAGTTTCGTAAATAAATAAAGTAAGTAATTAATAATGAATTTATGTTTTTTGGTATCCATTTAATTATAATATTATTATTTATTTTCAAAATTATTTTTCTTACTTCAATTTCATGGGCTAAGTTAAGTATCCACCAGAAAGGATTGCACGGTTATTTATTTCAAAGAATGTTTGGCATAAATGGAATAAGGGTATCAAATTAAATTCAAAATATTATTATGTTTAATCTCAAAATTCTTCAAAATTTATTTCTCTTGTGCTTGTACCTGGTTGCAAATTTGATATGGTAAGGCTGTGGAGTCTACATAATTTACATTTTCCTTGTCATCTTGTAAGGACAACGTTCTTATTGGCATTCCACGTGCTTGTCTGTCACTATCTACAATGAAGATCAACGAGAATTTTTATTTAAATATGTAAATTTACAGTCACATCAAAACCAATTAACCAAAAAAGAATTATTGAAATTGGACCAAAAATGACGAAGTCATTATGATATTCTTCAATTAACCAAAAAAGAATTATTGAAATTGACGAAGACGCAGACGTCATCAGCTACGCTCGCACTAGCTCGGCAGTTGCCGCTTGCCGCCCGCCACTGTATTTTACGAATAAACTCAAAAACTACTGAACCGATTTTAATAATTCTTTCACTATTAGAATGCTACATTATCCCTGAGTAACATAAGTTATATTTATTACTAAAAAAGAATATTTAATAATAAATAAATAGAAATACGATTTGTTTATTGTTGTCATAGAAACTGTCAAAGCGGTACGAAGTCCGCCGGGTCAGCTAGTCTATTATAAAAACATGACCAGTATGCAGTTCCTGTATTGAGATAAGTCGCAATGGATATAGTGGGACAAACAATCCCAGATTATATCCATCAATGGATATACGCAATGGATAGTGGGGGATCTACCCGCGCATTCAACCACAGTTGCTTGCAGCGTGTTGACTCGTACGTAGTAAACACACGTAAATGGATAATGTCGTCTTACAAATATTGTATTGTGCTACGATGCGAAAATACAAGTGTTGCTACGCCGGACAAATTGTTTTTTTGTGTTCCAAAAGACCCAAAAGGATTTCTTAACAGTCGGAATACAACAATGAGCAGTTCTACAGAAGGGTATTCTATTTCTCAATTCGGTGGTTAAATTAATATTTGGTTTTTATAAGTAGTTTAATGACAAAGATTGAAGTATATTCCATTCTGAATCTAATGATGACAATGGGACTAAATATTGTGAAGTGGCTTTTGAGAAAAGTTAATCACCGAATTGCGAACGCACCGAATTGAGAAAATTAATCACCGAATTGAGAAGTGGCCCAGCGACTTCAGAAAATGAATCACCGTATTTAGAAATAGTAGCTCAGCCAATCTAGAAACGCTGTCACATAGAGCTTAAAAACGGAAAAGCCCCAGGCAAAGACGGTGTTACATCTGAGCTCCTCAAAGCTGGCGGTAAACCTGTATTAAAGGAGCTCCAAAACATCTTAAACGCCGTTCTTTTTGATGGCAGAACTCCGGAGGCGTGGAGTAGGAGTGTCCTCGTGCTGTTCTTCAAAAAAGGAAAAAAGACCCTACTGAAGAACTACCGACCTATTTCGCTCCTAAGCCACGTCTATAAGCTGTTTTCAAGGGTCATCACAAACCGCCATGCGCGCCGACACGACGAATTTCAACCGCCAGAGCAGGCCGGGTTTCGAGGAGGATACGGAACCATAGACCACATCTTCACAGTGCGGCAGATTATACAGAAGACCGAAGAGTATAATCGGACCCTGTGCTTAGAGTTTGTGGACTATGAGAAGGCATTTGACTCTATCGAAACCTGGGCTGTTCTAGAACCCCTGCAACGATGCCAAGTTGATTGTCGATATATCCTAGTGTTGACTTGTCTGTACAATGCTGCCACCATGGCCGTTCAAGTACAGAACCAGCAAACTAAGCATATCCCCTTGCATCGAGGTGTGAGACAAGGGGATGTGATATCCCCCAAATTGTTCACAAATGCATTGGAGGATGTGTTTAAAACGCAGGTCTGCAAAGGACGTGGCATTAACATCAACGGCGAACATATCTCACACTTGCGATTCGCGGAGGACATCGTCATCGTGGCCGAAACGTTGCAGGATTTACGGTACATGCTGAACGGCCTAGCTGATTCTTCTCAACGCATCGGTCTCCGGATGAACTTGGACAAAACCAAGGTTATATTCAACGAACATGCTATTCCGGGACCGATTGCAGTACAAGGCGGTGCTCTCGAAGTTGTTAAAGCATACGTCTACCTCGGGCAGATTTTGCAATTGGGTAGAAACAACTTCGAGAAAGAGGCTAACAGAAGGATACAGCTAAGCTGGGCAGCATATGGGAAATTACGTCGGGTTTTTACGTCGCCTATTCCACAAAGTCTAAAGACGAAAGTCTTTGATC
This sequence comes from Eudonia mercurella, assembly GCA_963082485.1. NCBI lineage: Eukaryota > Metazoa > Arthropoda > Insecta > Lepidoptera > Crambidae > Eudonia > Eudonia mercurella. Next base: position 5,249,422 of record OY720040.1, read on the forward strand.
AGTGCGTCCTACCCGTCATGATATACGGAGCCGAAACGTGGACACTCACGGTAGGGCTGGTTCACAAATTTAAAGTCGCTCTGCGAGCTATGGAATGGGCTATGCTCGGAGTTTCTCTGTAGGATCGACTTCGGAATGAGGTGATCCGACAGAGAACGAAAGTAATCGACATAGCCCATCGGATCAGCAAGCTGAAGTGGCAGTGGGCCGGTCATATTAGCCGCAGAACCGACAACCGTTGGGGTAAACGAGTTCTCGAGTGGAGACCGCGCATCGGCAAACGTAGTGTAGGACGCTCTCAGACTAGGTGGAGCGACGATCTTCGCAAGGTAGCTGGCAAGAGCTGGATGAGAGTAGCCGCGGATCGTGCTCGGTGGCGTGCACTTGGAGAGGCCTATGTCCAGCAGTGGACTAGTATAGGCCGATGATGATGATGATGATGAGAGATCGCTTTTTAGCGACAAGGCCTATTGTACAATATAAGTTCTGATGTATACTTTATTTGTTATGTATATGGTGTGCAATAAATAGTATCCTATTCTATCATTGTCAAATCTCAGTTCGGTGAAAGTTCTCTCAATTCGGTGTACCATTTTGCAGGGAATTGATATCCTCCGAATTGAGAAAATAACACATTTCATCAAATAACTTGTGGACTTTATAAGTTGAAACCATTTCTACAAAACATACTGGCAGACATCACTTAAATACTTAATTAATTTAGCACAAATCTCAATAAATACTTCTTAAACAAAATTAATGTCGTCCACCGATTTGAGAAATGACCCGACCCCAAAAGCACCGAATTATTTCGTACCTTTAAAAAATGCTCCTTTGTAGCACAGTCCCCCCGTCTACATTGCTCAGCCGCTCGGGCGCAACTGGCGGGTTGCGGGAACTAGCTAGTGACTTTAATACTGCGCCTAGTTAGTGATCTATGTAAACAAAACTAAATTACACCGAATTGAGGCATACGCTTCGGACAAAATTAAAATATGTTATTGTATTAAACCCCAAGGATTTACAATAACTATAATTACATAAATGGCTTTATTATCTATCCCTTGTTCTGTTAATGGTAGAATTATAATTAGCAAAACATTATTTTAAAAGTTATGAAGCATTAACGAGCCTATTTTGGAAACCGGACACGTCATTTTAAGCCAAATTCTGCCCGTTTTTAAACTTTGGGAAATTTTTTTGGCGCTTTATAAAGCCTGACGGTTTACTAAATATGCTCTCCATCAGGTCAAGAGTCCTATAAACATGTGTGATTTTTTTCAAGTACGTAATTAGACGTTAAATGTACTTTGTTCGCTCCAGTAGTTCAATATGCTCTACCCGTAGAAATGCCCCAATGCTTTTAACATTTTTATTATGGCGCCGGTATTAGATAAGATGGTGGTAGCTAGCCAGGCGAACTTAACAAGCCCAACCACCAAACAAATCAAGAACGCGCTGCTGATAGGAATTGAACATTGGGACATTGGGTCTAAGTTCGGAGGCTTAGCCACTAGACCACAGAGGCGGTTAAATGTTTATTATTTGTTTTTTACTCAATCACGTGGAACCGGCTGAACAGATTTAGATGAAATTTTGCACATAGATAGACCCGGATAGGACTATTTTTATTTACTTACAAAATATTCAGCTAACACACACAGATGATAAATCAATAAATAAAAAAACGTTTAAAACACAAACACAAAACATGAAACATATCAAAATATAAAACAAAAAAAAACGATTTTTTTTTACTTTAGGTTAGTAGGTACCTACTTATTAATGTGTCTGCGAAAAAGTACAGCATCTTAGAACTTATTTAAAAAACTAAAATCCAGGCGGACTTAACAAGCCCTACTATCAGCCAAACCGAGTAGGTACGCAAAGATGTACCTCCCGCTAGGAAACGAACCCGGGACCTCTGGGTGTAAGACCGGTGGCGCAGCCACTAGACCACAGAAGCGGTTAAAATTTAATAAAAAGCTTGTTTTAAATTTTTTTTCACTTTTAACTTTTTAACATGTAAGTACGTACAGTCTAGGAGTTCATCTGACCTCCTTTCAGTTTCATCATCAGATCTTGAGCACCACACAAGGTTAGTTTTTATCAAGACAAATAAAATAAGCACAAATATGGCGGGGTTACCTTGTTTCATTGCAAAGTTCCTAGTTAGCTCAGTAAGTGAAATGTGAATTTCTTATGAGTTAAATAAAACTCTATAACCTCAGTTCCTATGATCACCTTCCGACTGCATCATCAGACCAGTTCCATGATGCCATATTATTGAATTGCTATCGAAGTTGCGTAGATATACCAAGTTTCATCTCGATCGGTCCTCGGGAAGTGATCCAAATATTCCTTGTACGATTTGACCCGTACATACGGTCGCACGAGTCCGCACGACTTATGTACTGTGACATCATCGTGAGTGGCAAGCAGGCGCGCGCGTTTCAAAATAGCCATTCAGAAAAACATTAATAACTTCTTCATTTCTTGACGGATTATAATATTTTATGAATAAAATGCTTAGTAGTTGATTGCGCATACGATGTATATAGTAAAAATCAGATTAGCTATTATGTGATTGATCCTCATTTCCGGCATTAAACATTTCATGTAAAATTGGACCAACTTTGGCTCCATTTGCGTTTTCCAGAAATTATCGTCCCTTTCGATGCGTTTTGTAAGCAAAGGTTTATTTTCTCCAGCCCAGATTTCTAGCAGACAGAGTCGTCTTTCAGTAACGTGAAGCTGTCCTTGTATTTGATAGAACCAATTAGAATGGGTAGTAGGTTAAAAAATTTTTGGACCATTCAAAAGCACTTTTCTAAAGTTTATTTGAATAAAAAATATTTGACTTTGACTTTGACTAAAGAAGCATCGAAAATAGTTTCACGCATTCACAGTACATTTTATACGAATTTTAAAAATTTATTAAAAATATTCAAACGTAACGCCGGCAGCCGAAATTGTTTTAGGGAATCTTAGACGAGCTTCCCTGAGCCCCCTACGCATTCAGTTTTCTCAGATTCAGGCGACCTATTTCTAAATCCAACCCGGCAGAGGTACCGATATCTATAGACAAAATATGAATTATCAAAAATCGTAGCGATGCGATCTTCAGTACATAGTCATACTGATATTCTTATACTATCGAATTATAACCATAATATAAGTTTTAGACATGAATGCATGAATCTTTGTAAGCGTTTATTGTTTATTGCCCATTATGAATTACTTGCAATAATTATATAATTATTTACGACAAAAACGGATTGATTGGCAGTCACGGAAAAAACTGACACAGGTCCGTCGTCCGTAAGCGCCCGAGCGCGACTGATCGGGCCTGCCGAGCAGCCGTACTCGCGCATTTCGTAGATATTTAAACATAGTAAATAAGACAATCATTTTATCAAGTCAAACTCTGCGAATTCCCCTGCGAAATATTATTGTCTTCAATTCAGTACAAAAAATAAATGGAAAATATCAGTAGTTTAGTCATCATATTGAAAAAACATTACAAAAAGGGGTAACTTTGGGATTTTTTTTTATCGAGTGAAGTTCAATGGATCTTGTAACTGAATGCGACTTCCACTAGATTAGATCCTTAACTAATACATACTTTTTTTCCAGAATTTAAAACCTTGTTTTCTATGTCTCAGATTGTTTGAAAAAACTCAATAGCGCGGCCTCTGCAGGAATACCTAGCCTTAATTCTACATTTGAGAATTACACTCTCAAGCCTGGCTTGGTTCTTTAACTGTCTACACACATTGGGTGTGGCGACACGGGAATAAAGACAAGTGGTCTAACAACAACACCACAGAGTCTGTAAATATAAAGTATAATAAGAAATCCTAGAATATCTTGTCTGGTTGATATTTTATACAACTGGTAATTCATTTTTAAATGCAAAATTGAAAAGTCTTTAGATGAAAAGTCGTGACAAACACACACTATACCCTGTAATTTCAAATCGATCGATAACGTTATCGATATAAAAATCTATACTACGACGCTTAAAGTAACCATGCTGCAAGTCGTTTATGTGTTTATTATATAATATGGTGTTATAATTTATGTTTTTGTCTTTTATTATGCTAACATAATGACGACGATGATGATGATTCTAAAATCATCATCATCGTCATCATCAGCTCATTTATGTCCCCACTGCTGGGGCATGAGCCTTCTCTATGGATGGATAGAGAGAACGGGCTATAAACCATCACGCGGGCCCAGTGCGGATTGGTGGTTGTTAACCACTGCTAATGCAGCCGGAACCAACGGCTTAATGTACCTTCCGAAGCACGGAGGAGCTCGAGATGATACATTTTTGATCACTCATCCGATGACCGGCCTTTGCGAAAGTTGCTTAACCTCAGCACTCGCAGACCGGGCGCGTTAACCACTGCGCCATCGAGCTCCATGTTAGAATATAGTGAATGAAATGTATGCTATATTTTCTTTTAAAAATAATACAACGGTATATTTCCTATCAATAGATGTAAGCAAATCAATATAAAGAGCTAAAAAAAACATAGTTTGTAAACAACGATACAACGATGTGAAAGCAATTGACATAACTACACAATCTAATGAGTATTTACAAATGCCCTCCATACATTTTTCGACCATATATAAAAAAAACATAGGTAAAATTGCATAAGACATACCACTATAACTCTCCCCCCGACCCGTCCCAAAAGGTTGCGGAGGGGGAGAGTGTAATACCCACTTAAAGCTCCTGTATTTCCCCTCACGTGCTACCAAGGTTACACTGAGCATCTTAACTGCCTGTTATCTAATATTATATCATCGGTAGCCATTGTCAACGTACATGACGATGCACGTATATGTCACTTTAACATACTTAACGATGAACGCACATTTCACTTCAAAAGTTGTGACAGCGCGCTGCGCTCTAATACTCGTATGTAGGTGTCTACAAGGTCCTTACAAATAAACAAAAAATAAGGTCCCGGAATAGTCATAATTATTCCGTTTTTTGTTCCTGTCATGTAAACGTCATTTCAAATTAGAGTAAACGAGACCAAACACGGAATAACTATTTGAAGCAAATTTTTTGTTTATTTGTAAGGCACATATTTTACAACCATTGAAACCCAATTGCTCGAATCACAGAATAAAACTCAATACTTAATAATATTTATTGCAACCATAATATGTAGTAATTTTATCATCATCATCATCATCATCATCATCAACCTATTGCAGACCTTGGACATAGGCCTCTCCCAAGGCGCGCCACTGAGCCCAATCACAACACACATCGACACAGAGAAGTGTCTGTAGTTTAGTTTTTTTTATATCGTATTAGGAGAAAAAATAGTTTAAGAAAACGAGAGATATTCGAGGAGCTCGATGGCGCAGTGGTTAACGCGCTCGGTCTGCGATTGCTGAAGTTAAGCATCTTTCGGAAAGGCCGGCAATCAGATGGGTGACCAAAAATTGATCATCACGTGCACCTCCGTGCTTAGGAAGGCACGTAAAGCCGTTGATCCCGGCTGCATTAGCAGTCGTTAACAACCACCAATCTGCACTGGGCCTACGTGCCTGGTGGCCTGGTGGTTTACGGCCCGTTCTCCCGATCTATCCATAGGGAAGTATCGTGCCCCATCAGTGGGGACATAAAAAGAACTGATGATAATGATGATGAGAAAAAATAACTATAATAAACTAAAACGTTTGATATTAACCACGGTAAATATAACATAATGTTAGAAGGAGCACACATGTACAATAATCTACCAAACGACATTAAGGAATGCAACTCATTTGGCCTTTTTAAATCAAAATTGAAAAAGTACATCTACGAAAAAGTTTCTTAATGTTATGTAAATACAGTGTGATGTGCTGGACAATATTACAATTACTTAAGTATGTTTGAAATTTCAAACATTTTATGTTATTTAAGCTCATTATAAGTGAACTCTGTTCTTTATGAGTAATAAAGTTCCTTTAAACCGATTGATTCAGTCAGAAGATTATTAACAAATAATTATCTTGTAATTACGATTAAAGATAAAAATTAAGATACTTTATTTGCTTGCACACAAAAAAGATATTATATTTAATTTTAGACTCAATATGCCATACCATAATGGGTTTACAAATTAAGATACAAATTAAAATATAAATCCATGCTTATTAATAACATCAAAATTATAACTACATTTCAAACAATTTTAAATTGTATATAATAATAGTATTAATTTTAATTGTTTATTATGTCACTTAAGGGTAAATAAATAGTTTTACATCTTTATTTTTCGTTTATCGTAAATATTTTCCTGAAGCCTAACTACGGAAGCTTTCCAGATGTTACTCTGTTTGCGCAGTAGTGCAGAGTCAAGATCATACGCTAAATATATATATACCTAGTAAAATAAACAAACGTTTGCGTGTTTCCATTTCAACAGACATGAAAGTGAATCTTAAATATCTGACCTTGTCTGTCCGTCCGTTACGCAACTGCTGTTACACATATAGTATAAACGATGTCGAGCAGGTCGTGTATACGTTGAAATAAAACATGACCACGAAAATAATAAAAGTTAATAACTGGCTCGTTTGCACTAATGAGTTGCGTTCATCTTTGGCCTGTAAATGGCCGCCCACAGCTGGGTTTAGGTTTCCTCACATAAGTGGGGACAGAGTGGAGAGAACGAGCCTTAGCCCATGATTCTGTCCTAAAGCTGGTCATAGGTTTAAACGGGTTATTCCCAAAGCACTCCAGTTTTTTATTCTGACAAGATTAGAAACCCATAGGTATATTGATTCTTAGACTGCCTACTCCAAATAGTTATTCATCATTAGAAATTATTCTTTTTAATATTTGTATTTAAAATTGACAACAACATAACTTAGAAAAGTTAAAAAATAAAATAATGAAAACTTATATTTTTTGTTTTTAGTTTAAATCAATCTAATTTGTTTATGCAGAGGCAGAAGATGGAAACTAGTTTGACAAAAAATCTTTAACCCCAGATGAACTGTCTATCTTAATTTTCTACCTACCTCGTATTGTACGAACAATAATGCTTCAGTCATTGTTGTTATGGCAACAAACTTATATAGGTACAATTGTGGTAGCAATCATACCTAATGTTGGTGGGATATGGTATCACCAACAAAATTGAGTAGGTCACACCTTGTAATTTGAAAATGAACCCGGAACTTCTAAGAAAGAGTTTGGTGGTCTAACCAGTAAACCACAAAGGCTTTATGTTCACGAGAACAAAAAACAGTTCCGGATTTATTTTACAATGACTTGTTTGCTTAAAGACATATATTATTATAGCTAATTTTGAACTTTGGATAATAAATAACAGTTAAAGTTAAAAAGATAAAACGGCGAATAAAATAGTTGTAAGTTATTGTTTTACGATACAATCGATAGTTGATCCGTATAGCGAGGTCAACACTATTCCGATAAAATTATATTAACCCTGTAGTTTTATTAATTTTACAGAGAGATACAAGATACAATAGAATGTGCACCGTTCGTGCTGTATTTTTGTTGAATTTACACTTGCTTAGTATATATTTTACTCGTTTAAAATGGGTATTTTTAGTGAACAACTGAATATTGAATGGTAGTGTATTTTGCAATCTACCCAAAAAATTCTACCTTATATACAGAACTAACTTATGTTAGATACCTGGGATAATGTAAGTATTTTAAGAAAACTACATACATAAATAAATCGGTTCAGGCGTTTAGAATTTATGTTAATACATATCCTAAAAACGTAATATTCTTGTTTTGGACCTTTATGGACGAACGTATAAAAATATAAGTATGCGGTTAGGCACTTGTTTTTAGGTTCTTCTTAGAAGTAGCTTAATAAAACCTTTTTTTAAGGGTGCGCCGATCATAAAAAGCCAAAAGTGTAGTCACGGTTAAGTTGATATAATGATGAAAAAATTATCGTAATACATAAACAAAATATATATTTAGTATCAAAGGGAACGTGTTTACAATTTGTCCGATCCATAAATTCATAACACACTATAGTTTTTTCTACAATATCATTTAAAGTTGGACAAAAATCATGAAAACGAGTGGCGGCGTTTAGTTGATATAAGGTTAAGGTTAAAGATATTTATTTCTCATAAAGAATTTACAATTCACTTACATGAGATACAAAATTATTCTAAAACACATTGAACGACACAAAAACAAAGCAATCAACAAAAATTAACAAAACACGTAGGTAGTTTTATTAAAACTCTGGTTCGACCATTAGGAGCGGTCCGTACAAATACCGCAGCAATCCCCACCCGGCAAGTAGCCCCGACAACAAATACACGTTGAACTAACGACACTGGAAGTGGCATGAGCGTGCTTTGTGCTCGATCGATTTTTGTGGTATGTATATTTTATCATATAATTTCATACTACAATATGTATTGTAGTATTTATATGTATGTATTTATATAAGTATTTATATATATATGTATTTGTAGTAGTGTATATATATTATAACATACTATATTACGTATTATACTACTTATATTATTTCATATTATATACATATATATATATATATATACATATATATTTTATTTATATATATTAACTATATCCTCTTTTTTAAATTACCCGAAAAATTATTATATCATATCGTACTATATTACACATTATGTTATTACGTATTTATTTATTTGATTACTTTGTGAACGTAGTGTTTAAGCAGTCTTTTAAATGTCAAAGTAGACTTTGCCTCTTTAATATCGTTTGGTAGTTGGTTATATAACTTGGCACCCGCATATAAGATATTTTGCTTACCATAGTTTGTTCGAGGTACATTTAAGATTAAGTTATTTGCATTTCGCAGTTGGATTTTTTGTATTTGATGTTTTTTAGTGAAGTTAATTTGTGTGTGTATTTTCTTGTTTAAAATTTTTCGTATTAGAATGCAGGTTTTATAAGTATACAATTGATTTAATTTCATTAATTTGGTTTCCTTATATATTTTATCCGTTGATGTGAAAAAGTTGTAGTTGAATAATCTTTTAATTAATTTATTTTGTGCGATTTGTAGAATAGTTCTCTTGGTTTTGGCAGCAGTTCCCCATATCTCTACGAGATAATCAAAATGGGGTTTAACAAGTGCATTATATATGGTGTATCGAACTTGCCGCGGAAGACACCTAACTATACCACGCAGTGCTCCTGTGAGAGACTTGACTTTTGTTTGAATTTTTTCCAAGTGAAATTGCCACGTCATACTACTGTCTAAGATTATATTTGACCCTCTGGATCAGCAATATAGCCAATTTCTTAGCAGTTAAGGATTCTCGGTAAAGTGCGCTTTCGTGTTACCCTTACCATAGATGTGATGAAGATCAAACTATTAAATCTATATCTATACTATTTAAAAAGAGGTGACGTTTGTGACTTTGTTTGTTTGTATGTCGGGGCTAATCTCTGGAACTACTTACTGTTCCGATTCCAAAAATTATTTCATTGATATAATGCTATATACCTTGTGGGCAACATAGGCTACATTTTATATTGATTAAAAAAAATCTCTTTTTTTTTTCAAATCCACGCGGTCGAAGTCGCGGGTAAAGTGCTAGTATGTACGTTATAAAATAAATTATAAGTAATAAATTAATGTTTTCCCACACTCACACCAATTATCTAAGTATCCAATTATTAAGAAACTCGTTATATGGTTAACTTGCCAACGGATAAACATACTTAATATACTTAAATACATACTTATTATACATAGGAAATAATATAGAAAACAGGTATTTCTAAATTGATCCGACCGGGGATCGAACCCAGGATCTCAGAGATAGCGACACCATGAAAACCGGTGTGCAAGCCACTCGACCAAGGAGGTCGTCAAAATATAAATAACTTTTAAATAATATTTCATGAACATGCATGCAATCAAATTGTTAACTGGTATCTACAATATGTAGCAACGAAATTAATCTTAGACAATTTTGACAATTACCAGTTTCTGCGTTTGCGTAATGTGGAATAGTCAATATGAGGAAACCGACTCTTCGCTTGATTGAATAATGGCTAGTAATGAAATACCCACATTCCTGCTTGTATTGGCAAGTGATTTTACGCTACATCTTGTTTTTTTATATAAGGTCACTTTTTATCAACTGCAAATGTTTTGACAAAACATCTAATTATATCAAAGAAATAAGGCCCGAGCATTTAAAAAAAATCAGGTTTGTTTTTTTTTTACTTTTCCTGACACAAGAATTGTACAAATATTTTTAAAAGCGCTCTCTCTGTCGGCTCTTTTGAATGAAACTAGGTGCACGTGTAAACGGTGAAGGCATTGCGGCCTCTCTGTTTCCGCTCCTTTGAATTGAAACTACCAAAATGCTTTATTTTTCTTTTTAATCGAAATGTCTTTTGGCGTTTTTCTTGAAAACTAGCGTATAAAATTTAAGGTTTTTTCATAAAAATAGTTTATATGTGTTGTTGAATTTATCCTCAAAATATTTGCAGTTGATAAAATGTGACCTTATATATATTTTGCCTTCATCTCACCTGATATTGTTTTTTTTATCGCCAGTTTCTCATTACATAAATAATATGAACAACATAAATAATATAATAATGAACATTGTTTTCTACATTCTTAGTCTAATATTTACAATAATTATTACAACTTAACTATACATTAAATATGACATGACACTTAACACTACTTACTAATTTTTATTTCATATTAGCACTTTTTACTTTTTTAACTATAAATTCTAGCAAATCTTTTATACATTTTATTTTTATTAATACCTGACTGTTTAATAGCATTTAATAGCATTAATAGCAACTAATCATTAAATGTTGAATGTTGTGGGGTTTGGAATAAAACACTTTAATCACTTATCAGGCGTATGCTGCCATAGTTTTTCCACCAGTACGTATTTGAGTGGTGGTTCCAGTCCCCGATATCTCAGTCCGTCATCAAGCGTCGATTTTTATTACAACCCGTAATGCCAGCTGAAAGGTTATGTCGGCTGTCCTCTACGGCATATGAGCAGTGAAACTGTGAGTTGTACTCTTAGTGCAACGAGAAGTGAGCGAGCTTACAGCTCCGGTAACCTATCCGGATAATAGGTAGTGGTTAAGTGTCCACGGGACAACTACCTTGAGACATTAGTCTTAAAAGTACCGGATAAAGAATGCGCTTCGGCGGGTTCTAATAGATGGTAGTATGGTGGTGGACGTAGATGGTACCTTGTGCTTGCGCAAGGATGTCTGACACCTTTAGCTTTATAACCGCAAGGTAGGGGGTGTCAGGATAAACTTTAAAGTCGTGTGGAGTTGGGTGTCCTCTATGGCTACATACTGTTTATTTCTAAACGTCACAGTTGGTCTCACCCATCATTGGTGTCGCATTCGCATATCGAGCTCTCCTTGCACTTGAATCTGTGTAGATATCTGGAGAATCCGCCATGTCCAGTCAGTCTCACCTGATGTTAAGTGATGATAAGGCCAACGGTAGTAGCGCACTTTACCCGGATTTCTCATTTTACTGATGCACTGGCTATCTTATCTCTAGCTGCCGGAACACAACAATGTTATAAACATTGATGTTATAGCGACATATATAGATGAGATGTTTATTGATGTACGAAAATGACTGATTTATACAGATATCTGAAAGTTGTAGATTGAATTTCCAGGTCGAGCAATGTGTGTTACGTATTTTTCGATGCATAGCCCGGGTGTGTGATCGCCAATAGGCTTTTAGCACGCGGGGTGAATAAGTCAATACCCATCATCAGTAGTAGTAGTTTGCTTTTTTTTATATAATCTCGTCAAATTTGTTTGCTGGATGTCTGAATACAGCGAGAATCTGGCCAATTTTCAAGGTTTTTAAAGGTTCATATCTTTTTTAATAATTAATTTATGAAAAAAAAAACATAGGGACACAGCCAAAGCCTTTCTTTACTTTTTAATGAAAAAAGTGATTAAATCGGTCCAGTTTTGGAGGAGGAATTAGGGGACTACGAAACGTTGATTTGTCTACTTTTCATATAATCAATCGACCTTAGTATTTCCTCTTCAAAACCTTTTTTTTTAATATAAGCGTCACTTTTGTCAAATAGATTCGTTACAAAGATGTGCATTCACGTTTATTGTGGTCAGTGGAATCACAAAAAGCCATGTAAGTCATAAATGCGTGTCAGGAAATAACAATAATATTAACTATTCATGTTTTATTGTGGTGATTACCTCTGTACAAAACTAATCAGTGGTTGCAATTAGCATACCTAGTAATAATTAAAGTTCTACACATATAATGCGATGTAAAATGATCTATAGTGTCATAATAAATTATTGTTTTTATGGCTTCATTACGATTTCATATTGAGTGAATTATTTTGTTTTAATAAAAATAAGTATGTAAAGAATATTATGTTATTGTGATAATGTAAACACAATCTTTCTCAGGACCAAGATTACTAAAAATATCAACGACAACAAAAAAAATATTTTCTATCGATAAACGGAATGGTCAAACTAGTCAACAACTTAAGTGTTACTCTTAATACTGAACAGGGTGCCTAGTGCGAATTTTATTTGCCATAACCAGTATGTTTGTATGGCAAAATAATTTAAGTCTCCTCGTTTGACACCAGAAGAAGCTGCTTTGCTAACGTGATAGAAAGGAAAAACTCGCACCAGGTTTCCAGATATGTTAGAAGCGGATGAAACCGTGCCGGCCTTGGTAAAGATCGTGTCGTGCAACAGTTTACATTTCGATACTAATATCGGTGGAAACATACAGAGCTGTTTTACAAATTTAGTTTTTATTTATTAATATTATTATTTTTTATGGAAGGCTTGGCAAATGACTCTGCTCTCCCTGATGTTAAACAGAAGAAGTGTCCATAAGCGTGTTTTGAAGTCTAAGTACCTTACAAATAAACAGATAATATGCTACGAATAGTTATTCCGTGTTTTGTTCCTGTCATGTAAACGTCATTTCAAATTAGAGTGAGAGACAAAACACGGAATAACTATTCGAAGCGTATTCTTTGTTTATTTGTAAGACCCTAAAACTTATGCGGTACAGATAATTGTTAGATCAGAAAATCATATTATCAAAAACACATATTATTAATACTTTTTTGGATTCCAATCTATTTCTTTAAGTAAAGTAGACTTAACGGATAAATTATTTCTGAGGGGCAGTCAAATTTTAAGAATATAAAACATTTAAGAAATATTGGCTTTTGTTAATATTCTGAGTAAAAAACGACGTATAGCATTCGAGGAACATGACGGGGACGGCATATAATATAAGATAAAAAGAGGGAGGAAGTATTTTTGTTATATACTTTCTCAATATAAGTTCAAACTGTAAATAATTTAAATATATACATATATAGATATATATAAATTGTCATTTAGCTTTTTATCACTAGCTTATATACGTCCCCACTGCTAGGATATGAACCTTCCCTATGGATGGATAGGGAGAACGGGCCATAAACCACCACGCGGCGCGCGGGCACAGTGGGGTTTGCGGTTGTAAACGAATGCTTAATGCAGCCGGGAGCAATAGCTTTACGTGCCTTCCGAAGCACAGAGGGGCTCGAAATGATAAATTTGTGGTCACCCATCCGATGACCGGCCTTAGCGAAATTTGCATAACCTTAGCAACCACAAACCGGGTTCCATTTTTTAAATAAATTTTGCATTTAGCTTTTATTTATCGATTATTTTCTCATTCACGTGTTTTATATTTTAATTAACTAATTTAAAACAGACAATAAAAATGTATACTCGTATATTTCAACATTTTTATATGGTCCAACATCCTTACATGAGATGTTACGCAAAATGAGATCTCTCACCATTATTTTAGCATAATAATAGGAGTAACGTACCGGAATGAGAACGTTCGTTAGTTCGATCTAGTATGATAATTAGGGAACTAGAACAATAAACATTCCAAGCTAAATCCATCAAAATTTTGACATTTGGCTTAATGATCACTCGAAACTCGTAGCAATGTATTCTAGACTCCAAAGATCGAAAGATTAGATTGATCTTAAAAATAAATATACGACAATCGTAGATAAAAATATATAGCAATACAATTTTATGGGTATTATTGAAACGGTTTAGTAAAATATATTTTGTATTTTTGTAAGCAAAAAAATATATTCTGTCAGCCGAAATGGCCAGCAAACACTTCTTAACCAATCAGCAATAAATAGTAACTAGGTATATGGGCTGCAATGAGTCCTAAATAAAATTTTGTTAAGCACTCTTAAGGTAAGCACTTATTCTTATATGGTTGAATTTGAATTATATAATACTAGCTGACCCGGCGGACTTCATACCGCATTTGTTTTAAATATAATAAAGCCTATGTTACTCAGCGCTAATGTAGCATTCTAATGGTGAAAGAATTTTTTTAAATCGGTCCAGTAGTTTTTGAGTTTATTCGTTGCAAACATACATACATACAAAAATACAAAGGTTTCCTCTATATAATATGGGATAAATACTATAATTATATACCTTTACATAGCAAAGTCTAGTCTCTTTAATGTAGCAAGCAATCAATTAATAGGCACATTTTGATTCTGGCGCTTCGCTGGCAGCTGCCGCTGCACGCTCGCCTCGCTCACTCGACTCGCTCAGCTTGCGCGGGTAGTTCAAGTATACTTACGCGTTGCTGACCCTGTAAAAATTTTTTACGTTCTTTTCAAGAATTCAAAATAGTACTGTGTTTTTTAACGTAGCCACTTTAATGTTAGTTGCCATACTTGTTTTGAGGCTGGATTTGTCATTTCTTCATTTATCATTTGACAATACTTATTTGTTTAATAAAGCTCTAACATATTCAAATATCACGTTTAATAGAATTGAGGCTGTTAATGGCATCATTCCTTCTCCTTTTTCTTTGTAGTGCATTTTTTTTTGTTTTTGGAAGTTAATGTTTAAGTTTCACATGAAGGAGTGTGAGATACTTACACTCCATTGTGCTTATAAAGGAGTTTGAAATTTTCTCTTCACGTATTAATAATCACTACATAGTATAAAACAAAGTCGCTTTCTCTGTCCCTATGTCCCTTTGTGTGCTTAGATCTTTAAAACTACGCAACGGATTTTGATGCGGTTTTTTTTAATAGATAGAGTGATTCAAGAGGAAGGTTTATATGTATAATACATGCATATAGTAGAGCAACACTGATAACATCAGCATTGCAACCGTGCGAAGCCGGGGGCGGGTCGCTAGTATGTAATAAAGTGCACTAAGAATTAGGTCAAGCTAATGCTTTTAACTCATAAGTTTCTTGCATTTCGTCAATGAGGGCTGTACATAATGATTCCGGCCATGAGCGAGCAGGATGCTGTTAATCATTCAGCCGGAACCATGGACAGGCCTGTCTCTAGACCTTAATGTATATTTAGCTTAAGTATCGCAAAAAAATATCTTAAGAACTGTTATTAATGCATTCGGTACTCGTACAAGCTCTAGACTTCTTGGCGGGAATGTGAAGAGACATGTCTGCAGTTTTGTTTCATTTTCTAAAATTTGTGTTAAGTCGAATATTGAAATAATGGTGGGTTATTAAATGTTAAGTGTTCGTGAGCGTGTATGAGTGTTGGCAAATTAAACAAAACAGTGCAGCGTCACTTTTCAAATTCTCTCTGTAAGTCCGCGTGAGATCTTATAAGCCCCTTTATATAATAAATATATCTTTACTGAGATACTCAAGGGGTTGGGGGGTATATAATTTGTCACTTTTCATTTCTATTATCATTCATCATCATCATACAAGAAGAAAATATCTTTTAATTAAATTTATTACTTATAAGAAAATTTGTTTGACACTAGCTAAATGTGCTAATCGCACCAAGCCATCAACTAAAGGAAAAAAAGGTGACGCTAAGAAAGCTGTATGATGGCAACTAAAGCTACCTATATTACATTTTTTTTAAAGAGTTTATCTGACCCCTATCTAGCTCCTCACAAAGTACTGCAGTAGTATAGAACACCTCAGACTATATAGGTGGATAGATGATCTTCGTAAGCTTGCTGGCAAGAATTTTGGTCAGTGGCGTACACTTAGAGTGTCCTAATCTCCAGCAATGGACTAATATAAGCTGATGATAACTGAGCAGAGGCCTATTTGGTGTACCTACAAAAGTTGCTGTTTATTTTTTTAGTTTAATTTCATTGTTTTTTTTTTGTTGTTGATGAGGACTGTGACTGGGACTGTTCCCCGTGTGGTGCCGGGGGTAAAGAATTGCACCACCCCATCTCTTCCCGTGGGTAACGTAGAAGGCGACTATGGAACCATTCCAGAGGATGGGCAGCAGCGTCTCTCTGTGATTATTCTCACCTTACTGCGATCGCCAACCCGCCTGCCAAGCGTGGCGTTTATGGCTTAATCCCCTTCAAAAGATTTATCCTTGAGGGAGGCCTTTGTCCAGCAGTGGACATCTTTTTGGCTGAGATGATGAGGACTGTGAGTCCCTCGTGATCTATTTTTGGGACCTAGGGACAGTTCAACAGAAACAGACAGAGACATTAATTAGAGAGTTACTAAAAACAATTTGACGTTGCATATCGTAGTTTCAAAGGAAAATGTCATGAAATAGATAAAAAATATTTTTTGATTATTTTTTTAATTACATTAACCTTAGAATTATTACAAAATCTGCATAAAGGCAAACTTACAACGATTCGAACAGTGACCGTTTTCACAGACACATGCAAAATATTTTAGAAAGGCGCTAGATAGAACTCAAGGCGATTTAGCGGAAATCAGTCCATCATGTGTTAGTTTGTGCGACTAATTAGTACATGAATCAGGTTACAGCTAAAATTAAATCATACATTAATTATTCAATATGCATTTGGTGAATCATTATTCTTTGTCGCACCATAAAAAAATGGGATTCTCTCCCAAAATTCGATCTGGTGGTAGATTCAGTAGTTTAATCTAAACTAAAATTTTTAGTTTTTTAATATACTTGGATTTTATAGTTTTGACGTCAATAAGTGCCTGTGAAGATTTATGTTGAATAAATGATTTGACTTTGACTTTGACTTTGTCTTTGACTTTGAATATCACGTCTTCCCTCCTTCCAATAACATGGGGTCCTTTAAACGAGGTGTTAAATAAGAAGCCACTTGCCGGTCGGCAACATGAATCGGCTAGTGAGGCACAATCCTTATCTACTAGCTGTCTTCGCATCTGATGGGTAACCATGAGCTCTTAAAACAGTTGTAGGCGACGCACTTACATATTAATTTTAATTTTAATATTTTTTATAAAGTTGATTAACGGCCGAGCGCGGCTGCGTAGCCACTAAACTCCGCAAGCAACGCCCGCGCCGCCGGCCGCCCGTCTCGCTACTTAAATTTTATTTACTTTGTCCCGTGAAGTACTGTTTTTTACTATAAAATAGTATAATCGTTTGTGCTGTTTTATTACTGCCGAAATGCTACAACAGTAATGTAGAGCATTTTTGTTGCGTTTGTGAAATCAAAACAAGACGCGTGTAGCGACATATTATTATACTTATGAACGCGTCTCGTTTTCACAACTGAAATGATATTACTGTAATACTTGTTAAGAGATCATAGTAAGAAGATTTTAATTATAATTATATTGAATTTTACTCTCATCTCCTTTTTTGTGATGAAATGTAATGTAATATAATTTTAATTTTTTTTTCTTTATTTAATTGTCGAATTTGGCCAAATTGTGTAAATTGTTTGGGGTTGCATCCCAGTTCCTCATTCTTCCAGCAGGGCATGATGATCAACGCCGGCATGGGGGGACAAGTGGCCCAAGTTGGTGGCAAAGGGCCACGCGCCGTTAGCCAACTCGACGGCTTAGAAGCGGCCCGCCAACAGAACTTGGAGAAGATCCAGCATTTGCAACAGACGCTCGAGGCGGCGCATCAGCAGCAGTTCAAGTCGCAGATGGATATTATGACGCACTTGCACGCTGCACAGCAACAGGAGCAGCATTACAAGCAGCTAGAGGTGGGTGGGGACGAGCAGCCACATGGGGTCATATGGCCAATTTAGGTCATGCGGCTATTATCGTCATTATTTAGTGCCATCTTCATACTGAAGTTTGGAACTTCTTGCGGTTCTATGTAGCATATTTTAACTAACGATAGCTGGTAGGCTACTCTTGACGCAAACTCAATCTCAATACAATTTTTGTTATTAATTTTTGTGTGATGTATTTTTGGATGTGACTTGTTGATGTATGTACCTAAGTAAATAAAAAAATAAAGACCCCCCCCCTTGACTCCTCTTCTGGTAGAGCGGTGTAAATTGCCTACTAATCAATAAAAAAATAGACTTTTTACCATTTTTTTATTAATGTCTACTCAATTCAAGTAAAAAAATATATTAAACTAGTGGTCCCACTCGCGACTTATCCGCTTCAGTGAACACCAGTCTCCCGTCGAAATCTTTTTTTCATACAAACATGTCCTGACAAATACGAACACAACAAAAAATAAATCAGCCAAATCTGTCGAGCCATTCTCAAGTGATGTATGGCATACATGTGGCGTTAGATTATATGCACATAATCTAGGCATGTGGCTATTGATTTTATCTATATATTAATACGTGAAGCAAAAACTTTGTACCCCTTTTTACGAAAATTGCGCGGACGGAGGAGTATGAAATTTCGTACACTTATAGTTTATATAGAGAAGGATTGCAGAATTATTTTTTTTTAAGTATGCTTAAAATACATTTAATCAATAAAACCAACATTGCACACACTACCATGTATTTGACACACACGCATATACCGGGTGAGCAATCCAAATGGGTCAGTATGGAGGTTTTGGAAACCATAACAGATAGCGAAATCTTGGCTTAGGAACCATGACGTTGATTTTAGTAAAAAGAAAAACTGCATTCATATACTTACAAAAATACGTGTACTCGGCCCAGGAATCGAACCTGGACTTTTTGAAAAATTAAATTTCGTTATTTTCCTTTGAATATCGGTTATGTAGCTCTTAAATAGTAAATGTTACTAAGAAACATGATATCTAAAACTAATAAAATGCATTGTTTTTAAACAACGAAGTTTTATTTTTCAATACTTCAGTGCCGCCGCCGGCCCTTTGACTTTGTATGGGGAAGTTTTAATATTGTTTAAGTAATCGAACGAAATCTTATGTAAATATTAGACTGAAATGCCCACAATTTAAATATTTTGCAAAATAAAATAATTATCTTTTTGTTGTGTTTTTGTTCAATTACTTAAACAATATTAAAACTTCCCCATACAAAGTCAAAGGGCCGGCAGCGGCCCTGAAGTATTGAAAAATAAAACTTCGTTGTTTAAAAACAATGCATTTTATTAGTTTTAGATATCATGTTTCTTAGTAACATTTACTATTTAAGAGCTACATAACCGATATTCAAAGGAAAATAACGAAATTTAATTTTTCAAAAAGTCCAGGTTCGATTCCTGGGCCGAGTACACGTATTTTTGTAAGTATATTTATTTATTTATTTATTTATTTATTTATTAATCTTAGCTTAAATCTATCTTTACAGTACAACACTAATACGATAGAAAAGCACTAGGTAGGTACTAAGTACAATAACATATTATAAATAATGCAACTCTTGTAAATTCGTTCAAAGAACAAGAAAAAATGTCTGTCCTTAAAGCTATTTGGTTGATAGTGCGCAGCGTGCGCGTCAGCGGAGCACAGTGCAGGAGTTCGGTTCGCCCCCTGGGCACCGACAGTAACGGTGGTAAGCGGCGGCGCCCCACGTATTCATCGGGAACACACAACCTCACCAAACTAAGCAATTCTGGATTGTGAACTGTTCCGCGAATCAGCTTAAAAATGTATAGTGCTAGGGCTAGGTCTCTCCGCACACTCAGTTTAGTGCATCCCACCATACCCAGGACAAATAAGGTAGGATACATTAAAGGATAATACGGATAGATACCATAAAGCCTCATATATAAATATCTAGCAAATTTATTTTGAATACGCTCCACCATGAGACTATATTTAGCTTCATGTGGAGACCAAATGACTGCGTTACATTCTAGATGGCTTCTTACTAAAGCATTGTACAAGGAAGTAATAGCTGTAACATTTGTGAAGCTATGCGCTCTACGAAGAATGAATCCTAAGTTTCTAAAGGCCTTTTTAACAATGTTATTAATGTGAATCCTAAATAACAAGTCGGCTGTAAAGTTAACACCGAGATCTTTAACTTCCGTTACTCTTTTCATGGTAATGTTTTCCACTCTATATACAGTTTCTATAGGTTTACGTTTCTTCGTAAAGGTAATCGTGACACATTTGGATGTGTTAAACTGAAGTCCATTCTCATGAGCCCACAAAACTACTCGGTTAATATCCCCCTGCAACCGCTCACAATCCATCGCTGTGTCGACGCGAAGTGATAACTTTAGGTCGTCCGCAAACAATAGACAGTTGGAGTGTTTGACGACTCTTGGTAGATCGTTGATCATTATGAGGAATTCGATTGGGCCGACGTTACTTCCCTGACTTACCCCGGATCTAACAAAGTATGGCAAAGATCGGCACCCGGCATACTCCACATACTGCTGTCTATCCTGCATGTAACTGGCGAGGAACCTTAACAAGTGGGGAGTACACCCGACCCCAGCCAACTTTCTTAAAAGCACATCGTTGTCCACGACATCGAAGGCTTTGCGGAAATCAAAATACGAGACGTCCACCTGCCCCCCCTCATCCACCACCGGCACGATTTGAGCCATATGGTTCAGCAAGTTACTTGTTGTGCTGCGGCCTGGTCTGAACCCGTGCTGTTCGTCACAAAGTTGAGAGTTTACCTGTTCTAAAATACTTTTGTATAACCGAGTCGAAGACTTTGGCCGGAGTAGACAATACCGCCACAGGTCTAAACTGATCTACATTACCACTAGATCCCGCTTTCGGGACTGGGACTACACGAGTCAATTTCCATGCCTCCGGAAAGGTTGCTAATTTTAGACAGCTATTATATATGTGCAACAACGGTTGCGCGAGAACAAACCGGCAGTCCTTGAAGAAGAAAGCGGGAATTCCATCTGGACCAGCCGAACGCTTCGGTTTCAGTCTAGCCAACGCCTGTTTAACATCAGCCAACTTTAGTCTACCCTGACATATTCGCGCCGATCCATTTGCCCCCCCCGCCTCCGCTATCGCGGTGATAACGTTAAGCTTTGGTCGGTCAGTACTGTAAACTGATTGAAAGTAGGTAGCAAATTCCGTACAACATTGCTCGTCCGTTAATTCTAAACCATCTTTAAAAATCTTTCGCGATGACCTTTGACCCTTCTTAGAATTTATATATTTCCAAAAAGATCTTGGGTCTTCTACTAAATGGTTTTGAACCTGTACCCGGTGATGCTCCTCGGCACTTTTAATCATATGCTTCACCCGAGACCTACACCCAGCGAAATTATTATAATCTTCTTTCGACTTACTTTGTTTATACCGTTTATGAAGCGAAGCCTTATACTTAATGTCGCGAATTAAATCCGCAGTGTACCACTCGGGGTAATTGTACCTCAAGTTTACACGCTTTCGCTTTTTAATCGGAACGCAGTCATTAAAAACATTATTTAAAGTGTCATAGAATAAATTTAAAACGGATTCAATATTATTTATTTCATAAATCGGACTCCAATCTATGGCAGCTATATGTGAATACAATAACGGAAAATTGGCTTTAGCGAAGTTCCACTGGCTTACTACATTACTGCTTACCTGACGCGGAATTGTTGACTTCGCCGCCGCTCGCCCCATTACCAGCAACGATATATCAAGAGGAGGGTGCTGCGCATCTATCGGTACTAATGGTTCCTTCGCAACGCACACGCTAACTTCCCTCAACGACACTAAAACTAGATCTAGCTGACGACCGTTGCAGTTAGGTATCTGGTTTCTTTGAACGAACCCACAATATGTTTTAAAACATTCATAATAATTAATAATATTACTAGAGCACGAATACAGATTAAAATCTCCTATTACAATCACTTCATTATATTTAACACATATTTCTTCTATTATTTTAAATAGTAGCATATATTCATTCTCATTACCGCGCGGCGGAATGTAAACAACACAACATAGGCATAGATATCTACCACGTAAGTATAACTGCGCGCACGCGATCTCAAATGTATGCGCATCGATGTTCACGTTGTTCGGTATCGGAACGCTCCGCCACTCATAGCGTGGTGTGGCCACGAGAAGCGCGCCGCCCTGCTTTCGGCCGTCCGCTCTGTCACAACGTATTATCTTGTAACCTGGGGGAACCAATTCTGCGTCGTGGATAGAATCATTACACCCGGTTTCAGTTATTGCAAATATATCCGCACTCGATGATGCTATTCCTGCATAGAATTTATCCAGTTTGGTTCTAAGTCCCCTTACGTTCTGGTAGTAGATGTCAAGAGTCTTACGAGGATTTTCGTGAGTTGTTGTGTGGTCTACGAAAAAATATCCACTCGCTAAATTCTACGTTTATTGGCCACATATCTGGATGGCACAGTCGTTCATAGAACTGTTCTGGGACTCCAACCATAAATGAAGCGTAGTCTCTCTCTGTTTTAGGCGTAATTTTCTCGACGTGAACTGACATGTCCGAACCACAAACCTTCTTGACATACATTTCCATACTTTCCTTTGTAGTTTCCTTTGATAGACGCCAAACGTGCAAATATTTTTTCCTTTCTATTCCCTTAATTTCCGCAATATTCGAACTTCCGCCTTTTTTAACTTCCACATTAAGGTATCTGCTTCTTCTTTTTGTCACTTGCATCCAGCCATCCTTTTTTTGTAATGATGTCCTCTCATCTTCCTCTTTTTCTAG
The DNA here is from genome assembly GCA_963082485.1 of Eudonia mercurella. NCBI lineage: Eukaryota > Metazoa > Arthropoda > Insecta > Lepidoptera > Crambidae > Eudonia > Eudonia mercurella. The sequence continues at coordinate 5,272,329 of OY720040.1, forward strand.
GTCTTTATTTCTGATGTCCGTGCTGACCACTGGTGTTGACTTGACTTGAGTTATGAACGCCGTTTCATTCTCCGGTTTACTGGCCACACACGTACTTTTAGCGGATTGAACTACCTTCACCTTACTTTGTGGCCCGGGTTTAGAAAGTGATAGGGGCTGATTTAATGCATGTAAGGATCTTTTATCTTCTCCTTTTTTTTCAGTTAAGCAGGCTTCGAGATATTTATTTCTGTCTTGTAAAGATTTTATAAGATTTTCAAGTATCTCAACCCGACTACTTTTTTCTTGAGCTACCGTCTTATGTTTTTTCACTTCTTGCAATTCTGTTTCGATCTTAGTAAATCGATCTTGAAGCTGCTTATAAGCATTCATCTGAACATCAAATCGCGAGTTCATCTCAGTTTTAAGCTCTCGTATTTCGTCTAGTACCTTCATCCCATTGTATGATATTGGCGTATCACTGGGGTTGAGACGACTCCCGCGCTCCATGTTTACATAATTCGGCGTAAAAGTTTTATTTAACACACTCACGTTGCTTCTAACGGGAGTATCCGAGTTATCGCGCTTCGGTTTGCTACAGGCACACTCGGGACAAATCCAGTTTTTTTTATATTCCTGGGTGAGTTCTTCAAACGCCTCAACAGTTATTCCCAAGCACTTTAGGTGGTATAACTTCAAACATTCACCTTTACAGCACTCCATGTAGGAAATATCATATATTGCTGTATCACAACCATTACATTTAGTTTCCATTTTAAAAATAATCACAAGTTGATTCCGGTTTACTAAACACACGTCCTGCTCTCGCGGTGGCGGTAGCGGGAAACTGAATGCAGTTTATGAATGCAGTTTTTCTTTTTACTAAAATCAACGTCATGGTTCCTAAGCCAAGATTTCGCTATCTGTTATGGTTTCCAAAACCGCCATACTGACCCATTTGGATTGCTCACCCTGTATATCATTTCAAAAATGGAAGAGGACCGGCCGAAATCTGTCAATGCCAATCTTATGGTCTAAGATGCCAATCCATACTCACATTCTATCTTTTTAAATTTTTCACTGGGCGACCACTAGTTTATATAGATAAGCATCATAAGCATATTGCATGTTTTGAACAAAGAATTACTCTACTTACGTACGCAGTATATACTTATAGAAGAAGAAAAAACGTCATATAAACTATAATAATGGCAATTTTTATTCAATTGTGATTCAGATTACCAAGCCAACAATGAAAACTTTCAATTGCAGACCAAGTTTAATATCAAGGTGAATTTAAAGCACCCGCCAGATACTGTTATTAAAAATATATTTTTTTCATTGAATCGTGAGAAAAATAGATCAAGTCGAACTACTTTTCAATATCGCAAATCAAACTTGGTATGACCTTATTATTTGGAATTAGCATTTTGATCATTATAGAAGTTTTATCTCACGGATGTTAAGATAAATTATGTGTTACCTATGTTATCTTTTTTGTAAAAATTTTTTTAGTATACAATATTATTGTTCGTTTTAGTTTACTAAATGATTTATAGATAAGTACAAACAGTAAGTAGCACTGAATTTAAATAAAATAATCTTAAATGGGGATAATGTTATAGATATTAGTTTTTTCTATAATACAATAAACTGCATATAGATTCATAATATTTTATGAATTATTTTATTATTACCAAAACAAAGCTGTTTCCTATAAGAAATGCTTAGATCCAAGAACTAAAATATTCTTAGACTTGAAATAAAATAACAAAAAAGTGTTTAGATTTGATAAACACAAAAACAGTGTTACAAAAATTTTGTAAGAAAAAATAAAATATTAACAAAAAGATTAACAAAAAGAATTCCTTCGAGCCGGATTTGAACCAGCGACCTATGGATGACAGTGATTTCCTCTACAGTCCACCGCTCTACCAACTGAGCTATCGAAGGGCTTGCTAAACTTGGCGAAATTATAATACAATATGTAATTACTCTACATTCAGTATTTTAGTATGACATAGAGCAAAGCTATTTATAATTTAACTTTATACACAAGGACGTACCTTGGTAAATTAATTATTAGATATATAACTATCTCTTTTCTCTTACTTGTCACTTTATTTAAGAAAAAAAGATCTATAACTACGCGAAATAAAATATTTCGTGTATGTAAAACCATTTATTATCAAATAATTTTCTATTTATAAAATATTACAATCTTTTAAAATATATACTATAGGTAGTAGTTAGTACACAGCTTGAAAATTAATTAACATTAGGTATAAATAGGAATAGATAATAATCAAATTTATTGTAAACATACAAAAACGTATACAAAGTTGTTTATTTACTGGTCTCTACACTAATCAAATATTTAGAAGTCTGTGGGTCTCTACAAGCTCTAAATTCAACAAATCGCTGCTGCTACTCTAGCGCCATCTAGTGTGCTTAAAGTAAATCACTTAACGCCAGATGTGCCAAACCATGAACTAAATAAAATTAGTTTATTGTTATGGAGGGTTCATAATAAAAACTGTTTTAAGTATTTTTCACTTATTTTGTGGCAATTTAGGGCTGCTTTTGGGGATCGGGCATTTTGGGTAGAATTTAGTATTCTCATTAAGCACATGAAGCCAAACGAAAATGACACATATACTTACCTACCTAATAAAAAAAAACAAAAAACAACACATTTTTAAAAGTTGCATTAAACAGCTGAGGGTTGCCCCGTGACTATGAGCTCTTATAGCAGTATTATTGCAGTTGTGGAAAAGAGACGCGAGTATATCCGCCGCTACACGCGTCTCGTTTTTACAACGGCAATAATACTGCTATAAGAGCTCGTGGTTACCTTCTCCTAGTTGGCCTTCCAAACACAAAATGCATGTTTTCTTATTGTTGTTTTGTTGTCATTTATATGTATCATCAAAATGATGTTTTGATATCACTTTGTAATGTTTGTGGGATTGTTAATAAATATTTTTTTATTCTTTATTCTCATTTCTTAACATATCTTTTTTATTTTTATGTGTTACCTTCTGCTTTGTTAGCAATTTTATTAGGAAATTAATTAATAATTAATTTTTAGTAGGAAAATCGGCCTAATTAAAAAGAATGTGACCACTTGTTAACTAAAGGCCACATAACATTATTTAGAGGCATTTTTTTAAATAAACATCCATTTTTGAAAATATTTCACATAATGAATAAAACAAAGAAGATGATTGTTAATAAATATATTTTTATTCTTTATTCTCATTTCTTTTTTATTTTTATGTGTTACCTACTGCTTTGTCGGCCATTTTATTAGGAAAATAATTAAAAACTAATTTTTAGTAGGAAAATCGGCCTAATTAAAAAAGAATGTGACCACTTGTTAACTAAAGGCCAAATAACATTATTTAGAGGCATTTTTAAAATAAACATCCATTTTTGAAAATATTTCACTTAACGAATAAAACAAAGAAGATATAAAAAAACCGCCCCCGGGTGGGCTCGAACCACCAACCTTTCGGTTAACAGCCGAACGCGCTAGCCAATTGCGCCACGGAGGCAGATGAGCAATGGCGCGAAATTATGCGTCACCTTACTAGTGCGCTTCTTCACTACACGAACGTCGACTCGATACAAGACGGCCACTTGTGACCGCCGCATACGCATAATTATGCAACGGAAGTAATAATTATTAATTATTAATATCTTTAACAGTAATATAATTTAATTATCTACATAATAATAATTATGCGTTGATTACTATATGCGTAAATCTTGCGTAATTTTATTAAGGCCCGATTTTGCAATCCTCAGATAAGTTGACATATTTTCCAAAGAGAATCTGTCATTATGTCAAAATTATTTAATAAATAAACTTTAACTGACTATTGAAAAATAAGCCCTAAATAAAATTACGCAAGATTTACGCATATAGTAATCAACGCATAATAATTATTATGTAGATAATTAAATTATATAACTTAAAAAAAAACAATTATGGTACTGGCACCAGTGTTCGACAGGAACCGGTAATCGACATTTTTCCCATAATAATTAAAAATAGGTTTCAGCAACTGATTTTAGCCTTTGGCAACCATTGAATAGAGACCACCTAGCTGTCATCCCGTAAAATCGATATTACTTTTTAGCCTTGAAAATTGTGTAAAAAGAGCATTTATGCGTAAAAATAAAAAGCTAAATTCAAAATCATTTATTCAGTTTAGGCTACAATTAACTCTTATGGACGTGATTATGCCATCTGTTCGTAAGTCTACTCAGTACAAGGGCGGGAGGCATAGAGGAGGGGCGAGAGGTCTCCCGCCCTTATATACTGTACAAGGTCTTGTGCTAAGAAGAACCGGCAAGGAACTCGGCAAGTGTCAAGCTCTTTTCTCCCTTACAGCGTCAAAAATATTGGAAAATGCCCGATCATAAAAGGACACTTTCCATCACAACACACAAAAAACAACAAAATTAAAAAATATATACAACGTGTAATAAAAAGGTGTGGTCGAAATGAAAAGATCCAAAGTGTATCTATCCCATCTAAAACTTGTATGTGTTGTTATCAAGACATGATTATTAACTTTAATTTTTCATGCAATGGTTAATGAAATATTTATATTTGTGAAGTGATGCGCGTCAGGCGCGCATACGCAAGCAGCAGTGATCATAGATGTTAGTACACAGAGGTTACTAAACCACTAGGGATGCCCTTTATTTTGATGTGACGTCACAAATTTATAATAAAAATATTTAAAAATCAAAAAAAAAAAAAACAAAGTTAAAGTATACGAGTCTAATAATAATAAAAGTAAGTTTGGTAAGCAACAGCAGACCAGCCACAGGCGGCACCCGTTCACTAGTATGACATATGAATCAGCCATCACTTCACTCAACCATATCTTAGGGAATGCTATATATTCATATCGAAGACTATCCTCATAGTTTTTTGTAATAATACAAAATAAGGATGTATGTACTAACTATATCGTGTACTATAACTACTAACAGTTAGTTCACCTTTGAAAAGAAAACTTAGAATGTGTAAAAACTAACTGTTGGTTCTGCTATCAAAATCAAAAAAATTTTATTTTTGTCTATCATATTACATTAATTACAAACAGTACATGGGACTATGGGACCTACCTAGTAGGCATTATAGAATACCTGTATGAAAGAAAACTTCTATAATAAAGTATCAGTAAGAAGGACATGCTCCGCTTTTGTTACAGAGACAAAGGACTGAGGCGAACTACAAAAGGCCGAACTTTAATTTAGTTCACCGCGAAAGGGCAGGTGTTAGGCGTGACCGTATCACGATGGCTAAAGTTTACTGTCAATAAGGCATACCATTCTATGTTATGAAATGTAATAACGTTAAATAACTAACTGTCCCACTGCTGGGCAAAGGCCTCCATCATTGAAATCAAGTCATCACTACAGTTTATGGCTAAAGCCTTAATCACCACGCTTGCCAAATGCGGGTTGGTGATTACAAACCCGGGCTATGCATCGAAAAAATCCGAAACACGTTTTGCCCGACCTGGGAATTGAACCTGGGACATTCATATAACGAGTCAAGCACTTTGCCACTCGGCCACCGAGGCGTTTGTAATAATGTTAATGGAAAAATATATTTTCATCCCCCCATCTCGGAAAGAGTATTTTTGCTCTTCGATATCTGAGTGCAAAAGCCGTTTTTATCCCCTAGAGGATAAAGTAAATTGAATTTAGAACATCGTGTGCACTAAGTTTGTGAATTCAAAACATCATTAAACCTATTTGCTTCTACCTCCATGGTGCCCAATTTATCAGTACTGTAGCAACCGAGACTCCTTGCTCGGGCATACTTACTGGCAGCCACCGTGGCCTGCATTAAAATATAGTAGAAGAGAAAAAAGAAGAACATCGCGGACTCGGTGACGGGTCGCGACGACGAATTGATTGTTATTATTTCATGTTGAAAGTAATATAAATATTTATACATAGCTATAAAGCATTATTATTCGATACAACCCCCCGTTCCTTAAGTAACGACCCAGCGGGGTGTTACAGTACACAAGTTACTAACAACAACATTACAGTACCTAACAAAAATATTACACTTAGTAACTGTAGCAACGTTACTTTCAATTTTTCTTAATTATACCTAAGTATTGTTTGTTATAATTTAAAGATTATTCTGTAGTACTTACCTTTCATAATGTAGTAGTTAATACCTAAACTGAAATAAAAGTATCTTGTGATTGTAAATGTTTTTTTTGCATTTAGTCATTTCCTCGCTGAGGTGGGATGAAAAGTTAGGTGTTGCACTCGAGTGCAAAGATTTTTCACCTGGTGCTCTTTTGATTCCCTCGCTAACGCTCAGGATTCTAATTTTTGAATCACTCGCTGCGCTCGTGATTCAATTTTAGAATCCTTCGCTTGCTCGGTCATCAAAATTGAGCACGCGGTTAAAAAACAACTTTGCACTCTTGTATAACAAATAACTATTTTTGTTTAGATTATTTGATTTTTTGTAATTTTGTTTCAGCTGTTATCTTATGATAGAGATATAATTGTTTTGTTTTATTTTATTCGATAAACGAAGAGCAGTGTTTTTGTGGTTTTATGTTACCCTGTCGATTTAGAGGTTATTTATTGTAACAATGATTTGCTTTGAATGTAAGTCCGTAGGTTCTTCAATGACTTTGTTTCAATAACGGAATTCCTTTACCACTTTTTTTTGCATATTGTGTTTAAATGGTCACCCAGTGGTCCAAACCGTAATTTACAAAATGAAATGAAACAACTTTTACGGATCTACTCGCGTTTATTTTATACATTACTTTTAATTAATGTTTATCCTGACATTTCGACGTTACCTTTCGCAGGATCCGTGGGCACAGGGAGACAGGTGATGATCGTCTCATAATTAGTTAGTAGCTTGTATACCCTCATTTAAATTTTATTAGGTGTGTTCCGTTATACGCAGAAAGAGCTTACAGTATCTTTTGGTCTTGCAGTATGGTGTTGGGGCTGGGATTAAATATTTTGTATGATATGATGGGATCCTAAGCTGGTGGTAAATTCCAACCATCTTCTCTATTGAAATTAGGATGGTTTTTTTTAAATTTCAATAGCTTCGCGTATCATCCTAGAGATGAATTGAGTATTTGAGGTTTATCAAACCTGTGACCACGGACCCTGCAAAGGGTTCGAAAGTGTTTGTCCTCCTGGCTAGCTACCATATATATACTTCGCCATAACATCAATGTTAGTAGCATTGTTAGAAATAAGACAGCCAGTGCTTCAGTAGTTGAGGTTTACGGGCTAAGTCCGCTTCCATCTTTAGCCTTATCATCACTTAACATCAAATGAGATAAAGGCCATGTGCTTAGCAATAGGAAAATTTAAAAAAAATCTTATACTACTCTGTGCTTTAAGCGCACAAAGTATTAATCTTTATCTTTATAAAAATCTTTTGTGCTGTATATGTTATTGAACTCCTTCTAAACGGCTGGGTCGATTTGGATGAAATTTTCTGTGTGTGTTCAAGTGGATTCGAGAATGGTTTAGATTTACAATTTGACCCGGTAGGTGGCGCTGCTATACGGGTCCATCATGGGATACGGGTTTACTTAAGCGGACGAATGATTGTTTGTTTTGTTGTCATGGAAACTGTCAACGTTTTGTTTGTTTTGTTGTCATGGAAACTGTCAAAGCGGTACGAAGTCCGCCAGTCAGCTAGTAGGTACTATAAATACGTGTAATACTACCAACAAACTAGTCCGAAAGGTTCAATAGGCGCCTAATTTTCGCATAGGCCACTTGAAAATGCTTTGTAGCAATTATGTTACGGTAACCTTTATAATCGCCTTCACCTTTACGCAGGGCCGAACTAGGGCAAGTATCAACTCTACATCGGGAAACATTAGAAACCGTTCACTTCCTTCTTTAAGTCCGACAGTTTATTATCTTGGAATGATCTGACCGAATCAAAGCTAATTCTAAATATTTTAATTCCATAAGAATTTTTTACAAAGTAATTTTTGAAACGTCACAAGCATAGGTCAAAGTTTAAACCATGGCATTTTAAGTGCACCCGCCTACATTTGATAATCGGTGACCAATTTTTTCTCGGTGAAAATGAAACGTATGGAGTTCTATGTTACAACACACACGTCTTATAAAAAGTCAGTCACAAAATAATCTTGGCGAAAAAATCAGTCCGGTTGTCGGTCCTACAAAATATCGTCGTGGGCGGGCGCGCTAAACCTTTTTCTGTTCACAAAAAAATCACGTTGACGAAAACAGCGCCTCCTGGTGACAAACGAAGAGAGTTAAAATTTCTTAACCGACCTTAGAACAATATAGCTTTAAGTAGTTATTGTTCTGAGTAACACACAACCATAAAACAGCGCTCACTGTCTATCTGTATACAAGCAAAAGGGATGCAAAACATGGTTTATGGTTTATGAAATTTATATCCTTAGAAAGAATACATTATTCACTTACCTAAAGAAATATAATTTTATCTTACCAGTAAATTCAAGTTAGAAAGTGATGAACAGAGCGAAAAGTATTTTATTATTATAAACAGCGAAAAGACAGCAGAACGAAAAGTATTTAGATACTTTTCCTTTTCCAAGGTAACTTTAACATAAACATTTAACGACATACTATATATAATCATAATAGTACTTAAATGCGTTAAATTTTGACTACAAATTGCGGTCTGGCACCGGCTCCAAAAATAACAATAATTGTACCTTTATATTTTCATAATAAAATGATTGTCTATAAGCAGTTTAAAAATATATTTTTTATTTGTTTCTTTAAGTGGATTGCAAGTAAATATTTAGTATTTATTTGCTTGTTTGTCATAATATGTGTGCTGTTAGATGTGAAGTTAAGTATATGGCAGTCGCATAGTTTTTAAGAATATAAGATTGAGTATAATAAAGGTTAATTGCAAGTAAATTGAACAAATACACAATTATTTTTTACTTTGCAATTTTTTCAGTCTAATTTTTTGGAGTCGGTTTTTTTTTACTCAGTTATTTACTCTAATCTACAAACACAATATAGCAGTTAAGAGTTTATCTGATTGAGGATAAACACGAATTCACTACAGAATTATATAACTTATTATTGGCACTTACTTATACAATTTTTCATTTAAAGTGGGTAAGAGATTAAAAAAATAAAATTAAAAAAAATCTGCTAATGCAGCACATACACAGGTACCCTAATAGCACACCTACTAAGGTACCTGTGTAAGTGTAAATAAAACAATATTTCACGGTTAAATAAGAAAATCGCTATTTTTCTAATTAATTTTACGAAACATTTTAACAATTTAATTTCATGGAAGTAATTTATGAAAAAAATAATCATGTAAATTGTAACTGTGTAGTTCATGTAAATAGATAATGTGTACTTTGATTATTTCATCGAGGAAATTTCATAATTCTGCATTTTGCAAATGTAAGTCTATCATAACATAACATATAAATTTTTCTTGGCGTTGTATGTTTCTCAAACTGTTTCTAAAACATGCATAAGTAAACGCATTTTACAGTTGTCAGCGCCTTAACGTGATCGAATGAAAATAAAAGTCGCACTAGGCCTCAAGAGGCGCTGTTTTTAAACAAATTCAGTTTTATAAACTTTCGAACGAGCCGAATGAAACAGTTGCAAGAATCTCAAAATCGCTATACAACTAATTGCCAATAAATTCCACATGCCAACATAATTACATTGTCTTCAATTGTAAGTAACACCGCCGAGATTCGAAGTCCGACAACACAATAGACAAGGCTTTATAGAATTCACTTGTTTCTTCCCATGTGATTATCAAAAGAAATAGTTTAGCAATCCATTGTTCTGCAAAATACTTTTGTACCGAAGAAAAATGTACAATCAACACCATAATATAAATTTATAATATCTTACTGGTAAGCACAGTGCCTTCATGTCACCTGATGTTAAGTGGTGATAAGGCCAATGGTGGATGCGCACTTTACCCGGAATCCTAAACTACTGAGGCACTGGCTATTTTATCTCTACGATTTCGAAACCCAGTGACTCCCCACTGGGACCCAGGACCTCGATCTGAGACCAGTGGTCTTAACTACTACACCAAAAAGGCAGTTAAATATGTGACCATGGACAAATCAACAACCTTATCGGCAACAGAAAAATTTTCAACATTTTCTGTTCACACAACTGCAGCTAAAGGCTTGTAGTTTCAACGCCAAGTCAAACACTAAATCAAAATTTGTTTTCTTCACTTTTGTTTGGTGAACTTAATGATTATTTCTCATTCAGCTTATATATGACATGTTATTGCCAACAAATTACAATTTAGAAAACAAATAACACCTCGTGGGTGTTCAAAATTCAAAATTCAAAATCATTTATTCAGTTTAGGCTACAAGTAGCTCTTATGAATGTCATTATGCCATCGGTTCGTAAGTCTGCTCTGGGCGGGAGATCTTGTACGGAGAAGAACCTGCAAGAAACTCAGCAAGTGTCCAGCTCTTTTCTCCCTTACAGCGTCAAAAATATTGGAAAATGCCCTATCATAGCAGGACACTTTCCATTACAATAAACACAAAAAATATAGAAGACAACCATAACATGTAAAAAAAAACACAAAATAAAAAATATACGTTAACAAATTTACATAATTAGTTATTTTTTTACAGGTATTTAGGTTGTACAAAGCCATAGCTTGATTGGAAGCGCACCTGGATTGTCAGAGGGTACGTATTCGAATGCCGCTCGTGGAAATATTTTCAATATTTCTCCAAATTGTTGATTAGGCTTGGCGAAAATGGTGACCGCACTAGAGCTAAAAAAAACCGTCTTACAGATCACGAGGCCGATGAACTTATTGTATTTAAAAATATGTGACAACTAGAAGCCTTACATAAATGAACAACTTGTCCATAGGGTAACATATTTGTGCTCGTGACTGTACCACTCTACGTAAGATATAATGAAAAATCGACAACCAGTACCTAACTGGATAGCAAGGTTATTGTATGTCTGTGTTCAGCAAAAACCTAAGAATTGTTAGCTGTATATGAATTTGTATTCGAAGGTAAAAAAAGTAACGTTATTTGAGTTTTTTCTACCACCATGTACTTGTACCATGTTTTTGTGTAAAAAAAGAGAATTTATTTATTTTATTTAGTGTTAATTCTTGTATTGAACGCAACACTTATAACCTTCGATAACTGATTTTAGGTGTGATTTTTATCAACACGGTTAAATTGGCAAAAATATACTACAGCATAATATAATTCAACCGCCTCCGTGGTCTAGTGGCTAAGACCACCGGTTTAGACTCAGAGGTCCCGGATTCGATTCCCCGTACATGTTTGTTTACTCGGTTTGGTTGGTGGTAGGGCTTGTTTGTCCGCTAGCTACCACCATCTTATCAAAATATGTCACCATAACATCAATATTTGTAGCATTGTTGTATTCCGTCAACTAGAGATAAGATTGCCAGTGCCTCACTAATTGAGGTTCCCGAGGGAAGTGCGCTTCCATCATTGGGCTTAGCATCACTTAACATCAGGTGAGATCAAGGCACTGTGCTTACCTGTAAAATATAAAAAAAAAATTATAACCAATTCTGAATTATTTACAATTTGTTCAGAAACTTCGACAATTTTCTGAGCAAAAAAATTGTCACCGTTGACTTCGAATACTAGTCCGAGAGATCACTCGTATCGTAGTAGCACCAGTGTTCGACATAGTTATCCTATTGTTCGACACCATTCATCGCTTTCATCGCCAAAAAATAACATATTACATGTCGCACTAAGCGCTTCATGTCATTATTTTTACTGCGCACTGGCAGGGAGTGGAATTCTCTGCCATCGTCTGTGTTCCCAAAAGCTTATAACCTGAATTCCTTCAAGGCGACAGTTAATAGGCATCTTCTGGGGCAGCTCGCTCCATCATAGACCTCATCTACGCTCACCATCAGGCGAGATCGAGGTCAAGAGCTGTCTTATAAGGCATAAAAAAATACATTTTCCTTTTTTTACGAGATGACAGGATGACTAGGAAGCAGGTTTCTGTTTTCAATTGTTGCTAAATTTAACAAAAACGAGCGAGCCTTACAGTAGGTAGTCGCATTTGGTGTATAACATTTGACATCTCGCCTTAGTAATAAGCAATTTTAACATTATATTCTGAAAAAAATGGGTCAGATATTACATCATTTTATAACTATACAATAAATGCAGTAAATACTCATTAGAAGACATTTGACATATCAAAATTACCTTTGATAGTCAAATAACACAATATGTCACATAAAATTATATAATGTCATGTTCATAATATCGATTTTAAATTAACAAAATGGCGCGCGCTTCGCGTTTCCCTGACTTACTGTTACACTGTTATACATACTTCCGTCCCATTTCACGAAATCACTCCCAAAAATTGCTTATATAGAAAGCGTGCGGAAAGATAATACACATCAAAAAATTGGCTAAAACAATGTCGATCTTGTGGAACACTGATGCCAACATCAATTAGAATCACAACCAATTTTATATTATTCACTATTTTTTTACCTTAGGTAGACACTGTTCGACAATTTTCAAATAAAAAAATATATCTATATATATATAGTATCTAAATATAATAATAAATATAGTAGTCATCGTTAACAATACCACTCGTAATAGATACATCACGGCTGAGAATCATTATCACCTCGGTTCAAAAATAGCATCCCTGTATTACGGAAAGCTGTGACAGAATAACCGTTTTATTTAAAGCAGACTTTAAAATAATCTTGATTAGGGGCAAAGGGCACTTTGCACACTATATTTAAAAATCTTCACCCATTTGAAAAAATATTTCCAACGACTTATGTAATAAAGTACGAATTCTAAAATTGTTAACAATATCTTGGGACCAAATACAACCAATCAAAAATTACAAATTAACCATTTGGGTTAATTTTAAATGAAGTTTAATGTTGACTACGATCCTTTAGTAGCTTTTACAATGAATGATCTGTAGTTATAACCATCTTCTTAATCAGAGTACCAGAGCTGTGATTGAACACACTTGATTCAAAAGTAACCTCATTCTTCTGTACAATATTTCTCCTCCTTACATTATGACGTAACTCGGGCTCGGAGGCTCTAATTGTGAAGCCTCAAAGAAAATAAAGAGGCTTAACCAAGATGTCAAGGCATAAGAAGTATCGTGTCATATACTGTATGATGGCATCAGTTCCCACGGTGCATAATTGTTATGCGAAACATCGCTCTATGATGAAATTGGGATCGGTTTTCTTTTCATAGCTCTAGCTGTTGGCAAGAAGACGTATGTGTTTTAGGCATTGTCCACAGATGTACATGGTAAGACGTAGCTAGGTAACTACAAGATAATAATAATAATAATAAAATGGTTATGCAACGCTCTACTGGGATCGATCTGTTATCACGGACAGGATAGATCGATTGACGCGCTAGGCAATGCTCATCGATATCACCATTCCGCATAACGAGAACCTTGTGAAAGCCGAGAAGGGCAAGCTTACTAAGTAATTTGACCTGGCTCATGAGGTGACCGCTATGTGGGATGTGGATTCGACGATCATTGTACCCATAGTCGTATCTGCAAACGGCCTTATAGAGAAAAGTCTCGACCAACATCTCAAGAGGCTTTCGCTGGATGGCTGGATCAAGGGTCAGATACAGACGGCAACACTCCTGGACACGGCACGCATTGTCAGGAGGTTTCTTTCTCTGCAGCCTTAATCGCCGGTAGCTTGAGTCCTGCTCCGCTGCGTTCTAGGTTTAGGTTTTTATAAAAGTTGTATTTTTGTATGATAGTTTGTTATGTTTTACTTTTTATATAATTTTTATAAAACCTAGATCTAAGATTAAAAATAAATAAAGAGAATAATAATTTATTTCTGTTTAAAAAAAACTTAGCCAAGATACAAAAGACTTTATGTTAAGTAATTGGGGTAAGTGTATATAATATGTATTACGTAATACTTATCTATGCTAAGCAAACAATATTGCCTGTGTATTAGGTATCTATCTAGAACAGAACGTACTAACGTTTGTAAATGTTTACACAATAATAAAGACTAACTATTTTAAATGCGGAACTGGAGAGTACTCGAATAATAATATTAATTGCTCTACTTAATTAGCATTTTCTACATGGTCTTAAAAATTATGTAATTACTACTAATAATAAGTTCGACATAATTTTTTTTTAAATAACGCATAACAAGATAACTTTTTTTTTTTTAAATATAAGATGTTTCATGTTAATTTAATAACATTAAAATGTACACACGCCTGCACACAGACTAATACAAACTGTCAAGTTTTCTCAATAGACTTTAAACTTTATGCATATGGCATACGGTTGGACATTAACTGTTCTCTGTAGAAATGTACAGATTTTTTTTAGGTACGAACAGGATTTGATCGTAACCCTTTTGTTATTCGAGTCAAGGTACCGAGTAAGGATTTCGTGGTTTCACAACCACCAATGCTATGCAATGGACTAATGTATGCTAATGCATATCCAATTCTTATCGAATTTCTTAAAACTTTATTTTGCAATAAAATATGTTTGCCATAAAACTTTAATGCATATAAAACATCTACTCTTGTAATGTAAGGAGGTAACAGGCACTAAATTCCATCATAAACACTAAACAAAAAGTATGGCAACCACACTACATAGCTTTAAGACTGATCTCAACACGAAACCAAGTTCACCTAATACGAATAATAACATACAAATTGACGGCATGATGACTTCAAGCTTACAATACAATGCACCATTGATTAGAGCAAATTATATTTCGACTCAGTGTTTCCTTTACAAGCAAAAAGTATCGCAAGAAATTGTACCAATCATCCAAATGAACGAACCGACCGGACCGACGGATAGTCACGAGTCTCGACCTTTTGTTTTTGCGATCTTGTACCGAAAAGCCATTATTCCTACGCTTAAAATCTTTGTGAAAAAAAAACAGCCTCTCTATGGTTTAAATGAGGTCAATGACACTGTAGATAAAAATTGGTCTGAGAATCGTCTTTGGTCGAAAAAAAACAGTGAAGCGTTGTGCCCATTGGATGGTGAAGGTTTACAAAAAAACCGGCCAAGTGCCAGTCGGACTCGCGCACGAAGGGTCGTACTATTATCTATAAAAATATTTCAAGTTCCTACCTGTTATCGTTATTAAGACCCAGAAAAAAATTGGAAAATATAAAAAATATATATAAATAGACAGACAGACAGACAGACAGACAGACGGACGGACGGCGGAGTCTTAGTAATAGGGTCCCGTTTTACCCTTTGGGTACGGAACCCCTAAAAATGGTTTAGAGCAATAACGCACGAGTATTAGCTCATTTTATGTGCCCGTTGCAGGAACACGAGCCTTCCTTTTTTTTAAAATATACATGTTACGGGTAAGCACAGTGCCTTCACCTCACCTAATGTTAAATGATGATAGGGCCAATGATGGTAGCGCACTTCACCCGGGATCCTCAACTAGTGAGATACTGGCTATCTTATCTCTAGCTGCCGGAACACAACAATGCTACAAATAATCATTGATGTTACGGCGATATATTTAGATAAGATGGTGGTAACTAGTCAGGCGGACAAACAAGCCCTTCCACCAACTAAACCGAGCACACAAATATGCACCCTTGCTGGGAATCGAACCCGGGACCTCTGGGTCTGACCATAGAGGCCGGTGGTCTTAACCATTAGACCATAGAGGCCCTATGGATGGATAGAGAGAACGAGCGATAAACCACTAGGTACGCAGGCAGAGCTCTGATTGGTAGTTGTTATCAAATGCTAGTGCACCTTTCGAAACACGGAGGGAGATGATAAATTTTTGGTCACCCATCCGATGACCGGCCTTTGCTTAACTTCAGCACTCGCAGACCATTGCGCCATCGAGCTCCTTTCACAAGGTTCTATTATAGAAGTTTTATTGTAAGGGTTATAAATAAAAATGAAATAAAGAACACAGACATAATCTTCAACTACAGAAGAACTGGGTATAGTATAATACTAGCTGCCCGGACGGACTTCGTTCTGTCGAAAGCAATTTTTTTTCTCTATGTTAAAACTTTCCGTGTGCCTTAAGACAAGTACAAAAAAAAAATTTGCCGAATTGGTCAAACCTTTCTCGAGTTTTTCGCTTAGCATTCAACATTCATTTTTATTTATATAGACTTTCCCTTTTTGCAACATTTTTCATTGCTACTCCACTCCTATTAGTCATAACGTGATGTAATATAACCTATAGCCTTCCTCAATAAATGGACTATTCAAATCAAAAATAATTTTTCAATTCGAACCAGTAGTTTCTGAGATTAGCGCGTTCAACCAGACAAACAAACAAATAAACTCTTCAGCTTTATAATATTAGTATAGATAATCTCTTAGCTGCCGGAACACAACAATGCAACGCTACTTACTAGCATGTTATGACGAAGATGATGGTGGGTATCAAGGCGGATCTAAAACGAGTCATACTTGGAGGTACCAAACCAAGTAAGTACGTAAACCTTTTTTTTTACTAGTGGAATCTGCATCCAGACCGTCTCACCGGGCTGTTGCAGGCCCGGGAGGTGTGTGGGGTTGGCTACCTGATGGGCTGTGACCGACCCATTAACCGCCCGACATCCGTCTACCGCTTTTGCGGAACCCCGAGTACTCTGTGGAGTATTACGCAATCCGCGCGGTTGCCCCCTAAAGCCCACCAATTTGGCCCGTTCGGCCACTGAAGGCGTAATACCTCCCGGATGCGAGAGGGGCGCCTTCTTTCCTGGAGGCTGAAGTACGTGAACCTAAGATTTCTGGATCTAACCTTGGTGGTCAACCACTAAATCATAGTGGTAGTAAAAACTTTTCACAGATATTACAATTAATTAATATTTTTTCTTTCTTTCTTTCTGTGTTTATAAAGACAACTTTGGTTCAGTTAATTTTAATAAGTTTAATAATTTTAATAAACTTTAATATGTTTCATGGATCACTTCCAGAACAGCAAAACAAAAAATAACTATAAAGAAGCGGCAAAAATTATGATCATCGGTTTTTCAACCTTTTGAATTACCACAGACTCACTATATAATTTAAAAACACGTATCACTTAAAAGGTGGTTCACCTTACGAAATCAATATGGAGTTTATCAATTTTTTATTCGTCCACATTTCGAAAAAGTGGTTCTCTTAATTTGTATATTTACATTGATTTATTAATACCAATTCAGATGATTTCATCTTAAGAATTCTCATACATTTTATTACTTTTTTATGTCTCGTTTAAAGATTAACGGTATCTGTAATACATAACGAAATCAATTAACATATAGTGATGTATGTTTACATTAGTGTTTTTTAGCAAACCTACTTAGCAAAATGTATTGCTCGAATCCTATGGTACAGCGGCTGGCGCGTCCGGGTTGCGTTGCCTTCAGAGTAGTGCCTTGTCAATCACCTCATTTTATGTCCCCATCTGATGGAGCACTTTCCAATGGATGGGTAGGGAGAACGTAAACAACCACGCGGGTCCAGCGGAATGGTGGTTCTCCTCTCAAGAACACAGAATCTCGGACCATCTCAAACCATTCCTAGCGCAGCTGTTGCGTGATTCCGTGTCCATGAGAGATTGTTGATTGTTGTTGTAGTTTATAGTCGAGTGAGGAGCTCGATGGCGCAGTGGTTAACGCGCCGAGTCTGCGATTGTTAAGGTTTAGCGACTTTCGCAAAGACCGGTCATCGGATGGGTGACCAATTTATCATCTCGAGCTCCTCCGTGCTTTGGAAGGCACGTAAAGCGGTAGGTCACGGCACTGGGCCCGTGTGGTGGTTTATGGCCCGTTCTCCCTTAGGGAAGGCTCGTGCCCCAGCAGTGACGACATAACATAAGCTGGTGATGTGATGATGAGAAGTTGTCTATGTGTGAGTTGCTCGAGCGTTTTTGTGTGAAACTTACCTTTTAAAGTCTCCTTATTATGTGGCTTTAGCGACACGAGTGACATCTGGCGGAATCTTTGGATACCACGCCATTCCGACATTCACCCGTAGCATAATCGTAGTACGTACAAGCTGTTTCTCTGCATAGCCAATAGATGTCGCTGTATGACCGCATCTGTATTGGACGCTCTGTGAAAAGTGAAAAATAACAAAAGACAAAACCACTTTAATACATTATTTTAAACTCACTCGCCTACTGGACCAACTAAAGGACCTGAAGTCTGAAGGACCAACTAACATATTTAATGTTTAGTGCGAAATTTAGTATTTCTTAACATTCTTTAATAGTATAATAGTAGTTTATAATTAAGAAAAAACAATTTCTTATTCAAGAATTTTACTGTTTTCGTAACACAGATGATATTAATAATGATTGCGAAAAAGTATCGCATAATGCGATTGAAGTCTGATGTTCCAAACAAACTTTTTAATATAAAATGTGTTTTTATTACCTAATCATAATATTAATTTCGTAAGAATATGGTTGGTAAATATTTTCTACATTAAAACATGCATACATAAAGATTTACCCCCTCATTCATAAAAACTATTTAAGCATTATTTAGTTAATCATTGTTTTGTTTCTTTTTCTCAAATTCAAAATGACGTTTATGTGACGTTGACAAAACAATATTTAGCTAAATAATGCTTAAAAAGTTTTTATGAATAAAGGGGTTAGTTTTTAGACGATTTCTCTTTTATCCTAAAAGCCCGAACGCTGTAATGAATTATCGTCATTACCAGGTCATTTCATGTCCCCACTGCTAGGACGCGAAGAGCCTATGAATGGAAACATCATAGGGAGAACGGGCATGAGAATAAACCGCCACGCGGGCCCATTGCGGATTGATGGTTGTTAACGACTTCTAATGAAGCCGGGACCAACGGTTTTACGTGCCTTTTGAAACACGGAGGGAGCTCTAATAAAAAAATAATATGTCATTTCAAATCACCACCATCGACAAATACTACGCAAAATATTTTCCGCCACTTTTCACGCGAATTCGTGGCGCCTTTTCCCCGCTCCCCTATTGGCCAACGCGACATGACGTCATCACGCCCACGCGTACTCTGTGACGCAATCCGATCGATGTTACTGTCTGTCCCTGTCCCGCGTAGTACAAAGCAAAGGAGTCGGTGGTGTTTTATCCCGCTCTCGCATGTATGAATGCTTGGAAATTCGAAAACGTAGGCGTCTCGCCTCGTGCGTATTCAGCCCCGCTGGATGTCAATGTAGTGTTCCGAACCGGTTATATACGGTATTGGGTTTATTTTAGAGTTCTGTTTTGTTGGTAAATAACATCGTCCAGACAATTAGAAATGTTAACTTAGGGTAAAGAAAATTTTAAGTTAAAACTAGGTTTTATTAATAGCATCGAAGGTAATATTTTAAAGTAGTTATTAAACAAAATCACGTATTTACGATACGATATTTTCGTTTGTTTAATATTGTAACTAATTATTGTACGTGTTTGTTTATACAAGTTGTAAACTCTCGATTGTTTAAGTTTGAAACTTGGTGTTTTCTTAAATGTATCGCATGCTACAATTTTGTAATTGTTAGTTAAAAAAAAATTGTACTTGTATGTATAACACATAAAAGTTTTACCAGTAGCTTTAAACTGTTGTTAACTATAAGTTAGAAAAGGAAGTCATATATTTATTTGTCATATCAGTTTAGTGTTGTAACTGTAGGTGCAGTCGCCTCTACTTTAATTGACAGTTACTATAGATATATACAATAATTATTTTTGACTTTGTAGAGTAGGCTCGATGGTGCAGTTGTTAACGCGTCCGGTTTGCGAGTACCGAGGTTAAGCAACTTTCGCAAAGGCCGGTCATCGGATAGGTGACCAAAAAATGTATCATCTCGAACCCCTCCGTGCTTCGAAAGGCACGTAAAGCCGTTGGTTTCGACTGCATTAGCAGTCGTTAAGAACCACTAGTCCGCACTGGACCCGCGTGGTGGTACGGCCCGGGCACGAGCCTTAGCTATGGATGGATAGGGATCCATCCATAGGGAAGGCTCGTGCCCCAGCATTGGGGACATAAAATGAGCTGATGATGGTGATGGGAGTAGAAACTTTTATAGACCTTTGATTTCGTACCTACACAACTTTGGGCGACCGCACTTGATTGTTATCTTTCATAGTGTAAAGTTTAGTAAAGTTTATTGAATATCAAGGGGTATACCTAATAAACTATGTCGTTAAACATTTAACTTCAAATGTAATGTGCATATGTAAAATGCCCTAATTAAAATAATAAAAAATTATGGAATAAAATATACATAGTCGTGGCTTAAAAGATAATAGTTCATATTTTTTGTTCGGAATAAAATTGGCGCATTACATTCTTGACACAAAGTACTTATATCACCTGATAAAAAGCTATTGCAACTTACAACATTTTGGACTGAAATCATAATTTATGATATGAAAAAAATAAACTAAAAAGTTATAAGAAAACCGGTACCTAAGTAATTCTAGTACTCAGGAACATTGTCTAAAAATGTCTGAAAAATGCATCCAGTCTGAGCCCTCGATTCTACTACACTGGACCGCAAAGAAAAAGGGTCGGTTAGAAAATCATCAATATCTTCAAAAGCAGACCTAGCTTTATGAAATAATATATTCTTAAATTTAGTTTTTATATCATAAAGATAGGTCAGGTATTTTTTAATATATTGAAGATTTTCTAACCGACCCTTTTTCTTTGTGGTCCAGTGTACTTAATACACATCCACAATCATCCACAATCGTGTCTGAGTTACCTGATTCAAACATTTTGTCTATGACGTAAATTTCAGCCATCTCCTTCCTCGCGAATACAATATAATGTCGTATAATATCATGCAAAGACAAGGGATACTTACACACAAAAATTGTTAATTACTACTGCTTACTACTGGTGAAATATTACCAACTGTTTCTGAATACATTAGTTCCCTCTGCTTACCGACTCGCTCACTCAACTAGCCGCTCGTTCGTCGCAATATGTGGGGCCAGTCCCCAGAGATTTTCGCTATATGTAGGATCCCAAAGCCAAGTCTGCTAATTCAGTATCGTCTCAACAGTGTGTGTGTTTAATTTTGACCTTAGGGCTATGATATTATTGTCAAAATTATTCCGTCACATAAATTTGTGGACATTATGGCGCCTACAACCAGCCACTTTAGAAATCTATGAAGGCGGCCATCTTTCAGCAATGGAGATCCTACAACTTCAATTGTTTTTTTATGTCACTGTGCCGCAAACGAGCATACGGCCTGCCTGATGGGAAGCTACCACCGCAGCATGTGGACGCTTGCGACACCAAAAGTATGAAGCACGTGATCCTGTGGCTTCTGTTCTTAGGCCCTGTAATTTCACTGGATCTAGTCTTTTGGGCGGCGTTTAGAACCAACCACTCCATATTGAAAGAACTCTGCACACACACACGCTTGTCAACTGTCTACCGAGATCGCATTTCAACTTTCTTCGGCACTTGGCACGCCGTGAACCAGATAGTTTAGATGACATCAAAAGTGGAGGACAAGAGAGTTCGAAGCAGGCCACCTGCTGG
This sequence comes from Eudonia mercurella, assembly GCA_963082485.1. Lineage (NCBI taxonomy): Eukaryota > Metazoa > Arthropoda > Insecta > Lepidoptera > Crambidae > Eudonia > Eudonia mercurella. The sequence goes on from OY720040.1 coordinate 5,293,926, forward strand.
ATGAACTGATATCATCACCAAGGCCACACTAAAGCGGCTACACGGGTCCTTCACAACGCGGGTGACAGGGCCAGATCGAAAGCGCTTACCTCCCCCCCTGCCGTGTTGGTCACAATCCTCAGAATTGAGGGAACGACTAATTGGAGTACCTTTCAAACCGCAACACAGGAATGCAAAACAATGCTGTTTGACGATAGAAATAGGTATTTGAATCGTCGGCGGTCGAATAGATAGATACTCGGGATGAATGTCCCCGTAGTTCTAATAAGCAACTCACTACGTCGCCATAACATGTTTTTAGCATTTTTGTAGACCACTGGTCTCAGACCGAGAGGTCCCGGGTCCCAGTAGGGTTTCGTGACTCCCCACTGGGTCCCAGTGAGGTCCCAGTGGGGAGTCACTGGGAGTCGAAATCGTAGAGATAAGATAGCAAGTTCTTCACTAGTTGAGGATTCCAGGTGGAGTGCGCTTCCACCTTTGGCCTTATCGTCACTTATCATCAAGTGAGATGAAGAGCAAGTGCTTACTTTGTACTCCTTTTCCAATCGGAATTGGGCAAAAAAATTTCAATTTGTTTATTTCTTTTACATGTGTAATAGGAGTACAAGGATCTCAAAAATCAGAAACAACATGGACTCTGTCGGGCACAGCGAAAATTAGGGCAGAAAGTCTATACCGTGTGCTGGTTTATTTCTTTGTAATGATTAATCATAGTTTGTCTTTGAAATTCTCTTGTATTGTATAGTTCCTCTTTCCTGTAAGTAAATGTATATTCTTCCAGCAAACAGGCTTTGCTTGAGCACACTTGTACCGTATGTATGATCTTAAAAGCAGGTAGTAGTAATATTCTATTTACGCGATGTTGTTCTAAAACGTCAACGTCGCACACGTGTCCTTTCGAATCAGTGAATCTGTTTTAATAATAACTTAGCGTAGGTAATGCTAATGAGGGCTTGATGACGTAGAGACTTGGTTGCGATCTTTCAAGTAAAGCAACTTGGGAATGGTGGTTACAGGATGGATGACCAAACATTACAAGCTGTTCTGTTTGGTAGTCGTAAACACTTACATACTTTTATTGTTTCAGGATGGTGGATTATGGACCAATCTCGAAAGTTTCTATGTATTGTCTATATGGGGAGGTCTAAGCCCAACACTGGGACGTTATTGACTATTGATGACGAGTTTGTTGAGATATATAAAATTAAAAAATAATAATAATAAATACATGACGAGTAACAACATTGTTACTTATCATTTGGCAAAAAATATACTACAGAAATTATATGCTGCCCTGTTGTAAGCCCAAAATGCGCTATTAGTAAATTAGGGCTCCTCTGATACAATGATAGCTACCTTTGTGGTCTTACAGTATGAACACTGGTTCCCGCCTTAGTGGTTCCGAGCTCGATTTCAAGCTTATGTTCTTGTTAAGCTAGTGGTATTGCTTATTCTAGAGAAACAGATACCTAGGTAAGCTAATTTGGCTTAATAGTAAGGCATTCCAATTGAGGTGCCCCCCTATCATCGGTCTTCTCATCACTTTACCTTCAAGTGAGATGCACGCAAAGCGTTTTTCTATTGTGGTATAAAAAATAAGTACTAACTATGAATTGAGATCCATAGGGGCGATCACTTAGATGAAGCCCGCAAGGCCTTTTTAAGGCAATTTCAGGGGTTTTTAGTCAGTACGGTCTGATATAATGGATCTCAGCCACCTGAGAGAACTATGCATGCAGTATCCTCTCCCCTAGTGTTCAGGGAATAACTGTTTTTAGAGAAAATTTATATACAAGGACTGTCTTTACAGAAACTTTTTATTTTGTCCTAAACCACTACCATATAATTGTCTTATTAACTACTCTGTATTCTTAAACAACTGTGGTAAAAAACCAAAAAACAACTTCAGAGACATAAAAAACAAATGACAAGCGCAAAGGACAAGTCGAACGCTGAAGATATTTTTAGATGCCACCATCCAGAGGAGTGACGCAATGCTGTAAGGGCCAGACGGGCCCGGAGACTTCATGGCGCCATGGCTAGACCAAGGTCGTGCTGGATCGTCTCAGCCAACACTAATGCCTACAGGCGTTCATTTGTCTTGCTGATTCTAGGGGTTAGTGATGTTGGTGTGATCTATCGATATCGAAGAAGATATGTGAAATGAATCTAGGTACTTTGTATGTAGGCGTTCATTAGTCCTGCTGATTTAAGGTGGTTAATAATGTTGGAGTGTTCTATCGAGATTGATGAAATGAACTTTGTGAAATTACTCTAGGTACTTTCTTTGTAAACAGGCGTGCAACACAATAATCACAGGCATTATTTAGATACCATAGTGTTACACAGACAAGCTGACTTAAAGCAAGCCCTACCAGTAACCTAACTAATGATTAAGCCACTACTTATCAATTGTATTCACCCAGCAGTAGGATAATATACCTACTTCCCTAATTACTTATAACATATGCACTACTATTCGGCAGCCTAAAAAACAATAAGAAAATATATTTAAAAATTATGACATTTAATAAAGAGTGTATGCAAGTTACTAATAAATTATAAGGCGACCAATACCTCAGTCTCCCTATGAACCCTGCAAAGGGTTTGAAACTTCAGGATAAAATCAATGTGTAATATAAACGCGAGTAGATCCGTAAAAGTTGTTTCATTTCAATGTGTCTGTTCGAGTAAAACAAATGACATTCTAATAACAAACTATAGTTAACAAAGGCAATGTAACTATCTTCTTTAGGTATATTCTTTGATCAAAATATTAGTACATAATGAACTTACAATATAGATAAAACAACGATCAGTAAAGTTTTCGCTATGTATATATTTTTTTATTCATAGCCTTTTATTTTAGAAAATTACGTATTTGCATAGCTCTTCCTAAACATATAATTATTAGTATTCTTATATATTATTGTAAACATCATAAAACAGAACTTCGAAACAAATCACATTTAAAAATATTTTGAATTACATCGACATATTGAAATGAAGACCGCCAACCAATCGAAATAGATGACTATGATATATAATATAATAAGGCCTAGAATCGGATATACGAGTCTATATATTTGCAGTAACATATTTTTTTATCGCTGTGTATGTATTATATTAGTAATACACTGTATGATCGAGAAAATAATAAATCTTTTTTTTTTCAAGAAAATTGCCTACAAATTTTCTAAGCTAATTAAAGATACACACCAAGATAAATTTAAAAAATGTGTCGCTAACTACGCCGTTCTAAATCCAGCTTATTTAAGCTATTTATAAACCACTAAGAAAACGGACTACGTTGTTAGGAAACAATTACATTAACTTGATAGTTGTGGAGAAAGCACTATCTTAATGTCCGTCTAAAGATAGCATTGCGAGAAAGGCCTCCACTGTCTACGCCGTAGTTCCCGTAGCTAGCGGCGCTACGAAGTAGTCCGCTACGAAACGTGCAGGATCTTTTCAACATTGCATTGGATAGAGATTACAAAAAATGAGGTTAAATAACGTTTGTGACTCATTTAAAGTTTCAAAATGTAAGCTTTCATTACTCATACATGCGCGTAGGTGTTTTGGCGGGTTGACTGGGCGCATGCGCGGCCCGCGGCCGTCCGCAGTCCTACCACCATTCTTCAGTTGCACACAGCCTTCCGTGGCTCTCTGACGTCATGAACCGCGCACAACCTAACTACCGTTGTACTAACAAAAACCGACTTAAAACCGCATTTTAAACGTGAAAAACAGTGTAAAACGCCAGCTAACAACCATAAAAAGGTATCAGTGGTGTTATTTCTTGTGTTAACATGCTCAAATTGGCGTAAGACGGTAAACAAATAGAAGGTATGCCATGGCGATTTTTGTGAATGAAATTAAGATGGTGGACGGTCGAGTGCGATTGTAGATAGAGCTGGGCGGGTGTCGTAGGCAGTTTTTATGGTCGTGTATGGTTCGGATGGGCCCGGCAGCGGCGCTGATGGCGGGTGTGGTGGCGACGCGCGTGTGTGCGTGCGATCGAAGCGGATGAATGACGATGACGTCGGTGCGAAGCGGCTAATGTCTGTTTGATAACGCTCTGTCTATCTATCTACCTATCCAATAACTCGGACTCCTTGTCAACTATTATTTTTAGATCGGACGCATACGGTACAGATATTTTTGTCGATACACCACAAACACGATGACACCGCACCAGTCAGCCTAATGTCAGGCGTGTGTGTCAACTAACGAACGTCGGGATGCTAAATATATACTTTTGTAATTGTGATTATTGATTGATGAATGAATGGGCCGTCTCCATGGTCGGTGTACGCTGTATTGTGGTGTTAATTACTGGCGAATGGTTTGGCTGATGGGCGTCTGTTATATTAACGTATGCTAACTGAGAAGAAATATTCTTCAATCGATACTGCAACCTTGTGTGGAATCGCGAGCTATGTACTGACGGTGCAATAAGGAAGGGGCTGCGTGTTTGTGAATCCCACCGATTTATATTCTAACGGACGGTACCGTTTATGGCCGAAACGATTCAGTAAGCTATAAATTGGAATATATTGCAGCGGTTAAATAGACGTTTGTCTCTTTTACCACTGTAATTGCAATATTTTGGTTATTTACCAGATAACTATATACTTATGTCGTGTATTTGCCAATGGTACAATAGTTACTATAAAAGTAGATTAAAATTTTATTTAAAGTGAGCTATTCCCAAAATTCTAATGGGTTATCTTTGTAGAAAAGCAAGACAGCTAATATAAAATTATTAAAAAAAAATATTGCATTCCAAACTTGATTTTAAAACCAGTACATAAATATTTAATTTCAGTGAAGAAATTATAACCATATAAGTCGGGTATTCCATATACAAATTATTAACATAAATCTTTGTTTATTCGTAGATATCAGAAACAATAAAAAGGATTTTCGTTTATATAAGTGTGTAAAACTATAACAACGTGAAACAACAATTGAAGTCATCTGAAGCGTAATTGGTGGATCGCGTCAATGACATTTGAACTGAACAATCACGTTGCGAGCTTACAAATGGCGGGCGACCGGCGAAGGCGCGCGCGCACCCCGATATGACTTCAAAGCCACAAGCTGCCGACGCTGATACCACAGTATGATAAAGGTATGTACCGGTTTTTATTAAACAATTGTTCATCACTAGCTCACTTTTTGGTGCCCACTGCTGGGACACGAGCCTTATTAGGGATAGAAACACCACAGGGGAAAACGGCCATAAACCACCACTGCTGGGGTTGGATTGACTACTAATCCAGCCGGGACCATACCTATATATGTACATAAATACCAATAATAATAATTATTATTTTATTAAAAATTTTAATAATTTTAACCAACGCTCCGCAATGGGCCCGCGTGGTGGTTTATAGCCTGTTCTGCCTGTGGTGTTTCCATTCCATTCCGTTGACAGTTATAATATAATTTAGTATATTGTCCTAATATACTACCATTTCCCCAGTATAGGACAAAGGTCTTCCTTCTTCTTTTTCATTTCTCTCTATCCTGGGCTATTTTGGACCATATACTTTGTGTAGGAGTCTAGCTCATCGTCATGTTTTAAGGTTTCTATTTCAAATGATCAGATCTTCAATATTTATTAATTAATATGACTTTAATGCGTTGTTGTAACTTGTCATGTATGATTTAGCATGTTGAAAAATAACCACACTACATTAAATTCATTAATTTAATGTCATTGACATTAAATTCATTAATTTAATTAAATTCATTAATTTAATGTCATCAGCATCTTTTTGATAACACAACAAGCACTCGGTCTTTATTTCACCTGATGATAAGTGACGATAAGACTGAAAAATAGTTTTTCACGAATCGGAATAGAACCCACACCTTCTGACAAACCGGGTCAGACTACCATTTAGGTTATCGCAATTATATCCGGGCCGTGCAAATTATCTGAATTAGTCATACTTAACCCAAAAATTACAACAGTCCACACGTCTCACGATAACGATCGTAGATATACGAGTATACAAGTAGCGAAGTAGGCAATATCTCGAGACCCAATTTATCAAGAATATAGTATGTAAGTTTTATTATAATAAACGAGGCCGCTGCCAAAATTATGTTACTCGCAGACGCAGACATCCAGTCTGGAAGGTCTGCCAACTGGTTCTTGTGAATGGTAAGACGAACTTTTATGTCTTAGCCATTTTAAAATATTACCACCCCTTATTAGATTACCCTTACCCTGTCATGAAGAACCTTTTTTGGAAATTATTTCTATTGGTTACAATTGCCATCTAACGACAACAACCAAGACCAAAGCCTAATGTCCTTGGAGAAAGACAAGACATTTTAATTTTGGTCACCCATCCAACACCCCACATTACTAAAATAGCTTAACTTGAAAAATCGCAAACCAAACACGCAAGCCGCTATGCTTTCAAGCATCGCATTGAGACACATTGCGCAACATTTCATTACCTACATTTGTATACAACATTATAATAATATCATGTCACTTGTTACAAAATTGCCAAGAATAGTCGTCATCAGAGACTTATTTAGACGTCCTTGGCCTGTGCCTGCAGTTATTTATCGAATGATACGCGACATCGCGCACAGGGGCCGTGGATTCAACCAGTTATATTCAGAGACAGAACTGCCTTGTCAAAATTGTAGCCTTTTATAATTTCTAATATACAACAGAAAATGCATAGGCATACTGCGCCCGGAGAGAAGCATATTCGAACTCTCAAAATAAATAAATAAATAATATTGAAATAAACATAGTAAACAAGCACTATTGAATAGTTATAAAACTATCCGGAAATCTATTAGCTGTGGAGATAAATGGACGCAAGAAAACTGCACATCTTTACTTAAAAGAACAAATAATTGTCGTTAGTTTAATATGTCATTTACAATTTTTTTAATTTAATAAAGTATTTTATATTAGAAATACTTGTTGGAGTGGTTGGACCATTTTAAAGCCAAGTTGTTTTGTCTTCGGTGTATCTTAACCCGACCCCTTATTTTATGAGGAGCCCCATGTTGGGCGCGAAATCGAATGAATATTGAGTTCCACCATGGACTAATAATACTGTAATTAGTTTATGGTTCTACTTATAACATTATTTACAGTATTTATACAAAAAAGGTTTTGAAAAAATCCACCAGCGGGATTTGAACCATTTATTTCGTACGGGTCGTATATGTATCGTATTGTTGTAGGCTTAGATACAGTAGCCTTATTGGTAGGACACCTGGTTAATCTGAGTGGTTTTCGTAAGTTGCCAATCGGTAAAACCCACCACCCGTATAAGACCAGCGTTGGGTTAAATAGCACAATCTCTCCAAGTGTTATTGCTTATGTAAAAAGTCTCATCATCATCATCTTCAGCTCATTTTTATGTCCTCACTGCTGGGGCACGAGCCTTCCCTATGGATGGATAGGGATAACTGGCCATAAGTCACCACGCGGGCCCAGTGCGAATTGGTGGTTGTTAACGACTGCTAATGCAGCCGGGAGCAACGGCTTTACGTGCCTTTCGAATCACGGAGGAGCTCGAGATGATACATTTTTGGTCACCCATCCGATGACCGGCCTTTGCGAAAATTGCTTAACCTCAGTAATCGCAGACCAGGCGTGTTAACCATTGTGCCATCGAGCTCCTCCTAAAGAGAAAAGCCTAGCCGGACCCAATAGTGAGACATGTCTATACATATCCCACTGTTGATACTAAATATACTGTTGATAATAAATGTTGAAAAACAATATTATCATAGGTACACTTGATATCATTTAAAGTAGAATTTAATCGATCTATTATCAATATGTGTTTTGCTCAAACAAAGCTTTGACGTAGTTTGACCTTTGGCTGTTCAGACATACGGCATCATAGGGGGAGGGGAGGTAGTGACGTCATCCATGGTGACAATCTTCAATGAGAGACCCAAATACGCATTATGTCTCCATAACAGTCTAGCTAGGCGGTACATTTTGATTACTGAAGTAAAGTGTGTCTAATAGTTATCCATCTTTTAGTTTAGTAGTTAGACGACCATTTTCAAATTTGGATGTCCCAGATTTGATTCCTAGCGGAGGATACATTATATGGTGTTCGTTTGAGTTGATAGTACCATATTTCCATATTGATTTTAAAAAAAGTGTTTTTATTTCAAAAACAATTTTTATGAATCCACTCGCGTTTAACAATAATTATAAGCTGAATCCCTGGTTTGTAATTAATTCCAAAGAAAATCTCTACATATCGACATATAGATCCTTCTTAATTAAGAAGCTTTGTTGTTTAACTGACTGGTCGTCTGTTAAATAGGAAAATGGTCCTTACACCATTTTTAGAAATATCATCAAGCGATTACATAATCAATCGGCATAATCATCAGCCTACAATCGTCCCACTGCTGGGCCTCTCTTTCCATTTCTCTTTTTCTGAGTAGGTATTATTATTTATTATTTCTTGTGAGGACGTCGCCAGCCGAACGGACGATTAACCGCCTCTGTGGTCTAGTGGCTAAGACCACCGGTTTAGACCCAGAGGTCCCGGGTTCGATTCCCAGCGGGGGGTACATGTTTGTGTACTCGGTTTGGTTGGTGGTAGGGCTTGCTTGTCCGCCTGGCTAGCTACCACCATCTTATCTAAATATGTCGCCATAACATCAATGTGTGTAGCATTGTTGTGTTCCGGCAACCAGAGATAAGATAGCCAGTGCCTCACTAGTTGAGGTCCCGGGTGAAGTGCGCTTCCATCATTGGCCTTATCATCATTTAACATCAGGTGAGATCAAGGCACTGTGCTTACCCGTCAATATAAAAAAGAAAAAAAAAACGATCCACCCGCGTTATCTGCGGGCACTTCATCCTTTTCCGTTCTCCCCTTTGAGAGAGCTTAGGTTTATCCAGCTTTCACGGCGCCCCTTCGAATCTTTTGGTCTCTTTGGTAAATCTTGCTATCTGCTCTACCTTCAGATCCTTCGGGTCTCTGAGTAGGTATAGCTGGTACTAGCCTCAAAGTCAAAGGTGTTTATGGCTAATAAATTGTTAGGGTATAATACACTATAGCCGTCACCCGCCCGCTGCGCTGTGCGAAAATAATGGATCAATGAATGCTAAATAAAATAATTATTAGGTTTACCAACATCATATATTTGTCACTCACTCACTGACTGACTGACTGACCGATCATAAAAACTCTAAGGCACTTCTAGCAGACATAGAAGCTTCAAATTTAGAATACAATTAGTGTGTAGCCTATCATTTGCACAATCTCATGTTCTTACTACATACAAATTTTCATCAAGATCGGTCAAGCCGTCCTTGAATTATAAGAGGGCATACAGACAGACAGACAGACAGACAGACAAAAATTTGAAAAACCGTAGAATTGGTGTCAGTGAGTCAAAAAACGAATATGTATTCCAAAATTTGTCAGAAAAATTGCACTGTACATGCAATTTTTCACTCTATGTAACCTGTGTGTTATTATTAAGATATTTATTTCCCTCTTCTCCATTGCGCCAATCTTCTTCTTAACCCACTACCCTGGCCCAATGCGGGTCAGTGAATGCAAACGTGTCTTTTCAACAGCAATATCAAACATTCATGTTGTCAAACTTTCTCCATTTGTATTTGTTTAACTTAATAGTCATTATTAAGTTAAACAAGCAAGTTAAGTTAAGTTAAGTAAGTTCCGTGTGTAAAACAATAAATGTGTTTAACACAAAGCTTTGTGTATTATAGCCACTAATTAATTAGGAAGGCAATAAATGATTGCCTTTGTTATAAAAACAAAACTACGTGTTAAACTTTTTGGTACGCGAGATATTGATCAAACAAAGCAAAGCTGTAAAGTTATGGAAAGGGCACTACATAACAAGCATTTATTTTTTTATATTAAAAAGAGGCAAACAAGCAGGCGGGTCACCTGATGGAAAGTAATCGCCGCCGCCCATGGACACCCGCAAAACCAAAGTAATCGTAGATGCGTTGCCGGCCTTGAGGAAGGAGTTGGATATATATAGTTCTTGAAGGTTTTTCTATACTTCATCCCTCCGGAGCGGTAGGCACCTAGAAAGCTTACCAATGTGTGCTAAAGACTGCGTTATCTATACTAATATTATAAAGAGGAAACCTTTGTATTTTTATTTGTATGTATGTGTATGTATGTTTGCAACGAATAAACTCAAAAACAACTGGACCGATTTAAAAAATTCTTTCATCATTAGAATGCATTAGCGCTGACTAACATAGGCTATATTAAAAAAAAATGTCCACCTGTGCGAAGCAGGGACGGGCCGCTAGTCACTTATAAAAAAGGGTTTACTCAGCGTTCATCCATATGTCAGAAATAGTTACTCTTATTTCTGTATTGTTTCTAGTAAACAGTTTTCAATGGTGGTTTGGCAATGCAGGTCCCACCCGTAAGTTCTCGCTGCAACTGGGCCGGTCGTTGGGCGAGTCGCCAATTGAGGGCGAGTTTCCGACATCCACAGGGGAGCCCATTTTAGTATCAGGTTTAATCAATATAACTCTGTAATTATAGTTCGAGTGATAGCTCGAGTAATAAAGACAATAAGGCTATTCTTGAGTATGTATAACCATAAGCAGTCTTTAAAAGTCCCGGGTGAGTCCATTCAATAATTTCGTTCAGACTTTTTTGTATGGTCAAGTCATGTTATGACCATCTAAAAATATACTTACTGGACAAAACCAGACAAAAACTCCTCCTGAAATTTTCGCCAGCTCTTGTCGGTTGAAGGCACTCTGTCCGTTTTTTCTTCGGTCTCTCTTTTCCCAGATAGCCTTTAACTTTTATGCTCATCACCTTACATGTGCTGATCACATATCCTCATTATATAACCATGTAACGCCAGTCCTTTAAATTTTTCTCTCGCTGGTGCTACTTTCAAACTTCCTATAATTTAGTCTTCTTCTTTTTGTGTCAGCGCTTGCCCGCTTTGCCCTCATCCACTTCTCATCCACTCCTGCCTTCCACACTCCAAACAGCCTTGTGGATCTTTTTACTATATTAAATACTAAATGACTTATAAATTTTTCTGCAATGAAAATTCCGCATGTGGGATTGATAAAATATCCATTTGCTGGAAGTCGTTACGCACGCGAATGCAGCCGGCTCGTACGTAGGCAAGCCGCCAAAATGTCTGACAGCTGAAAACTCATATATGCTTATGTGAAAGCTATCTGATGAACTCTCACAAACTCAATACGGCAGACCTACATTTCGAGGCTTTGCCATGCCGTATTTATTGTTTTTCCTTACTCGTCATAGGAATTATAAAACAGTTGATGCCAAACAGCATTGTCTTACATTGCTATGTTCTAGTTGGAAGTGTAGGTATGCTAGATCTAATGATACTATCATCATCCATCATCATTTTCATCATTTTAGGGTACACCCACTGCTAGGCATAAGCCTCCTCAATGTTACGCCATTTCCTTCTGTCTTAAATTGATCGCATCCAGCTGTATATCTGGCCCATCTAGCAGGTGGTCGGCCAGATCTTATCTTATCTTATCTTAGTGGGGCCTGCTGAGGTTTCCCTCTTGCAGTAACACTTCGACCCATCGGGATCTTTTGTACAACCCCGTCCTTTCACTCTTCTTCCTCTGTAAAGATAGATGCCATAAGTTTGGCCACGTCCTTAAGAGCGAAGAGCCTGTAGTCCTCTGGTTTCGGATAAGCCGACCCCAGGAGTCCCATTCTTTTCCTAGCCAGAGAGTCACAGTCACACAGTAGGTGCTGCATTGACTCCGTTTTCTCTCCACATGCCCTACATAAGCTGTTTGTTGATAGATGCATTCTGTGCAGCATTTGTTTTGTGGCATAGTGCCCTGTCAAGGCACCGATGGTTAATCGGGCTTGTCTTCTACTGCCTCCGCATATGAACTTACTCCGTCCTAAGGCGTTTTCACCTAGGAAGGATTTGGAGTGTTTCATACCCGGCTGCTCCTTCTATTCGATGCCGTGCCTGTTTTTGATGTAATCCTTTAAGGCCTTGTTGATGGTACTTGGTGCCAGTACCACAAACGGCTCAGGACCAATAAGCTGGGTCTCTGAGCCCTCCCTGGCAAGTGCATCCGCCATCTCGTTGCCGTGGATTCCCATATGGCCAGGGACCCAGATCGGCCAGATACTAAATTTAACTTTTTTAATTTTTTTATTCATTTATCAACAAAAATATATTTATAAATATCGGTTAGTAGTATCTTAAAGCCTATATTAGGTTTGTCTAGATACTAAGTTCTCAATATAATAATAAGTAATTGAATTAGAAACAACTATATTTCTGTACAAGAACTGAATTCAATAGAATATCAATTAGGCATACCACGCCTAGGGAGACGCAGTTTGGTATATGGGGCTCTCCCTCCAGTTATCTCGAGATGGAAAGAGGGCATATCCATATAAAACTCCTGCACTTCCCTTCACTTGCCGCCAAGATAAGAACTCAAACAAGTCCTACCACTAACCGAGTGTAGCACTACTATCTCTATCGCTGGTTTAACAACTACACAACAGAAATGGTTAACTTGAAAGCGTTCACAAAATAAAAAATGGTGTACAACACAAGTTCTATATAATTGATGTTCTACCACACCTCTACCGGTGGTTTAACAGCACACCACAGATGCTGTTAACTAGAAAGCGTTCACTTGTTCCTAAAAAAATGGTGTACAACCTCACAAGTTCTTTATAATTGGCAAACTAGCAATCGAACCTCTATCTACCTAGGTACCTGCCTTTTCCTCATCTTCTACCACACCTCTACCAGTGGTTCAACAGCACACCGCATAGGCCGTTTAGTTAGAAGCGTTCATTTGCTTGTTCCTATAAAATAAAAAATGCTGTACAACCACACAAGTTCTTTATAATTGAAACTAGCAATCAAACCTCTATCTACCTAGGTACCTACCTTTACCTCATCCTCTGCCACACCTCTACCGGTGGTCAACAGCACACCGCATAGGCCGTTAACTTGGAAGCGTTCATTTGCATGTTCCTACAAAACAAAAAATGGTGTACAACAACATAAGTTCTTTATAATTGGCAAACTAGCAATCGAACCTCTATCTACCTATGTACCTGCCTTTACTTCATCCTCTACCACACCTCTACCGGTAGTTCAACAGCACACCGCATAGGCCGTTAACTTGGAAGCGTTCACTTGCATGTTCCTACAAAACAAAAAATGGTGTACAACCACACAAGTTCTTTATAATTGGCAAACTAGCAATCCTACTGCGAGTCGTAACTCGCGCGCAAGTAGGTCGTCGGTCGTTGGGCGAGCCGCCAGCCGCCCCACGCCGAGACTTCGAAGCACTAATTTGTTTGTTGCACTTACCAACTTCAGTAATTCTGTAACTAACACAATAAATCTGATTGAACTTGGAACTCGGAACTCTGAACCTTCGGGTATAAAAAATTTAGAAAGTATATAGGGTTACTGAACATACGTAGCGATCCCTTAAAGGGGTGATAGTAAAGATCATTAGCTATCAAATTGCCTTTGGGTAGATGAGGCAAAAATTTACCGATTTATAAATATATATATGTTAATTTGTTTAAAAAAAGTGGACTACTTTAAAGTGGATTTAAAAAAAGGACTTACGTATTTAATAGTTGTTTTTCGTGTTAGTTAGTTTGCTAACACCCTAATACGTAATAATAATACAAAAAAGAACAGAAAAAAGAAAAGAGACAAAATAATTTTTTTTTAAATCGGTAAATTTATTATACCCCTTAAAGGGATCGCTACGTATTTCCAGTAACCCTGTATACATCAATGTATTTTGCGGGTAGCCACCGGATGCCAGCAGCAGAAAACTGGTAATTATGGAGGTCCTTGTGGACGCCTTTGTCCAGTAGCGGAAGTCTTGACAGAAATGATGATGTTTTCTAAAATTTGCATGAATATAAGATCGATGAGACTGTATTATTTTATGAGGAGAGACCTATTGGCCGCCTATGGTTTTTACTTCACCGAACATTTTGTGAGCAGCAAGAAACATAAAGAGATCCTCAAGCCAGCAAAAGATCGAAATATCGTCAGAGGTTTCTAGAAAGGATGGCATCATGCATTCGTGTCCCCCGTCTTCTACTAGATTCTCCGAGGAGTTTGGATCGGATCGGCCTCGGCTCGGGTTGACCGTATAAAAATATATCTTTAACTGCGTCCAACCGTTTTAACCGCCTCTGTGGTCTAGTGGTTTAGATCACCGGTTTAGACCCCAAAGGTCCTGGGTTCGATTCGCCTGGCTAGCTACCACCATCTTATCTAAATATGTTGCCATAACATCAATGTTTGTAGCATTGTTGTGTTCCGGCAGCTAGAGATAAGGGATGCCCCACACTGGCGTCTTTCGAGCGTCAGCGTTCGTCGGGCCGGCGTCCACGCGGCGTTGTTGGTGCAGCGCTCGCGTGGCGTCGACGCGACACGCCGGCGCTATGCAGCTGCACCAACGCCGCGTGGACGCCGCGCCGGCCCGACGCTGACGCTCGGAAGACGCCAGTGTGGGGGTCCCTAAGATAGCTGTACCTCACTAGTTGAGGATCCCGGGTAAAGTGCGCTACCATCATTGGCCTTATCATCACTTAACATCAGGTGAGATCAAGGCACTGTGCTTACCCGTAAAATATAAATTTAAACACTAAAGACGTAGCTTCGCGTTATTAGCGGATACACAGTAACCTAATTCCAACTGGTGCTATTGATTTGTCAAGGGAGTTCTTGGAATAGTCCGGGGTGTCAGGCGGACTGCGGTCGTTTATAAATAGAACCAATGACTAGTGGTAACGTTAATGCCACCTCCTAATCGAACGGTTACATTTGCCTTTTTAATTGTGCTAACAATTCGTTATACGAGTATATGACAAATAGCCGCTGGATGCGGGCTGCACAAAACGGGTCGTTGTGGAGATCCTTGGGGATGGCCTTTGTCCAGCAGTAGACATCTTTTAGCTGAGGTGATGATGTTGATGATGATGACAAATAGGAAAACGAAACGAGTCTATTAACGTTGAATTTCACATCGTTTCGAAACCTTTGCTGGGTATATGGTCACATGGAGATTTAGCCCTCTCAGAACGGGATCGCGACGTCCCTCGGATGGAATCTCGGACATAATCGCCGGGGCTATAGTTTATAACGAGTCGTCGACTAATATTATGATCATCGCCTGGCTTCCAGCCGTCGTTGCTACTGCCGCTGCCGCTTCGTTCGTTTCGACGGCAGCGATTACAGTGATAATCTTAAAGCATTCCGAGTTAGAAAGCGATTTTTTTTTAATCCGGTCTAACACGATCGCCTGAAACAGGCGCAACAATCGGCGTTAAGGGTCAAATTTGATAAGCGCTCGTGCGTTTCAACCACGCTTCAACGTTGTGCTGGCCAAATGTTGGTCGTCCTATAATTCATTATCAACGTAATCATCAGCCTATACTAGTCCACAACTGGTCATAAGCCTCTCCAAGTGCGTGCACTTGGAGCGTCCACTGAGGACGATCCGCGGCTACTCTCATACAGCTCATTATTACTCGTAGTAACTTGTATACTACTAATCTCTGTTTACGCAAAATGAGCTTACAGTATCAAACAATATGAATCGAGACTTTAATTTGTTTTTTTTAAAGAAGGCGTTGAAAATGTTTAATAATATGCATCTGGAATGTATTTATGCAGTCATTGCTTGCTATCGTCTTTTCAGACGTTGCGACAGCTATATGGATGAGATAGCCAGTTACTCAGTGGTGACCGTTCCGGGTGAATTACGCTTCCGTCGTTCATACCCTATTTTTGTAGGTAGCATTGCATCTTCCTTGACTTAGATTTGGTCAGACCCAATTTGTTTTTTGGATTTTTTGGAGAGAGTTTGCTGTTGTCCTCCTCTGGGCATGACAGCGTCACCGGACTTGTTTAGGGGCGGTGAGAAACTTAAAGGGTTCTTCAAGCTCTTTTGTTGAACCATTTTCAGAGGGCTTCCAGAGGGTCACACAAGCGTGTCAACGTCTCTTACTAGATTCTCCGAGGAGTTCGGATTTATTTTGGTCACTCATCCGTTGAGCACGCATTGCGAAAGAGGCTTGTAAGATCGTTGCCTGAACGAGCTAGCGCTGCAACGTCCTCCTCACACATACACATTTAAACTAACTATAATCCTATTTATATGACATAGCCTACATTTTACATATACCTACTAGGTAGTATAAGAATGCATATACGTTAACCAAGAAGAAATATCATCAAAATTCCACTTTGAGAACTGGAAAATTTTTAAAGTCTAGTGCGGTACTTTCATAGTGGTTCTTTTATTTAGATTTCGCTTTGAAGATTCGTTGGAGCCGGAGCGCCAGTTTCCTCACTTAGCGAGGAAAAGCTTTATGCTGACGTTAGAAATTCCTTCTTGATAAAACCCATGTTACATGTATGTATGTAAAGTGGTTGTTAAGGTTGAGTCTGGATTGAAAAGGTAGAGTGCGCTGGAGTCTGCTTGCGTTCTGTGCAATCGCAATAATTAAGCTACCTTTAGCGCGGTCGATATAGGGATAGGCGAACAAAATTTTTTTATCAGATCAGCGTAGCTGCACCAACAGATTGCAGTCCTTATAAAACGCATGCTTGGTCTGAATGAAAAGCTGACAGTTTTCACGGTATTTTTATATTACATCCTTAGATTAATAACGCTATTTTAAGATTACATCAAACTAATATTATAAATGAGAAAGTTAAATCCTGTGTGCTTTTTTTCTCTCTTGATACCTTTACTGGTCGACTGGTAAAGAATTCTTTGGGGCATTTACGCCTCCTATTGCTGTTTTTTTTGCAATAAAGAATAAATTAATTAATGAATAAACAGTTGAGAAGAGGCTTAGAGTGGCACTTCTATTATCATGTACTAGTATTTAGAATTATTCAAACTTTCACTATAAAAATAATCGAACAACACTCAGTCATATTTTAAACTAAATCTTGTTTGATTGTATAAGCCCCGATATCCCAATAATATATTACCATGTACGAGTAGTACCATAATGTCAAACTAATTAGCCATATCTCGTAAAAAAATCAACACTTTTCATACCACCATTTAATGCACCATCTAAATAATTATATTGTAAAAATTTGTAATTCCTCACCAGGTCATTTTATGTTCCCACTGCTGGGACACGGGCCTTTCCTACGGATGGATAGAGAAAACGGGCCATCAACCACCACGCGGGCCCAGTGCGAAAGTCCAAGTAGTTAAATTAATGTTTGTTAACGACTGCTAATGCCGTCGAGAAGCTGGAGATGATATATTTTTGGCCACCCATTCAATGACCGGCCTTTGCAAAAGCTTAACCTTAGACCGGGCGAGTTAACCATTACGCCATTGAACTTCTCAAATTCCTCAATATTTATAATTAAAATAGTACTCTATTATAACAGTATTCTTTAAAAATTTCTCTAAATCTCAAAAAACCACTCGTTAGCACTACTACAAGCATCTGTACAAATGTAATAAGAACAAGTTCCAAGCATAAACTTAAAATACCAGAAGCGGTTACAAGTTTTAAACGTAACAGCCATAAACTACGTTCGCGCGACCCAAATATTGTAAAGTATAGCAAAAACTTATGCTACCAAGCTTCTGGAAGGCATCCAAATAGTTCGGGTGCACTGATTTACATGGACAACAAGAACTGAGTGGTTAATGATAATTCATTGCAACCGAATAACTTATGTAAAAAAGTCGCTACTGCGATTTTTCTAGAATTAATAATAACGTACTATGACAATGATATACAGACAATTTTTATTCATCACATTATAATAAGTACTCGTATTAAAATGTTCCTGTGCTGGCCTCTGGGCTTCCCAAAATAAAAATGATTTAAATAAAACAATGGTTAAAAGTATATAATAGAAAAGAATAGAATTAAACTGTATTGCATTACTGTTACATTTTTGATTGTTAGGGTTTCATTGCACTTATGTCGAAGAACAGTCACCCCTAACGGGCATACAATAGAAAGAGATGTATTCAATAATAAAATAATTTTGTACTTATTAAACAACTTCACTCATGTACCAAGTCGACGTCATGTAACTAAACCATAGAAATAAAATCTCTTGTTCCGTATGTAAGAGATTTAAAATTTTTGTTACTCTATATATGCCCACGTATAAGTGTTATGAGTATGACATCAATTTTACTCATTGTAGTCATTTGCGATAATACATGTCCTCAAATACTGTTAGATACCTGACTATAGTTATGCACAGTTCATTAAAAATATTCCATTTGAAATGAAATTCGCAACACATACTATTTTTACGCCAACTTCAAAAAATTAAGCAAAAAATTCAACTGTCGTAACTCCATAGTTCAAAAGAAAAGCTCCCCAATGAAACGTATTCGTTACACATGGTTAAAAGTGCAATAGATACGAGTAAAAATTCAACCCAAACGAGACCACGTGTAATCAACAATGTCGTACACATCGTGACAAAGTACCGAGTAGTCGTTTCGCATAGTTTTAGCAGGGCAACACTGTATGCACCGGCGTCCAATGAGGTCGTCGCATTGCGCGTGCGGACGCCTCATTGGTGTTCCGGAACAGCTGAGTTCGTTCAACTTTGAATCTGCAAAATGCTGCAGAGTTGCCAAGAAAATAATTTTGCTACCATTCAACGAGTTCTTGCTATCGGAATTCTATGCGGATGATTTTGGCAACTGCATTTATTTGCATTATGCTTTTCATTTTTACTGATATTCCTATTTCCTTCATGGGGTTTAGTATAACAAACAAAGCTGCTACAGATACAATTTGTAATATAACAGGCTTATTATAATTAAATGGAAAAACCTTTAAGGACACGTTCTACACTACACTAACACTTGGGAGACCAATTTGATTATTATTTATTTTATTTTATTTCCATTACTAGTGGACCCGGCGGACTTCATACCGCTTTGACAGTTTCCATTCTTTCCCAAGGGAATATCGGGATAAAAATCCTATGTATTAATCCAGGTTATAAACTATCTGGATGCCGAATTTCATCCAAATCCATCCATCCGTTGCAGCGTGAAGAAGCAACAAATATACACATACACACAAACTTTCACATTCATAATATTAGTGTGATTACATTGTTTGTCCATCCATAGGTTAGGCTCGTGCCCAGCAGTGGGGACATAAAACGAGCTGATGATGATGATGATGATGATGATGATGATGATGACGATAATTACATTGTTAAAAGTTTTAATTTAAGTGTATATTAAAATTAATCAAACATTAACATCGTATGGAATAACAAAAAGCTCGCAATTGATGTAATTAATCCCACTCTGGGCGCCAATAAAAATTCTATTACAATATGTTACTAATTTTATGCTTTCTTAATGTATACTATTTATATTTGTATGGAGGAGCTTAGAAATATATCTTATGGTTTAATATATTCTGAAAGCTTTTTAGGGTAAAACTTTTTTAAAGTTTGTAACAGTCTATTAGGTGACTTACTAATGGAGTAGCCAAAGCAATAGGCAAAGTATGAAAGGGCGGTAGTTTAGTAATGAACATAATCTATATCCTGTCCCACTTCTAGACAAAAGCCTCCATCGTTGAAATTAAGTAATTGCATTCCCAGGGTAATTGCTTAATCACTTACCATGTACGGTTGATAATTACAATTCCATCAGTATTGAAAAAATAGAAACGCACTTTAACCCACTTAGGAATTGAACCCAAAACCTCCGGATATTGGACCGAACGTTTTGACACCCAGCCACCAAGTGTATATGTATTAAAGATCAGTTTTTACATGCAATCTCCTCGTCAGCTCAAGGTGGAGACTGACCAGAGTGCCTAGTGTAAGTTTGTTTTGTTTACTATCCTTATTTATTCGATTACGTTTACGAAAACGAAAATTTGTATGGCAAAATGTTAACTCTACTCGAATGTCACCAGGAGGCGCTACCTCAATGCCTTACTTATTCTCGTTTTCGTTAACGTGATCGAATGTCAAATTTCACACTAGGCACCTTGAGCATTTTGCCTTATCATATCATGTTCGATGCGACTATTCGCATAGTCAGTACAGTAAGCAAAGTCAAAAGTCAATAAGTACGAAGCTCGATGGCACAACGGTCAACGCGCCCGGTCTGCGTTTGCTAAGTTTAACCATCTTTCGCAAAGGCTGGTCATCGGATGGGAGACCAAAAGTGTATCATCTCGAGCTCCTCCGTGCTTCGGAAGGCACGTAAAGCCCGCCGGCTGCATTGGCAGTCGTTAACAACCACCAATCCGCACTGGGCTCGCGTGTATGTTTTTGGCCCGTTCTCCTTATTAATCCTTAGAGGGAGGCTCGTGCACCAGCAGTAGGGACACAAAAATGATAAAAGATGTACAGTAAGCCGAGCTGCTCGCCGCATGCGATGCAAGTGGTATAACGCTAATAGAATAGAAATTAAATAGAATTTATTTATTTATTTATTTAAGGACAACCAACAAAACAAACACCATGTACATTTATAAAACAACAGATATTGGGTTACATTCTAAGGCGCTGTCTTAATTAGAGGTTGCCACGACATGCATAAACTAAAATAGACTTATTAGGAAGCGAACTATGCACACACTTATTTAATCACACAAGCAAACTACTTAAGAACTACAAGATTTATTAAAGAAACAAGCCGATTTTGTATCAATCACCTTGAGGTTGTGGCCCCTCCAGGCAATTGATCTCCTAATTCGGATATCAATATGGATCTAAACTTATTAATGATTATTTATGTGATTGACATAAACGTCATTTATACGTATCGTTGACTTATGTCAATCCCGTACAATAATCATTCTATTTAATTTCTATTCTATTAGCGTTATGCCACTTGTCTAGGGGGGCTGTGATTGGTTAGTCAGCAATGACGTATCAAGATCGCCACGAATGGTACGTTACGGTTATGTTACGTTACGCTCGCTCCGGTCAGTCGCCACCATAACAATCCGAATTCCGGTTGGGGAACATTTTCCAGTTCCCAATAGGCCTTTCATTTCGTTGGTCGTAGTTGCATTAGATTATAATTTATTTTCGTGTAGGTACAACAACGAAGTTACGCTTTATGACTTCGAGCGCGCGAATACCAGACACAATAGAATTTTAATAGTTATCGGCCACCTGATGGTCGATCGACGCTCAAGGGGTTATGGAATTAGTTTGTTTAGTTAACACTGGGCTGACTAATATCCGACCTGGTAATGTATTTCGCGCTAGCACAACTTGCGACCCCCCCCCCCCCCCCACCGCCCGATTTTCTAAATGCCCCTACACATTTACAGAATACAAGGGTATACGACGAGCTTGTTCACACGCGCTCTATAACAGGTACATACATGTACCTGGGCGCTTCTCCCTACCACCACGGCCTGGTCATCGGGTTGTTCTACTCCCCGATCCGAACCCCTCGGACAATCTTGTAGGGACACGCACTAGTGCGTGATGCCGTTCCCTCTGGAAAACCTCCGAGGGTGAATCGATTCACACGGCTTGAGGAACCCTTTAAGTTTCCCGCCCCCCCCAAAAAAGCCGCTGAGGCAATCAGCAAACTCTCTCAAAAAAATAAATAAGGGCTGAAACACATTTATAGGTAAACACGATACGACGTCGCACCGCAAAAATAAGCGTTGCGCCAGGCTAGTATAAACCTTATTGCCTGTCAAATACTAGTCAGACTCCGCATCGTGGTACGACGCGACGTCGTGTCGTGTTTATGTGTGGGAGCCCTTAACAACTTGCGTCCGGGTGGTCACGGGTGTGACTATCCGCGTGTACAAGGTCCCCCGCTGTTGTAGATTTACTGTGTACGACGCAAGTTTTTGTTGCAAAAATATTTAAGATTAAATTTTATTGAAATTTTACTGGATGACAGCAAGAAAGCAGGTCGACTGTATTCAACTGTTGCTTAAGTTAAAACATCAGTTGTTGACCCCTATTTTAAGTATATAACAGCTTACGATAACGCCACTGGAATTACTAATATTCTACTTGAACTTAGATAAAATATTTAAAAGTTACACAACCAATTGTAATAAATAAATAAAAAAAAACGACGGGTTGCACTCTGGGAGTGCCGGCAGAAGTGAAAACTTGAATATTAACGTTGTGCATTTTTGATATTTTGGAATGGTTAGGGAATAATTTTGCACGAATTGTTTTAATTATCAGTATAAAAGTACACTCATTTATGTGGTAGAATACAATATTTATTTATTGGGCTATCGTACACAAACATGACAATTTATATATATATTACATTAAAAAGTTATATTAAGTTATATTAAAAATTTATATTACGCCGCGCCAGCTGTCTACTCTCCATCCGTCTTACGAATTTTCGATCAGGTCACGTGTCCTGACGCGAGTTTAATATTTTTTAGCCATTCCTCTACTCTCCATCCGTCTTACGAATTTTCGATCAGGTCACGTGTCCTGACGGTCACGTGTCCTGACGCGAGTTTAACATTTTTTACCCATTCCAAA
Organism: Eudonia mercurella; assembly: GCA_963082485.1. Classification (NCBI taxonomy): domain Eukaryota; kingdom Metazoa; phylum Arthropoda; class Insecta; order Lepidoptera; family Crambidae; genus Eudonia; species Eudonia mercurella. The sequence goes on from OY720040.1 coordinate 5,316,498, forward strand.
AAGTGCACAACGCCGCTAAAGAAGTTTTCACTTCTGCGTGTTCTTCTTTCACTAGTGCGTGTCCTCATGCGCTACTAGATTCTCCGAGGGGTTCAGATCGGGTCGGAACAGATTTATGAGCCTACGCATGCGCATGGGCGGCAAAGTGGCAAAGCGTTTGTGATCAACAACCCGCATTTGGCAAGCGTTGTGATTAAGTCAATTCCTCCATCCATTGTAGCGAAGACTTGATCTCAATAATGTAAGTTTTGACCAGCAGTGTGAGTGTACATAGGCTATATATTCATAACTTTATTGCATGTTACAATATGTTAGAAAATTTTAATTTAGCAATAACTATTGTAGGTACATGTAAGTGACACCCTGTAAGGTAATAAGGGCGTAGCAATTTATAATTCTACATATAAAACTTTAACTTCTTACTTCTAACTATTATAATTTTATAATTTATTTAACATTAACATTAGAATATTTCTTATTTAGTTTCTACTTATAATAATATTTATTATACTTATAATAATATTTTTTTTTTCTAAACATTTGATATTGTTGGGAATATGGTTATTGCTGTAACACTAAATTTCTTCTAACTACTACACTTCTTTTATTGGAGAGAATGAGCCGATGATTTCAGGCGGCCTTTTCAGCGTCACCCGGCTTTTTTGCGAGCGAGAAGCTTAAAGAGTCTCTCAGGCCGTGTGGCCGAAACACCGTCAGAGGGTTTCTAGACGCAAGCGTGTCTCTCCCTACTAGATTCTCCGAGGGGTTCGGATCGGTACTACTACTATAGGTCGCCGCTAGCCGGCTCGTCCGGCCGGCCCGCATCGCGAACTAGGTCACGGGCCGACGACCTACACACCTCGTACACGAAATAAAGAGATTGCAGAAGGTAAACTTCACAAACGCGCTCGACCAAGTAGTCTACCAGGTAGCTAGACAGATGGACTTAGAACAAGCCCTACCACCAACTATACCGAGCACAAACTTTTATTTATTAAATTAAAAATTAAAAATTTATTATATTTATTTCCCTTTTCTATGTTTTATTTTTATTTATTTTTTATTTGATGTTATTATTATAATTTAGTTTATTTTTACCTGCACCCATTTTTATTTTCTTTATTTTATTATTTTTCGCCCAAGGTTGCCTGGAAGAGATTGCTTGTTAGCAATAAGGCCGCCTATTTTATACTATATGTTTTTATAAATTTGTCAGTATCTGTTTTTTTGTGTGCAAATAAAGTTTATTATTATTATTATTATTAAACATGTAACTCACGCTGGTAATCGAACCCGGGACATTTGGGTATGAGACCGGTGGTCTTCCCACTAGATCAAAGAGGCAGTAAAATGTGCCATTACAGCCCGTTTCTTATATGCCGACGATCTTGCACTGGTATCAGAGCAGAGAAGGCAAGCTTATAAGTTGTTTGCAACTTCATAGACAACTTTTCACGTACCTACACGGAGTCTCCCAACAATCTTTTTAGAATAAAGTGTAATGTTAATTAAATGTATAGAGGTAAGCATTATTGTAATTCCGGGCTCTTGAAAGTTTTTAATTGTAAATATTGTATGATTTGGTAACGCCATACTTTTTTTTGTAAATGTCATTACTTCTATTAAAGCTGTGGAGTTTCTTGCGCCCATTCTTCTCCACAGCTAATAAATAGACGTCCTGAATGGGTAGTAGGTAGAAAATGTATGGACGATTCAAAATCACTTTTCGTAATTTTAGTGGAATAAAAAATTTTGACTTCGACTTTGCTGCGCTCGGGTGTTCCGAGATCCGTGTCATTGTACGTCTATGTGTGCATTGCTCGAGCGCGGTATGTATGAAGCTTACCTTCTGCAATCTCCCTATTTTGTGCTAGGCACAAAATATATCCTTGCATTTTTGAATTACTTTGTTCACGATCGACTTTGATATCTTACATTGTCTTTCATTTTTGAAAACAATAAAAAACGCGTCTACTGATTTTCGGCAATTCCAGGATACAAAATAAGTAATAAAATCAATTACTGTGTTAATAATATTATTTTTTAATGTTTTTATGCGATGTCCGGAAACCCGGACAGTTGTTCCAAAAAAAATATTGTCATAAGGAAGTCTCCATTATTTTTGTCCGTTCTTCAAACTTTAGGTGAATTAGCTCTACCTATTCCGATCACTGATCATAATATATTACTATATGGCCAAGTTGGTTTTATTTATATTAAAAAACGGCAATCCTAATGAGAAGAGATCAATGCCGCCCATAGACATCTGTTTTGTATGATTTTGCTTCAAGTTGTCATATATTTATGACACTAGATTAACAAGCCGCTTATAAATTATTACTTTATAATTTAGCTGCAGAAGCAGTTGAATATTTTTTTAACATAGGTAGATAAATTATGGTAACAAAAACACAAATGTTGAAAAAGATTTGTACCTGCACCCTTCTGACATACCGGGTCAGGTGCTCTTCTAATTGAGCTATCGTGGTTCTAACCAGCAGCCCGCCGAAATTATTCAACACTATTTACGTTCTACTTTAAAAGTCAAAGGCGCCCATTCAATGTCAACAACTACCGCCATTTTGTGTTCTTGTAATTTGTTTGCAACAAAATTTGCGTTAAAAATTATATAAACAAAACAAAAACAAATTACGGTAAATTAAATAACAACCTAGCCTTCTTCTTATTTTTTTTAACCTCAAATGCCCAAGCTCAGTTGTTCAAAATTTTCCCCCCTCAAGTCGAAGATTGGTTTTCCAGGGATCCATTCCTGTGTTATGCGCCGGCGTGCAATGCGAAAGTAGGTCGCCCGGTCACTGACCCAGAGTCCCGGCGAAACGTTTTTGATTTTACGCTTTTAATTTCGTCCGTTAGCCCAGGTTGTCCTTCAATTTTACTGCTGCCGTAACTTCACGCGACATGTTGCGTAGTGGTTGTACGACTTGTTCAGGATTTTTGGTGGCTCGTTTCTTTGTCGCACCTCCAAAAGATAGAGTATTCTACCAGCACACGTTTTCCCTTCTTCCTATGACATGGGGTCTTTCAAACGAGGCGTAACAGCCCTTGTGGAACCTTGTGGGCCGGCAGGGTAAGGGAGACAGATGCTGCGATGTTTTCACGCTGCACCAGTTGTCTTTGCGTCAAGCCTTAATTTCCACTTCACCAAAAATAAAAAGCGAAGTTTAGGCAGGGAGATATCAATTATTCTTGCAAAAACTTTTTTGTATAATAAAAAAAAAGTAAAGCAAAACGATTTAGCGAACCATTAGCACACATTACATATGCAGTGACTATAAATAACGACCGCCAGTTACCGTAGATTTAGAATAATATATAGCAATTGCGAATAGGCTACAATTTTTCAGTCATAAATTTATTACTTTTGCTCAACACATTTATAACTAAAACTATTCCATGCAATATAACTCAACCGTCCCATTACTGGACTTAGGATGTAGAGACTTACACTGACGAAATAATTATGTTGCTAAATAATCGGATTTTTTAATGTTTTTTTAACTATTTAGATGTCTTTATTTTATAGAGTTATGGAAATTGACGACCTCCTTGGTCGAGTGGTTTGTACACCGGTTTTCATGTCGCCATCTCTGAGGTCCCGGGTTTGATCCCTGGTCAGGTCAATTTAGAAATTATTGTTTTTCTAAATTGTCTCGGGTCTGAGTGTTCTCTATGTATAAAAAGTTTGTATTTAAGTATTTTAAGTATGTTTATCCGTTGTCTAGTAACCATTTAATGAGTTTCATAACGAAGCTTCTCTTGGGCTAGATAATTGGTGTGAGTGTAGGAAAGTTTTTTTTTATTTTTTTTATAGAAAGTTACATTAAAAAATATATTTTGAGTAAAAAAATTTACATTTGCATACCAATGCAAGTTAATAATTATGTCTTAGTAATTACACATACAAGATCTAGATCAGAAACACTTTGGATCTTTTCATTACCATTTACCAAACCTTTCTGTTACACGTTGTATACAGTTTGTGTGTCGCACCTCCAAGAGATGGAATAGCCTATCAGCACACGTTTTCTCTCCTTCCTATGATATGGGGTCCTTCAAACGAGGCGTTAAAGAGGCACCTTGTGGGCCGGCGGAGTTAGGGTAACTGATGCTGCGTTGTTTTCACGCTGTCCCAGTTGTCTTCATGGACTCCATTTTCACTTAACAACAGGTGAAATGGAGTCATTTGCCGAGCTAAGTATATAAAAAAACGAGCGAGCCTTACAGTAGTCGCATATGATGTGTAACATTTGACATCTCACCTTAGTAATAAGCAATTTTAACATTATATTCTGAAAAAAATGTGTCTGAAAAAATTACATCATTTTATAACTATAAAATAAATGCAGTAAATACTCATTAGAAGACATTTGACATGTCAAAATGACCTTTGATAGTCAAATGACACAATATGTCACATATAATAATATTATGTCATGTTCATAATATCGATTTTAAATTTACAAAATGGCGCGATTTCCCGACTTCCTGTTACACTGTTACACATACTTCCGTCCCATTCCACGAAATCACTCCCACAAATTGCTTATATAGAAAGCGAACGGTAAGATGTTACACATCAAAAAGAGTCAAATCTAGTCAAAAGTGTAAACACGTAAATGCTCGTGACTCTAATCCGAATCGCCGTACGCAGCCGGCGAGCATTTATGTAGCACTTGCATATCGGTCGATATCATTCAATACGGATTATCTTTTAAGAACATGCCTCCATTTTGCGGTTGAGCCAGTTTTCATTTGCAACGGTACTCTTTTGTGAAACGTTTGTTTGAATTTTTTATTTTTGTTGCTTTTCTATCTTTTTTTTATTTTTACCATAATAAAACAAAACATGCATAATAACAATTATGTTTTTAATTGCATTGTAAAACCACTAAGGTTTGTCATAATGCGACTACATTCACAATCATTTATTAAGTACTCATATAATTTAAAGTTACTATTAAGGAAATGGGTGACAACATTAACGAAATCTACTTATTTAGTCATTAGCAGTCTTTAAATGTCCTACTGATAGGCTCAGCCCTTTCAAAATCAACAATAGCACATGCGGAAATCGGGCCATAACATACAATGACGTCCTGTGCCTACTAAACCGCTATATAACTGCTATCTTACAAATATAAGCACAATCAATGATGATGCAAATTTAACTTATCAGTTTTGTATCCTTTGCAGAGTCCTGGTCACAGAGAAAGCTCTAATTTCTCTAAAAGCACATCTATAAGCTTTTATATTTCTAAAAGCGCCTTTCAATAGAAACCGTTTGAGGTAAAGGTGCTAATGGGCCGGTTTGACATAAAGTCGAGTTTGACATAGTGTAGAGTAAGTAGACCAAATAGTAAGGTCACACGATTGAATGTAATATTGAAACCCAAAGCCAAAGGGTTTCATTTTCCTATTTAAGTCTACTGCTGAACATAAGCCTTTCTAAGTGCACGCCACCGAGCACGATACGCAGCTACTCTCATCCAGCTCTTGCCAAGATCGTCGCTACACTAATGGTCTGAAGTTATCCAACACTATAAGCATGAACTATTAATGATATAAGCAAAAAAGTTATCATATTTAAATTAAATTTAAATACGCAACGTTTTAGGCAGACATTTCATACTTCTTAGATATCGAGGAGTATTCAATTGGAATTTATATGAATGTTTGCTAGCAAAAATAAAAACAAAACCTGGGGGCCGACCGCCTAACACTCACGCTTTCGATCGCTTTGAAGGCGAGGCGAGGAGGAGGCGTCATCTTGTCATTTCGAAAGGAATATGAAAGCAATATCAAAAGCTATAGGCTATAGCTTTCGATATTATTCGATATTATGTTTCGATATTATATTAAAAGGCGAGGCGAGGGCCTCGCCTTTAAAGCGATCGAAAGCGAAAGAGTTAGGCCAGGGGGCTGCTTAGTGTACACTTATCAATATTGCAAACGAAAATCCTTATGAATTCGCCTATTATTTAAACATTTTATTTTGATTATGTCCAATATATCCAAATAAAAGTTTAAAGTAATAGGCTAACTTTACCGATTCCTAAAATAGAATATGACGTCACCACAATCGTGCATTCGTTGAACTATTTTGTATCTATTTTATTTATTTTTAGCTTGTTGTGCTTTATAATAATGTCACTGTGACATGCACCTTCAGCCGTACAGCGATTGCTTGAATAAATTATCAATTTATCGTAAGGGTGATGACCAGCATGAGCTCTTAAAGGCAATAGTGCAGTTGTGTGTTTTCACAACCACAACTATGCTATAGCAGTGCAGTTACAGAGCTTGTGGTAAGGCCCATTGTGTAGTAAAGATACACAATAGAAGTTCCAATAGGTAGTTGACTGATTAGTCCGTAGATAAAGTTTTTAGCAACTTTCGCAATGATAATTTTTTAAGAAAATTTATGTAAATGGCAAACTATGGCGTCACTATTGTGTTCCGTCAATTGAGTGTTTAGGAAAAACTTAATAACAACTCTTGTTTTGATTTGACGTGAACATGAATATTTGGAACCGCATGAAAGCAGAATGATCCAAATGTTAGTCTTAGAATGCTTATAAACCTATAAGAAACAATGTATGAAGACGATTTTCGCAATATCTTTAAAATAGTTTTTGAAGTGAAAACTTCTTTAGCGGCGTTGTGCACTTTTTTTGGAATGGGTAAAAAATGTTAAACTCGCGTCAGGACACGTGACCTAATCGAAAATTCGTAAGACAATTAAAGCAATTCGTGCAAAATTATTCCCTAATCATTCCAAAATATCAAAAATGCACAACGTTAATATTCAAGTTTTCACTTTTTTATTTAGATATTAAATTAAATTCATAGGTATATTTATACTAGACGAGGCAGGCCAAAGCGGAGATGGGCGGGGGGGGGGGGGGGGGACTTGACCACTTTTTTGCCGGAGTGGTATGAGGTGGCCGATGACAGAGAAGAGTGGAGCCGTAGAAAGGCCTCCCCCCTATATATAAAATTACAATGAATACGTGAAATGTTTTGTTTGCGAATTTGAAACGTCATCTGTGACATTAAAAATGATCTCCCGCCTCCGTTTAGCATACTATATGTTTCTATTAGTTTGCTTAGTTTGCAAATAAATACGCAATAGTAAACTCGTTCCTTATATTTTTACAAAGATAACTAGTGTATCGATTAGATCCCCGCTGCTAGTTGACCTGAAAACAATGAAACTGCAAAGATATGACTTTATAATGATGCCTGGAAATATTGAGAATGTCCACGCGATGCGAATTTTAACTTTACTTTCTTATGAAATTGTGATAATAAATGGAAAAGTTTATATAAATAAGCAAATATTCAAATATGCTGACACACCGGGGAACTTAAGTTAGTTAAATTTAACAGTTTTTGACCCGTTTGGTTAAGTAACAATTCATAAATTGTAGCGATGATTTGACTTCAAAGGAGGCCTGCCCAGCTGTGGATCAGTATCATCATCATCATCAGCTCATTTTATGTCCCCACTGCTGGGGCACGAGCCTTCCCTATGGATGGATAGGGAGAACGGGCTTTCAACCACCATGCGGGCCTAGTGCGGATTGGTGGTTGTTAACGACTGCTAATGCAGCCGAGACCAACGGCTTTACGTACCTTCCGAAGCACGGAGGAGCTCGAGATGATAAACTTTTGGTCACCCATCCGATGACCGGCCTTTGCGAAAGTTGCTTAACCTCAGCACTCGCAGACTGGGCGCGTTAACCAGTGCGCCATCGAGCTCCTCGTGGATCAGTATATAGGCTAATAACTACTAATATTTGGTCCTTTCCTATGTCATTGCCGTTTTGTATGAAGATTTTATAATATTTTTTTTATACTAATGTTTTAAAAAAAATTTTAACATCTATTTATGTTAACACTATAAAAATTGTTGGGCATAGTGTTTGTTTCACTAGCTGAATTTGACAGACCTTAAAAAGAATAAAAAAACGGCTAAGAACTAGTTGGACTCGCGCACGAAGGGTTCTGTACCATTATCTATAAAAATATTCCATCACGCACTAAGAAATTTGGTGACTCATTTTTTTGTCGCACTTCCAAAACATGGAATAGTTTGCCTGCACACGTTTTCCCTCCTTCCTATGATATGGGGTCCTTCAAACGAGGCGTGAAGAGGCACCTTGTGGGCCGGCAGAGTGAGGGTAACTGATGCTGCGTTATTTTCACGCTGCACCAGTTGTCATCGCATCTGGATTCCATATTCACTTAACATCAGGTGAAATGGAGTCATTTGCCGTGCTATGTATAAAAAAAAAAAAAAAATATTTCAAGTTTCTACCTGTTATCGTTATTAAGACCGAGAAAAAAAATGGGAAAAAATCACGTTTGTTGTATGGGAGCCCAACTTAAATATTTATTTTATTTTAATTTAATTTTTTATTTTTTAAGTGAATAATATAACTCCATATTCTGTAAACATTTAAAGCGTCTACCTGTTGCCGTTATCAATATCGAGCAAAAAATCACGTTTCTTGTATGGGAGCCTCCTTAAATATTTATTTTATTCTGTTTTTTAGTATTTGTTGTTATAGCGGCTACAGAAATACATCATCTGTGAAAATTTCAAATGTCTAACTATCACGGTTCATGAGATACAGCCTGGTGACAGACGGACAGATAGACAGATAGACAGACAGCCAGACAGACAGACAGACGGACGAACGGCGGAGTCTTAGTAATAGGCTCCCGTTTTACCTTTTGGGTACGGAACCCTAAAAACAAGTCCCTTCAAAGCTACAATTTCTTACCGGTATTGAGTTTTAGAAGTAAGTACCTAATACACTTATTAATTAATGAGAAAAAAACGTCAATTTCATAGGTAAGGACCCATACATTATTATCGTAGGTACTACGGAGGACACGTCAAGCCGTTCTTCTCGGCGGCATTAGCAGTCGTCAACAACCACCAAACCGAACTAGGCTCGCGTAGGGTTTAGCCCGTTCTCCATATCCATCCATAGGGTGCCCCAGTGGGGACATAAAATGAGGGGGTGATGATGATAATAAGATTATTGTACCGAAGAACCTGAAGGTCCCAGGTACAATTCCCAGGTCGGGCAGAAAGTATTTCGGAATTTTCGATGCATAGCCCGAGTTTGTGATCACCTTGTGTGTAAGTTGGGTATTCTTAATAAGGTGAGGCGGTTTTTCACTCCCGAGTAGCGCTGTTTGCTGTACAAGACTCAGGTGCGATCGAGTATGGAGTACTGTTCCCATCTATGGGACAGCTCCGCTAAATACCTCCTCGATGCACTTGATAGACTGCAAAGGCGAGCGGTACGCATTATTGGAGATGCTGAGGTAACAGCCTCTCTAGAGGATCTCCAGCTGCGAAGAGACATTGATTCTCTCAGTGTCTTCTACCGGAATTACTACGGAGAGTGGTCTGAAGAACTTTTTGATCTAATCCCGCCTTCTCCTTTCCTCTCCCGGACTACACGTGTTGGTCTTAGGAACCGCTATCATACTGTACAGACAATCAGTACTCGTACCAAAAAATTTGGCAAGTCGTTCCTCTGTAAGACCATTCGGCTTTGGAATTCTTTGCCGGCGCATGTGTTTCCCAGCTCCTATAGTCCCGGGTCTTTGAAACAGCATTTATGCAGACAGTCATGAATGGGTGCGCTTGTTACCGTGCTTGTTCTACAGTGAGGAACGCTCTCATTATTTTGGACTGCATCAGCTGCTTACATCAAGCAGGATGTGGTCACTATGACGTGTCAATATATAAAAAAAACCAACCCGCATTTGGCAAGCGTGCTGGTTAAGCCATTACCCATCAATTTTATTTATTTTTATTTTATTTACTTAGGTACATTAACAGGTCACAATTGTAGCGATGACTTGATTTCAATGATGGAGACCTTTGCCCAGCAGTGGGGCAGTTATAGGCTGTTTACTGTACAAAAATATATCATGATGTATCGATGAGCGCTATACAAACAGTTGTAAGCTATTTTTATAATTAAAACACAATCTAGCATAGAGCACGGGCCCCGGGGACGTGGGTGAAGGTTCCGACCCGGATTCGGCCCAGATGCGTCGCCATGGCAACGGGGCACGCACCTCGCGTTCGATTACAATGGCATCGTGACTGTATTGTAGTTCAATTAGAGTACATTAAAGTTTATATAAGTTTATTGCGGCAATTAAAATTGTCATTTTATGGCACATGTAACTATTATTAATATGTCGCCATAACATTAATGTTTGTAGCATTGTTGGGTTCCGGCAGCGAACCCTTCGGAGAATCTAGTAGGGCACGGGGACGCGCACTAGTGCGCGATGCCGTTCCCTCTAGAAGACCTCCGAAGGTGATTCGTTTCACACGGCTTGAGAAACCCATTATGTTTCTCGCCGCCCCCAAAAAAGCCCGGTGAAGCTGAAAATGCCGTCTGAAGCAATCAGCACTCTCTTCGAAAAAAACATATTATTACTCTTATTAAAAATACTTAAAACATATGGTTATATAGTATAACCTAGTGTATAACCTGTGGTTACTAGGTTAAGTGCCAACTTTGTAGTCTAAAAGAGCAACGCGTTAGACTTTATGATATAACCGACAGGAATTGCACGATCCTTTGATAAAGGAGCTCAGGTCGTACCAACGTCATTTGAGAGTGCAATCTAGCTGGTCACGGAAGGTAGTCACGTCTCTGGCTTGCCGGGATTTATATCTTAGAGCTCGCCAACGTTTTGTATGGAACCGTGACACGGTTTAAATGTGAAAATCACAAGGCGAACATTCTCTCAGCTACATTTTCAAATATGCTACTCTAAAATTCTTTCCCTAATTTAACCCTTACTAACTCTTACTTTTACTTTTCACAAATTGTATAATAGTTTAACCCGGTTTTAAACGTGTTTCTGTCGTTATTCTTTACTGGCAAACTTCAATTAATTATGAACTAGATAAAGGATCTGGAACAGCATCTCCAAAGGGCCCTATCTATACCAATACCTTTAAATTTTAAATAACAAAATCTGAAAAAACAACAACAATCAACAACTTTAGCTAACTATGAACCTTAAATCTTAAAAATTAAGATTAAATTTAGGTTGCAATTATTTATGCTTAATATTTACTGCCATATCGCCACAAACGTCAAAGTCGCCTACTGTTTTTGAGGGAAACAAATTACGTATGCATGTATGATTTCAAGTATTGTTTTTCCTTATGATATGTACCGCCAAGTCCGCATCAAAAAGACTATCAACTTGCGTCCACAGTCCAAAAAGGTTTTTGAAATTGCATGGGCGAACAGACCACATACGGTCTGCGGACAGAGTAGACCATAGACTATTGTGGTCTACTGTGGACGGTTAACCTATTGAGTGGTGTACACCGGAACTGTACAAAGTTCATTTTTTTTTTTTTTATATTTACGGTTAAGCACAGTGCCTTGATCACACCTGATGTTAAGTGATGATAAAGCCAATGATGGAAGCGCACTTCACCCGGGACCCTCAACTAGTGAGGTACTGGCTATCTTATCTCTGGCTGCCGGAACACAACAATGCTACAAACATTGATGTTATGGCGACATATTTAGATAAGATGGTGGTAGCTAGCCAGGCGGACAAATAAGTCCTACCACCAACCAAACCGAGTACACAAAGATGTACCCTCCGCTGGGAATCGAACCCGGGACCTCTGGGTCTAAACCGGTGGTCTTAACCACTAGACCACAGAGGCGATTAAATATTCTGACTACATAGGTAATAATCCTGTTTGTAACATATATTTACGTCATGAACATTACATTAAAAACGCATACGTGCTATTTGCCATAAGAGTTGCCATATGTATTAAGCTTTGCTAAATAAATTTAAGTTGCTCTTGTTACTACCAAAAGTTTCCAGCTTGATTTGTTAGTGTTATACTTATGATTGTATAAACTAGTAGTGACTCTACTAGCTGACCCGGCGGACTTCGTACCGCTTTGACAGTATATATTAATGGTTTCTATGACAACAAAACAAACAAATCATTTTTTTAAGATGGATATGTTTTTGTAATTTTTATTCACTTAAGATAACTGTTATTAATTACTAATTACAGAACAATACTTAAAACAAAAAAAAGAAACATAACTTAACTGAACTAAAAAAAAAAACAAAGAAATAAAAATAGCAAATTAAAAACTAAATGCCTATAAATAAAAGATGTCTTCCAACTGTGGGCTCATGGGAACGGTCCCAAGAATGCTGGCAACATTGCCCCTCTGGATTGCCAAGCTAATACGCTGGCAGAGGTAGCTGCCAGCCTTCTTGTCACCGGAGGCCTCAATAAGGCGAGCACATTGCTTTTGTATTGGAAAATTAAATTGTAATTGTAGCCTATGTTACTCAGCGCTAATGTAGCATTCTAATGAATTTTTTAAATCGGTCCAGTAGTTTTTGAGTTTATTCGTTGCAAATATACATACATACATACAAAGGTTTCCTCTTTATAATATTATTAGTATAGATATAGATTTATATAATTGTAGGCACTCAAAGTCTAGTATTTTATATGTTAAACTAAAAACGTGTTAAATGTTACTTTAGGTACATACTGTTTGCTGCCAAAATTAATAAACAAAAATAAAATAAACAAGTAACAGAATCACAAATTATTATTTCAGCAAGCCTAGCGCATCTTTTACCCTTGAAATGACACCTTTACAGTATTTTATAAAACTTTATTGCTCTCTGGAGGAGCTCGATGGCGCAGTGGTTAACGCGCCCTGTCTGCAAGTGATGAGGATAAGCAACTTACGCAGAGGCCAGTCATTGGATGGTTGACCAAAAATTTATCATCTCGAGCTCCTTCGTGCTTCGGAAGGCACGTAAAGCCGTTGGTCCCGGCTGCATTAACAATCGTTAACAACGACTAATCCTGAGCACTGAGCCCGCGTGGTGGTTTATGGCCCGTTCTCCTTATTCATCCATAGGGAAAGCTCGTGCCCCAGCAGTGGGGACACAAAAATGAGCTAATTATCAGTTAGCCGAGCCCGGTTATCGGTTCGTCAGCAATGACGTATCAAGCTCGCCGCGAATGGTACACACGGCGGCAGAATAACCTACCCGAATCTGTCAAATTTCTCCAATGAATATTGATCCTTATTACTAAACAATAAAGTTCAAAATTGATTGTAGAAATTTGACAGTTTTGGGTAGGTTGATCTGCCGCCGACTGTACGTTACGGTTACGTTGCGTTACGCTCCGGTCAGTCATAGATAGACAGATTTTTAACTTACATTACATTTTTAACATTGCTCCAAGGATTATACACGTTTGCTTGTGAATGTTGATTGACGTTGACGACTGACGTTGGTGTTGTTCCAGCGCGGTGCAATGGCGCTGGCGGTGCGGTGATGGCGGATGGCGGCGCGGGCGCAGAGGGCGAGCCGGGCGCGGGCGAGGGCGAGTGCGCAGCACGCGGCGCTGCGCTCGAGCGGGCGTACGTGCACGACGTGTACGAACAGGTAAACAGTCTACTATTAATGATCAGTAAGGTGAGGACGGCTAGTGAGTCATAGTCCTGCTTTACTGTACTGTCGCACAATTTTTGAACGCAGTAAAGTACAACTTACTGTGTTTGTGATTGTGATATTTGAGGTGCTGACATTACGATCTATTTTCTCGAAACTGGTCACATGTTATTTACTGCGTTCATAAATTGCGCGGCAGTGTACAACGTGTAACAGAAAGGTGTGCTAAAAATGAAAAGAACCAAAGTGTATCCGACTTAGAGTTACTAAGACATAATATTAACTTTAATTTGTTATGCAAAGGGTGTAGCAGGATAAGCCTTCAAAAATTGCCCCCAAAGCTTTGAGTTCAAAACTACTACCAGTTGATGCCCCGTCAAATGAAAATAATCCACACCAATTTTTAACCCTCTACTGCCGCCTGGAACCCCGTGACATTCATTTAACCCTAAAAAGTTTTTATTTTTTTTCTCAAAAAGTATAAAACGGACAATTATGAAATTTTTCATAAATGTTGATGTCATCTATACAAACTATCAAAAAAAAAACTAACTCTCTACTTACTTATTTTCCTAGAAAAAAACCTAAATAAAAAAAATAAAACACCCTGTATATCAGTTCAAGCTCGTCGTACTATCACCATTTTTGTACTAATTATTAACCAACTACCTATCTACATAATATATAAGTTTCATGTAAATAACAAAGGTGGAACAGTGTGAAAATATAAGTATTGTTCATGCCTACATGGTACGCATGTAGGCATGTAACACGCTTACCTAACTTACGATGACGATATTTAAAAAAAAATATCGGCCCGCCTAACGGGACGCCATTCGTTATTGATTTTTTTAATTTGCAAAGGAGGATGAATGAAACTCATTAATACTTATTCGTGCAAGTATTTTTATTTATATATTTTTAGTAACGTAACATAAGTGTTACTCCATGACAACAAACTAACTATAAGATGCTAACTACTAACATAAAATACAGCCTGTATTTAGTCTTCATCGCTGTTTTCATTTATTACAGTCAGATTATCTACAAAACAATCAAATATATTTGTGAGAATTTCTGCTGGCTTTATAATTCTAGATATATATCTAGCATTCGTTAGATAGTAAATCACTGCAGCAATATGTGAGCAACAGCCTGCAGTTCGGTTTCCATTCGGGCAAGTGCAGTAATGGTCGGTGATGCTTGCGTAATTGTTTTGATTGGGAATGTAACGAATGAAAATATGATAAGTCTTTTTATTTATATGTCGCGATTTGATATGAATTCTTAGAATTTCATTTTCCTCTAAATACTCTATGTTAATTGACCCGTCCGGATTCTGTAGTTCCGCTAAGTAGCATATTGATTGTTTTAATTGATATGAACCTCCGAAGAATATATGCAAATCATCCTGTTATTAGGAATTAGAGGTTTCCAAGGGGTTGGTTGAACAATTGCATAGGGAAAGAGATGACAATGAGACGGAACTATTGGATGCGTTAAAAAAATACGATATTTTAAAAAAACAAATGGCTGAACTGCACTCTGAGCATAGGTTAGTAGTAGATGAGCGAGACAAATTGCATAGCATACTGGTAGGGTTCAGGGAATGCAGTGACGAGTACGAGCAGGGCCTCAAACGCATGTCGGTCCTGGAGCAGGAGCTGCAAGAAGCCCACCGCCACATTACCACCTTGGAGGCGGAGAAACGAGACACCATGACTTCCCATAGCCACAGCCTGTTTGATGAGTTAGTCGGTAGTGCGCCCAGCCTGGTTTCTACTGCACAAATCTCGGAACCCATTGTAACAATTGATTTGACAAGTGATGACACTATAAAAACCTTAAATTTAGATACTGAGGTGGGAATTGTTCAGTGCAGTAGAAACAAATTTAAAAAATATGTTAAAATTAATAAGTATATAGCCAAAACTAAAAAACTTATTAAGAGACAAAAATGTATGTACAAAAAAGTTATGTATATTAAAGAGAGAAGGCAACTTGGCGATGAACTTGATATGTATTCGTTACTATTAGAAAATAATATAACCGAATATAACAGTGACATAAAGAAAATGGAAAATGAGATTTGTAACCTTCACAAATCCCTAGAATTAATGACGAATAAGTATAATAGTGTTAAAAATGAGTGCGAGGAACACATGCTTGCTTTAAAGTGCCTCATTCAGTCTAATTGTGACCAGTCATACCAAAATAGCCCACCTAGCAGCCCTCAGTCAGTCTGTGAGTCCTTGTTCACTCATCATCACCAAAGTCCTTCATCCTTATCAAATAAAAATAAAAATACCAATAGTTCCTTCACTCAGAATAACATTGTAAAATCTGAGACTATCATGTTTAGTGATGAACTTGGGAAATCCATGGGCCAATTATTAAGTATGTATTTGAGACAAACTGTTACTAATTATTGTACGCCTGGTTTAACTTATCATGATATTATTAAAAAAATTATGAATTACAAATTCAATGAAAACACCACACTATTGATTTTAGTGGGACACAGGGGAAGTATGGACAAGATTAAACTGTTAAAATGTTTTGATTTGTTGTATTCATTAAATGTTAAAAATGTTGTTTTGTTCACACTTCCTTATAGCCAAAGCTTGCCACAGACTGAAAACAATATAAGACATAAAATAAATCTGACATTACACACACTGACATTTAATAATAAGAATAAATTTCATTTAATTGACTTAAATAAGTATTTAGATAATAAATTATATTTGACAATAGATAAATTTTATCTTAATAAATATCTTAAGAGACAGATAGCATTATCGCTATCATATTATATTGAATATGCAGCCAAAAATTTGGCTACCCTATCTGCCCCTATTGGGCAGAATGTTGACATTGTTAATTGTACTTTGGAATCTGTTCCAAATCAATCTGTTTACAATCATTTAAATTGATCTCTAAGACAATAGAGGAAAACTCTTGCGACTTAAATATTAAGACAAATGAAAAGCCCACCTTTATAAACATTATTCATCAAAACATTCAGGGCTTTTCTGGAAAAGAATTAGAATTAGAATTATATATAAATGAAAAAAATGTAAATGTCTTATGCTTAACCGAGCACTGGTTAAAAGAATGCGAACTGTTAGTAAGCATTGATAATTATAAAGTTATTAGTTCGTTCACAAGAGAGTCTGCTATAAGAGGTGGGTCACTGATATTATTAAACGATACATTACAATCAAAGGAGCGTAAAGACGTAGTATCTCTCTCAGTTGAACGAAATATTGAACTATCTTGTGCGGAGCTCGAGCAGTATGTTATTGTTTGTGTGTATAGGCCTCCCTCTGGTAATTACCACTTATTTGAGTCCATTATGGAAGAAGCCTTGCAAAAGGTATGCAATTGTAAAAAGAGGGTAGTTGTATGTGGCGACTTTAATATAAATATTTTAGATGAGTCACAGAACTCTGTAAGGTTTCTTAATCTTTTCAAATCGTTTAACTTGTATAATCTTTTTGATGAACCTACAAGAGTTACAGCCACATCAGCTACCTGTTTAGATAATATTTTTTCTAATTGTAATGTTATTGAGAAATCAATAATAAATTTTATAAATTCCGATCACAATGGTCAGATAGTTAGATTTGAGCACCAATATGAACGTCCTTCAAAGAATATTTTGTACAGGCCAGTGACCACTAATCGATTAGACAGATTTAAAAAGAATGTAAATGAGAAAGTGTCACATATACCATTTAAAAATGATAATGCGAATATCTTATATGACAATCTATTCGAAATAATCAAAAAAGAGTTTAATAACAACTTTACTCAAAAATTAATCAAATTAGATAAATCTAAAACTAAATTTAGTGATTGGGCCACAGCTGGCATCTATAAGAGTAGAAATAGGTTGTATCAATTATATAATATAAAGGCCAATTCTAAGAATCCAAGTGTAATTGAATATGTTAAAAATTATTCAAAAATGTTCAAAAAAGTTTGTTCCATAGCAAAGGCTAACTACATTCGGGCAAAGATAGTGAATTCAAAAAATAAAATAAAAGCCACTTGGAACGTCATTAATAAAGAAACTTGTAAAGTAAGGTCTCGTGATCGTATACTTGAACTCAAAGTCGATAATGCTTATATTAATGGTGATACGGAATTGGCAGGCGCGTTCGAAACATTTTTCTCAAAAATTCCACTCATCACATCAAATAAATTAAATTCTTGTAAAAATCTTGCCCAGTCTCTTCTTGTGTCGAGTGTAAAAATATGTAATATTCCATTCAATTTTCACTATATTGATTCTGATATTATAATAAAAGCTTTTAGGGAAATTAATATAAAAAAGACTGAGGATCTTTGGGGTATCTCCACTGATATATTAAAATCTATAATATCTTCTATCGCGTCTAATCTAGCAATAATATTTAATAAATGCGTTGATGAAGGTGTATTTCCAGATTTAATGAAGTACAGTAAAATTATACCGTTATTTAAAACAGGCGATAAAAGTGACCCATCTAATTTTCGGCCTATATCCATACTACCGGCTCTTAGTAAAATTTTTGAAAAAGTTCTTTTTAATCAATTGCTGTCACATTTTACAGATAACCAGTTACTTCATAACAAACAATTCGGTTTCACCAAAGGTAGAAATACAACTGACGCGGGTGTTGCACTCATTAAGCATATTTTCGATGCATGGGAGCAGAAACAGGATGCGATAGGTATCTTTTGTGATTTATCGAAAGCTTTCGACTGTGTCGATCACGAGACTTTATTATTAAAAATGGAACATTATGGTGTCTCAGACAACTCGCTTACCTTATTGAAATCATACCTCACTGGCAGAGTTCAAAAAGTTAATATTAACGGTACCGATTCTTCTGGCGCTCCGTTACTCATGGGGGTGCCCCAGGGTTCAATATTAGGACCTCTTTTATTTCTCATTTATGTAAATGATCTACCTTACTACACCGAAGATCTTTGTGAGATAGTATTATTTGCTGATGACACCTCATTGATTTTTAAAGTTGATAGACATAGAGCAATATTTGACGACGTAAGTAATACTCTCTCTCAAATATTACATTGGTTTACCACTAATAACCTGCTGCTTAATGCAAAAAAAACTAAATGTGTGAAATTCACGATGCCTAATGTGAAGCAGGTTAATACCAGTATCACTATGAACGATGAAATAGTTGAAATTGTTAACTCGACAGTTTTCCTGGGTATTACCTTGGATCACAAATTACAATGGGGTCCTCATATTGCTGCCTTGGCAGGAAGACTTAGCTCGGCTGCCTATGCGGTTAGAAAAATAAGGTCACTTACTGATGTTGAAACGGCAAGATTAGTTTGCTTTAGTTACTTTCACAGCGTCATGTCATATGGTCTTTTATTGTGGGGCTCAGCGGCTGACATTGAAACTATTTTTGTCTTACAGAAAAGAGCCATTCGAGCTATTTATAGCCTTAGACCCCGTGATACGCTGAGAGAGTTATTTAAGCAGATTAATATTTTAACTGTAGCTTCACAGTATATTTATGAAAATATCGTTTATGTTTATAAAAACTTAGATAAATTCGAAAAAAAAAGTAATACCCATAATTTTAACACAAGAAATAAAAACAAACTTGCCGTTCCAAAACTTAGACTCAATAAGGTCGGTAATTCATTTGTTGGGAAATGTATAAATATATACAATAAAGTGCCTGTCACTATAACGGAACTGCCGCTACACAAGTTTAAGACAGAAATAAAACAAGGGCTAATGAAAAAAGGTTACTATAAAATTAATGATTATCTTAATGATAAGAATGTGTGGTCATCTTAGTCTGCTCGCCTGCACATAAATAAAATTTACTCATATAATTTTTATACTGATATATAGCCTTTATAAGCAGTGTCCTACAGATAACAAACAGCGTTGAGTTAAATATATCATTCAGTTTTTATTTAGAGTATCTTGAGTGTGTCATGCTCTCTTTATTGTCTCTGCGGTGGTGGCGTGTGCGTCGGGTCGTTACGTTCCCTAAAATATGGTTGAGCGAAGCGATGGCTGATTCATATGTCATACTCGTGAACGGGTGCCGCCTGTGGAGGCTGGTCTGCTCTTGCATACTTATCTTATTTTTAGTATTATTCACTATAGTTTGACTCTGTTCTTCTAAAACAATTTTTGACTTTTACTAGAACTGTAGTGGTACTGTATGACATTGTGGAAATTGAAATTTTTGCCTGATGTAAATTTGTTAACCTAGAATTTTTATTTTTTTTGTTTATATTTTTTTTTTTTTTTTTTACATGTTGTGGTTGTCTTCTATAAGTATGTTTTGTGTTTATTGTAATGGAAAGTGTCCTGCTATGATCGGACATTTTCCAATATTTTTGACGCTGTAAGGGAGAAAAGAGCTGGACACTTGCTGAGTTTCTTGCCGGTTCTTCTCAGTACAAGATCTCCCGCCCAGAGTAGACTTACGAACCGATGGCATAGTGACATTCACAAGAGCTACTTGTAGCCTAAACTGAATAAAATGATTTTGAATTTGAATTGAATTTGAATTTGTGTCAGCTCTGGAAAGTCCAATAGGTCATTGCTTGATATGTTTTTAAAGATAGTTTTCTTTCTTATCCATCCATTTTCCTCAACTAACTGTGCCATGTTATTAACTGTCATGTCAGATTTAGTTTTTAAATGTGTTATTATTGCATCAGTGTTATTTGTGTCACTAAGCAATCTCCTTCCGTATTTATTATTTAAAAAACAAGCATTTCTACATAATGAGCCGATATTTGGTAATATTTTATTGTCGACTTTATGATCGAGTAAACGATATTTTTGTTTTATTATCCCGTGAACAGATTCCACTACCCATCTTACTTTAGTTACAACCCGCGATTTGTTAGCTTCAGTAGTGTCAAGCTGTGCTCTGTTTCCTTTTAAGGCAGGCATTAACACGTTCAGTCCCTTACCCTCCAAATCATTTACTATATCTCGGAAACCGCGGTCAACTACTACTATATCACCGGGTTTCAATAGCTTGGATAAACCGTTTTTATCAGACATTATTTTTTTCATTATCGATGCATCGTTCAAGTTAGCGTTGAATGGTCCAACCATATCTATCACATACCCATCAGTTGTGCATATTGTAAAGGGTTTACACAGAGGAGTTTTTTTTTGTCCGGAATAAGATTTTTTCTGATATATATTATTAGAACTTTTCTGATGTCTAATGTACGTGCCATCACATATAATAATAAGCTGCTCATTACTAGCATCAAGTATTTTTTTTGCTACCTCACTAGTTCGAGACTGTATTATTTCTCTGGTGGTTGAATATATTCCGAAATATGATGGAAGAACTTTTTTTTCAAAGGCTGTTTTAACTGAAGTCACATACTCAGAGACTAATTGATGATACTCTAATCCAAGAATGGAGGCCAATAGTTCGTCACTATTTCCCGTCCTAAGTTTCATTAAAAATACTATTATAGCCTGTATTGATGTCCTAATATCTGTGAAGATATTAGGCTTACGAAAGTCTATTAATAAGACTTTCGTAAGCCTAATATCTCATCTAATTCGTAAATATCAGGCCATGTCAATCCTGTAAAGGCTATCAGTTGTTGGTCTGTAATGCAATGATTTGATAATGCATTAAATGGTGTGTAGCCATGACTCAAATTAAAAATATGACTAATGTCTGACAAAGGTACTGAGCTGTAGTTGGAATACGGCCTAAGGTGCGATATATCATTTTCGAAAAACTTTTTCTTCATTAAGTGGCTCTTGCAACATCTATTATTTAAGGGTACATAAATACGTTTTACTGAATAGCACTGTAATCTTGCCTCAAATGGTACAACTGTTAGATTTTTGCTAGAGCCACATATACAGCAGTATTTATGTGTTGCAATAAGGCGTTGAAAAGGAAGTTCTACATATTCTTCAGCTTTCGGGCATGTAGATGTGCATAGCATGAAAGTCGCATCCACGTCGTCATTACTAGTATCTATGTCCGGATTTTCAATAGACTGTGACTTCCTTTTGTATATTTGTAAACGACAATAGTTGCATAGCACATCACCCTCTTCAACAGTTGTCTCAAAAGTAGCAGATATATACACTAGGTCATCATTTTCAGTCAGAGTTTTAAATTGTCCTTTAACTTTTCGAATGAATCTCTCACATTTTACACACTTTAAAGACATACTCGTACCTGTACCTACAAGTGCTTACTTATAAATAAAAGTGATTACAAATGCAACATCTACACGCCTATCTTATTTGTTATCATTAATTATCATCGTAATCAATTATCTAAAGTAGTTACACAAACTATCTAATGAACTCGGACATGGATATCAATATTCGTTATTTTCTATTGAATACAATGTATGATAACATCGAGGACAATATAAATCGGCGTAAGTAAATTGGCGGCGTAAGTTGAAACACGTGATTTGTTTACGATATCCACAGTTGCCACAGAAATCGCTTGTTATGATGCCTTCATCCTCAAGCCACGGCGAAATATCCTCACATGGAAGACAATTCAAAAATAACTGATTTTCTATTGTTCTTGGAATCAGCATTCCGATCCAATTTCTTGAAAATGATCGCTGAATACTTTTTATCTGTATAACAAATACGAAATAAATTGTAAATGAAAATATACAAGCTTCCTATTGACTATGTTTTATCAATCTTATATTACAAGTATGATTGTAACCCGTAAACATAATCGACATTATTAATTAAATATCAGAAAATCATCAATATATAGTTTTCCTTTGTAACATGCTAATAAAACCGTAACATTGGTTTAAACAAATAAATATATCTACATACGAGTGAAATTAACACGCCACTGAATTAGCGTCATGTCATGTCATATACGCATAGGAATAGCTTGTATCAACTTATCTCGGAAAAATAAACAGTTCCGAATATATATCCAAAATACTCTTGCCACAGGAGCGTAGCCGCATGAAGGATCTAACTAATAACATACTATACTCTACAGTTAATAAGATATATTAAATAAATTCATCGGTACCCACTCGCTCGTCCAAGGACAGTCTCCATTCATTCTCTAAATAAGTTCTTGCTTTTTCTTGTAGTGGCGTAATAACAACTTGAAATGCCAGCTCATATAAGGACTTAACTCGTTTTTTGAAAATATTAGCAATTAATTTTCTTTTCTTTAAGTTTAAATCGCAGTTTGCAGACATTTTTTTCTTTTAAAACAGCAGCAATGCTTCACGCCAAAGACCGAATTACGAAAAAAATATTTGAAAATCGAACACGGCCAGCATCACGGCCGAGGGCCATTTTTTTTAATTTATTTCGCTTGCAGGACTCAAGAACTTACATAAAATGCTAAGTAACTCAATTACGTAGTACCTTTTTACAAAACAATAAAGTAAAATAAACATAAACACTTGTTCGAATAAGTATTAATGAGTTTCATTTGTCCTCCATTTCAAATTAACAAAAAAAAAATGATTACGGATGGCTTCCCGGTTGGCGGGCCGATATCTTTTACTAGTGTCGTCAACGTTTGGTAAGCGTGTTACATACATGGTACGTACTGAACAATACTTATATTTTCACACTGTTCCACCTTTGTTATTTACATGAAACTTATATATTATGTAGATAGGTAGTTGGTTAATAATTAGTACAAAAATGGTGATAGTACGACGAGCTTGAACTGATATACAGGGTGTTTTATTTTTTTATTTAGGTTTTTTTCTAGGAAAATAAGTAAGTAGAGAGTTAGTTTTTTTTTGATAGTTTGTATAGATGACATCAACATTTATGAAAAATTTCATAATTGTCCGTTTTATACTTTTTGAGAAAAAAAATAAAAACTTTTTAGGGTTAAATGAATGTCACGGGGTTCCAGGCGGCAGTAGAGGGTTAAAAATTGGTGTGGATTATTTTCATTTGACGGGGCATCAACTGGTAGTAGTTTTGAACTCAAAGCTTTGGGGGCAATTTTTGAAGGCTTATCCTGCTACACCCTTTAAGTTAAATATTTTTTATTGTAACGTCACATCAAAATAAACAAGTAACAGCCCTAGTGGTTTAGTAACCTCTTTGTACTTACTTTCATGATCACTGCTTGCTTATGAGCGCCTAATACGCATGACTTCACTAATATAAGTATTTATTTTACAATTGCATGACAAATTAAAGTTAATAATTATGTCTTAGTAACAACACATACAACTAGATCGGACACACTTGAGATATTTTTACCACATCTTTCTGTTACACGTTGTATACTGCCCTTGTAATGAACAATTTTCTGACAGCACAAATTAAAAAATAAAAATTCGTTCAAAAAAAATAGATAGATGGCGGTTTATTAAAGCCGAGCCGTACATAAAGGCTGTAACAAATTGTGTACACAGAGTGAACTTTTGCTTGTCAACCAAAAAAATAAAAATAAGTATTTTCATGTCAGGACCTATTCCTATTTTCCATAATTTTGTTCACAGTTCTTTTATTTTTAAAAGGCAAAGCCTCTATCGACCGAGCATGGTTTACATACATCCATCATACATACATGCATCTATATTATGTATATTTTACTAGAAAAATTCAACTAGCCTCAGGAAGCTCGAGTTTCAACTCAACAAGTCTTCTAGGGCATCGGAAGCTCAGCGGTCAGAGCTTTGGATAGGTTATCCAAAGGTCGTAGGTTCGATTCCCACTCAAGCTTCCTGAGGCTAGGTTTTAAGATTTTTTCTTGTAAAATTTTATCATGTTACATGTTACTACGCCGTAGCTACGTAGCTACGTAGGTACCACTCGTAGCAAAACGTCTTGCACACTTTTTTCAACACACACACACGATAAGAATACACAAAATAAAACAGAACCCACAGCATTTTGTTTCACTAATCAAGAAGTCAATATTTTCTGTCTAGACGCGTCTATCGGCCTAACTTAGACGTTGATGCAAGTCTGCCATATTTGTTTTCGGATATGGCACCATGATGTTTGCTTTATAAACTATGGATCAACAGAAATATTAGTAGAATAAAATATAACTATTATTTTTTAATCTTAGTAAGAAAATGCCCGAATTGAATTCGAGAAGTCGGGGTTCAATTTTGAATTTAGAATTTAGAATTGAATGTCCAAAGCCAGCACCGGCCAGACATTGATCAGGGTAGAGCGCGAATCAAAACAAAGCATAATATCACAGTAATTCATCTCATTAAAGGCGCCATCAAAATTTTATTATTTGCTTTAAATATTTTTATATTTAGCACTTTGCCTTCCCTTGCCACCGGGCGCCGGGCGTCACTCTCTACCCCCCGATGGCTGGCACGTGGTTAAACTCCATTACAAATTAAGAGTAAAAGAGACAACACATATTCGTAACTTATACAGAGGTAAATATACAAGTGCCCTGCAAAGTCCCGTGCTTCAGAATGCACGTAAAGTCATTGGTCGGTCGGCTGCATTAGCAGTCGTTAACAACCACCGCATGCGCACTTGCAAACGCGGATCCACCGTTGTGGGCACAGTGGGCATGCCCACAACCTTAACTGAGATCGAAGATATTTTTTTTGTGCTATTTATATTTTAAAACTGGATGAGCTTCAATGAATATGTATGTATTATGTATCCGTTTTCGATTCCGAGGAGCTCGATGGCGCAGTGGTTAACGCGCCCGGTCTGCGAGGACTGAGGTTAAGCAACTTTCGCAAAGGCCGGTCATCGGATGGGTGACCAAAAATTTATCATCTCGAGCTCCTCCGTGCTTCGGAAGGCACGTTAAGCCGTTGGTCCCGGCTGCATTAGCAGTCGTTAACAACCACCAATCCGTACTGGGCCCGCGTGGTGGTTTATGGCCCGTTCTCCCTATCCATCCATAGGGAAGGCTCGTGCCCCAGCAGTGGGGACATAAATGAGCTGATGATGATGATGATGATGTATCCGTTTTGTATGTTTTATTGTTTTCTTTATCTTTATCTGCGGTTATATTCAATCCCTAAAAAAACTAGCAATGAACTGTGTGCGTGTGTGAATTCTGAACGTAGAGCAGCACACAACACATGCACACATTCTTAGCTAAAACCTTACCAAATCCAGAAGTCAACATTTTGATTACGACTCGCACTTAGCCGATTTTTGGTTGGTCGTATATACATACCCACAGCCATATTTGTGTGCTGGATCCGCGCTTGCACTGGACCCGCGTGGTGGTTCGTTGCCTTTTCTTCCTGTTGTGTTTACATCCATAAGAAAGGCTTGTGCCCCAGCAGTGGAGACATAATGTGTAGATATAGTGTATGTATGTGTTGATAAAGCATTATTTATTAAACTAAATATTAATTTGTGTAATCAATTGTTAGCAGACGGTTGAGGAGAACGAAGAGACGCGCACGCCGGCGCCCTGCGTGGGTTCCTTCCTGTCGGAGCTCGAGCCAGGCAGCCTCGTGTGTGACGTAGGTCAGTACTCAAGCCCTTACTTTTAACCCTAAGTATATACCTACACACTTATATATATATATACGTCAGTACATACCATAGAACTTTTGAATTGTAAGTAAATAATTCTTTGACATTCTCCACAATATTTAACTTACATCATAAGATAAAAAAACAATTTTGTAGCGTGAGAATTAGTCGACGGTTTAAAAATCGCATCCCACAGGTGGGTAAACTTGAGCTCTTGGAGCAGTATAAGATACTGCAATGTTATTGTAGTTGTGAAACTCCCCGATCCGATCCGAACCCCTCGGAGAATCTAGTAGGGCACGGAGACACGCATTAGTGCGTGATGCCGTTCCCTCTAGAAAACCTCCGAAGGTGATTCGTTTCACACGGCTTGAGGGACTCTTTAAGTTTCCCGCCGCCCTCAAAAAAGCCTGGTGAAGCTGAAAATGCCTTCTAAAGCAATAAGCAAACTCTCTCCAAAAAAAATGTGTGAAAACGCGACGCGTGTACAGGATGTTTGGTAATAGGTCTATATTCCCGAAAGAATGCGTTGGTCTGATCAGATCCGCACCACCCTCGACACCAAATTTTACGAACCCACCACGTCGTCTCAAACAGGAAAAAATGGCGGAACATCGTGAGAGACAAATTATATTCTGGAGGTCACGACCCTCAGCATTGAGGAATACGATGCAAGGAGGGAGGTCCCGAAGGAATAGCCATGCAGTCAAGTATTGAGAACACTGTGATAGCATGCAAAATCATATTTACTTTATCCATAGAATTTTATTACAATATGTTTGTCCATTCCTGCGATGTTTCGACTTCTGTTTATGTTTGACTATGAGGTTGACGACCAAGAACAATGTATCAGCTTGATCTAGGGTTGTCACTTTACAATTTTACTTAGTAACAAAGAACCTTAATATATCGGCCATCTGGTGTTTTTCAGTTATGTTCATAATTTTCTGGGGTTCTATGAACGGTACCCTATCTGCCATATTTGGGATTATACAGATTTTACTAAACACCCTGTGTCCAAGCCGCTATCTACACGCGTCTCGTTTACACAACCTTAACAACACTGCAAAAATACTGCTTTATGGCCCCAGGAGTTGCCCAACACTGAAAACTTTTTCTAATCCGTCTCAACAAAAAAGCTCTTTAGTTTTAGCATACCAATATGGGACTGCATCAATACATAATACAATTTCATCATCATCATCATCATCAGCCTATACTAGTCCACTGCTGGACATAGGCCTCTCCAAGTGCACGCCACCGAGCACGACCCGCGGCTACTCTCATCCAGCTCTTGCCAGCCACCTTGCGAAGAAGAATACAATTTACAAATATTTAATAAAATTCCTACAAAAGTGTGTCTAAAGTAAGTAAAATGTTTTCACTATTGCACAAGATTCAATAAATTAGTAAAACATAAAATATTTTATAACAACTTAAAATATACTTGGCTAGTTTTCATAGGAACAATGCAGGTAATAACTATTCGGAGCTTATTTATTGTATATTTGTAAGGCACATAGAATAAAAGGCTTGCAATGAGAAACCAAGGGCGAGGTCATTTACCTGGTATACTCGTACAAACTCTTGTATGAGTCGTCAATACTTCGAGGGTGCATTACGTGGAAACAATGTCGGAAAAGTCGGTAAATGCCAACGGTCATTTTCACATTTTAACCTTTACGCGTTTAGAGTTTAAACGCGTGAAGCAAGATCATTCCATACATACCTCTAAAGATACGACAAAACTACCTACTTGTATTATTTTAGAATGGTTTGGTAGAAGAACTCGACCGACTGTCATAACTAATTGTCACTACATAGTATAAAACAAAGTCGCTTTTCGCTGTTTGTCTGTCTCTATGTATGTATGTATCTTTAAAACTACGCAACGGATTTTGATGCGGTTTTTTTAATAGATAGAGTGATTCAAGAGAAAGGTACATGCATAGAATTGGACCCGGTACTCAAGCGGACGAAGTCGCGAGCGAGCCGCTAGTTATAATATAAAGTCTCTGCATTCTCTGCACTTGCAACAACCACCGCACTGGGCCCGCGTGGTGGTTTATGGCCCGTTCTCCCTGTTTCCTTCCATAGGCTCGTGGCCAAGTAGAAGGGACACTTTTTACTTTGAAAGCCAAAGGCGCCCATTCAATTAGAAGAGCACCTGACCCGGTATGTCAGAAGGGTGCAGGTTCAAATCTTGCTCGTGGAAATTTTTTCAACATTTGTATTTTGTAATTTGTTCGCAACAAAATATGCGTTAAAAATTATTTGAACAATTTATAAATAACTTGCTTACTTCTTAACTGATCTTAAATATATGTAAAAATATTATGATCGGATGTTAGTGTTAGTTAGTGAGTTGACATTAAATGGGCGCCTTTGGCTTTCAAAGTAAAAAGTAAATAGCGTTGAATAATTTCGGCGGGCTGGTTAGAACCACGATAGCTCAATTGGAAGAGCACCTGACCCGGTATGTCAGAAGGGTGCAGGTTCAAATCCTGCTCGTGGAAATTTTTTCAACATTTGTGTTATGTTCGAAAATGTAATCTTAACGTTATGCGTTTAGAATTTATATAAAGCCCTGTTATAAAGGAAATTTCTATCAGCAAAATGAAGTGCATTTTTCCGTCCCCGCGGAGCAGTCGGTTACTCGTAATGAATCCAATTTGCCTCCACACTCAGCTTCCTTAGTATCTAATAGACTCTATAATAAATTTAAGTTCATGTTTCGCCCTGTATAATTTCAACGAAACCGGTTGGTACTTCTGGGTGCGTTGTGTGAGTTTTGTTTAATAACCGTATTCATTACGTTTACGAAAACGAAAATTAGTATGGTATTGAAGCAGCGCGTCCTGGCGACATACATCCTGGTTTAGGAGTTCAATAACATACATACGCACAGAAGATTTTTATATATAAAGATACTAGCTGACCGGCGCGGCGGACTTCGTATCGCTTTGACAGTTAACGTTTCCATAAAGATAAAGATTTACAGCCGAAATTAAAAACCTATCTCTGGTAAGAGATAGGCCTATCTTAGTTTAGTTTTTTTTTATATTTACGGGTAAGCCCAGTGCCTTGATCTCACCTGATGTTAAGTGATGATAAGGCCACTGATGGAAGCGCACCTCACCCGGGACCCTCAACTAGTGAGGCACTGGCTATCTTATCTCTAGCTGCCGGAACACAACAATGCTACAAACATTGATGTTATGGCGACATATTTAGATAAGATGGTGGTAGCTAGCCAGGCGGACAAACAAGTCCTACCACCAACCAAACCGAGTACACAAACATGTACCCCCCGCTGGGATTCGAACCCGGGACCTCTGGGTCTAAACCGGTAGTCTTAACCACTAGACCACAGAGGCGGTTAAATTACCTAGCAACCGCTGTTATTTTCCGATAAATAACAGAAATAACTAAGCAACAAATCTATAGTAGGTCTATCTCTTGCTGAGGATAGGTCATTAATTTCGGCTGTTAATCTATCATATTGACTCACTCATTGAGCTGGATAAGAGTAGCCGCAGATCCTGCTCAGTGGCGTACACTTGGAGAGGCCTAGTATAGGCTGATGATGATGATGATGATGATGATGATGATTATGATTGACTCACTTTCTCGAACTAGGCATTTACACGTAACGAAACACATAACGTAAACATTAACTTTTAATCCATTAATGACTACTAATTCACTAATTCAACAAAAGTGAGGAAACTTTTTCGTAATTGTTACATTGTTTTCATACACCGGAAGAAAGTTAATACTCCAATAGGTATTTCAAGCTAACTCACTTGCCATTTTGCCGTCTGTTACATAATTCAAAACAAGACCTTTTTAAGATTTCATCCCACATGGAAGCAAACAGCATTTTGTTGGTAACAACATAATTAACCGCCGGTACATCAAAGTGTGGAGGTGGAAATGTCACATGTGGGAGGAAAATCTTTATTAGATATTGAGACCATCTTATCAAACAATATCTACCTACACGCAATTAATTATTACAGTACCATGAGTTAATTACGCGTAAAAAGTAAGAACTACCTATTTAAGAAAGAAAGAAATTTGAGTAAAAAGCACAATCTGGTCGTAATAATAACCGAGCCGAGGCCACTAAATAGGATACTAGAACGATACTTTCCATTGTCATTACATTACGTATTTCATAAGTGTCATAAGTTCACAACAACAAAACACAATTAGATACTTATCTTATAGTCAATAATAATAGTCTATAACTGTCCCACTGCTGGGCAAAGGCTTTTTTTTTTATAAAAGAAGGAGGCAAACGAGCAGGCGGGTCACCTGATGGAAAGTAATCACCGCCGCTCATGGACATGGAATAGGCTCGTTTCTTGAAGATTCCGAGGTCGTAACGGTCCGGAAATACCGCCGCCGAGAGCTGGTTCCACAACACTGTAGTTCGAGGCAAGAAGTTTCGTGAAAAACGCACAGTAGTAGACCGCCATCGATCAAGGTGATGTGAATGGAATGACAGTCGATTGCGTGTAGTGCGGTGAAGGAAAGTAGCGGTAGGGATCATTGAAATAAAGTCATCACTACAATTGGAGGGTAATGGCTTAATCACCACGCTTACCAAATGCGGGTTGGTTGGTTCAGACTTTCCCATACTGACCGATCTATATGTTACACCCTGTTTACTTACTTTGGTACTAGAAACTTCTATTTCAAAATTAATAATATAACAAAATAACAATTTAAAAACAAGTTATTATTTTGTGTTAACCAAAAATATGTACCTACGAGTAACACATTATAATATCATCACTATCTAACAACTAACTATAATAATCGAATAAGTACCTAACACTACAAAATATTGAGTATATCAAAGTCACTCGCTAAAACTCTTAAGCCACATTAAGAGCATCTTCATGGCTGACCAATTCAATTAATTGTCAAATGATTACACCGACCACCTAGTGAATAGATCCGAGCGGATTCAATAACTTTTTGCTACAACAACTTTCACAAACCACATTCGTTTCGTTGAAGCTTATTCTTTTTACAGGAAACTTAGGTTGATAGACAATGGAGGAACTAATTAAAACAAACTTCGATTGACTCTCACTCACCTATACCTACGCGAAACATTGCGTTTTTGCTGTTGAAAAGGTAGATTATCCCTTATGAATATGCCACTGAGAGCGTTTCAATACGCCACTGAGAGCGTCAATATGCCACTGAGAGCGTTTGTATAGTCATTACTAGACTTTAAATCCGTTTTGCGTCAAGTGCTATCGATTCTGAGGTTATCATATTAGAAGGAGAATCTCAATCGGATTCGCACTAGTTCGCTTAACGTTATAGGTAGGTACATAGTTATGAAACTAAGCGCGTGAAAAACTACTTCTTATAACTTTTTAAACTATCATGGTTACCTAATTACATTGGAGTACAAATGATTAAAGGGTTTCTCATCCATGTTTTTTTATTATTGAGTATCCGATATCAGGCACAGTTGCATGTTTATCACGCCATCGTGTTTCTTGTGTCATTTTTTTATGCTACGGCCACACTATCGCGGTATCGCGAACATTTTCAGTTTTCACAAGTCGGGCCAAGCAATAGTCACATTTCAGAACACGGTCAAAAATGTAATTATTGCTTGTCGCGGCAACGGCAAATGTTCGCGATAGCGCGATATTGTGGCCGTAGCATTATAATCAAGGTACCCAAATCATGTTATCATCATTTAAGTGTATGAAAAAAAGAAAAACAATATCACACAAGACAACTTTACTTACAAAAGATTTTACTGAAATTCACTAAATTAGAGTTTTCATTGGGTATTTCTTATTTTTTTTTAGGTAAGTAGTTACTTGCGGAATACATTGCGTACAATGTAGTACATACTTGTGGGGCTTCGCGATTAGCGTCTATGTCATGGGTTGGATCATTCATTTTCATTAAGCTGTATTAGACCGATGTTCAATAAAAAAGCAATAAAACCATAATGCTGATGGCTATTATAAAACAGAAGTGGAATAGAAATATTGATGATCTATACGACTAAGTATAAGCGAGTTCGTAAATTGCTAAGCAGCTTAGTGAGTTTTGTTTACTATCCGTATTCATTCGATTACGTTTACGAAAACGAAAAATTGTATGGCCATTCGATTACGTTTACGAAAACTAAATTAGAGTGGCATTTTAGCAGCGCCTCCTGGCGACAAACGAGAAGAGTTAAATTTTTGCCATAATAATTCTCAAAAACACAAATGTTGAAAAAATTTCCACAAGCAGGATTTGAACCTGCACCCTTCTGACATTCCGGGTCAGTGCGTGACAGTTCCGTGCTCTTCCAACTGAGCTGTCGTGGTTCTAACCAGCCCGCCGAAACTATTCAACACTTTTTACTTTGAAAGCACCTGACCCGGAATGTCAGAAGGGTGCAGGTTCAAATCCTGCTCGTGGAAATTTTTTCAACACTTGTGTTTTTGTAATTTGTTCGCAACAAAATTTGCGTTAAAAATTATTTTAACATTTATAAATAGCTTGCTTACTTCTTAACTGATCTTTAATATTTGTAAAAATATTATGATCGAATGTTAATGACGGTAGTTGTTGACATTGAATGGGCGCCTTTGGCTTTCAAAGTAAAAAGTGTTGAATAGTTTCGGCGGGCTGGTTAGAACCACGATAGCTCAATTGGAAGAGCACCTGACCCGGAATGTCAGAAGGGTGCAGGTTCAAATTCTGCTCGTGGAATTTTTTTCAACATTTGTGTATTTGTAATTTGTTCGCAACAAAATTTGCGTTAAAAATTATTTTAACATTTATAATAATACTCGTTTTCATTAACGTGATCGAATGTCAAAAATAACTCACACTAGGCGCTCTGATTATTTTTTTCGTACGTCTTTATCGGTCGATTGTAGCATGAATACTATAACCATCCCGCTCAAATTTTCACAGAATGTAATTAATAGAACAAGGATGGGAAATAATATCACTTGCGTCTCAAGAAACACCATTCAATGACATATCTATTGGTTTTTTTTCAGTTGCTTTGCTTGACAACACGCGCTTCACACATGCGCGTGTTGTGAAGTTTATTTTTATTTAAGTGTATTGTGTTGTGTTGTGCAGTGATATTTATGGAAGCTAAGCAACTATCGTATTGACTTGTACCCGGATGGGTTAACGTTGTGCTACCTACTCCTTCGTTATCATATGAAATCAGACGTCAACAGTTCAACACCAACCAAACCGCATGGGACCAGTGTATTAGCGGTTTGGTGACTTCTTCGTTTATTATTTTTCCACGAACCACTATCAGTACCTACCTATGACATTTTAATAGACTGCAAAGATTCCAATGCCGAATTGATTTTATTCACTATACTTTTGTTAGTGGTAGGGTTAATTTAGGGCAGCAAGTCCTAAATAAATGTTACCACCATCTTATCAAAACATGTCGCCTCAACGTCAATTTTAGTATCGGTGTTGTGGTCCGATAGTTTTTTTTTATTGCTTTGCACAAGCATAATATAGCCAATTCAGGTACCTCAACAGATTCAATCAGTAATTACCTGTACCCTCAAAATTGGGTCTCAGTTTTGGTCATTTTATATATTGTACAAGCACAACGCCTATGAAAGTTCTAAGCAGAGTTACGGATAAAGTCAAAACACTAATAAGTGGCGCCAAAACTAGACATTGGCTAAATCGTAGCGAGAGCCATCTTACAAGAAATTGAATTGAATTGGATATAGCCAATGAAAATAATTTTTCTTACAAGTAATACATAAATAAACAATATTTCTTTCCTATATGATGATGATGAATGATAACAGAAATGAGAAGTGAGAAATGATATACCCCCCAACCCCTCGTGTATCTCAGTAAAGATGTGGGGCTTTAATAAGTCCTCGGGCGGACTTCTTGAGAGAATTTGAAAAGTGACGGTGCACTGTTTTGTTTCATTTGCCAACACTCATGCACACTCACGAACACTTAACGGTTAATAATCCACCATTATTTCACATTAATAGGTATACGACATAACACAAATTTTAGAAAATAAAACAAAACCGCAGACAGACTCTTCACTTTCCCGTCAAGAAGTCCTCTTGTCAGTCGTCCGACAGTTAGAAATAGCTATCGTTCCTCAGTAATTAAGGATTCCGGATAAAGTGCGCTTCCACTTTTGACCTTTGCATCAATTAACATCGGCATACATCGGGGTGCCAAGTGCGACTTTCACTTTATCACGTTATCGAAAACGAGAATTCGTCCTGTACCACAAGTCGCTCCACAGAATCGAAAAAATGAAAAGCAAGCTTTTTTGCAAGGGCTTTTAAGAGTTCGGACACAATTACACGAAATGAGGCACTAATTATTCTATATCAGGAATTCAAGAAATTCGACAATTTTCCGCTGGGGTAACGCACACACATTGTTTACATGATGCTGCTCGTGACTGTAGAAGCATATGGTAGAAGCGTTTACAGTATGCCGACTGTAAACGCTTCTACAGACGAAAAATATAAGATATTATATTTTATAATACTGTAATCCTTGCTTTTCATAAGATTAATAAATTATTTCTCTATTGCAGGCTGCGGCAACGGCAAATACCTGGGTGTGAATCCGTCCGTGTACTCTGTGGGCGGCGACCGGTGCTCGCGGCTCGCGGCGCACGCGCATCACCACAACAATGAGGTAACAAACTCACCATGTATTTGTATGGTCTGGGTAGCTACTGCTGATCGACATATAGTTTCTTGTTTTATTTTTTTATTTTAGTTTATTTTATTCTGCATTATGAGAAACATACAGCACATAATAATTCAAATTACAGTATATATGTTATAGGCAATGTGTATAATGCAGGCATTCTATACAATACCTAGGAAATGTATAGAATGCCGGGGTCGTCCAGGCAATGTATAAAATAATATTAAATGTTCAAACTATTTTACACTTTACCTAGGAAATGCATAAAATACCTAGGCATTGTATAGAATGCCGGTTGACGCATAGGTAATGTATGTAATCGACTTTTCTTCTCTATGATTTAGTTAGACAGGTACTTACAGGTACAGGTGATCTTTTGAGAGCTATCCTAATTTCAACTTCCACCAGCAGACAGCGCTGATAAGACGTGTTCTATTGGTTGGTATGCCTAAGTGTCTACGTTTTTTTTTTTTGCGTAGACAGCGTTTCTCACACAGCAGTTCCCTTCGGATAAACAATTACATTTACAACGTACCAAAAAATTGCTGCAGAAAGTCGCTCTGTTCATTTCTTACCACTTGATTATGGAAATTTGATCATGATACAAAAAAAAACAACAGTTTTCATTTAAAATAAGCTTTTATTATACTTTTAATAAACTGTGGGTAACATAATTGCAATTTGAAAGGAAATAAAATCTTAGGTAACATCTTTGAACAACTAAAATAGGGTAATATTAAAATTGCAATACAGTTACTACCTACTTGTAGGTACTTAATAACAAAAACAAAGTCTTCATATGTGCAGTAATCGACACAAAACCTATGCGCTACGCTATCAAAGTAATAACATATTATTAAAAAAATACCTAGGTAAAGTTTGCTTACACCGTTCAAATTCAAAATCAACATTATTAAACTTTAACACAAACATTAACCTGAAAAATATAAAACTCTTCTGAAAAGATTTCTAAAAAGTCAAATTGTACATTGCCATTGTCTTATGCACCTAACTCTACTTTTAAGATACAATTAAAACGATAAAGTTGTTATGTTTAATAATAAAAGATCTTCCTGCAAGTAAGTTATTAAAAGCAGTTACTTATTCTTACAAGAAGAACTATTGTGACACTTTGAAGTACACAGCAACTTATTCTTAAAGCATGAACATTTTTTGGTTTCACAGTTTACTTTGCAAGTACATTTGAAAAATCCCTGACCGGTTCCAGTCGATTGCAAAGTAGCAACTGAACGCACTGTTGTATCCTGATTAGCGACATCTTCCACGCTCATTAATTTCTGTTGACAAACAGTAAATTGTTGTCTAGAAAACAGTGTTTTTATGATACCTTGCTTTGTGCCAAGTTGATAAAGTTCATCTTCCGTCTTTTTCAAGACAACTGCAAGTATATTACGGGCGTCACCACGGCCTCTGTCGACTTCTGGAACAGGAATCCTAACCGTGGTACCGGGTATTACAGGAGGAAATTTTTTTCCTGAAGTTTTGAGCATTTTCTTGGCTTGTTCTTCTAAATTATCTTTTGAACTGTTGCGGTTTTCTAAAGTTAATGCGGTTTTCATGCACAAAGGGCAAATCACTTTAGACCCATAGCCTTCTGGTGCGTTTGTTTCTGGGGCGGCACAAAAAGTATGTATAGGACTTTTGCATGTTCTACACGAATGAGCACCCGTGGTCTCTCCAGAACAAACACAGCATTTGAGTACGGACGAAGGTGATTGGGGGGAAGGTTGATTCGGAACATTGTCAGTTTCAGCATCGACGTTTTCAAGATTCGCATGTTTGTTCTTGGCACTCAAAGTTTCTGTGTGGACTTCGGGATTTTCTTGTATAGCGTCATGTTTTTCCAAAGTATGGTTTTCAATCTGTTCATTTCTTTCATTTTCAGACTCAACAGGGTTACTTTGTGCTAAATTAATTACTTTTTCAAGTTGCTCTTCGGTCTCTACATTAGCATCATCAAACGGCAAACAAATACCAACCTTGATTTTTGAGCCGAATAGAGCTTCGTATGGTGTTCTTTTTATACCTTGGTGAAAAGCCCTGTTTTTCATAAGCTGAACAAATCGTAGGCCATCACTCCAGTGATCAGTATTATTATCTTGAAGCCAAGTTGTTAAAATATTTTCAATATCCTGGTTTGCTCTTTCTACACTACCCTGGCTCTGGGAGTGTCTAGGCTTACCATGGACTATTTTTAAAGTTGGCCAGTATGTTTTTAGGTTACTAACGATTTGGTTTGAAAACTCTCTTCCATTGTCTCTTGGATTGCAAAATTGCTGGTGCACCAATCAATGTGAAAATATCCAGTAAATTGTATGCTACTTCTTCTGCACGTTTTGTTTTGAGTGCTCTGAGGATGACAAATTTGGTCAGGTGATCTTGGTAAACCATTATAAACTTATATTCTCGATCGGGGTGTGACTGAAAGTCAATTAAATCTACTTGACACCGGGAATTGAACTCAGATGACAGTATGGGCTTGACGACAATTCCCTTTTTTATACCTTTTTGTTTTTGCTGGCACGGTTCACAAAGCTGCAAGTATAGTTCAATATCATGTCGGGTTATATTCTTGTATCGCTGGCTAAGTTCTTTTAACATCCGGTCTCGTCCTCCATGACCAATTTCCTTGTGTGCATCGTGAATTACTTGAAATAAATCATCATCAGAGACATAGTATTTGATAACAGCGTTCGGAGCATTTACAGGGAAGATCAACTTACGGGTTTGTCCAACAGTGATCACGTCGTAATGCTTCAGCAACCAATAATCACGCGGAGTTTTCTTGTCTAACGTTTTCGCTTTTCTTATTTCCTCCAACAATTGTGTGTAACGTAAATCATCAATGAACACTCGATTCTTTGTAGAAGCCGATTCTCTTTTAGTACGCAGTTCTAAGTAAAACCTTTCTTTCATTAGTAAGTACCGCTGATCTGTAGCCATTTTCCACTAAATAATCACACACACAATGAATGATCACACACACAATGAATGATCACACTCAATAATTCAATTAAGAACCAATGCATAAACTAAAAAAATACGTCTGCATAGAACAAAGGAGTGCTGCGTACTAACACAACGAACGAGTTGCAACTTGTTTACGGGATAATCCCGCACGCCGCGCACTCGTCTTCTTCCCGTGGTCGTTCGTTATACACATTTCCTGATACGCTTCGGGCATTTTATACAATACCTAGGCAATGTATGAAATTAATCTTATTATATACATTGCCTGAACGTTTCAGGCAATGTATACAATGCCTAGGCATTCTATACAATGCCGGATTATACACATTGCCTATAACATATATATTATATATTGTCTGTGCAACTAATGTTTAAAGTTCTAAATCTTCCTCTCTCCTTCTCCCTCCCAACGCTTTTTTAAATCTTCTTTTAACTGTTCTCTGTATTTCCTTTAAGCATGGAAAGTTTCATTAAAATCGGCTTATTAGTTTTTAGGACTTTAAAGAAGAATTTTAAATGGGATACCGTACCGAAATGTGAAATATCTCTAACACCGTTAAATATTTTATTTAAAATGGAATACAAGTTTAAAAGTGAAAGTTTCTTAGCAGAACTTCAACATGGTGTTATTAATTTCAAAGGTGGTGGTATGCGACAACCTCTGCCTACCATTTCGCGACGAATCGTTCGATGCGGTGCTGTCGATCGCGGTGGTACACCACTTCGCGACGGTGGAGCGTCGCGCGATGGCGCTGCGTGAGCTGGCAAGGGTCACCAGGATAGGCGGGCGGCTGCTGCTCACCGTCTGGGCCATGGAGCATGAGGGACGCAACTTCCATTCTCAGGTTTGTACAACTACATATATACTGACCCGCCACTGCTGGGTAAAGGCCTCTTTCATTGACTGTCCATTGTGGGAAGACCTAAAGAAGGCTACAGACACTGCCGTGCGCGTGTCCGGTTTTTGGGTCGAGAAGATATAAGGCAATTAACACGATATATATTGACATAACAAGAAGATTGACTGCTTGGCAAAGGCTTTCATCATTGAAAGCAAGTCATCGCTATAGTTGATGGGTATTGGCATAATCACCACTCCTACCAAATGCGGTTTGGTAATCACGAACCTGGGCTATGCATCAGATAACCCGAAACACGCTTAGCCTGACCTGGGAATTGAAACCAGGGCCTCCGTTTACCGGGCCGAGCCACTCAGCCAGAGGATTAGCAAAATGTTAATAATGAATATTGTTAACAGTTTCTCAGTGATAGATATTGGTATAATAACTACTATTTATAAGTGTCTATGGAGCAACTCTCTTAAGACTTCCAACACCAAGGAGGTCACGGATCCGAACTCCGGTCGGGCCAATGTCGAAAACGAACTTTTCGATATTGTGTCGGGTCTGGGTGGTTGTGGTACCGTCGTTGTTTCTGATTTCCATAAAACGAGTGCTTTAGCTACTTACCTTGGGATCAGAACAATGTATGTAATGTTGTCTATAATATTTGTTATTTTTTATTTGAACTTTAATTCTTCTATGCCTTTAATCGAAATAGATAAGATCGAAAACCCTTAAATTTGGATTACAGCAATGTATGTTCTATTTCAGGATGTACTGATTCCATGGCACCGGCCAGCAACATTATGTCCTCCGACACCAGCACCACGATTCCTTTCGGTTGATAATGATCAGTAAGTAATATTTTATAATTATCCAATTGACTAATAACAATTCGTCCACTATTTCTGCTTTAGTAGGCACTGTCAATGCATTCAACTCATGATTATTTATTTTTCAGATATGCTGTACCGTGGAAAAACCGCGAAGGATCTCCAGGGTCTTCATCACTTTCGTCGCCTAACGAAACATGCTACTCATTCGTCAGAAGGGCACTACAACGGCTTGCTGGTCGGCGTTCTTTTCTGCCTTCCTGGGGCTTAGCTCGAGCCCCCCCTAGGCCTTGCACGCGACCAGAACCACCCGCGGCTGACCTTCCTATTGAGCTTCGGCGACTAGATGAACCTTTCCTACCAAGACTGGTCTCTCAACCATCTGAGTCCACTACTATAAAATCAAGAAGCCTAACCGACATCGCTGATATTGATCGACGGGCACTTGACCGTTCCCGATCCAGTTTACCCAGCTTAGGTGGAGATATTTGCGAGCTGCCTCCAACGCAACCACTGGTGTCTGAAGTCGTAGAACCTCGCAAGAAGCCTCGTCTCGTGAAACAAAAGAAATCTATTAACGAAGACGACGCTGAGGATCTTGACAAACCTACTGACATGAAAAGTATGGTTGACGAAATGCCTAATTTTAAAATACATACATATAAGGTAGAATCTAGGAAACCTGGCGTATTCAAACAGACATCCCTCAACGAAGAGCTTATGTCTGTAGAAAGACTGCGAGAAAAAGAACATCTAAGAAAAAATATCCAAAAGCAAGCATCTCTCAATGAAGAATATCTCTATCGGCGACCGGGTGCTTTGGATTCTATACGTGACTCGATATTTTCTACATCAGCGACCACAGCTAAAAAGTTTCAGTCGCTAAAGAACGGCCTCACTAGTAAGTTCAAGACATCGACAACGAATATAGATAAAGTAACTGTGTTTGTGCGAATGCTTCAAGGTTGGAAAAGTCATGGACCAGTGCCAGAAGTTCCTACTCCTAGTGACAATAATGCTCCAAGCGATAAACCTTACCCTGAAAGACGACATTCTCGCGAAGACGGTTCAGATTCTTCAAAGGACAGCAGTCTTCAAAGTGACACCAGTGTCGATTCTGAGGACAGTTTTGCATCTGTGATATATGTTCCAAAAGCAGATGGTTCTGGAGATCCTTTATCGCCTACACCTCTTTCTCCAGGACCGACTTCACCCCGGTTAAAAGTATCGTCGGTGCCGACCTCTCCAAGGATGAAGAGTTCCCCAGGCCTGCCATCGCCAAGGATAAAGCAAGCCTTTCCTCTTATTCGTCCACCAGCATCACCGAATGCTGTCCAAACACCTACATCAGTAAATAAAATATTAGTGGCACAATATAGCTTAAAAAACTACTCTACCACCACTTCTGTTTGCGATGCTCCAATCAAGCCTCAGTCAAAAAGTCAGCCTAATTCTCCTCCGAAGTCCGAATCCGATGATAATGCTGTCAAACCAGAAATATTGCCAATTTTAAATAAAAACATCTCGATCGATTTTGAAGTTTTTGAAGAAGTTGATCCAATACCGCCTATCATCGAAGAAGAAGAAATTCAAACTCCAACAGACGTTACAAGAGAACTGATAGCCGAAATAAATAAAGATATTGAAGAAATACATAAACTGACAGCTGAAACTAATGAGCTCACGGCTAGAGTGGTACTTCAAGATGTTAAACCTTATCCTAAAATTACATTACAAACAGTGGCAGAATTACCAGAAATACCTCAGTTCAAACCTAAAGAATCCAATAAATCTACATTATTAGATAGCTTAGATTCCAGAGTTTCAGAAAGAAAACGAAAAGAGAGAATCAGACAAATTAAAGAAATGCTAAATAAAGGTATGCCTTCCGGGAACAGTCGAAGATCACCGTTTCCAATAGTTCGTAGTACAAGCAAAGCAGAACCTATTGCCAAAAGTCGGCCAACATTAATGTCCTTGGAGCTTTTTAATCCAGCTGTTGATGACGTGGACAGTGACTCGAGTGGCGTCTCATCACCAGATTCAGTAGACAGTGTAATAAGCGTTGTCCCAGAAGAGTTGCGCAAAACTGCATTAGGAAAAGGTAATAAAAATATATATTTCAGACCCATGATTAAGATAATAAAATATTTTAAAAACATTATATAATTTTTATAACTTGTTACAGACTTACCAACACCCGTGCCAACAACAGACGAGAACAAGAAAGAAAAGCTGCAAAATGAGAAATCTCCATCAATTTCTATACCGCAAGCCCCACAAAATTTAATAGAAGCTGTAGCTGAAGTTGCCCATTCTTTAGATGAGACATGCGAAGCCGTTATTCAGTCAAGTCCAAGATCAAAACGCCGGCATTTAGAAAAATTAGAGAGTGGCGAAGCAATTGCAATCATTCAAGGTGCTTCAAGTAGTAGCAGCAGTAGTAACTGGAGTCTTAACAAACTTTCCCCAGGTGATTTAAGATTATTAGAAGATAAATCACGTTCACAGTCACATACAAGCTCTAGTGGAAGTACATCCAGCTTGGAACGACTATCACCAGGAAGAAGATCAAAAGATCGTTCTCCAAAACAAGGCAGTACAAGTAATTCGACGTGGAGCTTAAATAGGCTTTCTCCAAATAGACCCGAAGGAAGATCACTCGATGAAAATTTAAGCAAAAGTCATAGAAGTCCGACCAGGTTCCCATACGATTCAGTTTCAATATCCAGTACTGATTCGGAGAAATCAATTTCCAAATCTGAAAGCTTTAACAGAATACAAAATGAACCTTTGATCACATGTAAATCTGACATGTTAGCAAAAGAAGAAGATTGGATAGCTGATCAACAAGATCGCAGTCAACATTTAACAGAGTTTGCCGAGAAGCTTAGCGAGAAATTGCTTCAGGAGATAGACCAATATTCAAAACGAATAAATGAAGAAGACTTCGATTTGCCAAGCAGTAGCAGTAGTGAAAAGAGTATATCACTTAGGTTAAAGCGAGAGGAAGAAGACCGAAATACGCAAAAAATATTAGATGAGCTTTCCGATAGTTTACAACATTTAGAAGATCCTTTTGTTCACAAAATTAATAGTGATATTCAAGGCTTGAATAAAATTTGCACTGACATTCAAGAACGAAACAAATATATTGCCGCTTTGAACGATGTACAAGAGACTGACTTAAACAAACTGTTTCCCAAGTGCGGCTCTAAAACGAAAAGTAAAAAGAGATCGAAAGATGTCGATCCCATTATAAATAAGTACAGGGAATTGAAAAAATCAATGAAAGTAACGAGCGAAGAAGACATTTATCTTAACAATTGTGCCAATATTCAATACAATGTCAAACCTATCGTTACTGAAGAAAAGCTGCCTGACACTGAAACGAAAAACCCTGACGACGACAGCGCTATATGTTCCAGTAATGGAAATCCAGAGATCACTATAGACTCCGGTGCCTACGATACGAGCCAATCTCTTGAAACTGGCTACTCTTTAGAATCGGAAATCAGTATCGATTCGCTATGTACAAGTACCGACAAAAGGTCATCATTAAAAGTGGGACAGTCAACGGATTCAAGCGAATTGGATAAAATGGAGATAAGCCCTGAATCTATAACATCACGGTCTAGTGCAAGCACAGCGCCTCTAAAGTCTGGATTTTCGATAGAATCTAGTGACACGTCCGCCGGCAGCGATTGGAGTAGACGCGACAAAACGGGTAGTACAGCGTCGTTAGGCTGCGCCAGTTTGGCTTCGCTGCCGTCCTGTAGCGAGTGCTCGAAAGAGCGGAAATTGTTGGAGACGTGTTCGTCATCGGAGGACGCAGCCAATATTCCACCCGTACCAGCCCGCGCGATGGCGCACGCGCCTCTATTGCCGTCCCTGAGCGACGGCTCCGACAGCCTGCCGTCAGAGGGCGGTGCGGTCACTTTCCACCGATACTACCACGTATTCAAGCGGGGAGAACTCGACCAGCTGATCGAGAAGTATGTCGAGAGCCTCCACGTCGTCTCCTCATATTACGACCAGGCTAGCTGGTGTGTCATAGCAGAAAAAGTTCAAGTGTGGACTATTTAGGTTCTATACGATTGTGCATTATTATTCGCTGCTAAAGATTTGCGTTGCGTGTGCTATTACAGTCTGACGTTATTATGATGTGGGTGGAGATTAAGTCTTATGATACAGTGAAAACTATGAACAATAACTCGTTGAACAGTCCTAAATAGTGCAGTGTAATATCAAAGTGACCTTGTTAACGAACTCTTTAGAGAGTGTTAAGGACATTTTCATAAGATCGTATATTGTTTAATAGCGGTGATTACCTTAATGCAAGATTGCCAAAGGCAAAGCTTTTGTTTTTTTTAAATATATTCTACCTAGTCACTCTATACCGGTTTACTAGTTGTTATCTCTAATATTATAATAATCTAAAATTATTGCCCTCTGCAGTGCATACTTCAGTGTGCATTATTCAAGCAGTCTAAGTTAGAGCAACGTATATCTTTCTGAAGACCGACAAGACGATAGTTATCGTATCCAGAACTATTTTTACGTGGTTGGATGTGATCTGCACGGTGGGCATTAGTATTCTATGCAAGAATAGAACTTGCATGAAATGAAATCTAAGAGCTTTAAATAGTGAAAATTAAATAATAGTATATTATATACTTCAGTGGCTCAATATAATATAAGCTATTCATAGCTTATTTACTACCTACTATTCATGTATATCTACAAATAATAATGTAACTCTTATTACTATTACTGTAATTTATACCATTATCCAAGATCAAAAATGAAAAATCATGGATAACATAATAATGTATATAATTTAACAAAATAGATATTTTTATTGTAAAGCATAATTGCTATTCGAAGACAATAAGAATATTATGAAATTAAATGTCTTTGGAATATTATAAAAAATAAAAATATGCCCATTAGACAATCTATTTACGCTTATGTTATTGATGTTTGATTTTGGAGTGTGGTATAAAGTTATATTTAAAGAGACATTATCACACAGTTAAACGCTAATTTGTTTCAAAATATTATAAAATGTGAGCTGGCCTCTCATTTTAACGGATTATGTATAAATTATGTATGGGTCCACAAAGTTCAGACACCCAAATTACAGCATTAATGTATAATTCATACTAAATTCGGACCATTTAGTGAGGTTAGAAGTTTTAATAATTGTAGTAGCAAATGAGCGTTCCCTTGCCTACTTATAAAATAATTGAAAGTACAAAGACCTGCATAAATAAATTTGTTCAATACTCAATGTTATATGTAATGTATAATTATCGTGACACACACTAAAATTAATAATATTTAAAGGCGTCGACAACAT
The DNA here is from genome assembly GCA_963082485.1 of Eudonia mercurella. Lineage (NCBI taxonomy): Eukaryota > Metazoa > Arthropoda > Insecta > Lepidoptera > Crambidae > Eudonia > Eudonia mercurella. The sequence continues at coordinate 5,361,270 of OY720040.1, forward strand.
TACAGACTATCAACTAGTTTTCAGTTTTGATACAATGTTGGTTATACTTAAACTAAGTTAATTTGCATTGTAAATAACAAATAATATAAATGTAATAATAAATAAATGTTTCCCACACTCACACCAATTATCTAGCCCCAAGAAAAGCTTCCTTAAGAAACTTGTTATAAGGTTAACTAGACAACGGATAAACATACTTAATATACTTAAATACATACTTATTATACATAGGAAACACCCAGACCCGAAACAATTTAGAAAAACAGGTATTTCTAAATTGATCCGACCGGGGATCGAACCCGGGACCTCAGAGATGGCGACACCATGAAAACCGGTGTGCAAGCCACTCGACCAAGGAGGTCGTCATGTATTCTTTAACACAAAATATCAATGGTTTTAACTGAGAATAACGAATTTTAAATTTGATTTGAATAACGTATTCGTTAATGATAAGTAAATAGATAAGTTGCTGTACAATTGATTTATTTACACAATTTATTGATGTATTCAATCCATATTAACCAGAACATATTGTAACATTTGGACGAACAATAAAAAGCAAATATTGCTTACGCAGTAAATTATATAAACGTTGAAAGTATGCGGTATTGTACTGTAAATAAATTTGCTAAAAATAAGTATATAAAAGCTATTAGACTAGAAAATTAATTATGTTATCAAAATCAGTGAGATTAAAGTTAGTAAGTTAGTATATAGTGAAACATCAACACATGGTTGTACATTTAATATTTTCTACCAAACGAATCTCATAAAATAAACAGCCAGTATGGAGATATTAAATGTACCGAATGAGCATACATAGTTCTTGCATTGTCATTAGAATTGTACGCATTAGTAAATAATATGAAACTAATATATTGAATAGGGCAAAATATTACATAAATGCACAAGCGATACATACTGTATTAATTTAATCTGTTTAAGTCATTATTCCCAATAATTTTATGAACCGGTAATCGTATGTAGGTATACAATACCATTTTGTTAGTACCTTTCACATAGAATTTCAATAATACATGAAAATGATTAACTGTTTATTAATTTGAAAATAACACTTAATAACATGATAAGAATAATTCAAAGATTCAAAACTACAAGTTATATTTTGATTTTTTAAAAGTATGTTATTTATTTAATATAAATAAAAAACTAATATCTTGTGCAAATTGGTATGCCTTTACCTAAACAAGAGAAATTAATGGAATCGGTTTAATTAAAAGTTGTGAAGTTTTTAAAGCATATCAATCAAAACAGTTTAAGTATAGCCAATAATAACATATACTTTAAGTTATGTTTTATTTTGGCTTTATGTATTTTTAATACGTAAAATAAGTTGTCATAAGAGACGAACAACATTTTAGGTAGAAATTAAGAATTATTTGTCACGTAAATAAACGTTACATTTATATTTAATTGTATAAGCTTTAATCTATTTAATTTAAAAGTAAAAAAATGCTATTGTATAAGCCACATATACTAACGGAATATTTTTGAAAATCAAATTATGTTGTCATTAGTAAATCATTTTTGTGCTATGTAAATATTTATGAATTTATTAATAAAAATTTTATATTGCTGAAATCATATTGGCTTAATCTGTGATATATGATAGAAAAATTAACACAAGCCCGAAATAAAATCGCAGTTTTAAAATTATATTTCTATATAATGTAAGAATTAATATTGTATGACATTAAACTCATTATGAATGAAACACAACAAGATCATATTGTTTAACTTAAGCAGAAACACTAACAATGGAATATTAATTTTAAATTAAATTAAACAAATCAATAACAGTATACACCAATTTAAACTACAAATACACAGAAATTTGTCAAAAAAGACACGCCTTCCAAAATAATATATTTATCGGCTGAAATGTGAATGTACAAAATTACCACAGAGTTGAAATTAAACATTTCCAGTAGATCGAAAGAAAGTCGATAGACTTTGAACATACAAACAAAAATATGGAACTAAATTAACAATAACTTCAGTCTACGCTGGCAGCTGCATGTGTAAAGAAGAAAGAGGCGAGTGCAAGTTTTTTAAATATTTGATTGAGTTATGTTAACTTAAATTTTTATGGGATCACAGATGCAAAATTATTTTATAAAATATAATCATTTAAATGTTTTAAGCATGTATGCGAGTCAGTATGCATACTTATGCGAGTCAGTATGCATACTTATGCAGTCATATGCATGTATGCTTTGCTAAGCATATTTGCTGTAGTAAATAACGGATTTTAAATTATAATATAATAAACAAAAAAGTAACAGCGCCACCTGGTAAGCAAGTTGGTTTCACAATTTCGTCACTAGATGGCACTGATTCCATCCCATACAATTTAAAGTTAACTTTACCTCGATGGAATAGTGAAAATCTTGCACTCAGTACTCAGTAACTCTTTGTATGTCAGTGTCACGGCTGAGTGATATTAATTTTTGATACCGTCTGATATTCTGTAGATTTTTTTACCATAAATATATTTGGCATATCCTTTCAAAACACGTATAAACTCCACAGCTCCTTTCTTAAAATTACATGCATAATGTGAACTTATTTTGTAACATGATAACAGCATTTAAAAATGCATTAAAAATCAAAAATAAATGAGCTACGAATTATTAAGGCACGTCAGATTATCAAATTAAGTTTTAAAGTGTGTTACTGACTTTGACGCAGTGCAAGAACATGTAGTTTCAACATTCCTTTAAATGTATATCTTCGGTGCACATAATATATCGTGAAAAATAAATGTAATTAAATATAATGATCGCGTTGATTCCTTCATATCATGTAAGGCTTTGAGTGGGGCCAGGAAAGCGAATGACTAAAGATTTATCGTTCAACCCTCTTTTGTGGGAGCGTATAATTCAGTAACTATACCTAAAATACTTTATTATAATTTATTTAGTCAATCAAAAACATTCCGAAAGTATTTTAAGCTTATAATAATTGACTTACCAAGCACTTTTTTACCGTAATTTTTCTTCTCTGAAAATGACTGCAGATAAGTGGCCAATACATTCAGTGCTTTGGGGCCTCATTATTAGCAGAAATAAGCAAAAGCAGAATTTGAAGTTTGCCATTTTCTGGCCCCAACTACGGCCTAGTCAGTTAAGTCTGTTTTTACTACGAATCAGTCATATTTGCTCCTCTTACAAATACGAACAAACATGGTGTAATATTTAATATAACGAGAAAATACAGTAATATATTGTAAGCTTATGTCGTACTGTACCTACTATACATATACTAGGAGACAACCTTCACAATAAAATGAAGACTTCAATAATGTTTTGTTTTATTTTTTTTCCAAAATACTCTTTATAAATCAACACTGGCTTGCCATGCCAGCGATGGTAATAATTAAATCAAATGTTAAACACTGTTAAGCGCATACTCTTCTATAGTATTCTAGGCATACTGTGCCAACCCATGACCACGGCCGGAGGAACGCTTGGAAATGTTTGCCTAGGATATCTACGAGTTACTAAGAATTTTGTATTAAACCTTATTTGACTTTTTTTTTCATGGATGCGAAAGTTTAAAAGCGTACATAATTGAGCCGACTCTTAGGCTTTCAATTTTCACATTTCGTGTCGGACCGCTCCCGTGCGTTTTGTGCGTGCGAAACGACAACCGCACGCTTGTTTTAATATGGAACGCAGTGCAAACGCGGTGCAAACGGTTGCGGTAAGTGTGAAACAAGCCTTACTTAGCTTCAAGTGACAAATATGTATGTTTACAGCTTGTTTTTGTATCGCATTCATAAGACAACCAAGAATGTCGTCTTATGAACTTGGGACCATTCAGGTCCCCCAAATATGCAGAGAAAAATGGGTTAAAAAATAGAAATGTGAAAATGAAATACAAAAATTCAGTTGACAGTAATAATAATAATTTATTGCACTTAAACATATTAGTTAGTTACATAAACATAAGTTACAAATACATTTAGTGAGATTGTTATCAATCATTTCAGTTGATTTATAAAAGAATAATAAAACGTTCAATTAGCTCTTAGCTTATTCACTTTGCTACCATACAGCTTAGAATGTGAGGGCCCTAAGTCTACACGATCTCTTTCACCGAACCAAAGTTGGACTGGCCTGTTTGAATTTAGTATGTAAATTTGAGCTAAATATTGATGATTGGTGGCGCGGGCGATGCTGTAATATATAGTGGACTGTATTTTTTATTGGCGTTATACTAGGTAGGCGATGTTTCGAACTGCGAGGGATGGCGACATGGGCAATGGGTAAACAGTTCCATGGAAAAACGAGGGAATACCTTGATCAGCAAGCGGCAGTAGGCACCACGTGTCCGACAGGCAAGCGAGCAGGCTGAGCCGGCACCAGGTTGGTGGCTGGAAGATGAACTTGGCTGGAATACGGACGTGGACCACCAGCGCGTGGTCTCTCACTGATTTTAACACTCGTAACGCGGTAATAGCTATCAGATGACCAAAATGGAGATCTCCTCTAAGTGCGGGCGGCCATCTTTTCAAAACTCTCATTGCACTAATTCGCGATTGCAGCCGCAGCGAGCTCGTTGGCGTGGTGCGTTCTATATTGCGGTCTCGCTCTTGTACGCGAGAAAGGTATGTATTGGAAGGAGATGGGTAAAGGAAGCTAGTACAGCGCCAATCAAACTACTTTTAACAAAAATATGAAAATATTACGATAGCGAAGAATGCATGTAACTATTTTTGCGCGGCAAATTTAAAGACACCAACTGGTGCAACCAATAATAATTCAGAAATCGACTACCTGCGTGTATATAAACCAGATTAGTTAGTTACGCAGCTATCAGCACCATTTTGTTTTTCGGCTTTAGTACGTTTGAAGTTGAATATTGATGATAATTTACCGACTACCGACTACGGGTCGGGCGACCAGCTGCGCCATCTTGTTATTAGGCCTTTGTTTGTATATACATATATATAATTTAATACGTGTATCATTGAACTTCAACCAAATGGCTGGAACAATAACGCGCTAACTTGTCCTTGGGCTTTGTATGTATATTTAAAATAAATATTGACTAACAGTCAAAGTGAATATCGGCTACCTGACAAATAATTTGAGGATACACGTCGACTATCAGCATGTCCGTGTCCGTTTATTATATTATTGAAGATTCTCAGAGGACATCGATTACCTGCATGTACATAAAAGTGGAAGATAATTTCAACATCGCCTGCCTGATTAATATCGAGGGTAAAAATCTACTACCTGCATGTTCGTAAACAAGTTTAGACAAAGTATGCGGCCAGCTGCGCCATCTTGTCCTTGGGCTGCTTGTTGCGGTGCTTGCTGGGACGCGCGCGCCCGCCGCGGCCGCGGGACACGGGCGCGCGGGACGCCACCGCGCGATGCTTCTCCACCTGTGAGTGCACAACGATTGATCATAATCATCGTCTTTAATATCAAATAATTATAGATTAGATAATTATAAATAAATTATTATTATTGTTATTAATTATCTTTTTTTTTTTATTTTTCTTAAAAAATATAATATGTATAATAAATGAAAATATAAGAATAAAAGCTAGTTTACTTTAAAATTAATTGGAAAAGTCTTCCCTCTTCAAATTGCTGTGCCCAACAGGGCCCATAATGTTTAGTTTTAATTTTTAATTGTTTAATCAATACTCCTAATAAAAGAGCATCACTGACCAGAGCGCTGAAGCTAGGCTCGCGATTTTATTCTTATTCTTATATTGGACTCCACGGTGACACGCGAATATATTGATGATGACGTCACACCTACCGTACACTAAACAAACACAAGAGCATCACTGACCAGAGCGCTGAAGCTCGGCTCGCAGTAGAGGCAGGCGGTCATCTCGGTGAGCGCGGCGGGCAGCCGGGTGCGCTCCGCCTTGTACTCCACGGTGACCTGCTGCGCGCCGCACGCGGGGCACGCCAGCTCGCACACCGACACGCGGGTCGCGTCCTCGAAGATGTTGATGATGACGTCACACCTGCGGCGGCGGGGAGGGTAGACAAAACAAAGGAACATCACTCGACATGAACGTCAAAACTAAGCAAAGATTCAACGTTAAGTTTTTTTTTTTTTGTGGATGGCTTTGTGCGATTAGCACATTTAGCCAGTGTCAAAGTAATTTTTCTAACAAGTAATACATAAATAAACAATAATTCTTTTCTGTACGATAATGATGAATGATAATAGAAATGAGAAGTGAGAAATGATATACCCCCCAACCCCTCGAGTATTTCAGTAAAGATGTGGGGCTTTACTAAGTCCTCGGGCAGACTTTTTGAGAGAATTTGAAAAGTGACGTTGTTTTGTTTCATTTGCCAATGCAACTCACGAACACTTAATGGTTAATAATCCACCATTATTTCACATTAATATTCGATATAACACAAATTTTCGAAAATAAAACAAAACCGCAGACATGACTCTTCACTTTCCCGCCAAAAAGTCCAACGTTGAGTTCTTGGTAGGAAAGTAGAAAGTTATGATTGCAGTGTTGTAGCATTTTTTTTTAAACTGCGTTTTTTTTTTTGTATATTTAACCTGAAATATCTAGTAACCGTTAACTTTTGTATCACCGTGACCTGTATGCCAAGAATTTAATTCGGTGGAAAAACTTGCAATAAGAATTGGGGGGTTCGGGATGAAAAGAGGTGCCTTTATTTGTTTTTGTAAACCATAAAGTTTGTCGATCATTGCCGTCGCTGTCGTACAGGGCACCGATTATGATAGTCGGTCAAAAGGTTGAGTGTTCATGAATAGTGCAAGTATTTATAAATAAAACAAATCCTGCTGAAGATGCAGAGGCTCTGCTTCTCCTTAACATCTTCACATTATAATTTGCGTAACTTTCAATAAAAAAAAACAGTGCAACATCACTTTTAAAATAGATGATGGCGGGAAAGTGAAGAGTCATGTCTGCGGTTTTGTTTTATTTTCTAAAATTTGTGTTATGTCGAATATTAATGTGAAATAATGGTGGATTATTAACCGTTAAATGTTCGTGAGTGTGCATGAGTGTTGGCAAATGAAACAAAACAGTGCAACGTCACTTTTCAAATTCTCTCAAGAAGTCCGCCCGAGGACTTAGTAAAGCCCCACATCTTTACTGAGATACTCGAGGGGTTGGGTGGTATATCATTTCTCATTTCTATTATCATTCATTATCATCAAACAGAAAAGAAATATTGCTAATTTACTTGTTAGAAAAATTACTTTGACACTGGCTAAATGTGCTAATCGCACGAAGCCATCAACAAAATGAAAAAAAAAAAAAAAATAGATGATATTATGTATCATACTTGAAAGATTACGGAGTCCGCATGAGAACTCAGTAAGGTCCCACATCGTTACTAAAATTCAAAGGGTTTGGGGAGGATATCATGACATGATGATGATGATAGTGATAAATCTGCATAAGCCACAACAAGATCTAGAGTTCAGACTTGATCGTTGTAAGTGTACTGGCTGTATATACTGACCGGTTGCATGCCAGCTTCCACTTAGGGGCGGACGGATCTAGCACCAGGACCCCGCTCTCGCATTCCACGCAGCCCGACACGCCCGTAGAGTTCACGCCGTAGGGGCAAGTCGGGTGAGTGCACGAGTTGCAACCGAAACCTTTCTTCATGTCCCTATGGTGACATTAGTTATTATTATTAATCAAACTTAAGTACCAATGAGCTTAGCACGAGATGTAATTGGACTTAAATCGCAAAACAAATTGTATGAAAGGTGATACAGCGCAACGACGTTAGTCAATGCAACTAATATTTGCGATACAAAATTTTGTTTTCTTTAACCCTTCATAAGGCAGTGGCATATATATTGCCACCATATTTTGAACTTTACACCATTGAGATAAGATCGAAAACCAATGAAAAATTTGAACATGCTGTGGGTACAGCATGTTCAATTTTTTCATTCAAGTTAAAGGGCTTAACCCTTTAAGGCTTTTCACATTTCGGTGTCTCATAAAAACTTCAAAATAAGTTCTTTCGACAAAAGAACCTATGTTCATCTGATTTTATGCGATGTGAAACTTTTCATAGTGGACTTAAAATCCATAAATAATATGTACCTGGTGACCTGTATTTGCAGGTTACTTATGAAACCTACTTCAGGCACCAGTCTCACAAATGAGTGGATACTGTGTTTCTTACAGTATATCCTAATTTTATTATATCTATTCTAAGCTTCTTGTAACTCCTTATTGTGTTAATTCAGTTACAGAAACATTTTTCTTTGTTTTTTTCTATTTACTATCAACATTTCTGTATTTATGTTAAGCATAAAAAGTTTCAATAAAATCGGCTTATTAGTCTGAAAGAATTTAAGATGTGAAGTTTGTAATAGGATACCGAACTGAAATGGCTCTTAAGGGGGTGCCGCGAGGACGCAAAACTGCGAATTTCAAGTTTCTTTATGATAGCGAGCGAGCGGCGCGTGGCAGTGGTGTGACAACGGCGCACGACAGGAATACGCACGCACACTAATATCTGTACAGAGTAGGCTGGTAATTTAATTGGAGCAATGTTTACTTTCGAAAAATCATAGGCGTTTGGGTAAAAAATATTAAAAGTCTTAATATTTTCATATTCATATTTTTTAAATGAAAAATAAGACAACAGTGGCCTGCGGAATATCAATACAAACATCTTGGTGTCGGATTATTGTTTCATGTGCTATATTTACAAAGTTTCTGAAGAAATAAGTTTTTAGATATCATTACTTTTACGTATTGTTCATGCAGTTTCTGGGTATTAGTTTCAAATTCCAAGACAACCATGGCCTTGTGAAAGGATCAAGCTAACCTACACTAGTCCTTTTAATGTATAAGACCTATTCAGCGACTAGCACGTAAATTTTCGAAATTCAGCGCGGCACCCGCTTAACGTGATCAAATGGCTGATAAACCTCGCGCTAGACACCCTGATGATGAACTCACCTGAAAGGCGGATGGTTGTAACAGTACGGGCAGAGCGGGAAGCTCTTCCCCTTGTTCCCGGATGACCAGGAAAGCAGCTCGAAGTCGTCGAGCGGGCACTTGAGCTCGCGATATATGCGCACGGTCCCGTTCTGAGGCAGGCCGTACGTGTCATCGCAGTGCGAGCAATGGAGACGGGCCGGCTTCGCCTATAGCATCAGAATGATTATTTTTATTTGTTGCTACTTAAATAGTATAACGAAATACGTTGCTAGACAATATGTTTGAATTGATTATATAATTTTTGAGACAAAATCTTTGTTATGGAAATAGTTTCCAAAGTATGTCATATGTTGACTATTGTCCAGTACAACTTTTATGTTAAGTATCTTATTACGATATTTACAGCATATCTACGCGTGTTAGCTGTTATATATAGATACCTTTGAATACATATATAAACATACAATTTATCATTCAAATGAAATCGAGAACCGTAATAGCTTTTTGAAGTGAAAACTTCTTTAGCGGCGTTGTGCACTTTTTTTGGAATGGGTAAAAAATGTTAAACTCGCGTCAGGATACGTGACCGTCAGGACACGTGACCTGATCGAAAATTCGTAAGACGGATGGAGAGTAGAGGAATGGGTAAAAAATATAAAACTCGCGTCAGGACACGTGACCTGATCGAAAATTCGTAAGACGGATGGAGAGTAGACAGCTGGCGCGGCGTAATATAAATTTTTAATATAACTTAATATAACTTTTTAATGTAATATAAATTGTCATGTTTGTGTACGATAGCCCAATAAATAAATATTTCATCCCCCCATCTCGGAAAGAGTATTTTTGCTCTTCGATATCTGAGTGCAAAAGCCGTTTTTATCCCCTAGAGGATAAAGTAAATTGAATTTAGAACATCGTGTGCACTAAGTTTGTGAATTCAAAAAATCATTAAACCTATTTGCTTCTACCTCCATGGTGCCCAATTTATCAGTACTGTAGCAACCGAGACTCCTTGCTCGGGCATACTTACTGGCAGCCACCGTGGCCTGCATTAAAATATAGTAGAAGAGAAAAAAGAAGAACATCGCGGACTCGGTGACGGGTCGCGACGACGAATTGATTGTTATTATTTCATGTTGAAAGTAATAAAAATATTTAAAGCTATAAAGCATTATTATTCGATACAACCCCCCGTTCCTTAAGTAAAGACCCAGCGGGGTGTTACAGTACACAAGTTAGTAACACCAACATTACAGTACCTAACAAAAATATTACACTTAGTAACTGTAGCAACGTAACTTTCAATTTTTCTTAATTATACCTAAATATTGTTTGTTATAATTTAAAGATTATTCTGTAATACTTACCTTTCATAATGTAGTAGTTAATACCTAAACTGAAATAAAAGTATCTTGTGATTGTAAATGTTTTTTTTGCATTTAGTCATTTCCTCGCTGAGGTGGGATGAAAAGTTAGGTGTTGCACTCGAGTGCAAAGATTTTTCACCTGGTGCTCTTTTGATTCCCTCGCTAACGCTCAGGATTCTAATTTTTGAATCCTTCGCTTGCTCGGTCATCAAAATTGAGCACGCGGTTAAAAAACAACTTTGCACTCTTGTATAACAAATAACTATTGTATTCTACCACATAAATGAGAGTACTTTTATACTGATAATTAAATCAATTCGTGCAAAATTATTCCCTAACCATTCCAAAATATCAAAAATGCACAACGTTAATATTCAAGTTTTCACTTCTGCCGGCACTCCCAGAGTGTAACCCGTCGTTTTTTTATCATAAACTCGTTCGTACCGTTTTAGTACTGCTTACCGTATCCCTCCGTTTGCCTTTTTATCTATATTCCTCATTAATATGCCCTCATTCTTATCTGCCTATAATACAATAACAACCAATACAAGCTTACATAAATAAATAAGAATAATACCTGTATATACCGCATATACCGGCGACATTTGCCGCATCGCGACAACGCTTTCCCGCTAGCTTTCAACGAAGAGAAGTTGACTTCGAACAGCTGATCCATAGCTTCGATGGAGCGCACAAAGAACTGGAACTTCCTTCTGAATATCTCGGTGGTGTGCGCTAACACCGCTTCGAAGTCCGCTTTGCCGACCGCTATTAGATTCAGTTGTTCTTCAACCGCTGACCGCATAGTCGGTAGCACTAACTCAGGATCAATCTGAAAGGTTGTTATTCACTCATTTATCATTGTGTTAAAGTTAATTAAAGTAAATTGCAATACCTGAAAAGAGTTTCATCATCATCATCATCATCTCAGCCAAAAAGACGTCCACTGCTGGACAAAGGCCTCCCTCAAATAATTTTGAGGGGAATTTGCCATAATCGCCACGCTTGGCAGGCGGGTTGGCGATCGCAGTAAGGTGAGAATAATCCCAGAGAGACGCTGCTGCCCATCCACTGGAATGGTCCCATAGTCGCCTTCTACGACACCCACGGGAAGAGATGGGGTGGTGCAATTCTTTACCCCCGGCACCACACGGGGATTTATAAACTAGTTTATAAACTACTTACTATTTACCTAGTCTAAGAATTTAATGTAAATATATTTGTATTAGTCTATACCATAGATGCACAGACTTATTAAGACTAGGGGCCACTCGGGCAAATTATGAACTGATGGTGGGCCACCAGAAGTATAGGTAATTATTCTGGAATAGAACTCAATATTTTCGAATGTACGAGAGTATTATTTTTGCTGTCGGCGGGCCACCAGTATTCGACCGGCGGGCCGCATGCGGCCCGCGGGCCGCAGTCTGTGCATCCCTGGTCTATACTAATATTATAAAGAGGAAACTTTTGTATTTTTGTATGTATGTATGTATGTATGTAACTACTGGACCGATTTAAAAAAACGTCTCACAGCTGGCGTTAGGTCTTCCCAAGTGAACAACATGAAGTCACATCAGGAGATCGGGTCGTAACCTAGGCCCTGACCTGGCGGTGCCGATGGTGCAGTGCTAAACACGCTCGGTCTACGATTGCTAAAGTTAAGCTACTTTTGCAAAGGCCAGCCATTTGTGACCAAACTTTATCATCTCGAGTTTTTCCGTGCTTTAGAAGGCACAGAAACAAGGCAAAAAAAATTATTATGTTCATGATAAGAATACATGGAACTGACATTCCTCTAATTCTCGCACACTGTATATAAAGCGTCATTCTATAGTTTTGAATTAGTACATACATAGTGCCCAAGTACGTTTTAATTAAATGTATAGAGGTAAGCATTATATGTAATTCCGGGCTCATGAAAGTTTTTAATTGTAAATATTGTATGATTTGGTAACGCCGTACTTTTTTTTTGTAAATGTCGTTACTTCTATTAAAGCTGTGGAGTTTTTTCGCCCATTCGTCTCCACAGCTAAACGTCCTGGATGGGTAGTAGGTAAAAATGTAAGGATGATTCAAAAGCACTTTTCGTAAGTTTAATTGAACAAAAAAAAATTGACTTTGACTTTGACGTAAAGCCGTTGGTCCCGGCTGCATTAGCAGTCGTTAACAACCACCGATCCGCTTTGGGCCCGCGTGGTGATTTAGGGCCCATTCTCCTTATCCGTCCATAGCGAAGGCTCGTGCCACAGCAGTGGGGATATAAAAATGAGCTAGTGATGATGATCCACACTGGACCCGCGTGGTGATTCTCCCTTTAGTGATTTCATCTATAGGGTAGGCTCGTAACCCAAGTGGGGATATGTCCCCACTGCTGGGTTACGAGCCTACTTGCTATGACAATGAGCTGGTAATGTGATGAGACTGACCTTTTGGTAGCCGTGCACCAGCACAATACCCAGGTTAGTGGGTACAAGCCGTCGGCCATTGCCCACGGTGACGTAGTTCCGCAGGCAGATGTTGTTGATGTGAACGGGAATGGATGCGTCGGTGCCAATGCCGTGCTTCTCCATTAGAGTGATGACCTGACAGAAAAAATATTTGATTTACCAATGCTTTTCTAATTTCTAAGAGGGGGGAAGCTCTCTCTCTTTTTATCTTTTCTTGTGCATTTTTATTAGAGCAAGAGCTGGATGAGAATGTGGCGTGCACTTGGAGAGGCCTATGTCCAGCAGTGGACTAGTATAGGCTGATTATGATGATGATGATGATGATGATGATGATGATGATGATGATGATGATGATGATGATGATGATGATGATGATGATGATGATGATGATGATGATGATGATGATGATAGTGATGGTGATGATGATGATGATCTAATAAAATGTTGACGTTGTAAAAGAAAAGGAGAAAAGAAATGCCCTTGCCGAGTCTCTCGGCGGTTCTTCTCTGTAAGCCTCACGACTTCTAGACTTACGAACTGATGGCATAGCGACATTCGTACGAAAATTCACTTTAACTGAATCAATGATATGTCATTTGAATTTTGATTTTTTGACAGAAAGAGATACAGTGGGAGTAAAAGACAAAGAGAAACAGAGGGAGAAAGAGGGAGAGAGAGATGGAGAAAGAGAGAGAAAGATAGAGAAAGAGAGAGTCAGCAAAAAAAATATAATTTTGTTTTGTTAGTGTTGCTTACTTACTTCAGACTCTGTGAGGTAGTCCGGCGGCGAGGTCTGGCATTCGACCAGCCGATGGTCGTGAGCTCGTAACACTTCGTCCACTTGCAGCACCGGCACGAATTCGTCTTTACCGAAAGCCTGGTAAACAATGTATGTACACTTGTGTATTTAAAAAAGATCAAGTTTTCCACAAAAAAAAATTTACATTAATTTAATTTAATTTTAACTTGGGAAAGTTTAAAAAAAGTTTATTTATACCCTATACCATTATAGAAGACGTTATTCCAAAACGTATAGTTTTTGTTTCACTTCGGTACGATAAGTATTTACAAAGTTATTGTACATAATTAATTTGCTTAAAGCACGCTAAGTTTGCTGGCAGTCGGCTTAAATCGGATGACGTGACGTCACCGTATCTGACAGCCGCATAGTGATCTTTACGGAAAAACAAAACCACGTGGTTATTTTTAAAATTTTTGAAAAAATATTGTGATTTAGGTAATTAGCAGTACTACAGAATAAAAATTATTGTCATATTTTAAGTTGAAACTAATAGAATAGAAAATAAATATAAAAAAAATCCGTTTCCACCGTCATTGTAGGAAATAGTTTGTGACGGTTTTATATTGTTGATTGTGCATTTTAAAAAAACGCGTAAAATTTGTATCATTTAATTTCAACACTGATCACACTCTCGCGATTACTTAGTTTTTTTTTACTTAGAGCATTATTATTATACTACCGGCCCGTATATCGTGATGGTTTTACTAACCTGAAACCCCTTTTTCTTTTGTTATACAAACCTTGTCCTGACAATTACAAACACAACAAAAAATAAATCAGCCAAATCGGTCAAGCCGTTCTCTAATGACGTGCCGGCATAAAGGTGGCAATTGTTTTGTTAACATAGATAGATTAAACTTGTTCAAATAATTTTTAACGCAAATTTTGTTGCGAACAAATTACAAAAACACAAATGTTGAAAAAATTTCCGTGAGCAGGATTTGAACCTGCACCCTTCTGACATACCGGGTCAGGTGCTCTTCCAATTGAGATACCGTGGTTCTAACCAGCCCGCCGAAATTATTCAACACTTTTTTACTTTGCAAGCCAAAGGCGCCCATTCAAAAAATTCAATCAAATAAACTTGTCAAAATATACATCTCTACTAATAATTTTTTTGTTTTTCTGCTCCGCGGCAATCTGTTTCAGAAAGAATAAGTCACTTTTTGATCTGATTTAAACCTGACTCCACTGATCACCGGACGCCTTTTAAGATGTTCTACTTAGAGGGCTCTTATTCTGTCAACATATGGGAAATCTGTTAATCAGTCCTGGAATGTCATTTCGCTTTAATCTTATGTGCTGAAGGCCTCCATCCCCACTTAATGCCACTACAAGTTCGTTCACGTGTTCGGTCAGTCTCTTTTGGTATTTTAAGCTAAACTGTGCTATTTCTTGCTTGACTGTATTTATGTTAAAGTCAAGGTATATGTATCTGTTGCTTTGCTTGCTTTGCTTTGCTGTTTTGCTTGCACTTTGGGGACACCAAACATTGTTCTTAATGTCTTAGTCTGAAATCTTTCTAGTATTTCATGTTACTATTGATGGATACCGTATGTCCAGATCGGTTTTACTATCAATAAAAAACACACATAAAGTAATAGACATCATTCACATACCTGCCAATGCATGATCTCCGTGTACCCGGCGTCCACAAGGGTGTTCCCTGTATAGGTGAAGGTCTCAGTACCGATCTCGAAGGTCGTGGTGGTTGACAAGTACTTGCAGTCGCGCGACAATGTCGCTATGAAGTGTCGCGTCACGTAGTCGTATATTCGCCACATTTCACCTTCCAGATCACTTTCCGCTGTTAAATTTGCAATTGTTTTGTAACTGCTAACAGGATTAATATATAAATAAACAACTACCTATTTATTAAAACACGTGGTCTCCCAGTTTTTAGATAGAATGTTTGTGACGTTTTGATTTGCCACGCCCTTAGCACACGTCACGACAGTCAGCGCACGACTCATAAATTGAAAAACTTTCGACGAAAACGGGTTGTGCGATACACTTTGTCGTTATTTGCATAAGATAGTTTTTTGTCGTATACAGAGTGTTTGGTAATACCTATATAATCACGAACATGGCAGATAGGGTACCGTTCATAGAGCCCTGGAAAATTATGAACATACATAACTGAAAAGCATCACATGGCCGAGATATTCTTTGTCACAAGTAAAACTGTAAAGTGACAACCCTAGATCAAGCTGATACGTTTTTCTTGGTTGACAACCTCATGGTCAAACATAAACAGAAGTCGAATCATTGTAGGAATTAACAAAAAAATTTTAATTTATAAAATTTGTGTTTTTTATGGAAAAGTAAACCTACGTAAATATGATTTTGCATGTTATCACAGTGTTCTTTATAATTGATTGCATGGCTACGTTTCTGGAATATACACCTATTACCAAACAATCTGTAGATACGACTCAGAGTCGGAATAGGATTAAAAATACTGGTTGGATAAATCCGACTATAGCTGTTAAAAGGCTAATGAACTTACTGGCAGCCCTCATGGGAGTGATCGGCGGATGGTCTCCAGCATCATGCCCTTTCTTCGGTTTGTTGACCCCGTTGGCAATGATCGCGCGCACTTCCGCTCCCCACTTAGAGGAGTTCTGCTGTTGTCGTAAAGTGCCCCTGACGAAATGAAATTAAAAATGTTCAAAGTCACTCTTTTGTTGAATAGCCAAAAAAAAAGCGAAATGCTATAATTTTATAGAAATAGATTCCAATATAAAAACAACTGAATAATGATGGCCCAGCGCTTTTAAGTTGTGGAAAAAATAAAAGAAAAAGCCAAACGACGACTGAATATATAACAAATTTAAAATTTAAAATACTTACATTAAATCATAGTTTTCTGGGTAGCTGGTAGTTTCTGTACGGGGATACGAAATGTAACCTTGCGTGTATAGACGCTCAGCAAGCTGCGTCGAAAAGAAAAAAAAGAAAAAAGACTTTAGAAACAAATAAATAAAAGAACTCTAAAGGAGATCAACCAAAATGGTACCGAATTGTAATGAATTGGGAAGAGGGCGACGCGCGCGTGCTCTGAGTACACTCTTGTGTGAACCTGTATTGAAGCTATTTTTATGAGTATTCTTAAAACTAGCATGCTTATTGCTGGCAAATGTGAACACTTGCAGAGCAGCTAGTTTTAAGCATGCTCTATAATGAGCATGTGTCTGTACTTTTATATATGTACCTATAATTTACGTAACATGTCTTTAGGTTGTCTTACATAAATAATAAAAAGGTTTTAGAATATTGTTAATAACAGACATAACATTTCTTAATTAAATTAGTTTTTTTAAATTAAATAAACTAATTGAGTTATCTCGATAACTCTACTAGCTAGCAAACTCAAATAAAGACAATAATTATACTACTATAATAAGGTTTAAAATGGCAAAAGTTTTGTAGCTGTACAAATAACTTATTACCGGTACCAACGCTCCATACAAAGTGGTTGTTCTCCTTTGCTTGATCGTACGTAATCACTCACTATGGCGGCCAGAGCAGTTTTCAGCGCTAACAGTGGGAAAGGGGGGGAATAAGACGGGGGAAAAAGGGAAGAAACCGCCGCCTTTAACCGCTAGACCACAGAGGCGGTTAAAGGCAGGTTGAAGGCGGTTAAAGGTCACCGGTCTCAGACCCAGAGGTCCCGAGCTCGATTCCCAGGAGGGAGAAAACGTGTTTGCATACAGTTTGCTTGGTGGTAGGGCTCATTTGTCCGCATGGCTATCTAACACCATCTTATCTAAATATGTCGCCATAGCGTCAATGTTTATAGTATTGTTGTATATCGGCAGCTTGAAAGGTAGACAGTGCTTCAGTAGTTGAAGATACCGGGTGAAGTGCGCTTCCACATTAGCCTTATCATCACTAAACATCAGGTGAGACTAAGGCGCTGTGCATACCCGTAAGATAGGAAGAAGAGGAAGCCCAAAGCTGGTGACCCCCTACCAAACTAAACAGGACAGTGCATTAATAGTGCTTCAATTTTGACACAGCTGTAAGACACAAAAATTTTTTGTTATATCATTGTATTCTTTCTTTTTATCTACGCTTAGTTAGAAGTCTCCGTCCTTAGGTCACAGCGTTCAATAATTTGTAAGCTAACCTGCATTGCATGATGCGGCCCCATCCCCAGTCCAGCGCTAGCTACCCTCATCAGCTCCACAGTATTTAGCGCCGCAGGTCGGGGTTTTATCTTCTCCTTAGCTTGGATGTTCACAACACTAGAAACAAAGAACAGTTATTTTAAAATAATAAGGATGTTTCCATAACATATACGGAATATTTAATTCTTATAATAACAGTAGTTTCATGAAATAAAAATTTAAATTTAAATGCTCTATCATATACAGTATTCTTATGGGTCTATGTCCAGCAGTGGACTAGTATAGACTGATGATGTTGATGATGATGATATAGAATTCGAAAGACACAAAGTTTATGCAGTTGATAATGTGAGATGGTAGCAATAGATATAGATTATTATATATTAGACTTACGTTGCCTCTTTGATTTCCTTGATTCCAGCTAGAAACATATTAGCTATATCCTTCTCAAAGGACCGTACTCTCTTCCATTCTAGAGGTAACTCTCTTCCTTCACTAGTGGAGGCAGTCACGCGGAGAACCCAAAATGTTTCCGGTTTAAATGTTTGGATCTCGTCATGTCGTTGGACACAGAAACCAAGAGTTGGAGTTTGACATGGCCCATAGGATATGAGAGACGCATCAAGGTCCCCGTATCGTCCTAAAATACAAAACACGATTGTTGATTTGTTTCTCATTCATTTCACATAGAACATAGCAAATCTCGTCAGGATAAACATTAAATCAAATTTAAGTGTAAAATAAATGCGAGTAGATCCTAAAAGTAGTTTAATTTCAATAGCAAAGCAATTACACAGAGGAATAGTATCAAAAAAATTAATATGAAATGGGATAAAAAAGAAACAATTTAATGAAATGGTTTTTATTTTAGTTAACAATGGCCCATTGTTTTATGAATAATTATGTATACAAAGGCGGCACTGAAAATTTCGGGAATCAAGGAAGTGACACAACATAAATATTTAAAAATGTATTTATTGATTTTCGAAGTATTCTCCGCGAAATTTGGCACATTTTTCCATACGATGGAACCAATCATTGAAGCAACCATTCCATTCGAAAGTTGGGGTCTCCAAAATGGCCGTTTTGTAGGCGTCCATAGCTTCTTCAGGTGATGAAAATCTCTGACCACGCAATTTATTCTTTATTTTAGGGAAAGTATAGAAATCATTAGGGCTTAGGTCGGGGCTGTACGGCGGATGGTCTAATAATTCTATGTTTTCTTGCTCTAAAAACTCTTTTGTTCTGTGCGCGGTGTGAGAACTCGCATTGTCGTGATAGAGAATGATGCGGCGGTTGCAGTTCTCTTTACGGAGTTCAGAAACGACCTGTGGCAAACAAATGCTAGCATACCATTCTGCATTAACCGTTCTTTGCCCCTTAAGAGGAATAGTCGCAACATGGCCGGTTTTGGAGACAAACGTGGCCACCATTTTTTTTGCAACACTCTGTGAACGAACAATTTTTGTTGGCTTTAACTCATTTTCGAACACCCAAACTCGTGACTGGTTTTTTGTTTCGGGTTCGTACGCGTATATCCAGGATTCGTCACCTGATACGATGTTGTATACAGCATTTGAGGATCCTGCGTGGAATCTTTCGAGAGTTCTGACACACCAAGTAACGCGAGCCGCTTTTTGCTCTACACAGAGCGAATGCGGTATCCATCGGGAAAACAATTTTTTTACACCTAATTGTTCATGCAAGAGTATTTGTATTTGACTCATGCCAATGTCTAAAGTTGCCTGAATTTCGCGGTATGTCACATGTCGATCTTCCTCAATCACCTTACGCACAGCATCAACGTTTTCTTGGGTGACTGCAGTTTTTGGACGACCTTGACGGGGATCATCACTGAGCTTGACATGTCCACGTTGAAATTCAGCAAACCAGCGATAAATTGTGGTTTTGGATGGGGCTTCATCACCAAATGCAGAAATCATCCGGTCAACACACTGTTTTTGTGATAAACTACATCGAAAGTCATAATAAATCATCGCTCTTGAATTTTCTCGAGTCAATTCCATTTTCTCAACGACTAAACAAGTTTGACAAAACTTTGTGACAAGACCGAGAATCTTTTTTTAAATAAATAAATGGTATTCGATTTTTAAAACCAAGGACTTTTTAATTAAAAAGATTTAAATATGACAGGAACAGTGGTAATATTCCATTCCCCATACTTTTAGTGCAGCCCTCGTATATTCACCCATTTCTAATGAACAGAAAAAACACTTTAATATTTGTTGAAGTTATATTATGTTATATTATTCCTCTCATGATGCACACCACGAAACACCGGCCCCCAAAACTGGTCGTTGTGGTGATCCTTGGGGGAGGCCTTTGTCCAGCAGTGGACGTCTTTTGGCTGAGATGATGATGATGATGATGATGATGATATTATGTTAGAAATAATGTACATTCAAAAAGAAAATAATTGTTAAATATTGAAAGCAATTTACCTTGAAAATATTTAGTCTGGAATCTTGTGAATGCACAACCAATGCGTAAGTCCAACTCCTGCCGTGCATCCACGCTGCGAGACTGATTTTCATTGGGCTGGCCCAGATTCAACATGGCCGCTTTTATGTCTTTGTCGGTAATGGCAGAGAAATGAGCACGGTATGTCACCAATGGGGAGAGCACATCACCCTTCATATAAGGTTGAACACAAGTCATTACCTGAAAATTTTGAGAAAATAAGAAAATAATTAACTATTATTATACTAAGTTAAGGGAGTGGGGTGACCCTCCCTATGAAGGGCGAAGCGCAAAGTCTTCATGTTAGTGAGAAAAAGGAAAATAGAATTTTGAGGTTAGGTTTAACTATAATGATGAGAAGTTAAAACAGAAAATTGCAAGTAACTACAAGGTTGAATGCCTACGCCTACACAACTTTGGCCAGATTCAGCCTCTCAGGCTCCGTTTCTGCACCTCCGGCTTTTTATAAATACTTTAGGGGTGTCACAACAAATTTTTATTTTTTGTTGATATTGTTTTTTCATTTAGTATTTTGGGATCCCTTGCCTCATAGCCTGTAAAGCAACTGCTCCACTCGCTCTACCCTAAGGCCGCTGCTGTATATTTCTAATCATTTCATCATGTATTACATATTTATAGTATTTAAAATAATGTTATTTAAGTCAACATAATTCTCTCTGAATTTCTCTGTATTTCTTGTGATAATAATACTGATTGTTACTACTGATCTTAAAGCACAGTACTTCTACAGCCAAAATATTTAAAGCTTTAGTATCGATAAAACAACAGAGAAGTCAACATACTTACCTCAAAACATATGTTTTCACCTTCTTTGTCACAATCAAGCCATAATATAAGGTAGTCGCAACCTCGGGATTCCTGCGCCAAAAAGGCTGGTATCTTCAGCCGTGGCATGGCTTCTTTCTTCTCCGTAGGGCAGCAGAACAACTCAACCGGATCAACTTTGTCCCAGTTGTTATATTTGCCGGTAAAATCCAAGCTCATGACATGACCACAAACAGATGTCATTTTGTACCTCACTGGCTCATTCTTGAAACTGCCGTTCCATTCGTGGATGGAACAAGCATTATTAGTACCTGAAATAAGCCAATAATAAACACACCATGCGAAAAAGAACGTTGTGCTTGTGGTTTGGGTCGCCCAAAAAGTTACCTTTATTAGTGCTACATTTGCCATTACTGAGTATAGTAGCAAGATTTTGAGCCAATGACGGCTTTTCAGCAACCATTAACGCTAATTTCATATTGATATCTACCAAATGGTAAATATTATTAAAATTATCATCGATAACCACGAATTCAGCAAAATTTTCACTTGATGAATGAAAGCTGTCAACTTGACACTGACACAGTCAGTCAGACTTCTTTTTTTCTTTATTAATGGCTTTGTACGGTTAGCACATTTAGCCAAAGTAATTTTTCTTACAAGTTACATAAATAAACAATACTTTCTTTTTAATAATGAAAGACGATTCATAATAATAGAAATGAATAGTGATAATCAGTTAATATGTGGGGCTTTGCTGAGATCTCACGCAGCCTTAAGCTTTAGATAATATGAGGGACTCAACCAAAGAAAGAGAATAAACAAATTGGTAATTGATTGGTAAAAGAAAAGGAACCTATTATCACGTACATTACATCTAAACAATTACTAATTTATTGTTCATAAGGTCACAAAACACAAGGGTAAAAAATACAAGTTGTTAAACGAAACTTTAACGTCACTGCCACTTGGTTGGGGGTGCGCCTGCTGCAGTACCTACCTACCTACTTACCAATAATTCTGAAGAAACCTTGAACCATGCATGGACTATTATTAAATTGTAATTGTATGTAGATCATTTAATTACATCTACAATAACACGTCAATATACTGTGTGCGACTGTGTTAGTGAATACTACTCGTCATCAAGCATTTAAACATGGTGTGTGTGATTTGTTATTAATTGTTTATTTATGTAACTGCTTGCGTAGTTGCTGGTGATAATGTGAAAGTGTTTGGTATATTTTTACAGAGCCATCCTCGGGGTGATAGTATATGCCCACCGGCACATCTGAGAGTGATCTTGCCGTCATCTTTAGAGCCCAATATGCCTCCCCCATTCATTGACATAAGTAAGTGAGAATTAATCATTTCCTTATCTGGTTTGTAATGGTAATGTGTCACATTATTTTCCGTGTACGATATGCAGCGTTATTAAAAACATATAGATCGATTATATACTACAGTAGGTAGGTAGTTGTTTACTTTACTTGTTACTTTGTTGTCATCTTGAAACAGGTCATTATTTATGGGGTAGCAGATAGTGTAGAACTTTACTTTTTTCCTTTTTTAATTTATGTTGTAAATAAATAAAAAACAAAAGATTTTCGAAACTAAACAGTCCTAGCAGAATAATGACCTTAAAAAAATTTATTAAACATTATGCGAAGAACTAAAACAAAATGTCTTCAACACTCTCCCTTACATACATATTCATAGTCAATGATTGAAAGGCTGTAACTTCGTTTTCGCAAGTTAATAAAGCTGAATTTTGATTGATACTAAAACTACATTGTCAAATGAATAAAACAACACCAATAATAATAGAAAAATGAAAGCATTACCAATATATCTAAATAAATCAGTATAAGTAATCATCATGATGATGATGATTACTTCTACTGATTTCTTCTGAGTTCTTCGCATAATGTTTAAAAATTTTTTTGAGGTCTTCATTCTGCTAGGACTGTTTAGTTTGTTAGTGGTAAAATACATGTAGGCTAGTATGTAATATTTAATAATAAATAATCAAGCCATTTTATTCTATATCCATACATTTCAAGTGTAGTAAGCTTTAGTTGTGTTAGTAATAATGGTTAGAAATCTCTAAGTAGGTAACCAAAAATATAAATCATAATGTAAAAATAAATAAAATGTATTATTTGTTAATTTAAATAGTAAATTTGTCATAAAAAAATCAAAAAGCACTTTTTCACTTAAATGCATAAAACATCAAAATTATTTCTACATGATTTCAACTGTCTTAAATTTTTGATGTTTTTGAACGAAGAATTGTCTCATCAACATAATCTGTAAAATGTCAATACGACAAATTTGTATCTGAGTGATTAATCAAAAATATTTTTTTGCTAGAAAACTATATGTTTTCTCACAAGATTAATATGTGCAATTGAATCTCGTGATTTTTTTACAATAACGTAGCAACCTCCCTTTATACAAATTCGCGCATAAGTACACTAAACTCAAGCCTAAAGCATTACCAATCTATCTAAATATATAAATAAGTATACTTATACATTACTTAATGTTAGTGGTAAATTACATGTAGGGTAGTATGTAATAATAAATAATCAAGCCATTTATTCCATATCCTCTGCATACATTTCAAGTGTGGTACGCTTTAGTTGTGTTAGTATGATTTATTTAAAATTAAAAGAATGAAAGAAGAAGAAAGAGAGAGAAGTTGTTAATGTGGTTAATATTCTAATTCTTCTTTATGTATATTATATAAGATTTGTACCCCAATTAAGGTAAAGGCTAGGTAGGCTTTTATCTTCAATATAGTTTCTTTAAAAATATTTAAATTAAATAATTGAAAGATATTATAATTCCATTCATATTCCATTTTTTTCCATTTTAGCCAGTATACTTAAGGGATCTAAACGCAATTTTGTAGTCTACCAAATTGTTCCTACCTTGTAATGTTTTTTTTTATATCTGATATTTTAACCAAGTTTGGCATAAAAAGTATGCCTAGGATACCTATATTAAAGAGTTTATTAAGCACTTTATTGCATAAAGAAAAAGATTGCTGTATGACAATATTAATTCCTGTTTACGTCAAATAGGTATATACCAATTTGACCATAAATTCGCAATCAAATTGAAACTGCTGATAATATCCTATTGATATTTGTCACATGCACCATTCATGCATGTACAGCTCACAATCACATTAAATAGCGTAATGTAACTAAACTCCAGATAAGGTTTTTAGTATTCTGTAGCCTACACAATTTCTTTACAGTAAATTTTACATAGGTACCTATTTTAACTTATTGGCCTCATGGCAAAATGCAGGGCATGATATCTAGAGGTCATTGGTTCAATTTCCAGGTCGGGCATAGTGTATTTCGTATTTTTCGAGGTCTGTGATCACTGCAGGTTGATGATTTGGCAATACTTCTGTATTCTGAGGACAATACATAACAATTGTAGTGATGACTTGATTTAATTTATAGTGGCCTTTGCCTAGCTTGTGGCGAGCCTTAGGCCTTTGCCAAAAGGCAAACTAACTAGAAATTACATTGATCCAGAAGTTAGTGCACATAAACAAAGAAAATAAGTTAAAACATAAGTTAAAGATAAGACAGTGTAAGAACATTTTTAGGGTTTCGTGCCCAAAAGGTAAAACAGAGCCCTATTACTAAGACACCGCCGTACATCCCTCTGTCTGTCTGTCAGTCTGTCTGTCTGTCCGTCACCAGGCTGTATCTCATGAACCGTGATAGTTAGACAGTTGAAATTGATCACAGATGATGTATTTCTTTTGCCGCTATAACAACAAATACTAAAAAATAGAATAATATAAAATAAATATTTAATAATATTCTGTGAATATTTCAAGCGCCTACCTGTTGCCGTTATCAATATCGAGCAAATACGAGCAAAAAATCGCGTTTGTTGTATGGGGCTCCTAGAATATTTAGTTATATATATTATAAGAGTGTATTATTTTTTACATGTTATTATTTGTTAAGGTTACAATTAGGTTAAAATAAAATTTAAAAGGCAAAATGTAACAGAGTGCTAAGTAAAATGTTCAACGAGTGAGGCATTATAACGAGATATATAACGAGATGTGAACTGTGTAAGAACATTTTTATGTACATATATTTGTATATATTTTTTGTACTTATAGTCAGAAATAAAGGCTCGTTTCATTTCATTTCATTGCCTAGCAGTGGGACAGTGTATAAGCTATTACTATATGTTATGTTTGTATACATTGTATTTTCTTAGATTGCCTTCAAGATATACCACCACCACAACCAGACTTCTCGGCCCCACCACCGTATGATGTGGCGGCAAATTCGAAGTTGCCTACATATGAGGAGGTGCAACGGGAGAAGCAAATGGAAGGAGAAGGTATGCCACAGGTAAGAAACACATAAACAGTGATCCAAATAATGGCTAATTATGGCTATTTAACAAGTGTAGACTTACAAATGTAGACTTACGAACCGATCATTCATAAGAGTTACTTGTAGCCCAAACTGAATAAATGATTTTGAATTTTGCATCAAGCAAGTTGGTGACAAAGTGTGTAAATAAAGTGGTTAAACCAAAAATATCATTACCGGTATGTTCATTATCATCATCATCAGTCTATATTAGTCCACTGCTGGACATAGGCCTCTCCAAGTGCACGCCGCTGAGCACGATCCGCGGCTACTGTCATCCAGCTCAATATTACAACAAAATAAAAAGAAAACAAACAATTGAGTTTGATTATCTATATATTAATACGTGAAGCTTTGTACCCGTTTTTACGAAAATTGCGCGAACGGCAGAGTATGAAATTTCGCACACTTATAGTTTATATAGAGAAGGTTATCCGAATGTTAATATTTTTTTTAATTATGCATAAAAAATACATTAAATCAACAAAAACAACATTATACACACTACCATGGTTGAGTGAGAGCGACATAATGTCACATCTAAACGTCAAACCTAAACAATTTTTATCAACTGATAAAAATATACGTAGATATAGATGTGTATTATACATGTGACAGATTTAGATTGATTATAATTACAAATTGAAAAATAAAAAGTGTTGAAAAAATTCCACAAGCGGGATTCGAACCTGCAACCCATGACATGCCGGGTCAGGTGCACTACCAACTATGTTATGGTGGCTTAATCCAACTCGCCGAAATTAATCAACACTATCTACTCTTACCTCTGTAAGCCAAAGGAGCCCTATTCAATGTCGACAACTACGTCGCGTCGTCGTGAACATCCGATCTTAATATTTTTACAAATATTGTAATATCAGTAAAGAATTAGGCAAGCTATATTATGATTATTTACATATAATTTTACGCAAATATTGTTGCGAACAAATTACAAATTGAAACAAGACAAAGTGTTGAAAAAATTCCACGAGCGGGATTCGAACCCGCACCCCATGCCATGCCGGGTCAGGTGCACTACCAACTATGCTAGCGTGGCTCAATCCAACTCGCCGAAATTAATCAACACTCTTACTCTGTAAGCCAAAGAAGCCCCTTAACTCCGACAAATTTTAACTTTTGCAGTAATCTGTTAGTGTAAACTTTATCGAAAGCCTTTTCATAGTCCAAGTAAATAACATCAACTGGTTCTCTTTTGTTAAAACTATTTGTCAATGACGACAGACATGTTAACAAATTTGAAACTGTAGAGCGACGTGGACAGAAGCCATGTTGATCCCCAATAACTTGCTGATGTGCCAAAAACTCCCTGATACGTTGGACTATAATCTTCTCCATTACCTTACACACCACACTGTTTAGGCTTATTGGTCTATAGTAAGAGGGTTCCAACTTGTTTCCCTTTTTATAAATTGGAGTAACAACAGCTATCTTCCACTGCTTTGGGAGTGTACTAGTGTCGTAAGAAGTCTGCATTATGGTTGATAACGATTCCAACATATCACATTTCTATAGTATGGTGACGGGAATTTTATCTGGACCGGGCGATGAGTCTGCTTTCATTTCCTTAATGTTCTTTTTTATAATGTCATCAGTAAATGTTATATCGTCAATGGAAGTATTGACTCTCAGTTTTGGGTCTAATGCCGGTAAATTTCCTGTTAGTTCCTTCTGAAAAACGCTAATAAACTGATCAGCAAACGCTTTAGCTATTCCTTTGGCATCACCAACTTCATAATCATCATCATCATCATCATCCTCAGCCTGCAGAGGTCCACTGCTGAACAAAGGCTTCCCAATGAATCGCCACCACACTCGGTCCTCCGCCTTTCGCATTCAACCACTTCCCGCCGCCTTCTTCAGGTCGTAGGTCCAGCCACTTCATGCCTCTGGTTATTTACTAATGCCATTGGTACACTGACTTTGGAGGAAATCTGTTTCCTTACATAGGAATAAAACTTTTTTAGTGTTGATTGCAATATTTTATACTCATAATTCATAATTTCATACTTGAGTCTTGTTGTTCGCTTTTCTATACTGTTCGTAATCATCATTTAATCCAGTAAGAGTATATCGTCTCCACAAGATTACTTTTAGCTTTATCAACTTTTGAATATTATTACATATCCATGGTTTGTTTTTAATAGTTTTGCAAAGTACAGTTTGAGGCGCGTACATTCTATTGCTTCTGTTATTCCTTCAGCCTTATCATCTCTTGTCATCAGGTGAGATGAAGGCCCAATGCTTACCAATAAAGAATTTAAAAAAACTGTACACAACTGTACTTTATAAATATAAAATACAGTGTAAAAATTAAATGCCTACCCGACCCAGCCAGGAATCGAACCTGGGTCTTCCGCAATCTGGGCAGCTGCACTGACCATTATGCTACCGGGAAGTAATTGTTTCAGTGACTTTTGAACTCTCTTTCTCTAGATGCAAGGTCCACCTCCCCTCCACCCGACTTTCGCCGCATTCGTCACAGTGGAACCCACGGAGGGGTCTGGAGAGCAGCTCGACCCCGAGAACAGTCTGCTCGGTACTGACATCATGTTCCTGACATCATTCTTTGGTAAATACTCTTCATAATTTTGAATTCTTCCTTTTTTCTACAACTTGCGGGTCGGCAAAATGAGCACGCTTCATGAGGCACTATTCTGTTCCAATAGCTGTCTTCTCATCTGGACTCTTCTGCTTTACATCAGGTAGAGCGAAAGCGAAGCCATTTGCCAACTCTTCAATAAAAAAATCCCAAGCTTGTCTGGGAAGTGAAACAAATATAAGCATATCAGCTGCCTATGGAACAGGGGTTCCAAGATACGCGCACATCAGACGATCGGCTAGCAATGTGTTACTCGTGTTATCAATTTCACCTCGGAATTGGGCACACCTTGGCGTCGGGGACTCGGGGTCACTAACGGCGAGTTTACTCTAAACTGGTGATTTCCTTGCTCAGTCTACCTCTTTATGGGAGAAGGACGTAAGAGTTTGTATGTGTATATATGGTTATGGTAAGGTAGATATAATATAAAGCAAATTTTGTTGCGAACAAATTACAATTTGAAAAAAGACAAAGTGTTGAGAATATCCTGCTTGTGGAATTTTTTCAACACTTTGTTCATTATATTTGTATAATTTGAATAAAAAATATAATCCCTCATAGAATCAAAATTAAACATAAATTAAATATATGGCCCCTGGTAAGATAAAACGCTTTCAAGTTTAATAATAATAAATAGCAGGCGAATAATGTTGGAAGTAAAAAATATTATTGACATCATACAATGCTTCTTGCTTTACATACATGACATCAGGCAATGCAATACAATGCTACTATGCGTGTGATGGATGAATAGTCCAAACAAAAACATGCAAATAAATTTCAACATCGTGATATTACCTACTTCCATGTTTTTGTTGCTAGGTTACGATAGTTGCGTAAATGCAGAACTGTTTAAATGATATAAAATGTAGTTATTTTAATTTAATGTGTTATAATAATATGTTTACTTTTTGAGTTGCAATGGATTATAAACAAATAATTTAGATAGTATGGGTTTTGAATCCATCTCACAAAGATAGTTTTTAAAAATTACAAACATTAATTTTGCTGAAGCAATTGTGTAGAATCTCAAGATTTCTCTCATTTGATATAAATTTGATATTCGATATTTCATCAGTTAGGTTTTCCCATGGTTTTCCCATGTCGTTGATTAAGGAACAGCCAAGAAAGGAAGGAAAATTGAGGTATTGAAGCTATGACATACATGATCGAACTACGCCTACCTCCTTATGACGGCCATAGTTCGTGACACAGAAGTAAAATCACGTTCGTGGGCTCGTACCCCGCAAGTTATGTTACTAATTATGTGTTTAAGAAGTATGTTTTTTATTTACTGATAGCTAGCCTTTAGTAATCAATGATTACTATATTATGTATGAAGGAAGTATGCATTTTATACCGTCCACTTTTTCAATATGAGCAAAAAACATTTTGAGTGCCATCCTATGTTGTTTGACTTTACTTTTTTATCTACTTATACCAACATTATAAAAAAGAAACCTTTGTGTTTTTGTATGTACATGTATAAGTATGTATGTATGTTTGTTTGCAATGAATAAACCCAAAAACTACTGGACCGATTTAAAAAAAAAATTCACCACTGCACTGAGTAACATAGGCTATATTAAAAAAAAGAAAAAAAAAAGAAATGCGGTATGAAGTACGCCGGGTCAGCTAGTCTTTATATACTAATTGTGTGGTTCTTATTGCTAAAGAATAAGGAAGACGTTAGCCATTCGGCTTGGAACGGTCGCTAAAATATGTTTGTTTGTATTGTGTTTTGAGTTTCTTTTCGATTCTGGAACTGGTAACGTCTTTATGTGCTGCATGGACTGTAATAGTTTACCTTATATCGCACCTTCAGAATTAAAGAGGCCTATCTCAAAAAGACAAGTTTTTAGAAAACGTCGATTAAAGATTCACAAATCTATACATTTTGTAGATAATGGGAGATATTTAGCTGTACTTTTCAAATATCCAATTTATTTTAATAACATTGAATGCTCGACTTATTTATCTAGATTATCTAAATCAATAAATAGTAAAATAAGAAATTATAATATTATATTTTTATTTATTTAAATTTACTGCCAATTTGGGTCTCTTTTTGATTAAAATCATTGTTTTTTAAAAAGACTTTTTGGTATTTAGGTCTCTCTAATTCTGAATATTTTCATTAAATTTTAATTATTTTCAGTATAGCAGTAACTCAATAACGAATAAGTCACAGCTGCATAGAATTTTTTTGCTATACAACAGACTCAATCAGTAGTAGGTCTACACTTTATTAAAAATAGTTACGTGTGCATACCTTACTTTTCAGTCGTGTACCGGCCTAATTAAAAATGGGTCTTTACAAATACGAACACGCAGCGACTTGCTCGTTGTACTCGCGACTCACTACTGCTTGCGTCTCTTTAAAACGAAATAGACGCAGGGGAAGAGGGCGGCGTGAAACAGACCGAAGTGTTAGTGTCTCTTTCTCTGCGCTGCAGAAAGTCTTTCTTTTAATATGAGTCGATGAACATAGTTGTTTAAAGTCGTTTCGTGACTCAAAGTAAAAATCTCCGAATTTCGGAATGAGTCTCTTTAATTCTGAAGGTGCGATATGAGAGCAAATTATAGGGGGGTTGGCTGGTTAGTCAATAGTAACATTACTATGATGTTTCATCAATTGAGTGTTTGGTAACCGTGTTATACAACAATTGGTAAATGTTTTTAAAAACTCTTTTATTTCTCCATTTTATTATGATAAGAGATGGAGATAAGAATAGGCAGTGCAATTTAGGATCACATGTCTGTTTTTTAGAAATTGATCAGCGGCATTCTCTTTTAAAAAGTCTGTACAGTCTGTAAAATGTGTGTGCATGTGTAGTGTAGTGTATCTGAGTGTGTATCATGAGTGTCCTTGTGTTTCCAGTGGCGTTCCTATTCAACTGGATAGGGTTTCTGCTCCTGATGTGCTTCTGCCACACGGTCGCGAGCCGCTACGGCGCGCTGGCCGGCTTTGGCCTCTCGCTTGCCAAGTGGACGCTCATCGTGAAGCACTCCACCGAGCTGGCTTCGCACGAGAACTCGTGGCTGTGGTGGCTGATCATGGCTTTTGGTGAGTACTAATGAGTAATATCACTAGGGCCTTAGTATAAGCTTGGAATATACATTTGTTTTGTTTAGTTTTATTCCCGTCAGGTCGCTCGTCTAACTGGCCGATGGAGTAGAACAGTTCTCGATTAGCGACCGCAAAGTAGGCAGGCCTCCAACAACGTGGACCAACGATCTGATGAAGGTTGCGGGTAGCCGCTAGATGCGAGTAACATAAAACAGGTCGTTATGAAGATCCTTGGGGGGGAGCCCTTTGTCCAGCATTGCACGTCTTTGGGTTGAGATATATGACAGCACAACTGAGTACTACCACTAGAGCCTTATTAATAATAAACAGTGTTTAATCTTGGGATAGATATACGTGTTTTGTTCCCGTCATGTAAATTTCTTTTCAAATTAGAGTAAAAGAGACAAAACACGAAATAACTATTCAAAGCGTAACACTTTTTGTTAGTAGGAACGGGGGCTAAACTTTTTGAATAAACGCCGCGCTCAGTGGTTTGAAAATGTTTGAATATTAAAAGTGACCATCTATGATAGGGCTTCCAATATTTGACGTTGTAAAATAAATAGTGGAAAAAAATTACCCTAGCTGAGTTTCTTGTCGATTCTTCTCTGTTACTCTGTTACGATGTGCAGACATATCAAGAAGTCAATTCCACAGTTGTAATTAATAATGCTGTATTTGCTTCCAGGTATATTAATCTGTGTGCGCGCCATTATCCAGTACCTAAACATTAAGCGGGGATGGCGCCTTCTCTCCGGCACCGCCCAAGAAAGGCTGCTGTTCTTCTACTAAATCTTTCTGTCTCACTCTCACAAGCAAGCTGCAACTTGAACGTGGTTGTGCCAGAAAGGGATGGATCTGTGTCTGTTTTTTCGTGTAGATAATAGCGATAGTGGTCATTCTCCTATTGTACTTTGCTAGTGTAAAATTCTGCCACGTTAATTTTGAAGTTGTCTTCACGAGAAAGACTAACTACTTGCGATAAATACTATTTTTGTATGTCCAGCTTGGTGTGTCGTTACGTCATTAAATGACTAGTGATTATTGTCCCTTCACTGTCACTTTGTAGTTTGTAGCTGAGTTGTTTTTTCTGCCTTCGATATTTATCAACGATGGTCAGTACAAATAGTTTGGTTAGATACCTACATCTGGTTGTGTAATAAAGACATGATGACTGCTCTAGATTATAAATATCCATTTAAAATAATATTTTTATTACAAATATTTAGTTTCATTAAACACCCATCAATTATTGTTGAATGAAACATGTGATTATATTTAATTAGATAAAAAAAGGTTTTATTTTATCAACTGAAATAATTAAACATTATTTATTGATAAAGATAATTGCAATTGCCCGTATTGTGGGTTATTTGTGTTTAATATTTTTGCGTTTAAAATTTATTCGGTTTTTTTTTTGGGTGCTTTAATATTGTTTTTTATTATATAAGTGTAACCTCGAATTATGATGATTTATACAAATGTTTATGCAATTGAATAGAAACCTTACTGTTTCGACGTCCTATTCGTTTAGTGTAATTTATTTTTATTGAGTGTCAATATTTTATTAGGAGCTGATTTTTCAATCTTCAAATGCAAATTATCAATAACAAACGGCCATTTTAAATACGAATCGTAGCTGTCTGTATTTTGCTATGTTACAGGTGACATTTTTATTGGATCGGGCAATAACTAATGGATAGCGGATATCTATAAGTTTTATTTGATGGTTGAAAAATCGACTCTTATTACTATTGAAGAATAGAATTTGATTTTTTGACTTACTAATGAGACAGTAATAGTCGGTTATTAAATAAATAGCATAGCGACTGGAATATTTTGTATGCAATGTACTTTAATTTAACGTCCATATTTTACGTACGCTATGTAACAATAATAATAACTGGATAAAGTTTCCTATTTGTATGTGAAGACGTTGGGATATCCTCGAGGGAAGCCTTTGCCCAGCATATGACTTGCGGCTGAGATGGTGATGACAAAATTGGTAAAAATTATTTTATCAAGGTAATAAATAAAATAATAAAAATAAAATAGTTTTTTTTAAAGATGGATATTGTTTGCAAACATAGAAATTTTATTTTTGCACATCAAAATTGTTATTTTGCATTCGCTATACTATTTTGACGGCTACAAGTTGAAAAGAATTGGGCCCAACACAATACTGTTATCAGTTAAATTCGAAACTCACTTAAATTGTGTATTCATTTATTCAGTACATTGTTTTTTAATTGTTTTTACACAATCAGCATCAAATTGATTGAAACAACCTAAAATATTCATGATATTTAAGTAAAATCAATCTTAATACGTGCACAAAGTGTTTATTCTTGTCTGTATCAAATATAATGGGTGTTTGTCCAAAACATACTCAGTTTTTTCGAACTTAGGGGTAGTTTTTGTTAAATGTCCAGAATATTTTAATAAGTGTTGCTTTAAGAAATTTTATGCTGAATGTTACCAATACAAATACTAAAAAAAACATCAATGATTACTTAGTTAAAATTCATCAACATTAAAATGTATAAGTGTGATATCCATTTAATAGTTTTTTATTGTCATTTTATCATTGGAAGTTATTTTTGTAATCATAATATATTGGGCCTATCCATTTGAAGAAAATCGTAAAACCGAATATATTGTCATAACAAACATTACCTACCATAAACTACTATTCACATTCTTTTAAATTCCTTTATACTTTTTTAATGCCTACCTATACCTACCTCCTTTAGGTAAGTTATGTTAGGCAAGAGATTAATGAAAACGACTTGACCGAATATTCAAACGCCATCGGGGTGCCTACTGCGTGTTTTAATTGGCATTGGATCACCTAAAATAAATCGAGAATTTGTATACCAAAACTGTGAGCACTCGTTTGTCACCAGGGTGCCTATTGCAAGTTCCATTCGCAATTCGATCACGTTAGCGAAAACGAGAATTAATATTGATTCTAACGGATTGTCAATAGTATTTTTAACCACCAAACCAAAGACACATCAGTTCTAAATTGTCTGGTTAGATCAGGTACCTTTTTACAAATAGCTCTACAAACAATTTTTACCGTTCGTTTGAGTATTCAGCTGTCAGTCAGTCGGTGTTTTCAATTTTATTCCAAGGGTTATAAGGTTCAATATTTGGTGTTATAACATTATAATAGGACATAAATGCAAGGACATAATGTTGCGTAGATGGAGCCACTAGCACACTCTGTAAACAGAAAAACATAATGAAATGACATTTTATAAGAAATATAATGCAATTACATTTGATAACATATCACAAATGTCTTATAATTTGACTTTATTTTGTTTTGTTTCTCAAAGAATAGTATAATCTGGTTATTTAAAAAAAATCTGACATAATAAATACCTATTGTGCTAGTGGCGCCTCCAGCGGTAAAATTTAGAAAGATTTTCTCTTAATAATAATAAATACATTAATTGACGCTTAACGGCTATTGAATGTATAATTTAACTTTAGCAAAAATAAAAATAAAGGTACGGATATGATTTTCTGTGTAGTGATAGATACTCGTCACTGCTTGTAAATTATGCAACGTGTAACAAAAAGGTGGGGTCAAAATTAAAAGATCCAAATTGTATCACATCTAGAACTTATACAAGTTCTAGATGTGATACAATTTAAACACCTACACAAATAAACACAAATAAATAACACATACGTGTTATTATTAAGACGAAGGGTAAGGCACATT
Source organism: Eudonia mercurella (assembly GCA_963082485.1). Taxonomy (NCBI): domain Eukaryota; kingdom Metazoa; phylum Arthropoda; class Insecta; order Lepidoptera; family Crambidae; genus Eudonia; species Eudonia mercurella. Next base: position 5,396,107 of record OY720040.1, read on the forward strand.
AGCGCCACCAATTGATAATTTGACAATTACTAACTAACGGACCGGATCTTTTTTAAACATTGCGTACCGTCCGTCAACAGGAAAGCATCCATAGTATTTATTTAATAATTTTGCACTACTTTTTATTGTGTGGTTTAGTCACAAAACGGACTATCGCATTTATTCACATACAATGGCCACTGTTGGTGTTAGCGAATGAATTCAAAAACAAACCTAAAAGTAGTGCACAATTATTAAATAATAAATGTTTGCTTAGTGTCGGAAGGTCCGCAATGTTTGAAAAAAAATCCAGTTTAGCAGTTATTAAATTAAATCCATTAGCGGCGCTAGTGTGCCTTACCCTTCGCCTTGAGACATAATTATTAACTTTAATTTGTCATGTATTGGTTTATGAAATATTTATTTGTGTAGTGATGCGCGTCAGGCGCGCATAAGCAAGCAGCAGTGATCATAAATATAAGTACACATAAGTTACTAAACCACTAGGGCTGAGATTAGTTTATTTTGATGTGACGTCACAATAGAAGTATTTAATTGAAAATTGCATAATAAATTAAAGTTAATAATCATGACTTAGTAACTCTGCATACAAGATCTTGATCGGATACGCTTTGGATCTTTTCATTTTGACCACACTTTTCTGTTACACGTTGATATTATGATAAAAAATGAGTGTTAATAGTTTTAGTATAAGTAAGGCGGCGCTTAAATACAAATTACGCACCAAATTTCCAGTTAATTAATGTAATTTAAAATAACAAATGTTTAATTTTTTTTAGTGCAATAACATCTAGGTCAGACGTGTTAGATGAAGTATATGTGTTATTTTATATTACTAGATTTTATATGGTTTAAATTGTATTAAATTAATCTACGCGATTTACCTATTTTATGTCTTAAAGTTAAATGTAGAGTCCTGCCAATAAAATATTGCCGGGATACAATTTGTTTTATTTCACAACCCCTATTCGTCGAAAACGGTATATTTTTAAAGAGTTTTCACTATTGCCTCGGCAACCGAATGGCAAACGGTCAGCCTGATATCCGGAGGTCTTAGGTTCAATTCCCAGGTCGGACAAAGTGTGTTGGTGATTTCAATAATAGAGGCTTTTGTTCAGTATTCTGACGGTATGTAGGCTTTTTACTTATCTTTTCAACTTACCCTAATGCAACAGGCCGCAACCGTTATGAATGTTACTAAGCCTAGTAACATTCATAAGAGCTTTAAACCTATCTATTTTTTTCATAGCACATTTAGTCAGTGTCAAAGTCTTTGGGGGTACCGCAGTGTCCCCGCCAAGTCGAGCAAAAAAGCGGCACGGCCGTACTACCCTTTTCTCGAAACAGTTCAGGCCATTTTCGACCTCCTATAACTTCGTTGTGAATAAACCACAAGCCTGAATTTTCAGTAACCAAGCAGGCATTGTATAAACACGGTATATTTCAAATTTCATTCTTTTTGAACGTATTATAAAGAATGCAATGATTGTTTAGTGTATAAATCAAGGAAAAGCTAAAATATTTTGCAATTTCGGTCCAGTTTTCTAGATACACCAACTGCATAAATAACTTTGTCCCATATAAATGTATAGGATTACAAAGTTACATTTGCAGTTAATGAATCAATGTACCTGTATGTGTAATATAATGGAATAATAGGTGTAGATAGGTAGCTAGGTACCAACCGGAAAGGAAAAAAAGTTGGGACTATCTACAAAAAGAAATGAGATACCATCAAAAACAAACTTGTAAAAAAACCCAAGTCTCCCAACTCAGTTCTACCGTAAAATGTTGTGAGATTCATGTTATACTAAGTTCTCAATATTGAAAAACTTAAGCGGTTTTGCTAAACTTTAGCAGTTTTGCGACTGATAATGGCAGGCCTACTTATAAGCCACGGAAGAAGGGCTCGCCCATCCACAGGGCGAGCAGTCACCGACGGGGTTATGGAAGTGTCCGAAAGGGTTCCCATGACCTCGTCAGGCTCCACCATGCCGGCGTTCGATACGTCCGGTTTGCTGGTTCCAAGGTAACGAGAGGACATCGCTGGGTTTTTAGTCAGTAAAAGTCTGATCCACAAAGCCCCCACATCTTTATTGACACTCAAGGGGTAAGGTTGGGGGAATAACATTTATCACTAGGTACTCACGTGTAGTTTATCAGTTTACGAGTAGGTATTATCATCAATTAACAAAGTAAATATTGTTAAATTGTATATAACTTGCTTCAAACATTAACTTGTAATAAAATAATCATTAAAAAACAAACTTGTAAAAAAAACCAAAAACACAAATGTTGAAAAAAATTCCACGAGCAGGATTTTTTTTTTTTTTTTTTTTCAACATTTGTGTTTTTGTAATTTGTTCGCAACAAAATTTGCTTTAAAAATCATTTTGAACATTTTAAAAAAACCAAGTCTCTCAACTCAGTTCTTCTACCATAAAAAGTTGTGAGATCCATGTAATACCAAGTTCTCAATGTAATATTAAAAATCTTTTATGTTTTAAATAAATAGATTGACTTGGCAATCGCATTAAACAATCTAATTTTATATAATATATGTATTACTTGTGAGATACATTGTGTTTTCATGCGATGCGGTATCAGGTGAGATCAAGGCACTGTGCTTACACGTAAATATATATTCATTAAAAAAAATGGTCACCTCTCACAAAACATTTTAGTGTCAAGCGTCTTCTAAGTTACTTCCAATCGCCGAACGTATTGAACATTGACCAAAGCGGCACAAAATAATGAGACTGCAGAAGGTAAGCTTTTTACAAATATCTCGGAACAGCTCGGAACAGTCCGAGCGCAGCTGTTGCGAGATTCTGTGTCCGTGAGAGGGTGTCTACGTGTGCGTTGCTCAAGCGCGCTAGGTATGAAGCTCGCTTTCTGCAGTCTCCTTATTTTGTGCCAGCGTGCAGCGGGTTGATAAAGATAAGTCTGCCAGTGCCAAAAACTACCCAGTGTGCTGCCAGACGCCGCGCAGGGTTGACTTGCGAGCCTCCACATTACCACACGGACCTCGCGTAACAGTATTATTGCCGAAAAGTATTTTTTTTGCAGACAAAGTGCCCTTATGAAGGAGGCTACATATGCCGATTGCCATTGTGACCTAGTTGGAAATAGCACGTGTTACCGTGATAGTAAATTTTACAGAATAACAGGTGAATATATTTTTATTTTTTGGAATGTTTTACGAAAGCATGCGCTAACATTTTTAAGTTATCAAAAGTATCTAAGACATGTAAATATACTTATTGGCTTAGTCTTATAAACGATTTGAACATAGTTGTAATGCTAAGTTACATAATAATATCATCTATATTATATTTGAGAAATAATTTCCGACAAAAAAAATGCAAGTGAGCCGCTATTAACATTTATCACGCTGACTGTACTTAGATCACACTTGAAATTTACAACGAAGTATAAATTAAACCGTTAATAGAACCTTCTTAGTGTCTTTCTTTAACGATGAGCAAAAAGTATCATAAACTTTTTGTTTTCCTATGTAAAAAAACAAAACAAAAAAATAGTTCATATTTCGCACAGCTCGCCGTATAAAAGGAGCTACAGTCTGCAGTATCTATTTGGCTCCACGCCAACTCTGTCGTAGTGTCTAGGTTCACAAAACATTGATTTAAGTTCAGGTTAGGGTTAGGTAAGCGACCTGGGCACGCGAGCTTTTTACAAACGACAATATACAGTACAGAATTTCAATGCTGAAATGCTTATTACCGTTCATGAAGTTATTTTTAACCGACATCAAAAAAGGAGAAGGTTCTATGTTCCACTGCATGTGTTTTTTTAATTATTAATGTATCCATTAATCTCTACTACGGTTTTGGTACTTCTTTGAGTCAAACTTTATACTAAACTATCTCTCATAGACTAGTCAATTAGTTAACTAATATTATTTTTAGTAACCTTGCTTATATCGACTTAAAATTTAGCAACATTACCTATGTTGCCTATTACTGGTAACGTGATTGAATGCATTTGATAAAGTTGCAGGTAGCCGATGAGAAACTCGGTTTGAACGGAGAATGCGAGGTTCGATTCTTAAAGTTGCCTTACACTACCGTAAATTGGTGCATAGCTTTGCAGATTTATCAGTAGGTACATTTGACCGCTCCCGATCTGATCCAACCTCCTCAGAGAATCTATCCCTACTAGATTCTCTGAGGGGGTTCAGGGTCACGCTTGCGTGATGCCATTCCCTCAAGAAACTCTTTCAGGGTGTTTTGATCACACGGCTAATGGAATGGAACCCTTTAAGTTTCCCGCCGCCTGCAATAAAATCCTTCTAGTACATTTTGTTTATAGCGCTGAATATTTTAAAATAATAATGTTTTCATCCGAGAATTTTACAACAAACTTTCATTTATTTATTTATTATAACACTTATATATAACTAGTATTTACATTACAATAAATTTGTAAACGGGTATAGTTGTTATATAGGATCGCATGTTCTATTTACTCTTGATCGTCTTACACAGACCCATGTTAGGATGTAGGTAAGTACTATTCTAAACGATATGTAATTACCCATTTGTAGTGTTTGTTTTATTTGAAAGAAAATAGATGAGATAGCCTTATCTCATCTATTTACATATAATAAATACAAGATACATACAATAAATACATGAAGTGTATGATATCAGGATGAAAGAAATACCTACTCGTACCTACAACAAACGCTAAGTATTTAGGAATCAATAGGTACTGTTATTGGCTTTTTAAAATTCTATGCAACGACTACGCATATAAAGTGTAGGTGAATAAAATATGTCGAAAGCATATATTTAAAAAAAAACTTTTGAACGATCGATGTTATTACATAACATAATATACCTACAAACCAGCCGGAATTATTAGACCAATAATAATTAGTCTAGGTATGAAAGAAACAACAAAAAATATAGAAAGAGTAATTTTCGTTTATACCAAATGCTTATCTGCTACGAGTGCAACTGAGTAAGCGTAACTAATTGTGCCTACAAATCGTGCTACGGCCACATATCTACTCGACATTGAACTAGAGTTTCGTAGCTACGCGTCTACGAATCTATGCTTACATCGAACTGCCCCCTAGACAAGTGGCATTCTTATATCTACAGCTTCATGGTGGCATTACGCTAACAGAATAGAAATTAAATAGAATTATTATTGTACGAGATTGACATAAGTCTACGATACGTATAAATGACGTTTATGTCAATCCCATAAAATAATCTTTCTATTTAATTTGATCGGCGGCGGCGGACTTCGTTCTTTGACAGTTTCCATGACAACAAAACAAACAAATCATTCGTCCACTTAAGAACACCCGTATGGTGGACCCCTATAGCAGCGCCACCTACCGGGTTCAATTGTAAATCTAAACCATTCTCGAATCCACTTGAACACACACATAAAATTTGATCCAAATCGGTCCAGCCGTTTAGAAGGAGGTCAATAATATACACACGCACAGAAGATTTATTTAAATAAAGATTAGCGTTATGCCACTTTCTAGGGGGGCTGGCATTCTAGCGGTTTACATTTATTTTATGTTATTTATTTAAATTAATACTGCTCGTATTGCTTAGATATTGTTGTTGATAAATTCTTTATATAAAGTAAATAATGACTAACGTGTAGATATCTATTATAATACTTATATAAAATTAATTGGTAGGTGCTCGAGCACCTACGAAAAAAAAACAAATTACGGTTTTCTATTTTTTTATTATGAACTTAAAGTGACGTGTCTGAGTAATTAAGGTTATTGTATTTTGTCAGCAACTCAGCACTCTAGAAAACGCGCGATTTACGTACAGGAATTAGAACCTATCATCATCATCATCAGCTCATTTTATGTCTCCACTGCTTGGGCACGAGCTTTTCCTATGGATGTATATGGAGAACGGGCTATAAACCACCATGCGGGCCCAGTGCGTGAACCTATAACAATAACTAACTCTAAATAACTCTTACATAGGTAATAAAATATTATGTAAGAGTTGTTTAAATACTAACTCTCACGCAATGTATTTATGTACATAAACTATTTAATAATGGAAATTCTTTAGACGCTTGTCGCAATAAGCAACTAAGCAAACTAATCAATTCAAAAGAGGTCGAAGGCTTTTGCGGATGGTTGAACGCAAGGGAGTGCGACAAGTCAGGGTCATTACCTACGTTCGTACTTCCACACAATAAAAAGTTATGCAACAACCTTAGAATATTATTCTAAGGCAACAACATAAAAGTTCTGTAGTTACTTCTTTTTAAGATTACTATTTTTATATTTTTAAGGTGTCTATATGAGGTCATTTTTTATCAACTGCAAATATTTTGACAAAACATCTAATTATATCAGAGAAATAAGGCCCTAGCATTTAAAAAAAATTCAGTCTCGTTTTTTTTTAACTTTTCCTGACACAAAAATTGTAATTTTTAAAAGCGGACTCTCTGTCGGCTCTTTTGAATGAAACTAGGAGCACGTTGTAAGCGGTGAAGGCATTGCGGCCTCTCTGTTTCGGCTCCTTTGAATTGAAACTACCGAAAGTGTTTTATTTTTCTTTTTAATCGTAATGTCTTTTAGTGTTTTTCTTGAAAACTAGCGTATACAAATTTAAGGTTTTTTCATAAAAATAGTTTATAGATGTTGTTGAATTTATCCTCAAAATATTTACAGTTGATAAAATGTGGCCTTATATACGTATGTATATAGGTATACGCATGGTAAGTAAGTAGCTTAAAGCTCATAGCCTCATTGCCTATGAGCCGGCTGTGCCTTGAGCTTTAAGCTATCTTGTCATAAATAACTGAAGAACGGGAATTCTCATCTCAATGTCATTGTTTCTTGTTCTATCTCTTAATACCTTTGATAATCTCGCCACTTTACCTTAGGTATAATTTGTACTCTTCATAAGTTGAAATGAAACGCTTTATACGGATTTACACGCGTTGATTTGTTTGTTATATGATATTAAAAATAGGAGGTATTTAAATTGTACTGAAGGCAATAGAACTTATAAATCATTAGGGTTTAAGTCCGCCTGGTTAGCCACTACCATTTCAGTGACTAGTTGATAGCACCATAGACTTTTTTTTTCTTTTTGTTGATGGCTTCGTGCGATTAGCACATTTAGCCAGTGTCAAAGTAATTTTTCTCACAAGTAATACTTAAATAAATAATATTTCTTTTCTGTATGATGATGATGAATGATAATAGAAATGAGAAGTGAGAAATGATATACCCCCCAACCCCTCGAGTATCTCATTAAAGATGTGGGGCTTTACTAAGTCCTCGGGGTGCTATGGTTAGCACTAAATATTTACCTATCCAAAACTGTCAAATCTCTTTAATAATTGTTCAACAAAGAATCTAAATAATAATTATTTTGACAATTTTGACAGTTTGTCAGGCGTGTGTACTATTAGCTGGCTATAAATAACTCTAACTTCTAGTTTTCGTTAAAGTGGTTGGATGGCAAAAAAGCTCGCACTAGCTAGCCCTGTTCTTAGTAGTTACAGCCCTAGGTTTCATTGGATACCTACGTGCCTATGTGATCACGGCCTCGTCATAGTGACGCCAACCACTCAAGATTTACGAGGGAATTATTCTGTTGTCCGCTCTAGATGTTTACACAGTTATTAATATTGCAGTGTAGTATTAACAAAATTTAACGGTGTGTAACGATGCAAAAAAGTAGGGGAGAAGGGGGGGATAAGTGAATAGGTACATATAACGCGAGTTTTATTTACTATTCGAAAGCATTCAATCATTACCAGCTCATTTTCTAGATGGATGGATAGAGAGAACGGGCCATAAACCACCACGCGGGCACAGTGTCACTTTTTGGTCACCTATCCGATGCCTTTGCGACACAATCGCAGACCGGGCGCGTTTACCACTGCGCCAGTGCGAGCTTTCCACTTTAACAAAATTGAGAATTAATATGTTTGACGTTGAAGCAAACAGGCACCCTGAAGAATCTCAGTGAAAAAAGCAGCAGTACAACTTACGATAATTCGGGAGCAATAAATTAACGTGCCCTCCGAAACACGAAGGAGGTCGAGATGTTGTTGAGTCGGTCATGTATCCGATGACCAATTGAACAAATTGTTGTTGCTGCTGTGTCTTTCTTGTGTGCTGTTGCGAAAACATATTAACTTGCAAGATTACAACCCTTTGCGTCATTGAACTCTCCAGATGCCAAGCAATATTATTTGAATAGCATAACATTAGGGTTACGACCACAGACCAACCATTTAAAGGAAAGTTTATTTATTTATTTTATTTATTTATAAGTAGAGGTATAAATAAATAAAATAAATAAATAAACTTTCCTTTAAATGGTTGGTCTGTGGTCGTACAAAACAACAATACAAAAGTGTATGGTGTTATATAAAGAATATTTTCATTTCAACATGAAAGCGAAAAAGTTCGAACTTGACCCTTACTCTTGATATGCGATCAACTGTTCTTAGCTAATTTGATAAATCGTAAATGCTACAGTAAAACTGTGGTTAAGATCATCTTAAGCAAAATTTGGTTTCAGGATAGATGTCCTTATTACAATAGGTAATAGGTATACAATCCTCGATAACTGTTCCATGCTTTGGAAAATATATTAACTTGCCTCAGACTGTCTACATCAGTTCGCATTGCGGCACACTCGCCACTGTTTTGTACCAAAGTATATAGGTATTTGTAGTATATATTGAGATATTAAAGCAAGTCACGATGACTGCCTCAAAACCAGGCACAATAGAAAATTTATTCTTTGTCGGTCACCGGTGCGACCACCTCGGCGATTGAAGACTTAAGTATGAAAACGTAATACTAATATACAATAATGTTTGGGTATAAAGTCGTATGTACATGTTACGGCTAATAGCCGAAGTGCGGCTACACCTAGTTTTAGCCGGCTACAACTAGTCGCAGCCGGCCACATGCGGTTAAACTCAGATGTATCCTACTCATCTTCGGTTAGAACTAGGTTTAGCCTTCATCATAGCGGCTAGGACTAGGTGCAGCCGCACACCGGTGGTTAAACTTAGGTGTATCCTATTTATCATCGGCTAGAACTAGGTTTTCAGTTCAGTTAAGCATTTTGGTTTTGTTTTGAGATTTTTATCTTGCGTTTTTCGATTGATTCGATTATATTGAAAAAACAAACGACAGGGATGTTGAAGTGACATTTATAATTGGGTATTTGACAAATCTTAGAAAAGTATTGGAAAATATTGTTTTGATTACAAAATTTACAATCAAGCTGTTAACAAGTTTTGTAAAAAAAATGTTCACATACCTACAATTTTTATACACCGTTGGCCTGAATAACCCGAAAGATTCTACAGCCTAATTAGAGTATATAAAGTTATGTGACACATAGTCCTAAACCCCATAATAAAGGAGATATTCATTATTTAAAACAAATAATAATAAAAAAATATCAAGTATAACACACCCTAAGGTATGACGTAGACACCTACTACTTTCACGCAGACGCACTTACCTAGGTGCATCGCATCGGTGTCAACCAGTTTTACCTAAGTAAGTTTGGTACCTGTCGACAAAAAGGTTTTACTACCGAAAATAATTATTTTTCATTGTGGATAAAAAGATGTAACATGCAACTGATATACAGAGTAGGTAATAATTATAACTTTATCTTTCTTATTACACTTTAATAACAAGTAGTTATTCTCTTATCAGTAAGACTGATAAGACTAGATTAATTCCGCTCTCAATCAGCAAAGTGCAACCTATTTGCCTTCACTGACAACTAGCTGATTCATAGTTTGAAAGTTGAACATGATTGATACATGTGACATATTTCAAACAAACTGATTTCAAATTATTACTGATTGTCACGTAAGAATTACACTGTTATAATTTAATAAATAATATTCGTTATGCCGTCTTATCCGCCGGAACATTTAGCGGAAATGCATTATGTGTACGGATTCGTGAAGTGTCATGCTCGCTCCCTGTTTCTCAACTTGAGATTAATATGATTCGCTTACTCTCTGAAGTAAAGGCTTGACCATAAAGAAACACGCTATTACTATGATTTAATTTGTATTGAAAAAGTGGGTCAATTAAAACACACATTTCGACCCATGTTAATATAACGTTATTTACTCGTACTGTCGTTAAGAATACGTGGTTTAAATCTTTCGGGTTATTCAGGCCAACGGTGTATAATGTTGCCAAGTTCTGTCATTTCACATTTTTTTCATCCACAGAGCACTGAAATTAAATATCTGTAGATGCATTCTCTCCTATATGCTGGACCTACTAAGTACTAAGTTAACAGTGTAAATCTAACAAGTAACACTAACATTGACCTATTTCTTTAGTATCCAACTGTCAAATATTCCACCAGACCGAACTTAAGTTTGGTCTAAACTTGAGAGATCTTGTCATGCCCACAGGAAGCAGAAAACATGCTAATCAACACCAAGTGATGGTGACGGCTACCCCGTGACGTGAACACGAAAAAGATTATACAACTATCATCAACATCGTCAAAAGTTTCGTAACAAAACACCTGACTACAACACGTCGCAATCCCGTGAATGCGCGCGCGCACGCGTCTCAATGAACCCCACCGTTCACTTAACATTAACTCTTATATCGTAAGCGATACGGTTAAAATTGTCACGTGCAGTTAAAATAATAGCATAGTCTACTGGCAAGTGCAGTTGGACGGTGTCCCGATTATAGACCTATTCGGGTCTGTCTGACAAGCCCTTGATCTGAATCTGATAGAACTAAAATTAGGACGTGACATGTCTGCGCTTATTATACTCTTACATCTGTGGTTTAACAGTCCCATTCATCAATCCTCATCTGATTAGCTCTATTTAAATGTCTGCTCTATGTTTTCTTGGCATCATCCAAAGCCATCATTACCAGCATTTTCACCGGTGGGCTCAGACCTTCCTACAACACAATAAAGATCAGACCACAACCATAACCACCACAACCCAATGCGGGTGGTGGGTCCTGATTCGATCCGAACCCTTCGGAAACTCTAGTAGCGAACGGGGCGCTTGCGTGATGCCATTCCCTCTAGAAACCCTCTGGCGGTGTTTCGATTACTGGCTTAAGGAACCCTTTAAGTTTTCCGCTACCCCTACACAATCCGGTGACGCTGTAAAGGCATTGGGGTTTGTTTTAACGACGCCCATCTTACGACTACAAACGGGAGTGGTAAGTTGCTTTCCGAGACAAGGAAAAATTATAAATTATATTTTTTAATTTGATTGGTGTTGTGAAAATTGCTAAACTTACAAATTTTTTTTTTTTTTTAATTTATTTAATAATATTACAATAAGTTTAAACTATAAAGCAAGCCATAAATCACGGAGATTTGTCCGGTATGCTACAAAATAGGTTGAGCTGATCATCTACACATATCATCAACAAAATGCAAAGACAATAAAAGTAAACATAGGTTAGGTAGGTACTTTAAATTATTGCGCTTAACACTAACTAAAACGCGATACAAATGAATCGCTGCACTACGTGAGAAAGAGATACATGCTAGTTAGAATGTTCGCTATAGCTAGGTATACCGTGCTAATAGTGAAGTTGGCCCGACCGAGCGACAAAGCATAAGATGTGCGTGCATAATAGATACTTTTTTTTTGCGTTGGCTACAGGGTGTTCAAAAAATGCAATTTAATTTTTTTCTTTATATTATTTTTTGTTATGCTATTCAAAAAAGAAGGGTCAATGTCATTTAATAGACGAGGAACCAAATAGTGCGTTGTCCGTTCAAACTACAAACTAATTACAAACAAACCTCATCGTGCACTTCAAGTTCTCAAATACAAGACTCGAATTTTTTAGTAACTTATTATCAACTATTAATATTTCAGATTATTTCATCTGTCATTTCAGTCTGTAGTTCTAGATAGATGAACTATTTCCCTATAAACTTTACTGTTAACAATAAAAAAACACAAGATTGTCATAAAAAGGTCTAATTACTAAAAGTGAACTCTTTCAGACAACCTTTGTATGGGCAAGATAGATTTGAAAAGGGTCCCGCGTTCCATGTGATCACATACTTTTTATGTGTTCATTAATTTTTTTTATTTATTGGGAAACAAACACCATTTGATAGTAGGTACAGAGGTAAATCTATGTTTCTCATTGGCCATAACAGTTTCCACTTATAATTAAGTTCTACGTTAAATAGGATACTTCCTTTAAAAAAATATTGTATAAAAACAACCTCAAATACAGAATATTTTTTTGAGTCTACCATTAAATGTAACATACAAGATATCCTATAAAACTACGTTCATCCCCATGGAGATCGGGTCAACACGACATTGTTGTCTTCAGCCTATTGCCGTCCACTGCTGAAGTGTTGAACGTGCCTACCCTAAAGAGCGCTAACCATCCCGGTCCTGCGCAGACCGCATCCATACACCAAGTCATTCTCGAGTCGTCGTCGGTCCGGGCAGCAGGGCGTCCTACACTGCGTTTGCCTAAACGCGGTCTCCACTCTAGGACATGTCTGCTCCAACGATCATCGGTCCTTCTGCAGACATGACTGGCCCACTTCCACTTCAAGGTGCCGATTCTGCGAGCTATCTCGGTGACCTTAGTTGTCTGTCGAATAACTTCGTTGCGGATTCTATCCGCCAGAGAAACCCCAAATATCGCTCGCTCCATCGCAACGCTGAGCGACACGACATTATAACGACAGTTAAAAGTCAGATGACGCTGAAAAAACCGCCTGAAATCATCAGTAAAAAACTCCAAAAAAACGAGACCAAATGCCTAACATGCTTTTCAAAACACCGAGTAGTTCGAGATACTTTAATTTGATCATGATCACCATCACCCATCCGATAACTCGGCATTGTGAAACATGCTTATCTTACATTATTTTAAAGCAAACGTGCGAGTCATTGCGCCATCGAGTTCCTCTCTTACTATTGCGTAATTAAATTATGGTGACCGATTCGATTTGTTCACGGTATTATTAGATGAAGTAGTTCTTGTTAATCAACTTTTCTAGAGCATTTAAATTCAAACTATACTTTGGCATTAGACTGTTATAATGATCGCGATGAATATAAAACGAAACTGTTAAATCTATTTAGTGTAGAGATCTATTTACCAATTTAAATACAAAATAACATTTACGCACTGACTGACTGACTAATTATTTTATTATCTAGGGACTATAAAGCCTACAAAAGAAGAAAGGCAGCTTGGTCGTTACTCAACCAAAAAACCTAATTATTCTCCGTAATGTAATTAAAAAAAAAAAAAAGTAATGTGAACCTATCTAATCAGCTCTAAGATAGAGCAGAATAGTTAGTATACATATAGTTTAATGAGAATACCCAGAATACCGATTGAATACTGAATTTGTCAAGGGAAAATGAGAACGGGGAAAGTTACCACTAACGTTCCAATAGGTACATCGATTTTATAAATGCTTGTTTGCTAAAATAATCTAACTGGTAGGTATATTCAAGTTTCTATAAATATAACAAAACACCGTTTGACAGATAATATCTGTTTGCTGAAAACAGTACGTCCTGCCCACGGCAAATATTTATTTCAAATCGGGATTTACTACTGATCGAGAGTAGGGCTGCCATTTGTCCGGATTATTTTATTATTACTGAAAAAAGCAACCAGTTGTTAATTGTACAATTGCAACGCGACTGCTTTAGTTGCGGTTGATAAATTGGTGTTACGGACACAAATCGCTCAATGTAGTATGTAAACTATTACATACATTTTAATCGCAAATGCACTAAACGGACACAAATCGCTCAATGATCGCTTCATTGAGCGATTGAAGCCGTTCTTGAGTTATAAGAGGACATACAGATAGACAGACAGACAAAAATTTCAAAAATCGTAGAATCGCTGTCAATGTGTCATAAAACGAATATTTATCCCAAAATTTGTCAGAAAAATTGCATGTAGCTACAGACAGAGCCTACAGATTTATATAGTTGTATAGATATTAGTAGCCGTGGGTCGTGCTCAGTGGCGTGCGTGCACTTGGAGAGGCCTATGTCTAGCACTGGACGTGTATGGGCTGATGATGATGATGAAAGTTAAACTTGGGTTTCATGATCACATACCCGAATAATGGCCTGAAAAATCCGAAACACACACTTGCCCGTCCTAAGAATTAAACCCAAGAGCTCCGGATACGGATATATAAATATATAGGCCACCAAGTCACGACATTGATTTTATATATAAGGTCACATTTTATTAACTGCAAATATTTTGAGGATAAATTCAACAACATATATAAACTATTTTTATGAAAGAACCTTAAATTTGTATACGCTAGTTTTCAAGAAAAACGCCAAAAGACATTTCGATTAAAAAGAAAAATAAAGCACTTTCGGTAGTTTCAATTCAAAGGAGCCGAAACAGAGAGGCTGCAATGCCTTCACCGCTTACACGTGCCCCTAGTTTCATTCAAAAATTCGACAGAAAGGCCGCTCTTAAAAATATTACACTTTTTGTGTCAAGAAAAGTAAAAAAAAAACTAGCCTGAATTTTTTTTAAATGCTAGGGCCTTATTTCTCTGATAGAATTAGATGTTTTGTCAAAATATTTGCAGTTAGTTGATAGAATTAGATGTTTTGTCAAAATACATATTTGCAAAACCTGACCTTATATATTTGTTATATTTTAAACATTATACAGAGATGGCAGCCCTATTTAAAAGGTACTTCAATTGTATGTTTACTAAGACCGGATTGAAACGATATGACAAGAGTGAAGTAGGGATAAGACTGGTTTTCCAGAATCTTTCCTCAAATTAGTGTTTTAGAATCTCTTTTGCGCAGCGGCTAACACGTGCAAATCAACGGATGGATGACCGATTAAAAATATATTGTAACCAGTCTTCGTGGTTCACCTCGGTATCATCATCATCATCATCATCATCATCAGCTCATTTTATGTCCCCACTGTTTGGACACGAGCCTTCCCTATGGATGGATAGGGATCCCTCCCTATCCATCCTCCGTACTCCCGTACGGGCCATAAACCACCACGCGAGCCCAGTGCGGATTGGTGGTTGTTAACGACTGCTAATGCAGCCAGGATCAACGCCTTTACGTACCTTCCGAAGCGCGGAGCATCTCGAGATGAAACATTTTTGGTCACCCATCCGATGACCGGCCTTTGCGAAGATTGCTTAACCTCATCACTCGCAAACCGGGCGCGTTACCCACTGCGCCATCGAGCTCCTCTCCTCGGTAGGCGAGTGGTAAAGCGCTCGGCCCGATACCGGATTCAATTCCCAGGGGGTCGACCGCCTAACTCTCCCGCTTTCGCTTTGAAGGCGAGGCGAGGAGGAGGCGTCATCTTGTCATTTCGAAAGCAATATGAAAGCAATATCGAAATCTATAGGCTATAGCTTTCAATATTATTCGGAATTAATTTCGATATTATATTAGAAAGCGAGGCGAGGGCCTCGCCTTCAAAGCGATCGAAAGCGAGAGAGTTAGGCGATTGGGGGCCAGGTCGGACAAAATGGGTTTCGGATATTTTGATGCATATCCCGGGTTTCCACCAACCCGCATTTGGCAAAGCGTCTATTAACGGTGATTAAGCCATCAATTGTAGTAATGACTCGATTTCAATGATGGAGGCCTTTGCCCAGCCGTGGGACAGTTATAGGCAATTTTACTACTATTTTACTTCGTGGTTTAAAGTCCACCAACTTACCTTGTAGCCAGTGTGGGCAGGCCTGCACCCAGCTGAGGGACAATTTTAGACCTGTGTGGACTCAGATCATATCAAATCCTGCTCGTGGAAATTTTTTCAACATTTGTGTTTTTGTAATTTGTTCGCAACAAAATTTGCGTTAAAAATTATTTGAACATTTATAAATAGCTTGCTTACTTCTTAACTGATCTTTAATATTTGTAAAAATATTATGATGGGATGTTAGTAACGGTAGTTGTTGACATTGAATGGGCGCCTTTGGCTTTCAAAGTAAAAAGTGTTGAATAATTTCGGCGGGCTGGTTAGAACCACGATAGCTCAATTGGAAGAGCGCCTGACCCAGAATTTCAGAAGGGTGCAGGTTCAAATCCTGCTCGTGGAAATTTTTTCAACATTTGTGTTTTTGTAATTTGCTCGCAACAAAATTTGCGTTAAAAATTATTTGAACATTTATAAATAGCTTGCTTACTTCTTAACTGATCTTTAATATTTGTAAAAATATTATGATCGGATGTTAGTGACGGTAGTTGTTGACATTGAATGGGCCTTTGGCTTTCAAAGTAAAAAGTGTTGAATAATTTCGGCGGGCTGGTTAGAACCACGATAGCTCAATTGGAAGAGCACCTGACCCGGAATGTCAGAAGGGTGCAGGTTCAAATCCTGCTCGTGGAAATTTTTTCAATATTTGTGTTTTTGTAATTTGTTCGCAACAAAATTTGCGATAAAAATTATTTGAACGCTTATTAATATCTGTTTTAAAGATCTGAATCACATTATGCTACCTTAAGAATAAAACCCAAGCTCAAGATATTGAGCCAAGCGTTATGCCACTCGGCCACCGAGGCGTTTTAAAACTAACTAGTGGTCGCCCAGTGGTCGAAACTCGACCGTAATTTTATTAAGGCCTCACGGATTGTATCCTAAGCAATGAATAATTAAAAAAGATAGAATATAGTGAGCTTGGACTGGCATTGACAGATTTGGCGGCTCCTCTTCCATTTTTGAAATTTTTGAAAAGAGTTTATATGCGTGTGTGTCAAATACATGGTAGTGTGTGTACCTAATGCTTGTTTTATTGATTTAATGTGTTTTTTATGCATAATTAAAAAAAAGTATTAACATTCTGCAATCCTTCTCTATATAAACTATAAGTGTGCGAAATTTCATACTCCTCCGTCCGCGCAATTTTCGTAAAAAGGGGTACAAAGTTTTTTCTTCACGTATAGATAATACTGTGTTAATAACTACAGCACTGCATGTTTCTGTGTAGTTTTTGAGTGTCACTTAGTAATTAAGTTGGTTTTTTATTTGTTTTATTATTTCTGTTAGTGTCTTATTTACAGTATTGTATAAATTGTATTTGTGTTGTAGTGTGTTATTGTTAAATAAACTTTTCATTCATTCATATATTTCTTCATTATATTTATGAATAAATAATAATGAATGATTATTACTGGAAATGAGTTGCCTAACTATGTATTCGTAATATTAACAACAAAAATAATAATAGTAAAACAAAAGTAAATAAAAACTAACACTGCTCAATCAAATAACCCTCCCCGCGACATTCTAGTTGCAAAGGTGCCCAACACACTTGCCGCGTTTCCACGTTGAACAGCGATTGACAACCTTTGCACCAGGAATGACTCGGAGCAAGAGTCAAGACCTCTCTCTCATAAACGGCGCCGATGCTCCACTTCAAAGTTTTTTTTTTTAATTTTCATAGAAAAAAATACTGAAAACTGGATTCATTCACACACACACCCCCCCCCCCCACACACACCCACCTTCACACACACACACACACACACCCACACACCCTCACATTCACGCAGACACAAACACTCACAAACACAAATAGTTACTATAGTTAATAAGTTTGATTTGTATAAGTTTTGTTTAGTTGCATTAAGTTTGTCTATTAAATATAAATACATTAGCTATAGAAGCAGGTTTTATGCTTACTAGGTGACTTCAATCACTGAACTTTAAATTGTAATACTAAATTTTAGCAATAAATTTCATTTCATTTCATTTCATTTCATTTCATTTCATTTCATTAGGTACTATATCACAAAATACTAAGTCATACAATAGCATAGGTATCAACGTAGGTGGCTTTGGGGTTAAAATCTTTAATTTTTAAAATTTCTCTTAGCTCTGTGGCTCCGTGTACCTACGTACAAACTCCGCATTGCAGTATTCTCACCAACTCTCCATATTGTGGTACCGTACTACCAGTGACGAGCATAATTCATAGTTTTAACACTCGCAATAAGAATAAACTTGCCGTCCTAACTTTCAGATTTCATAAAACAGATGGCTCGTTATTGGGTAAATAAAATGTTGTGGAAATGCTCTTACATTTTTAAACACACGTCAAAAATACTTTAATAAGTAAGGTTATAATAACATTTAAAAAACACTTGTAATTAAGTTCATTTTGAATAAAAATTTTGAATGTTGGATTTTGTATTTTTGAATTCAAATTGTGCCAAATCATCCTTTCAGGCGAAGTTTTTCGGTCGAGTCGATGAATAAATCAAATAGATATGACGCCATCCTTAATTGTAATTGAGCTTGCAATTTGTCACATAATTATTGACGCTAAAATTACAAGCAGCTTATCCTTACTTATATCATTTATATGCAATCGTGAAGGCTATATTATATTTTTAAACAATAAATTAACAATAGTTAAAAAAATGTTTCAAACCCATTTCTATTTCAACTATTTGTTAACGTCTAAACTATTATTAACCAACTAATAGTTAAATTGACCATAGTATTTATTCAGGCGCGGGACACACAGAAAAGACGTAAGACACGGGCGCCGATACCAGAAGGTGCCGGATTCAATTCCCAGGTCGGGCAGTGTTTAGGATTTTGGATGCATAGCCCGGGTTTGTCATCACCAGCCCGCATTTGGCAAGCGTAGTGATTAAGCCATTACCTATCAATTGTAGTGATGGATGACTTGAATTCAGTGATGCTTTTGCCCAGCAGAAGGACAAATATAGGTTATCTAACTAATTTAGTTTAGTTTTTTCATTACCCATGAATGGTACTAATGACTTGATTTCAATGATGCCTTTGCCGATCAGTAGGACAGATATGGGTTAATTTACCTACATTATTTTCGTCTTTTTATTTAGGAACTCCGTTTCGTCCGTTTACTCCGTGCTTCGGAAGGCACGTTAAGCCGTTGGTCCGGGCATTAGCAGTCGTTAACAACCACCAATCCGCACTGGGCCCGCGTGGAGGTGTAAGGCTCGTTCTCCCTATCCATCCATAGGGAAGGCTCGTGCCCCAGCAGTGGGAACATAAAGAAGAGCTGATGATAATGACTTAGAACTTCTTTTTACTAAGAAAATGATAAATTAAAAATAAAGATCGAAGGAGATGGAAGAAAATGCCTTTGCCCACAGCTGGGCAAAGGCCTCCCCTTTGCCCAGCTGTGGGATATTAAGGTGGGACTGGCACTTTTTGCCGTTACGTAACATTTTCGTTGCGAGTATTCGCATCAGTTGGCAATGACGTACTTATGAAGCTCGCCGCGAATGCTGCAGACGCCTGCGCATCTATGTACATACCTATCTAAAACTGTCAAAGGAGATTGACCGGTCTGGACCAAATGCTGCCCAAGCACGGGAAAACTTTTATTTTTTTCCTTACACGAAGAGATAATAAAAAAATAAAAAAACATCCACGGGGTTATATTGTACCTAAAAACTTATCTTATGGCTTTTTGGTGTTTTAACTTTTGATATATCTTTTTAACGTTGTCGTTTACGTTAAATAATATTATTATCTTAACTTATTTTTAAATTCAATAATTACAGACGACGATGAGGATGACGATAGATTTGGTATTTTTTTTAATGTTAACATGGCCTAACATAGAGGATCATTTATTATGTTGTAAACCTATGTAACGAATATATGATTGATTGATTGAATGACTATCCTTAACTAAGTGTTGTTCTATTAATAAAATCCATTGTTTATAATATAACTTCTTTTATTTTTAAAATAAGCCGTTTGTTATTATTTTTCATTAATGTAAAACCTATACAATAGATAATTTTTTTCTCAATACTCCTCGGATAGATTCTGAAGTGCTTTGGGTTATTGACTATAGGTATTAGTGTAAGGAACATTATGCACTATGATTCAATGTTAGGCAGCACTTGGTCCAACGTCCATACAAAAATGCTCAATCTCCTTTCTTCAATTAATGTTCAACCATATTTTTTTTATATATATACGGGTAAGCACAGTGCCTTGATCTCACCTGATGTTAAGTGATGATAAGGCCAATGATGGAAGCGCACTTCACCCGGGACCCTCAACTAATGAGGCACTGGCTATCTTATATCTCTAGCTGCCGGAACACAACAATGCTACAAACATTGATGTTATGGCGACATATTTAGATAAGATGGTGGTAGCTAGCCAGGCGGACAAATAAGTCCTACCACCGACCAAACCGAGTACACAAAGATGTACCCCCCGCTGGGAATCGAACCCGGGACCTCTGGGTCTAAACCGGTGGTCATAACCACTAGACCGCAGAGGCCATACCTAAAGTTCAAAGTTTATAGAGGTTTGAAAGTTTGTGGTAATCTGATCTGCAGTCGTGTGTACGATACGTTTACGTTACGATGATACGCTCCGGTCAGTCGCCACCATTACAGATTTTAAAAAATTACCATCATACCTTTTTTTATTACGTTAAGACGACACCTCGCTTTGTGAACATTCAAAAAGGCTGATCCTTACTGACGCTGTCATAAGGTCGAAAATACGTAGCGCCTGCGACTATTGAGACCGCAAATTAAAAAAATCTTTTTTTTAAGTATTGGTTTTAGTTATTAATATACGCAGCTACTAAATTACGATTATTGATGTTATCAATATATTTAACTAGTTTCCAAGCATATGAATTAACCTCCATATTCATAAAAACTATTTAAGCAGAATTTAGTTAATCATTGTTTTGTCTCTTTTTCTCAAATTCATTAAGTAATTCTGTTGTAATTTGAACAATAGTGTTTTTTTTTGTGGTGTATTCGAAAATAATTTATGATCGAGTCAAAATCATACAATCGTGTATTTGAGCAAGCTAATTCAAGATAAAGACATGAATTTACCTTTATCAACATTTCAGATTCGTGAGTCATGGCTGGCCTCACACATCCGGAATGGCTCTCTGGATTCATAATCTGAATTCATATTATTAACTAGCTGTGCCCCGCGGTTTTACCCGCGTAAATATTTTTCCGTTTTGGCAACATTTTTCATTGCTGCTCCACTCCTATTAGTCATAGCGTGATATAATGTAGCCTTCCTCAATTAATGGACTATTCAACACAAAAATATTTTTTCAATTCGAACCAGTAGTTCCTGAGTTTAGCGCGTTCAACCAAACAAACAAACAAAATCTTTAGCTCTATAATATTAGTATAGACCAGCGGTTTCACCCGCGTTAATTAGCGACTGTTCCACACCTATTAGTCATAGCGTGATGTAATATAGCCTATAGCCTTCCTCAATAAATGGACTATTCAACACAAAAAGAATTTTTCAATTCGAACCAGTAGTTCCTGAGATTAGCGCGTTCAAACAAACAAACAAACAAACAAACTCTTCAGCTTTATAATATTAGTATAGAAATATAGATTCAGAAGGACCGGAATACCATACAATATCAGTATACTCTACACACATTCTGATTTTTTCAGAATATGAATTTCTCAGATCGATCTTTAAGAATGATACTGACGAGCGTTCTGAATTCCGGATCGGAATATTTAAGATTATGATTTCATAACGCGCGTATTTCCATACATTTTAATAGAGCGGCACACACATACTGGAATAGCATTTTGTGCGAAACTTCGTCCGCGTGGCTATTTAAAAAAAACCTTTTTATCAAATTAAATAATACCCGCTTATGTTACCCGCAAGGAATGTAGCATTCGATAGAATGCTACATTCCTTGCTCTTTTCCCAAAATTCCCTGATCAGTAGTTCCAGAGAATACCCTCCGCAAACAAACAAACAAACAAACAAACAAAGTCACAAACTTTACCTCTTTATTAATAGTATAGATTCATTATTTATTTTATGAGTTTCCCGGAGCAGATCAGCTCAAACAGGATATACAGAGTCACCCAGTATAACCCCGCAGACTATAATCACCATTCCTAGACCATTTCCTCGACCACATGTTGTCTACAACACTGATCTTACCCCGCGGGTTATCATATATTCAGTCGAAACAATTTCAAGCGGTGGACAGTCTGATGGATGGATGGTGCATATCAACCTACCTACTGGGTCCACTCCACAAACTGAAGAAATCGTCACGTACGACGAAGAATGTAAAACGCTGCTGAATCATCATATGACGTTTGCATTTCTTTTTTTTATTATGTAGAGCCAAAAGCAATGCGATTAGTATTAATTCATATTCCATAGAGACGTTTGCATGTGCCGGAAATCACGAGACTAGTAATCAATCTGAATTTTAAGATATGTGTGAGGCAAGGTGCCGAAATTTAGAATTTTAATTTAATCCAGAGAGGCATTCCGGATGTGTTAGGCCAGCCTTAAACTATTCGCCGAAAGTTGGTCCATTTGAAGAAAGGTAATGGCAAGAAAGAAGAAAAACTAGGTCAATGTCAAACAATCCAAAGAGAATTTAACACTACGTTTAAAACAATCCGCCAAGTGCAAGCAGTCTTAAAACTGTCATTTTTTTGTCAAATAAATGCGTGTGCGTGTTCTACTAATGATTGTATTTATTTGAATGTTGTTTTATGAACACGAATAAATGTGTTCGTCATTAAAATTACGATTTGATTGTTGTGTAAAATTGTCTGCTGTCTACTGTCTAATGTTGGTGTGAATTGTTGTAAGTAACATTTTGTTATGATGATACAATAATGACAGCCAGCTGTAGACGATGGTAGCTGATTCTGGTGTCTAAGCCAAAGAAAACACGGAATTGCGGAAATTTTTATTTTATTTTTGAAATGACGGTAGGGCTACACTACAATGGAATATTGGGAGCAGCGCGCGCGTCCGTTGCTCGCTTTGATGGTCGTAGCACTGGTCGGGGAGGAGACCCCCCCCCCCCCCGCACCCCGCGCGCCGCTCTTTGATACTTACACACAATTAACATTTTAAACTTAAAATATAGGCACGCGTCGTTAACAACAGCCCTTGGCATTTTGTGTCATGCAGAGGTAGTGCTTATCGTAATTGTATTCCTTCATCAATCTCTAAATGTCCCACTGCTGGGTTCAGGCCTTCCAACATTAACAATAGCACCTCGAGAGGTTAGGCTATAAACCAGCTGATATTTGACTGATTCAAACATAATATCCATAAACTATCCACGATCCACGAGCCCGTAGTAAGCAGAAATAATCATCTTTAAGGTAGGCAACGTGTGAGTGTGTAATGCCCTTGGTGTTGCGAGCAAACTAGGCAGAGGAGACTTCTTGGCGGGAAAGTGAAGAGTCATGTCTGCGGTTTTGTTTTATTTTCTAAAATTTGTGTTATGTCGAATATTAATGTGAAATAATAGTGGATTATTAACCGTTAAGTGTTCGTGAGTGTGCATAATTTTTGGCAAGTGAAACAAAACAGTGCAACGTCACGACATAAGCTTTTCCAAGTGCACGCCTCTGAGCACGATCCGCGACTATTCTCATCCAGCTGTTGCCTGCCACACTGCGAAGATCGTCGTTCCACCTAGTCTGAGGGCGTCTTACACTACGTTTGTAAATACGCGGTTTCCACTCGAGAATTCGTTTACCCCAACGGTTATCAGTTCTGCGACTAATATGGCGGCCCACTGCCACTTCAGCTTGCTGATCCGGTGGGCTGTCGATTACTATCGTTCTCTGTCGGATCACCTTGTTCCGAATCTCTGAGAAACTCTGAGCATAGCCCTTTCCATAGCTCATTGAGCGACTTTAAATTTGTGAAGCAGCCCCTAGCATGAGTGTCCACGTTTCGGCCCCGTACGTCATGACGGGTAGGACGCAACCCAAGCAACAAAATTTGGTACTATAAAAGTCCTGAGAATGTTTTAGAATGTGCTAATTAGTGTATGTACACTAATCATGTGATTAGCACTATAATAGAACCCCAAATAGGCCCTAGTTTTATCACTGATTTATTCTATAAACATTAGATAAAGGCTCTCACGGTGATAAATCGGCTCTGTAGTTGAAACCTAAAAGTGCCGAGAAACGCTTTTTGGTATTGAAATAGTGCTATCTGCAACATTTATGTCACAAATTTGCACTATAAAAGTAACCAAAACATGTTTACAGGCTTTTTTTGCACCGTAAACAATTCCAGTGATCTTTTTTATTACACTTACCTATCCAATCATTTTATTCGTGTTTAGTCGTGTCGTCGCGCGTCGTGAGTGTTCTCCAATAAAAACCAACAAATAACAACAACAAACATTATTATGCTTTATTTCATTCGCCGATGTAATAAAAAGGAAAAGGACAATACGTAGCTCTCCCGTAACTTGCACTTGCGAAATTAATTGTTTTAATAAAACCATTAATGCCGATTTTGAATTTGACAATGCGCCCTCGTAATTACCCGACTGCAAAGGAAGGGTATTGTTTTTCGCGCGTATCTTGTATGATCATATAATTTAATGATAAGTCAAATCATTCTCACTTTGTGCGTGCCTCCGACTGTCTGTTAAGTATGATGTTGCATAGATTAAATTTTGTTTCAAGATTTTCGTCTTCAGACTTTGTGGAGGCAAAGCGTTAGCGCCCAAAATGAAATATAGTATAGCTTATCTGCGGTTTACATTTATGTATGTTCTCCCTATCCATGCAAATGGAAGGCTCATGTTCCAGCAGTGGGGACATAAAACGAGCTGGTAATGCTGATGAATACTGCGGTATGGTTTAGATTTCATACCCCACTTTTAAATCTATACTACAGTATAGACTATTTTAGGCAACGTTAACTGCTTCCCATCAAGCGGACCGTATTCTTGTTTGCTGCTGATGTAGCATAAAAAATCACGAGTCCAATGCTTCTCGTAACGTAACCAAGAGTTTAGAAAAGTGATGACAAAATTCCACGAACGGGGTTTGAACCCGCTCTGACATAATATATTAACCATAATCATTAAAAAAAACATCAAAAAATCACAACCAGACCAGTCCCACAGATTAAGTAATAGTTACAACCCGAACAAGCGAGCATGCAGCGACGCCATAACGCTCACTTCTCGGAGAATTAGTATAATCAGTTGATGTTTTACTTTTCAGAGCGGTTGACTCGAGAATGAAACGAGATGAGTCCGTAAAAAACGCCTCAAGAGTACCACCACCGGCGCGCCGCCTCAGCGACCAGCAGCCGGCGATCAACCTTCCACTACGCTCCAACTCCATTTCTATCAGAGCGCTTGCGCAGCATTCCGCTTTCTTAGCAGAGAAGGCGCTAAGAGAGGAGTAGTGAGTAGACCTTTAGCTCTTAAAGTGTGCTGAGTCCGAGTGAAAGTTTTTTTCATTATTCGAATGATTAAAGTTAATGTGTAGCGTCGAAACAGCGCCCCCTAGCGTTGAACTCGGGTTACCAACAAAGTGACAAAACTTCAATGAAATACAAAATTTAGTTTACGCTAACTCGATCGAAAGCTGAGTAAAACTCTTACAGGCACTCTTATATAGGCAGTGAAAGCGCCGGCGCCGGTGCAAGACACTCGTGACCGTTCGTTCATTGTAAATGGGGACGTTTTAATGCTAATTGGGTTCAATCCTTGGACGAATTAAGCCTTGGGACACGACACGCCGGAAAAATGTTTAAAATCTAAAGTTAAATTGAGGTGCAGACCCGTAGTAGTAATATTGTTTTCTCTTGTACCTACATGTGAACCCCATCATAGCTATGTTTATTATTGCTAAATTCTAATTTATTTTAATTTAACTAAGAAATGCTTTAGCATCTTAGATATCAGGATACGGAAGTATCCATTACACGACCGAGGAGGAATAGTGTTCCAATGCTCGTTAACAGATTCCCAAACAGTAGTGAGTGATGTCAATGGACATTTCCTAACAGCTATAATGACAAACACATACATTGGTCAGAGAAGGAAGCAGCTAAATGTTGAAACAGATTGCTGTGTTAAGAAAAATTTTGCTAAGCTTAAATACTTTGTAACGGGTTAACGTCATCTACTATCATTATGTATGAGGAGGAATAAGGGATTTGCCGTCATTTATTTTTAAACGTCATATTTATAATTTTGTGCCTGTCTCCACCATCAGACGTGATGATGATTGATTTATCATTTTATGAAACAAGTAAATTAGTTACTTTGCATACTTTTAAATTCTAAAATTAAGCAATTTTATATAAAAGTGTTCAATTCCATTTCCTTTCCACCATCTCCTTCTCTCATTTCATCACCATCAGCATGCATGTAAGTGACTTCACCAAAAATGGTGGAATAATAAATTATGAGTTGCAATCTAGGCAAAGGTTTATTTAAGTACATAATTTTTTTGGAATAATGAAACAAAAAATACATTTATATTAAATCTCCTACAATTTTGTTTATGTTTAATCTCTAGGAGGCCATGCGTGGCGGAATGACAATTTATTGACTTTTATTATGCACAATCAAGCTATTATGTGCTATTTTAATTATTTGTTGAGACCGTGTCCTTAATAAAACTAAAATTTGTAATTTAAATGTATTTTCGACCCGACATCCGGTGGCCCTGGATCCAACTTTCAGGTCAGTGTGCTTGTTTCAATGTGTTACGGATTTATAGCCCAGGTTTGTAATCACAAACTCGCGTGTGAGCGTGGCCTATCAATGGTAGAGATGTCATCATTTCAATGATGGTGCCCCCTGGCAAGCAGTGGGAATATACTGTTTACATTAACTAACCTATTTAATTTATTAAAGGTTTAAAATGTATTCTGCATAGTTCTGTTGGAATCTATGGTCAGCTTGCACTCACTTATTTTATATTTTGAGATTCTCAATTGGGAATCTCAAAACAAAGAATAATATTTATTGATCACATCATTTATAGCATTTAATTCATTAAACAGTTTCAACCTCAAGTTACAAACGAAGGTAATGCAGGGATAATCGTGACTTATTTCAGTATAACAATGTTTTGGTTTGTTGAATTCTAAAATAAGTTGGTATTTTTAACTTGTTAAGACGTATTGTTCGGTGGTGCTATAACTATCAGATTTGATTTAATACTAAGTCTAGGAAAGCATATTGTTGCTCTGTACGCGATGCGACAATATGCTTTATTTACTGGAGCCAGTGATCGGTTCATGGCAAGAGTTGTTAAGGCGAGTGTCGTGTCGCCCAAGGTTTTGACACAGCGCGTAATGGCAAAAACAGAGTGGCCAAAGTAAACTCACGTCACGATACAAACTAACTGGCTATAATGCGAGTAGCGTCCGCGCCTGCGCTTTCATTGTGAACGGAGCATAGCTGTAAATTTTTCTCTTCTTTACGTTTTTGCACAGCTAACGTTTTATTTGCTGTGAAGCCCAGGAGTTATAGTAAGTATACAATGCTGAAAAGTTACAGGAAAAAAATGTTTTCTAGATTTTTTTATGTGCAGTGCATTTCTATTGTATACCGTTCATGCAGAGCTAATGCTTCACTGGCTGGTTATTAAGCACAAGTAGTAAGTATCCAAAACATCATTACTTAATCCCTCTTTTTTGCAATTTCATCTGATCTGTAGTACAATCTACACTGCTATGTTTTCTTTCCTGTCAGAAAAAGTAAGTATTATTCCTTCAAAGACATCCTTACCATCACATCAATTAACAGTACAAGTCTTAGCGATTATTCTTTTTACATTTTCTCTCTTTTCTTATCTTATACTTACAAGAAGACCAATCTCACCTTATACTACATATAGCAAGTTAATTCTATTATAAAAACGAAAACCATCCTGCCACACTTTCGCTGTTGTTAAAAGCTTAAAATATGAAGCAAGGTAAGCACAATTAAATAGTACTTTTTAATCCACGCCTTCGTTGAAAGCCTCTTCACCAGCTATCTTCGCTGACCATAATAATAATCCAGTGAGTATACAACTTGTTTCCTTGACATTCCTCAGGATCAGGCCAAGGTTTTTTGTACTCCACAATGTCCACTGCGATGCGTATTCGATTTACGCAGACGAAGCTACACTACGATGAGTTATCGTACTTAAGTTCGATACAGCTGTGATCTGTACACAGAATTCACAATCTGCAGTGAGTGATGGGTGTCCATAGTCTTGCTGAAATAGAACTTAAGAGGAGACAGTAAGTATTACCATTATCTGCCTACGTACGATTGACTTATAACAACTTTGACAGACCGATCTACAGTATCAATTACCGGCAAGCCAATTAAATTTTAATGCAAATTATCCAGGCATTGCAAAAGCGATGGATATGAATATTTAATGTCATGACATTTATAATGGTGGCGACTGATCGGAGCGTATCATCGTAACGTAACCGTAACGTACCATTCGCCGAATAAGGAATAAGAAATAAAAATATTGCTGTGGTTTGAGTAAGGAATAGACATGGGATGAGTAAGGAAAAATTTATTGTGGGCCAAAATCTACTTATTCTATGGCCAATACCTATCAATTGTATTCCGACTTGATTTCAATGATGGACGTTAGAATTTTTTTGCTGATTGCCTCAGACGGCATTTTCAGCTTCACCTTTTTGGGGAGGCGATAAACTGAAAGGGTTATGTTGGGACTGTATTAGTTATTGCCCATGAACTTTACTTACTTATTTTAAGGAAATATAAATATATTTTTATTTACCTTTACAGCGAAGAAGAAGAGCAAAATCAAGCTCCAGCGGCATCGTGGTTACAACTAGTAAGTGAATAAATATTATAACATTTATTATATTATTATTGACCTATTGCCTTTAAGGGCAGACGCACAAATACGGTTTATGATTAGGTTTCCTGATCAGGGTGCCTAGTGCGAGGTTCATTCACTTTCGATCACGTTAACGAAAACGAGAATTTGTATGGCAAAATGTTAACTCTTCTCGTATGCCGCCAGGAGGCGCTGCTTCAATGCCATGTAATTTTCGTTTTCGTAAACGTATTCTAATGAATACGGATACATGAACCTTAACGAAGTTTTAAATCCGTGTACGGATAGTAAACAAAACTCACTACGCACTCAGGAATTCCGATTCAGAAAACTGAATGCATGCATGTCTTACATACAAAATGTCATCTACATCTACTGTTATCCATAGGGGAAGTAGCAGGTCATTCCCAATACAAATATCTTTCGATTACTTAATGGGATGTCTCAGCAATGTATTGTATCTAAGATTACTGAAATAAACGCATTTTTATTTTTATTTTATTTATTTAAATGTGTGGCAAGGCGGACGCGTTCGTTTATGACGTGTTATGTAGTAGACTGGTATGGGCTGATAACGACGATGATGATGATGATGATGATGATGATGATGATGATGATTATGATGATGATAATGATAATGATGATTATGATGATAATGATGACGATGATGATGATGATGATAATGATAATGATGATTATGATGATAATGATGACGATGATGATGATGATGATGATGATAATAGTGAAATGACTATATAAAGTCCAAAAGATTTCTACAGACTCAACTATGTTTGTCGTCTAGTTCAGATACGCGCTGCCATGGGAGTTGGGCTTGCTGGTGATCGGCGCGATCCTCGCCGCCCTCAACGGGCTGTTCGTGCCGATCGGGATTATCCTGTACGGCGAGTTCACGTCGCTGCTGATCGACCGCACGGTGATGACCGGCACGTCCGCGCCCACCCTCGCCATCTCCTTGTTCGGCGGTGGCAAGAAGTTGTGAGTACTTTCGGTTATGCTAATAAACACTTTTAAACTTTCGCGTTCCATTGAACTAACAATTTAAACGGGGATTAACGCAAACTTATTAGTTATACCTTCTTTTCTTTATACCCGACGTTTCGACCGAGTTACAACGGCGTGGTCACGGGCTTACTGCTGTCGAGATGTTGCGCCTCCGTTTGCGCGGCAGTCTTCATCCATTGTCACATTATTTTCCCAACTACCGCCACACACAACACTAACGGTGTCCCTATTACGTATACAAACCTTATTTTGGTTATTTACCGTCGTGAAGAACAGTTTTGTACCTATACGAGAAGAGTTAACATTTTGCCATACAAATTCTCGTTTTCGTTAACGTGATCGAATAGTAAATGAAACTTTTCCGTAATAACACGTGTTGTAAGACTCCATTTTATTTTCTATCTACCGTACAACTGTACGCTTACTACTTATTACAAATGCTTAAAATTTGCTAAATGCTAAACGTGAAGCCGAAATTACGACGCAAACAACCATGAAACAGCGTTCTCTGTCTATCTGTATTTAAGTAAAAGGGATGGGATAATATCCAATAAGTGGATTTACTTAAAATGGTCATCAAATTTAGTGTGGACATTAGTATAACTCGTTTTTTTTTCTTCAAAAACACAGTCTTTTATCACGAAATTTTCACCGTTAATTGAAGTTAGTGACTCGTTTATTGGAAAAAATATGTTGTTGGGTTCTTTCACCTCATCCTTCTCCTCTCCTGTAGTGGTAAATTGTTTGCTTTAAAGCGGAAGTCGACGGTAAATTTTCTATTACAGACGAAGGAGTATTTTCTTTACTGGTTTGTATTATTTTCTATTTTCTTTTTTTTTTCTTTAGCGCGAGTGATGGTCAATGCAAATTATACCCTATTTCTGATTAATTTGCCAAGTTTTTTTAATGCAGTGAATTTGGAGTGTTAAGTAAATCTTGTTATGCTCAATATTTTTGACCAAATAATAATTGGTAAAATGAAATATTGCCATGTAATTATTTGCCAAACTAAAATTTGCCAAAAAATGTTTTTGGTAACTGTAAGTTTGCGAAAAGTTATTTTGACAAATGTTTTTTTGCTAAATGAAAATTTGGGAAATAAAATTTGGGAAGTGATACTTTGGGAACCGTTTTTTGGCCAAACATTGGAAATCCGCGCGATGCCGTTCCGTCTAGAAAATCTCCGAAGGTGAATCATTTCACACGGCTTGAGGAACTCTTTAAGTTTCTCGCTGCCCCCAAACAAGCCCGGTGAAGCTGAAAATGTCGTCTGAGGAAATCAGCAATCTCTCTCAAAAAAAAAAACCTGACCCGGCATGTCATGGGGTGCGGGTTCGAATCCCGCTCGTGGAATTTTTTCAACACTGTCTTTTTTACCTTATTTTTATTTCGATTTTTTTACCTAAATAATTAAACTGCATTGGTGTGTAAAAAAGTCGCTAGAATTTTTGGATATCATTTTGTGGATTCTCTTATAGATTCTCTCTTATAGATTTTGAATTACTTTGAAAATATAATTTCTTTCCAATCATCATAATTTTGAAAGCGATTAGAATCGAATAGACGTTTTATAGAGTTTAGAAAAATTTGACAGCAAAATTACAAAAGCGACTGTGCCTCGAAACCGACCCGAAGTACGTATGAAACGATAGTTTAATGTTCATTGCCCGTTTACACAATACACCACCCACATGTATAGAGCTAAGTAAAGCCGCAATGTATGACGAACATGCGACATACTCTAGATTTTCTCAAAACTGTCATAAAATAAATCATTTTAAAATTAATTACGAATATTTGTATCATAAAATTACTTTCCGGCGAAAGGCATCGTGTTCTACTTATTGTCTACTTACAGATGAAGTGTTTTTACAATTTATAACAGAACATTGAGGCATTTTTCTTGTTTTTGACAGATGTCTCCCTGGGTAAATTTCGATCGCGGAGTGAATATAAGCAGCGGTCAGTTGAGCACAGATGGGCTCATTCGAAACTTGTGAAGTAGGTTTATTTTACACATTACTTTTTAATGTTTATCCTGATGTTTCGAACCCTTTGCAGGGCCCGTGGTCACAGGGAGACTAAGGTGTTGGTCGTCTCATAATTGGACATAATTAACTAATTAAATTAAAAATATTAAGGACAATCACAACATGTTAAAAAAAACTAGTTAATTATGTCTAATTATGAGACGACCAACACCTCAGTCTCCCTGTGACCACGGGCCCTGCAAAGGGTTCGAAACGTCAGGATAAACGTTAAAAAGTAATGTGTAAAATAAACGCGAGTAAATCCGTAAAAGTTGTTTCTTTTAAATGTGTAGTGTTCGCGTTTTAGAAAACAATACTTAGAAATTATTATTTTTTCTCTTTTGTTTTTTTTAACATGTTGTGATTGTCTTTAATATTTTGTGTTTTTATTTGTGATGGAAAGTGTCCTTTTATGATAGGGCATTTTACAATATTTTTGGCGCTGTAAGGGAGAAAAGAGCTTGACACTTGCTGAGTTTCTTGCCGGTTTTTCTCAGTACAAGGTCTTCCGCCCTGAGTAGACTTACGAACCGATGGCATAATGACGTTAATAAGAGCTATTTGTAGCCTAAACTGAATAAATAATTTTGAATTTTGAATTTTGAAAAAAAAATCCCTATTTGAACGAAACTCTCCTTTCCAGGACAAATGCACCTGCGGAGGAGAACAAGGAGGCCCTGCTTGCAGACTCGCAGGCGTTCGGCATCGGCTGCGCTACTTGCTCCCTACTACAGTTCATTGTTGGAGCCATCAGCGTCGACCTCTTCAACTACACTGCTCTTAGACAGGTCTGCTGCACAATCATAATCAAAGCTTTCCAATTGAAACGAATAAATCTTAAATCTGTTTGGTAGCATATATACCTAATCATCATCACCAGCTCATAATGTCACCACTACTGGGAGAGTACACGAGTCTTCCTATGGATGGATAGGAGATGGGATCATAAACCACTACGTGGGCCAGTGCGGATTGGTGGTTGTTAACAACTGCTAATGCAGCCGGGACCAACGGCTTTACGTGCCTTTCAATTTTCCGAAGCACGGAAGAGCTCGAGATGATAAATTTTTGGTTACTCATCCGATGATCGGCAGGCTTATTACCAAAAAAAAGTCCTTATCGGTCAGTCGTATCGGAAGGACATTTAAGTAAAACATCCTATGAGCACAATATTCTAAAAGCAAAAAGACCTGTGAGCAGCTCATCCTATTATCAACATGACCTAATAGCAAATGGTCCCAATATCATAAGGACATTTTGTACCAATTTAAAACCAATTACAACATTAGAATAAGCCACGGGATCTATATAGATATCGAAAATTCAGAGTCAAATTTTAATTGTCAGTGTCATAATATTTTTAGTAGTACCTACTTTAAAGAGATTAAAGTATGCATGAAATTAAATTATAACTTTTCCTGTTCACTTGCGTTTGTATAGGTACCTACCTATTATAAATGTTGCTATCATGTCCTTATGATATTAGGACCATTTGCTATTAGGTCATGTTGCTAATAGGACGAGCTGCTCACAGGTCTTTTTGCTTTTAGGACATTGTGCTCATAGGACGTTTTACTTAAATTAAACAGTTGCTAATTGCACAATGGCAACGCGACTGCCACCTGGGTACTAGTTGCAGTTGCTACAATCGATCAGTTTATTCTATAGCGCCGTCCGTCGTCGTCGAACACTTTTAGTTCGTCAATCGCTCGCTCGTGGCGCTACCGTAGCGTTCTACGTTACATAATACAAATATGTGATTTTGTAGCGATAAATTGTAAATTTTCGCGATTGCGACTGTTACTTAAAGACCGGTAATAAGCCTGCGGCCTTTGCGAAAGTTGCTTAACGTCATAATACGTAAGTACTAGGAAATAATAGAGTACAGTATTTATATTTCATCCCCTCGATGCGTGATTATATCAGGAAGCATCATCACCATCTGCCTTAAACGTTTTAATACTAATTCATCTCATTGGCCCCATGCGAGTAGAGTTAGATACTCTATTCGAAGTGTATGGATAAAATATTCCATTATCAAAGAGTCGAGTAGTCTTTCCGCAATATACCTACTTCAGGGGCCTTACCATGAGCTTAAAAGCAGAATTACTGCAATGCAATGCATCAAGCATTGCAGTTTTGAAAACAAGATGCCCCGACCGCTACACGCATCTCGTTTTCACAACCGCAACAGCACTGCTACAAATACTGCTTTAAAAGCTCATAGTAAGGCCTCAGGATCATCATCAGCATCTGGGCTCTCTCTCCTCTCTCTCTCTCTCTCTCTGTAGAGGAGCTCGATGTCGCAGTGGTTAACCCGGTCTACCTTGCTGAGGTTAAGCAACTTTCGCAAAGGCCGGTCATCGGATGGGCGACCAAAATCTTATCATCGCAAGTTCCTCCGTGCTTCGGAAGACACGTAAAGCCGTTGGTCCCGTCCCGGCTGCATTATCAGTCGTTAACATCAACCAATCCGCACTGGGCCCGCGTGATGGTTTATGGCCCATTCTTCCTATCTATCCATAGGGAAGGCTCGTGCCCCAGCAGTGGGGACATAAAATGAGCTGATGATGATGATAATCTGGACTCTTCTTCTGTTTAACATCGGGTAGAGCAGTCATTTGCCTGACTCCGCTCGAAGCCAAATCCTCCCCTAAAACCGCGCGACAATATTGAGCGACCTACAAACCCTCAGCAATAAATTTGATTAAACCAGATTTCCTCTTTTATTTATTTTCTATCCTGGAAATGGTGGGGCTAACATCCCAGAGTTTTAATTCTATATAAACAAGGAAGTAGGCCTTTGCGACAACTGCTTAACCTCAGCACTCGCAGACCGGGCGCGTAAAACACTGCGCCCCATCGAGCTCCCCGAAAATAACAAAACTACGAAATAACATTACCATAGGTAATACAATAACTGTAAGTAGACCTTTAACAAACAAATGTTTTATTTATTTGTATTTTGTATTTTATTTGTATTTTATAGGAACCACCGGTAGAACCTTATAGAACTGCTTAAAAATCTATACTTTACGGTACTGTTTTTGCGAAAGTTACTTAATTAACCTCAGCACTCGCAGACCGGGCGCGTTCGCCACTGCGCCATCAAGTTCCTCATTTTATTATTATTATTATATCTTAATGAATGGCTTATCGTTTAGCATTAAGCCAATTTTCAAGTTGTATTGAAATTGTAAACTACTAGCTTTTGTTCGCGGCTTTGCTCACGTGCGCTACACGACTTGTGTTTATTCGTAATAAAAGCTTTGGCTTTTACTTATTAAAGGTAAATATCATAAGGTTATAAGTAATAGTCACTAAACATGTCACGTCATTTCAACTTTTCATTTTTTATCATTAAAAACCCCATTAGCCCCCAGCTAGAATTAGTTAGTCTTACTTAAAACAACGTATTAGAGTATAAGTAATTTTAATTTAATTATTTTTTTTATTTAGTTAATTTTTTTTGTATAAGTTATTTTGGTCTGTTTTGAAACCTTCTGTACAAATTGTCATCCCCTACTTAAGGGATCATTTTCAAAAACTTCATAATTTCTAACAAGGCCAAATACCAAAATTTAAGGAATGACAGATTTTCATACAAATTTTCCACCCTTATTTCACCCCTCTAGGGGAGATTTTTCGAAAAATGCAAAAACACGGCATTCTTTATTTTCATTAAAAAATCTAAAGATCTATTAAATTATTCATTTTTATAGACAATACTTTAAAAATAACAATTTCTTTCAAAAAACCTTCTTCCCTTTTTTACTCCTTTAAAGGAAAATAGACAAAATTCTTAAGACATGTCATTCTTTATTTCTTTTCAAAAAGCCAAATACCAATTTTCATGTATTTTACTTAAAAACTGACGGACTTTCATACAAAATTTCACCCCCTATGTGACCCCTTTAGGGTATGATTTCCGTAAAATCCTTTCTTAGTGGCTGGTTACGTCACTCAATTAACCTACTCTCGAAATTTCATCTAATTAGCTCCAGCGGTTACGGTAGATTGACTTTTAAATGGAGTCTTACAACACTTGTTAATACGGAAAGATCCCGGGTGAAACTCCCCATACAATTTTAATGAAAAATATAGTTTGACAGGCATTACCATTCAACTATAAGTTTATTGTTGTATTGTTATATGTTCCAGATTGATAGAATGAAAGAAAAGTTTCTGCAATCAGTGCTTCGACAAGACATCACATGGTATGACCTCAACACCTCAATGAACTTCGCCACTAAAGTTTCAGAGTAAGTCTCAGTCTCAGTCTCTCTCTTTATGATGGCTAATCATCATCATCTACATCATCATCATCATCATCATCATAATCATAATCATCATCATCATCATTACCATCATCATCATCAGCTTATACTAGTCCACTGCTGGACATAGGCCTTTCCAAGTGCACGCCACCGATCACGATCCGCGGCTACTCTCATCCAGCTCTTGCCAGCCACCTTAAGAAGATCGTCACTCCACCTAGTCTAAAGGCGAATTGCTAAAGTTATTTAGAAATCTAGTAAAAATAAATCCGTTTGATTACTGAATTCTTTCAAAGTTCAGTCGACCACATCCACACACATTGAAATTAAACACTTCGTGGAACTAAAAATAGAGACATTGAATATAGTGCGGGGCTGTATGATATGTAGAATAGAGAGCATCAAAGCCTCACATCACCAGCTCATTTTATGTCCCAACTGATGGGGCACGAGCTTTCGCGGACCACGCGGTCCCGACGAACGTCTGCTAATGGAGCCGAGACCAACGGACGAACTTTACGTGCCTTTCGAAGCACGTAACAGTTCGAAATGATAAACTTTTGGTCACCTATCATCGGATAGGCCAATCATCGGACTGGCCGTTGCGAAAGTTTCATTATGGACAAAATTTTTATTTAGGCTTTAATGAAAAATACTTAATAACAAGTCTCATGAATATTTATTTATTTTTTTACAGTGACGTTGAAAAGTACAGAGAAGGTATCGCTGAGAAAGTGCCGATGCTCATCTACTTGGTCATGTCCTTCGTGTTCGCTGTGATGATATCCTTCTGCTACGGCTGGGAGCTCTCGCTCGTCATCCTGTCCTGCGCACCCATCATTATTGCCACCACTGCAGTCGTGGCTAAGGTGGGTTCAACTTCAACGCAGCTTTAGCAGACATTTAAAAAAGTAGTAAATACCCTATAACTGTCCCACTGCTGGGCAAAGGCCTACAATTGTTGGGTAATCGCCTAATCACCACCCAACCAGCAAAACATTGTCCTATAAATATCGAGATCACGTTCCTATTTTTGCAAAATAATTCTATAAAGGTGGTAACATAACTCGAGTAAGAATGTCATGAACGTTTACTCAACGCGAAAAGGGCACAAATTATTCAGACTTAAATACTGTAAAAATGCTGTAACCGCTGAATGAAGAAACTAAACAATGCTATAAATGTAGAGTAAAGCGAACACAATCTCTTTGTGTGCTGTAATAGCAAAAAATATGCATTCATACGATTAATTTGTTCTATAAAAATTACCAGTTTGCTATTACTCGGTAAGTTTGTTCTGTAACAGCAGCTTAATTGCTCTTATTCAGAAAAGTTGTTCTGTATTGGCAAACGAATTTCTTTTACGCAGCTTTATAGTTATGTAACAAACAGAAATGAATTGCTTTATTTCGGCTATTGTGTGCTGTTGAGCTCTTCGGTTGCGCAGTTATTCGATTTTCGCAGGACTGTATACGTCAAACATCGAAAATATGTATCAAGGTATTTCATAATATTAAATAATTTTCCTAAGTCATATTTTTATTCATTCATAAAAACTATTTAAGCATTATTTAATTAAATTTAATTAAATATTAAAAGTTTTTAAAGAAATACAAGAGAAAGCACGCCACAATGATTTATTTAATTGTAAATCAAGTAACTTACGCTTAGTTGGTGAAAGAAGAAAAGGACTTGTATCGACCTTTAAGTTTGAGTGCAATATATGTAAAGAAGTTTGTTTGATTCAATCCGAAAACACAAAAGATACTAAGCAGGTGAATGATAATATAGCTGCTACCACTGGAGTTGTGGCCTCTGGTATTGGATTTAATCAGATCGAAGAGTTATTTGCAGCTATAAATATTCCAATATTTTCATAAAGTTATTTTAATCTACTGCAAAATAAAGTTTATAAGAAATGGGAATATACTGCATGTGTGACAATGGCAGCTGCGGCTTATAAAGAAAAAGAAATTGCTTTAGCAGAAGGCCGGACCAAAAACGGCTATCCTATTATAGACGTCTCTGTTGATGGGGCATGGTGTGCCAGATCATATGGTTCGAATTATGAAGCTTCATCGGGAACTGCAGCGATAATCGGCAGACATACGGGTCAGGTCCTGTACTATGGTGTCAAAAACAAATATTGCCTTGTATGTAACCGAGCCGAATATAAAAAAGTTGCCCCTCAAGGTCACGTCTGTTTCAAAAATTTTGAGGGATCATCAAGTTCTATGGAAGCCCACATAATCGTTGAAGGTTTTAAAACATCGATTGTGACGTATGGCCTAATTCTTATAATATATGGCAGAATGGTTGGAGACGGAGATGCTTCAACGTACAATAAAATTCTTAACGCAAATCCGTACGAAAGCCAGAATGTGACGGTTGAGAAACTTGAGTACCGCAATCACATATTGCGTAATTTTTGTAAAAAGTTAAGAGCGATCACTACAGAAACTAAGTAGGTACAAGTTAGCGCATCGAAAAACTCTCACTAATCAAAAAATTATGACAATGCGAAAGGCAACTGTGAAATCTATTAAGCATCACAAGACTGCACAGAATCCTAAAAATGTAGCAATATCCGTTTTGCACAACGATATCATTAACTCTGTGTCCCACGCTTATGGTAATCATCAAATGTGTCAAAATTACCTCTTGCTACAAAGACAAAAACAGTGATGGTAAACTGAAAAAAACGAAAATTCAATTTTTATTAAAAAAACACAAATTTTGAAAAAAAATCCACGAGCAGGATTTGAACCTGTACCCTTCTTGTGTACCGGGTCAGGTGTTCTTCCTTTGCCTGTCTGCTTTTGGCTTTCAAAGTAAACAGTGTTGAAAAATTTCGGCGGACTGGTTAGAACACGATAGCTCAATTGGAAGAGCACCTGACCCGGTATGTCAGAAGGGTGCAGGTTCAAATCCTGCTCGTGGAAAAAAATTAACATTTGTGAAATTGTTTGAACATTTTATCAATTTAAATTTTTAGAATAAATGCAATTGTGTTAAACGTGGCTTCAAAAGCACGAAGTTTAATTGAAGATGTAAACACAAATAAGGTAGAATGCTTCAATAGCGTAATAGCAAAATTTACTGGTGGCAAAAGAATACATTTTGCTCTAAAGGGGGCTACCAAGGAAGGTGTGCTGCCGCCGTTGTTTCATTTAACACGAAATTTGCAGTATCAGCAATCCAAACAGCTATAACAAATAACGCTTTCGTAGGCAAAGCTAAAGAAATTGAAAAAAGACGAGCAAAAAAACGGAAATTAAATATGGAACACCCAGTGAAGTAACTAAGAATCCTAAAAGATATAAATAAAGAGCAACACGACTATGGTCCAGCTTGTTCCGCGCCTGATATGTCGCAAAAAGAATATGACGAAGCAAAGGAAGAATTTCTAAAAAATTTAAAAACACTTACATCTGATAGACACAAGGTAGAAAGATCTACGATACTGCAGAGAGACAGCGGCGAGTGGCTTGAAATCAGAAAAAGCCTTATAACGGCTTTAAACCTTGGCCCTGTATGCAAAAGAAAATTAACTTTGAGTGCTCCACTCGTAAAAAACCTACTGTACAAAAAATTTGTCCCACGTTACTTCTATTGCACACGGAGTCAAGCATGAGCCGCAAGCGTTGCAGCATCTAAAACAACAGGAAGGTGTTGTCATTACACCCTGTGGTTTGTTTATTGACAAAGCCTACTCTTTTATAGAGGCAACGCCTAACGGCTTAGTTGGACATTATACTATTGTCGAAGTAAAGTGTCCAATTACAGCACACAAAAAAGGACTTTCTAACGCTGTAGAAGAAAACAATAGAAATATTAAACGATGTATTTTATGAAGAAGAGGAAACCGAATCCCCCGATTCTGATCCAATAAATGTCGATGAGCCATCTAAAAGTGACATATAAAGAGTGGAACAATATTGCGTCGATTCCCACACTGAATCCGATTAACGTTGTATAGTACTTACTTTTTGTATTCATTTATTGATTTTTAATTGTCATAAAACGTCCTTTTTAATGTAATTTGTTAATGTTTAAGTACAAATAAATAACCATTACAATCAATAATATGTAATCGTGTTTCATTTCTTTATTCACATTGGTAAAAAAGCAAAAGATCAACGCATAAATATTAGATAATAAAAACTATAGCTAATTAAGTTTTTGTAAGAAAAAAATAAATACTGAGTAAAAAGTAAAAAAAAAGTACATTAAATCGTTTCTACTGAGTATTTACTCTGGCATGAGTAAATACTGCAGTGCTTACCCATCCCTACATGTCACGCATAATCTGAACCATCCACTCGAGCTCTGGTTATACGCTGGCTGATCCCGAAACGCAACCGACAAGCGGTCACTTGACGGGTTTTACACCATGCGTACGGTGGTCACTAACCAGACGGGGCATGCCCTACCACGCAATGGAGCATGTGGAAGATCGAAAATCCTTTAGTCGCCTCTTACGACACCCACCGAAGGAGAGGGGTGGAAAATAGGCATGACGACAGTATCAAAATATCAACGATTTAATGATTTTAGGGGAAAATGCATATTAATAAAATTTAAAACACTGGTTTAGTTTTATTAAAAAAATTCCGTGCTTCGGAAAGTACGTAAAGCCGTTGGTCCCGGCTGCATTAGCAGTCGTTAACAACCACCAATCCGCACTGGGCTCGCGTGGTCGTTTACGACCCGTTTTCCCTATCCATCCATAGGGAAGGCTCGTGCCCCAGCAGTGGGGAC
This sequence comes from Eudonia mercurella, assembly GCA_963082485.1. NCBI lineage: Eukaryota > Metazoa > Arthropoda > Insecta > Lepidoptera > Crambidae > Eudonia > Eudonia mercurella. Next base: position 5,436,878 of record OY720040.1, read on the forward strand.
ATATAAATGAGCTGATGATGGACACAGCCAGAGATAGCGTAATTGAAAACGCATCAAAATGCCTAGTGAGTTTTGTTTACTACCCATTAATTCGATTACGAAAACGAAAACGAAAATTAGTATGGCATCGAAGCAGCGCCTCCTGACGACATACCAGAAGAGTTAAAATTTTGCCATACTAATTTTCGTTTTCGTTAACGTGATCGAATGTCAAATGAAACACATTAGGGACCCTAACCCGGTTTGTCAGAGTGTGCGGGTTCGAATCCCGCTCATGGAAGTTTCCTTCAATACTTTTCCAAACTACTATTGTTCTTCAAGATGCAATCATCGCTGACGACCAAAGAGCTGAAGGCTTACAGCGTCGCCGGCGTTGTCGCCGAGGAGGTGCTCTCCTCCATCCGCACTGTTGTAGCCTTTGGTGGCGAAGAAAAAGAAATTACCAGGTAACACCTAAAATTTGCGTAGGGGACGAGCGGGCAATTCGTCTTGCCCGCCCGTCCGTAGCTAAGTAAATTAAAAAAAAAATGCATTTTTAATCAGTCTTAACAGTTTCAATCAGTTTTATTAGGTCTTTATTAAGAACTGGCGTAATTAAACTTTAAGAATAAAGAATAAAATTAAACACTTTCTAACAACAAGTAACATATTTTGGCATTTAAAAAAAAACGATCATTATCCGTTTTGCCTGACCTAGGCGGGAAAAACGAATTTCATAGTAGGGCGTAACGAATAATGGCAGTTAGTCGAAACAATCATCACAAAAATATGACCCATGACCCATGTAAGAAGAGCAAGCTTCGTGTGTCCATTGTTGGCACGTATCGCACTGAATCCAATCCTCGACTGAGGGATGAATATACATCTCTTTGCACACTGTGCACAAAACGTCTTCCTTATTTTCTATATTACTTTTATCTTTGGCATCAAATTCTTTTTGTTGTGGCTTTTGACGGCCCTGCTTTAGCCGTATCAAACTTCATCTTCTTTACTTTAGGAATTGGTCTAATATCTTGTAGAATCTCCATATTAGAAATATTTGCGAAAACATTTCCTTGATTTTCTGGGTCTTCCACCGATTGATCAGGAAGTTCAACAGGTTTTGGAGGTAGAGAACCAGCTGGTTCTTTGTTTTGAACATCTTTGTTTGTTCCGCTTTGAATAACTTTATGTTGTTCTTCTGTAGCTGTAGCCGATTCTTCTGGTATTGTAGCCGGTTCTTCTTATGTTGTAGCCGATGTTTCTGGAGTTGTAGCCGGTTGTTCAAAAAGTTGGTAAACCTCTGATGGTGCAAAGTGTTCCTCTCCTATCGCGTGCCTGTTGAATGGAAAAATACCACTGGCTCGAAAACCACTTATCGCATTCGCTGGAGTTGCACCTTTTAAGTACGCGTTTGTAAACAATCTTGCAACATCAAATTGATTTATTATGCGGCCTGGATGTGCCTTTTGAAAGATATTCACTTCAATCTCAAAATAATTTTTGATAGGTCCGTAGACGGCTACATCCAAAGGCTGAAGGCGATGTGAAGTATGTGGCGGTATTGAAAGGAAAATCACGTTGTTCTTTGAGGCAAAATCAAAAAAAAATCCGAGTTGATCCATCCGCTGTCAGTGACGGTTGCTTCAGAACCTGGTTGTGAACCATCAAGCAATCTTTGGTTGAACTTCATCCGTTTGAAGATAAAAAATGGTGCCAAAAACGACCCTGTAACACTGCAACAACAGACTACTGTCATTGGCACTCCTCTTTCTTTGATGAAGACAATGCCTACTTGCTTTTTGCCATAGGTAGATAAAAGCTTTGGAGGTTTGTTAGACGTTGTGGTCACTCCTGTTTCATTTACGTTATATATCATTTTAGGGATAATTTTGTGTTTCTCAACCATGTCTTCCAATAGAGAATAAAACCTTTCTACAGCAGGACGGTTAAAGCCTTTCACTCTGGCAATTGATGTGGGTTCAGGTTTTCGCAGCACCAGTTCCGGATGTCGTGCCTTAAATTTATGAAACCAACCTTTTCCTGCGATATTGCCTGCAAAAACTCCTTCTTTGCCAATCTTTTTTGCAAATTCTCCAGCAACTTGTAAAAATGCTGATCGTGTCAAACCGTAGAAAATTGAGTCCATTTTCTGAATGTAATTGACGAGATCAGCCTCTTCATTTTAATGTAAAAAGCCTATTAAATCGGCCGAGCTTCTTTTGTGTAGAACCTACCTTTAAATGTCGGTATAACGTAGCATAAGGTATACCATATTTCTTGCTTACATTTGTTATCGAACTTGTCCGCGCCTAAATATAAAATAGGCGGGCAAAATGGACACTATTCATCTTGCCCGATTTCTTCTTGCCCGCCATGTACATTATCAAAACATCGAACAATAAACTACAAAAAATGTTTGCTACAATTATGTGCAAATATTAAAAAATAAGCATGCATACACATTTATTTTGAGTGAAAAATCAATTTAGATGTAGGTTTTGTAGATAAAGCATAAATTGTACTATAGTTACCTTTAAAAATCGATCTTTTTCCGAAAAAAATAAATTTTTGACGCTTGGTCACACGTTAATCACTCGCCGCTGCTCGCGGGGTACTACTCACATCGGCGCACTTATGTTATGACGGATCGTGCCACACTATTGCTGTCTCTTTCTAGCTGTTACCAATGAAATTATTGAAATAGTTCTTCTTGCCCGACCCATTCGTTTTGCCCGCTCGTCCCCTAATAATAACATTGACAATCCTTGATATTTGTCTGCTCAGCCCAAGCTGGAACAGACTTTTGTGATCGCATTTAACAGCTCCGGTTATCTGTCTGAAAAATACAATTAAGCCGAAACATCGTCCACTGCTGGACAAAGTCCTTCCCCGACCGGTTTTGTGATGCTCGCATCCAGCCAGCGGCTACACGCGAACCTCACCAGATAGTCGCGGTCTACTTTGTTGGAGGCTTGCCTACACTGCTGAATATAATGTACTAGTTGAGCCGGCGGACTTCGTACTGCTTTAAAAGTTTCTATGGCAACAAAACAAACAAAGGCATCAAATGTTTCACAGCTAGAAACATAAAAACACAAATGTTGAAAAAAATTCGTGGTACCACGATAGCTCAATTGGAAGAGCAACTGGCCTGGAATGTCAGAAGGGTGCAGGTTCAAATCCTGCTCGTGGAAAGTTTTTCAACATTTGTGTTTTTATAATTTGTTCGCAACAAAATTTGCGTTGAAAAATATTTGAACATAGGACTGAACATAGAACTAGCTAAGCTAGGAACATTTTGTATTGGAAAATTTAATTTTCGTATTTAGTGTTTTCCGTTACTTATTATTTATGTTTCTCACCGTTTATACCTTCCCTGAACTTCCACAATTATTTCAAAACCAAAATTAGCCAAATCGGTCCAGCCATTCTCGAGTTTTACCAACTCAAACGAACAGCAATTGATTTTTATTTAAATAGATTATTATGAGGGTGGGAGGAGAGACCGTGACTCGGCAAAAATTAAAATTATTAAAAAAGGACGCCAGCAAGGTGAAGGGACAAAATTAAAAACATCAATATTTAAAATCATTTATTCAGTTTAGGCTACATGTAGCTTTATGAATGTCACTATGCCATCGGTTCGCAAGTCTACACAGGCGAGAGACCTTGCACTGAGAATAACTGGAAAGAAACTCGGCAAGGGCGTTTCTTTTCTCCCTTACAGCGTTAATATATTGGAAAATGCCCTATCATAGCAGGACACCTTCCATTACAAATAAATACGCAAAATTTATATTTTTAAACCGGACTAACATTAAAAATAACTGCAAAGCGAAAAAACTAAAAAGAAAAAAACAAGCTCTACGATACCAGATTATTTAAATGAGTATTTATAAATACATTGAATATTGTTAGTTGTCGCAGGCGGGGATAATCACCAACCAAAGAGAGTGCGGTTTTAATTGAGCTAGCCACGGCCATGATTATCCCCGTCTGCGACAACTATCAATATTCAATGAGAAGAGTCGATAATCGGGCTCAGTGGCATGCATTACGGCAGGCCTATGCTCAGCTGTGGACTGATACGGGCTGATTGTGATGATGCATGTGATTATCTAAATAATTAAACAACGATTTTCTCTCCTACACCTGTAGGTACACCGCCCGGTTAGAGCCAGCCAGAAAGATGGGCATCAAGAAGGGCGTGTACTCCGGCATTGGCAGCTGCGTGATGTGGTTCATCATCTACGCCACCTACGCCCTATCTTTCTGGTACGGCGTGGGTCTTATCTTGGAGAGCAGGCGCGAAGAGAAACCCGTGTACACTCCGGCTGTGTTGATGATTGTAAGTTCTGCTACTTAGTTACTGCTATCTTTTTCCCAAGTCTTATTATGAGATATTTCGGATACGTGACAGTCCCACTATTTATTGCCGTCAAAGGTAAAGAGAATGAAGAACTTCTTTTGCATTTTTGGCATTATGCGTCGACCTTTCGACGCATAATGGCAAAAACGCAAAACGCTACTTTGTCGTTTTGCGTAATGAAAAAAAATCCACGCATAATACCTAATACGCAGAATACCAAATACGCAGAATGCCAAATACGCATAATACCAAATACGCAGAATGCCGAAATGCTTGGTGCCAAAAACGCAAAACGCCACTTTGTCGTCTTGCGTAATGAAAAAAAATCCACGCATAATACCTTACGTTTTTTTTTAAACATTCTGGTTTACGGTAAAAATTAGATCCTGATTTCCAGACATATTCAACAAATTAATCATCATCATCATCATCAGCTCATTTTAGTCCCCACTGCTGGAGCACAAGCCTTCCCTATGGATGGATAGGGAGAACGGGCCATGAACCACCACGCGGGCCCAGTGCGGATTGGTGGTTGTTAACGATTGCTAATGCAGCCGGGACCAATGGCTTAACGTGCCTTCCGAAGCACGGAGGAGCTAGAGATGATAAATTTTTGGTCACCCATCCGATGACCGGCCTTTGCGAAAGTTGCTTAACCTTGCACTCGCAGACCGGGTGCGTTAACCACTGCGCCATCGAGCTCCTGACTGCGCCATCGAGCTCCTCAACAAATTAATATTGAATGATAATTATGGATTGACGTACACACACTTGTTGTGAAAAATAGCAATAATATTAATTCTAAGTGGCCAGTAAACGAATCAGTTAAAACCTTTGTAGATAAAACGTAAGTTTCAAGTAGGTACTATTATTACCATAGATAGATCATTACTGTGGTGTATGCTGTATGAGATATCTTGGGTAATATAATATCAAAAAACCGGTAAACTTCGACAGTGGCAAACAAGCATACGTCCTGCCTAATAATCAGGCAAAACCTATGTATCGATTATGCGTTTCGATAGATAAATAGAGCTTATGCAAATCTATTTATCTATCGAAACAAAACAGTGCAACGTCACTTTTCAAATTCTCTCAAGAAGTCCGCCCGAGGACTTAGTGAAGCCCCACATCGTTACTGAGATACTCGAGGGGTTGGGGGGGATATCATTTCTCACTTCTCATTTCTATTATTATTCATCATCATCATACAGAAAAGAAATATTGTTTATTTACGTATTACTTGTTAGAAAAATTATTTTGACACTTGCTAAATGTGCTAATCGCACGAAGCCATCAACAAAAAGAAAAAAAAAAGAGAATGAAGCAATCTTATTGCTGGACTTTTACCTAGCAATCCGCTTAGCTACCTAGCACATCTATGGTGGAAAGCCACCCTTATAATGGGGACCATATCAAAGAACACTGAATAGCTGCAGTAGGATCTGGAAAGTGTTTAATTTTTTTCCTCGTTTGAACGCGCAAAACATTTTAAAAACTATAAAACGAATTAGTTCAGTAGGTAAGTAACTACGCAATACTATTAATTACAATAAAGAGCTTCTATGCCACCAGATATTCTTCAGCATCCTGCAAGGTGCCCAGAACGTGGGTCTGACTTCACCCCACATGGAGGCGATGAACGCGGCCCGGGCCTCCGGTGGCGCGATATTCGCCGTGCTGGACCGGAAGCCGGCCATTGACAGCCTGTCCCAAGAGGGGGCGAAGCCCGAGATCAAGGGCGACTTGACTCTCAATGCGGTCCACTTCACATACCCTGCGAGGCAGGATGTGAAGGTAAGATTTTCTTGTTTGTTGATCGGCGTTCTGCTGGCGGTTTGCGACCATATTTTTTAAGCGTGTGCCATCAGAACTGGTATTTGATTCATAACATAGAAGAGCCACTTTTTAACAAACATTATTCTTTAATAAAAGTACGACGTTTATTTTAAACTAGGACATCTATACCATAGATCAATAATAGGTATATAGTCCATACCTAACCTCAGTATTTTGCGTTAAACTCCTTTTAAATAGTATTAAATATTATAATTATATACTTAAAAATTGTAGGCAAAAGTTTCTTGATCTCTACATAGTTAACCTTCCTCCAGGTGCTCAACGGGTTATCGGTGCAAATAAACCAGAACGAGACGGTGGCGTTGGTCGGTCCGAGTGGTTGCGGCAAATCGACCGTACTACAGCTGCTGCAGAGGATGTACGACCCTGACTCCGGCAGCGTGACGGCATCCGGCAACGACCTAAGGAACATGAACGTCCGCCACCTGAGAAATCACATCGCCGTGGTGGGGCAAGAGCCAGTGCTGTTCGCGGGCACCATTAAAGACAATATTCGGTAAGTGCAGTCAGCATCAAAGAATGAATGATCCTGACTTCAGCAGAGTGGACGGCATCCACCAACGAACTGCGGAACGTTAACGGGCGATACCTAAGGATCCTGAGAGCGGGCAGCATTGTGGATATATTCGGTAAGTGCAGTCAGCATTAAAGGATGCACGACCCTGACTCCAGCAGCGTGACGGCATCCATCAACGACCTAAGGAACATTAACGTCCGCCACCTGAGGAACCACATCGCCGTGGTGGGGCAGGAGACAGTGCTGTCCGCGGGTACCATTAAAGACAATATTCGGTAAGTGCAGTCAGTATCAAATGATATATGACCTTGACTATGAGTTGATGGCATCCAACAACGAACTGTGGAACCTCAACGTGCGATACCTAAGGATCCTGAGAGCTTAAAGCATTGTGGACATATTCGGTAAGTGCAGTCAGCATCAAAAGAATATATGACCCTGACTATAAGTTGATGGCATCCACCAACGAACTGCGGAACCTCAACGTGCGACACCTAAGCATCCTGTGAACGGGCAGCATTGTGGACATATTTGGTAAGTGCAGTCAGCATTAAAGGATGTTCGACCCTGACTCCAGCAGCGAGACGGTATCTAACAATGACCTAAGGAACATTAACGTCCGCCACCTGAGGAACCACATCGCCGTGGTACGGCAGGAGCCAGTGCTGTTCGCGAGCACCATTAAAGACAATATTCGGTAAGTGCAGTCAGTATCAAATGATATATGACCCTGACTGTGAGTTGATGGCATCCACCATCGAACTGCGGAACCTCAAAGTGAACCTGAGGTACCTGTTAGGAGCGGGCAGCATTGATGACATATTGGGTAAGTGCAGTCAGCATCAAAGGATGAATGACCCTGACTTCAGCAGAGTGGACGGCATTCACCAACGAACTGCGGAACCTCAATGTGTGATACCTAAGGATCCTGAGAGCGGGCAGCATTGTGGACATATTCGGTAAGTGCAGTCAGCATCAAAGGATGTGTGACCCTGACTTTTGAGTTGACGGCATTCACCAAAGAACTGCGGAACCTCAAAGTGAACCTGAGGTACCCGTTAGGAGCGAGCAGCATTGATGACATATTTGGTAAGTGCAGTCAGCATCAAAGGATGAATGACCCTGACTTCAGCAGAGTGGACGGCATTCACCAACGAACTGCGGAACCTCAATGTGTGATACCTAAGGATCCTGAGAGCGGGCAGCATTGTGGACATATTCGGTAAGTGCAGTCAGCATCAAAGAATGTGTGACCCTGACTTTGGGTTGACGGCATTCACCAAAGAACTGCGGAACCTCAAAGTGAACCTGAGGTACCTGTTAGGAGCGAGCAGCATTGATGACATATTTGGTAAGTGCAGTCAGCATCAAAGGATGAATGACCCTGACTTCAGCAGAGTGGACGGCATTCACCAACGAACTGCGGAACCTCAACGTGCGATGCCTAAGGATCCTGTGAGCGGGCAGCATTGATGACATATTTGGTAAGTGCAGTCAGCATCAAAGGATGAATGACCCTGACTCCAGCAGCGTGACGGCATCCATCAACGACCTAAGGAACATTAACGTCCGCCACCTGAGGAACTATATCGCCGCCGTGGTGGGGCAGAAGCCAGTGCTGTTCGCGGGTAACAGCATCTACCAACGATCTGTGGAACTTCAACGTGCCATCTAAGAAACCACAACTATAGGGTATGAGCCGTTGCTGATCGCGGGCAGCATTAAGGACAATATTCGGTAAGTGCAGTCAGCATCAAAGGATCAGCGTCAATAGCATTAAAAACTTTTTTTACGGAACATTTTAAATTATCAGCTGTTCTCCTGTACAGTCAACAGCAAATGTAGATGATGTTTACTAAATTTCAAAATTAAGTTTCGATAGTGTAAGTCGGTACTTTCTATAGTATAACTACAGTCAAAGTCTGCAGGTACTAATAGAAACTCGAAGGTTTTTCGATATGCATTTAAAAAGTTTTGATTTTCATACTGATTTCATATTTTGAATTTTGACCAATCATTAGTTACCTTTACTGTTGACTGTACGTCCATTTTTCGTCGATGTGCAAATTAACAATTATTTGCCTAGTTGACGTGGCACAACTTTCTTTTTGCCCATTTTGAAAAAAAAAATCGTAAACGTTATTTCAATTTGATGTTCAATTGCCGCCAAAACGATAGAAATAGCTAAGAAAGAAGTTTTATTTTTTCAATTTAAAAAATGAAATGTGCCGTCTCTAATAAGTCTGTGGTGCCCTTAGAGCAGTTGGTTAAATGCTCTAAGGTGGTGATATGCGCTTTTCTAAAGTGTTTCTAATTAGGCATCCAAGCGGCCAGTAACAGAAAATAATCTATGTATGCTTTAAACTCTTTTTATGAGTATTTTAATTGAGTGGCTATGTTGTTGCATGATATATATATTATAGATATATTAAATATCGATTCCATAAATTTTTCACGAATATTAAATGTGGACTTCAAACTTGCATTTATTCATATGAAGTGTTTCTAATAATAAGTCCAGCGCTGTATATACGGCCATGTGTGCGCACGAGGTGTTTTGAAGAAATTTTAAAATATCTACGGCAAGCAAAAGGCCAACATGTTGGTCAACTGCAACATAAAAAACAGAAAACTAATTATTTTCATCGCGGTTTTTGTAGTTCTAGTAAAAAAAATATCCTAAAATTTAATTAGTTAACACGTTTTCTTAAATTATTGTTACGTACATCTATGTAGAATTGAACATTGGGATTAATAAAACTAAATTTAAAACTTGTTTTTAATATTACTTACCTAAATGTTTTCACAAATTTAGTAAACACCCAATTTTTTGGGTGTTTATGGGTGTTTTCGGGTGTTTATTAGGTTTTTACCCAAGCACCGGGTGCTTTGCCCATCTGTATCAGTGCAGCAATTAGCACTTAAAAATAAAAAGTAAAAATTAGGGTTAACAAGTTAAAATAGTTAACGTTTTCTTTACGTTCTTCGTATTATAGCGTTTTACCAACGTTGAGCGACTGCTTTAAGTGAGATGTGTAGCGAGAATAATAAGTCTTACAATATCTTTTATGTAAAATGCAGTAATCAAGTAATAATACGAAAAATACAAAAACATTTTTGCCCTAATTTGGTTTGTTTACATTTATTCTTTATCGAGTTTGGCTAGGGTATAGTTAAAATCAGTCAGATCCAAAGGATGTAAGATCCTGACTGCGGCAGCGTGACGGCATCTACCAACGACCTGGGTACATCAAAACAACAATAAATGTTTGTAAAGACACGGTGTTCATGCGGAGTGAATTCATTACAAATATTCATTTATTAGGTACAGTCTTAATATTTTTAACCATTTCAGTCCTTCGAGCCGGGATGTTTACATAGTTTTTAAAGGTCTTAAACCTGCTTATAAAAACTAAGACCTTTGGTTTATTTTTTTAACATTTTTTTATTTTTTATTTTTAGAATGAGCAATCCCGCCTGTACTGATGAGGAAATAATCGTTGCAGCAAAACAGGCCTACTGCCACAATTTTATTAAAAAGTTGCCGGAGGTGAGTGTAAACGCACGCCCAATATAAAGCGCTTTAATACTTTTTTACGTTGAACAGTGAAATGATCTTTACATTTAAGTAAAACAAGTTGAATGCAGAAGTTTCATGTCTCCATTTGCTCCTCTTGTTAACTATTAAGTCAAACGCACACACTAATCTCATAATGGTAACTTTTGCTTTTCTTAAATGCCAAGATGCCATGGATCGAAAATACATCTTTAACATTAGTTTGCCACATTGTCTTGGTTTTCCCAACGCCAATCCCCTCACTAAAGAGAAAATTGGAAGAGGAGAGCCTGAGATCGGGTTCAGTGGCATGCTGGGATAGGCCTATGTCCAGCAGTGGACTAATACGAGCTGATTATGATGATAGTAAGCTGATATATACTTACTTGCTAGCAAATTTTAACCCCTTTTTCTAACAAATCTGTTATTTCTGACAAAATTGACAATTTGTTACAATGAGAGTAGGAAAAAAAATGAAAACAAAAGGTATTATAAAAATAAATAGTGTCAAATAACAAAAGGTGGTTTAATACGTAGGCAACAATGATGATGATGATGGCCTTTTGTCTATTCAAGGGTTACGACACGTTAATTGGTGAACGGGGTGCCCAACTGTCCGGTGGTCAAAAGCAACGTATCGCCATAGCTAGAGCGTTGGTGCGAAAACCGAAAATATTGCTTCTGGACGAGGCGACCTCCGCCCTGGACTCGCACAGCGAAGCCAAGGTGCAGCGTGCGCTGGACGCGGCCGCCCACGGACGAACCACCATCATGGTGAGCCACAGGTAGATACGATGTCCGTGAGAGATTTATTGGGACGTTGGATTAGGGCTAGTAAGCCAAACACAAATGCACAATCCACTAGCTGTCATCGCTCTGTACCCCGCTTCTGCTTAAGACAAAGACTGCCATGGCATGCATAACATCTTAACAGTTCACACACAATCAACAGTTTATAAAAGTGACTAGAAACTAAAGATAACATTGCAAAATTATTCCGCTTAGTTTAGGATGTGTTTATTTTTACTAATGTGGGTAATTGGCGTACATATGTCGGTAAGGTTCCTAAGGTTTTTTTGTTGGGTCATGGTAGCCTGAAATAAATAAATAAATGATTGATTCAATTGAGTAAATAATTATCTTATGCTTTCTTTGACAGATTAGCCACGGTGCTGAACGCCGACCGCATAATCTTCATCGACAAGGGCGAGGTGATTGAGCAAGGCAACCACGAGGAACTGCTAAAGCAAAAAGGCCGCTATTACCAACTGGTGATGGAGAACGAGCCCAGCGTCGGCGCGGAGGCGACAGAGAACACCGAAAAACGTAAATATAACAAAGTGCAAAGGGCCATTGACAGAGGTTGTGGCGCAATTTGATCAAGTGGTCGGTAATGTCCCTCAAACCTAAACGGAAAATTTTAGTTATTACAATATAGATCTTCACAACTTTTTTTTTTATTATTAGATGCCAAATTGCACCGTCCGGTACTCCAGAAGATCGAGTCCATCGAGTCTGTAAAGAGCTCGTCCTCTGAGGACTCAGTCTCTGAAAACAGCGTGGCGTTAGGCGCCAACGAACCACAACAGATAAAGCCCACTACCTGGCAGATCTTGAAGCTGTGCGAGCCAGAGAAGTACTTGATGGTTGTGGGAATAATTGCCGCCATTACGGTTGGTTCATCTTTCCCGATGTTTGCGGTGTTGTTCGGTGAAACGTACGGTGTAAGTATAATGCTTGTTTTTGTAGTCAGGCTGATATGCTCGCTGCTGAACAAAGACCTTAGCAAATGGGTAGATATTAGCTATGTATTTTTTACCAGAGCCAGCTATTTTAGTTAGTAGTTTATACTTAGTAGTTATTTCTAAAACTTGACTGCTAGAAGGATTCTGCTCAAAATAGGACTGGATAGCGATGGCGACCACGTTACTAACCATTTATGCCGTCAAACAGCAATGTTTTGCATTGCTGAGTTAAGGTTTGGTGCTGGAATCAGAGAAATTACAGGGCTTAGGGGCATAAAACATCAGTTCAGAACTGGAGCTGGAAATAATTGTTTGATAATCCACCTATAACTCAAAAAATATAGTTTTCATGTAACATTTTTATAATTTATGAAAAATAGCATTTTTTTTAGCTATTGGAAAGCACCGATGTGAACTGGGTGAAAGGGGAGACCAACATGATCGCTGTGTACTTTCTACTGGTCGGTGTCTTGACCGGAGTTGGCATCTTCTTCCAAATCTTCATCTTCAACCTTACCGGTGTACGTTTAACGGCGAGACTTCGGTAAGTATATTTTATTAAATATTTTACGTGTGCCTTGATCTCACCTGATGTTAAGTGATGATAAGGTCAAAGATGGAAGCGTACCTCACCCGGGATCCTCAACTAGTGAGGCACTGGCTATCTTATCTCTAGCTGCCGGAACGTAATAATGCTACAAACATTGATGTTATGATACAGACATATTTAGATAAGACGGTGGTAACTAGCCAGGCGGACAAACAAGCCCTACCACCAACCAACCCGTGTACACAAACATGTACTCCCATGCTGGGAGTCGAACTCGGGAGACTACCACAGAGGCGGTTAACTACGTGATGTTAATTTTAAACTTTAGTAACTATTATTTGACTTTTTTGAACGAAATTGAAAAAAAGCTCTCGACAGCGAAACCAATTTATCGGTAGCTCAATTAGTAGGGTTGTCGCCTGAATTGAGAAAATCGTGGGTTCGAGACCAATCTGAGTCAAGTCTTTTTTTTTTAGTATTCTATTTTCAGTTTAATTGTAGTATAAACCATAATAGTACGGTTAGCAACGACAACGACTTTACGACAAATTTTCAAGCGTGCGTCGTCTGTTTAATTTTTTTTTGCTTTGACAAGGAACAAAAATGTATGGCGGCTTTGCTGATTGTAGGGTTAACGTGCCTATAATACTGTATCGTTCGCTTTGTGAGAGATTTCTTGTGATAAACTGGCTATAGCTAGGCACTGGACGCAAAGGATGGTAAGCATAGACCATAATATCCCTAGACATTACTTTATTTGCGCCTAGACACCGCCGCATTTAGCGAGTTTTACCACAAAATAAAGAGACCCCAGAACTTAACTTGGGCAAACACTAAATTGACAGTTACCGAGACTGAGAGTGATAGTGTTATACGCATTTACAAAAGAAGGAAAGAGACTTTCTAAAAAGACATCAACGCGTGCATTTCTCGAGATTCATAATTAAATTATTATGTCAGCAAAACATTATTTTTTTATATGATAAAATTGTACTTACCGATTTATTTATTTTAAGGATCACTAACATGACATATATCATAATGAAGTTAAAATAACAGTAGGGAATTAGTTTCTTCTAGATAAATATAGTCACAATTTTAACTTTATTATAATTAATTATACTATCACTAAGGCGGTGCAATAAAAAATATTAAAATAATAAAATAATAATCAAAACATAAAAATACTTTTTAACAACAATGTAAACTATTTTAAAATAAAATTAACCAACACTAAATTAATATCTGAAACAAAAGGCAAAGAAAAAACTACTTACAATGTTTTATCAGCTTAAGGGCACGTCATGCTGCCTAACAATAGACAGAAATCTGCGACGACTTTCAAAGTGGACATCAAGATCAGACATCCTCTCAGTAGGTAAGTTCGTTATACAGACGAAACAATCGAACAACAGGTAGGCTACTCTTGACGCAAACTCAATCTCAATACAATTCCAATGCGATTATTATGTATCGATATTGGGATAAGTTTCGCAATTTCGGAACGCCCCATCTCGATAATAATTTATTCAGTCAATTTCCACGCAATTTAATTCCAATGTAGCGCTATTATCGCTTTTAAGAGTGCCATTTGAATTTTTTAGATTTTGGGATTGGATATTGATTATTGCAATTGTGTTTCAAGAGTAACCCACCAGGTGAGTCGCGAACTTCGATCAATTATGTACTAGATAAAGGTTCCGGAGCAAAAATGCATCTCGAAAGTGGTCCTGTTTTCTCATAGGTATGAGAAAACAGGACCACTTTCGACATTTAAATTTCGAATAACAAAATCTGAAAAATCATTGGATAGCATCAAGCCAAGATCCACTTAATTATCAAAGCACGCCTTCCTGTTCGTCCCCAACGTGTTATTAAAACTTTAGTCGCACCCGTTCTTCATAAAAATTATACCCGAAACTGTTTTATTTCACGTTCGATTAACTTATATAATAAAGAATTTTCTGATCTCGATGTTTTTAATGGCTCCTCAGATGATTTTAAAAGCAAAATTTGGCATAGTTTGTTATAGGTAATGTTAGGAATATAATATAAGTATATTACGTAGGTAGTTAATATAAATGTTATAGAACACATGTGGTGACATGATGTCACCAAAACTGTTTTTGTCACCACTTAAAATAGCAATTTATTTGTATAAACTAAATTATTATTATAGTTAGTAGTAGTTGTTTACGTGTACACTGTATCGTATTGTATCGTATGGTATTGTATTTAGCATAGTCTTTTATATTTATAAGTATATTTTACATTACTTTTGTCTCGCAACGATAAGCTCTTTTTAAATTGTTTTCGTATGTAACTTTTCGGCCCTATTTGTCTGTTCAGTGTGTGGTATTTTATGATGCTTATTTTGTAATGACTGTACCAAAATAAAAAGAAAAAAAAATCGACAACTTCAGCTTACTGTGAACCTTAAATCTTAACCATAACAATGAATTAAAGTTGCAAAATATTTGTACTTAATATTTACTGTCATCGATCGTCACAAACGTCATTGTGGCCCCAAAATCGCCTACCGTTTTTCAAGCGATCATCGGGAATCTAGTAAATTATTGATTGAAGGTCGCGAACCATTATTGTTCTACAGAATCATTCTGGGATAACCTAGAAGGATAGATATCCAGATCCACATACGTACGATGCACAGATAGCGGCTCTATGTGAAAGTGTTTAGCTCTTTCAGGATAGCTCTTAAAACCTTGGAGTTTTAAAACGATAAGCCAAGCTACGAGTAATTTTTCTCTGTACTCTCTCTATTCTAATGATGTGGACTTTGTAGCTTGGACCCCAAACCGACCTGCAGTATTCCAGTTTGCTTCGGTATAACTATTGTACAGCAAAAAGTAAAGTTGACTGTTTCTGTCAATGTGCTCTCCAAATTTTAGCTGATTATCCATCAGGACACCAAGGTCACTGATCGTGGAAACCTCGTCAAGCCTGCTACCTTCAATCACATATTCTGTTTAATGTTTATAACGTTTCCTTTATATTTTACTAGCTGACGCGGCAGACTTCGTACCGCTTTTACAGTTTCCATGACAACAAAACAAACAAATTACTTTGTATTAGAAAATTAAATTGTCGTTTTTAGTATTTTCCGTTACTTATTGTTTATGTTTTTTACCGTTTAAACCTTCCCTGAACTTTCACAAATATTTAAAAATCAAAATTAGCCAAAATTGCCTGTTGCTGAAAATACACTCGAGGCAAGCTATTATTTTCCGGATTGCATTTTTCTCTCTTTCTATTTCAAGCGATTTTAAGGTTGCCTTTCTCTTTTTATGACGAGTAGATGCGAATAAAATGTAATGATATGCGATTAGCTAAAATAAACCTTAATATGTTTGTATTAAGTCAATTGATAATCTTATCGTGTTTCGCTAAGAGTTATAATGCTTCAACAAACAACAACGCCATCTATGGTCAAGTAATAGTAATACCATAGTAACTATTACCTAATCTGTGGTAATAGATACTTGCTCAACAATCGTAGAAAGAATTTAGATTACAAAACGTATTAAGTACTGTCCTTTTTATAGCAAATTAAATCTTATTTTAATGAGTGAAGGTGTATTTTTTGATATAGAACTAATGATTTGAGCTGTTTATAACTAAAATAAAAAAGACAATTTCCACTTGTTTTAGTGTTTTTTCTGTTTCGTGCCGTATGTCCACCATGCCCATTATCACAGAATACAAGCCACAAAGACATTTAACTGCTTACTATAGACAGGACATAGAGATCGACACTGTAATCTACAACTTATTACCAAGTGGTAACAAGCCGCTCAGTTTGATGTGATGCGACCTCTATAATGCAGTCGTGTTTGTGCGCGAATAGATTTGACAAAATCTACAGAAAATATGCCAAATTGCGTATTGCGATATTGCAAATCCCGATATGGTAAAACGGCTGAACGTGGTTACAGTTTATTTTCGTAAGTATTTTGTATATTTACCCAATAATCAGCCTATATAATAATTTCCAATAAAGTATTCTAGAACATTTGCCTATGCCCTTTACCGCCCTCTAGTGGTAAAAAGCAAAAGCACAACTTTTAGGGAAGATGTCGACTTTGTAGATAATTTAGTGATGTTCAAGTGATGTCGTTTTATTATCGATTAATGTTATAGATAATATTTTTATATCGTAAGTTTAATATAAGTAGTAATATTCTGATACAATGATCATTGCGTTGAAGGACTGTTATGCACTGGAACAGTAAAACTAAGTGATACCTCAGCGGTCCCCCGACACGATGATCATTGAATCAGAATATTACTACTTATATTAAACTTAATGTCTGACGCCCCGCAGGTTCACATGTGAACCTATAACAATTAGTTTTCAATTGTGTCTGATTATTGGTTGTTTTGTGTATTTTTATATCGATTTTGGTTAACCTTTATAAAAATTATCGATACGTCGAAATCATAACGGAACATCCCTACTGCAGAGCGACACCTACCGTGTGGTAGCTGAAACTTATTCTAATTGATTTTAATACGCTGTTTTGCTTCTCAACGTTAGATGGCGTTACTAGCGCCCCAGCTCAAAGTCTTTGTATGAAATTGTCTGTGTGTGTGTTTGAGGCGTGGCACTTACATATGTACCGGTAGTACGTATGACGCAAAGACATTTAACTACTTACTATAGACAGGACATAGAGATCGACACTGTAATCCACTACTTATTACCAAGTGGTAACAAGTCGCTCAGTTTGATGTGATACGATCTCTAATGCAGTCGTGTTTGTGCGCGAATAGATTTGATAAAATCTACAGAAAACATGCCAAATTGCGTGTTGCGATATTGCAAATCCCGATATGGTAAAACGGCTGAACGTGATTACAGTTTATTTTCGTAAGTATTTTGTATATTTACCCAATAATCAGCCTATATAATAATTTCCAATAAAGTATTCTAGAACATTTGCCTATACCCTATACCGCCCTCTGGTGGTAAGAAGCAAAAGCACTACTTTTAGATGATTTAGTGATGTTCAAGCGATGTCGTTTTATTTATCGATTAATGTTATATATAATATTTTTATATCGTAAGTTTAATATAAGTAGTAATATTCTGATAAAATGATCATTGCGTTGGAGGACTGTTATGCACTGGAACAGTAAAACTAAGTGATACCTCAGCGGTCCCCCGACGCGATGATCATTGAATCAGAATATTACTACTTATATTAAACTTAATGTCTGACACCCCGCAGGTTCACATGTGAACCTATAACAATTGGTTTTCAATTGTGTCTGGTTTTATGGTACCTGACAGATTAAAAGGCCAATACGGATTTTAAATTTTCATTTTTCATTTTTTTCACCGGAATTTTCATTTTCTACCTTGATTGCCACTTGCTTATTGTTATATATTAAGTCCTTACTTATGAAGTTGACGTTTTGTATGAGTTTTGTTTTAATTTTGTTTTGTTTTTATTAGCATTTATTGATGTTAACTTTCTAAAAATTAAAGGCCAGCATGTTTGTTTCACTAGCAAAATATAACTATAAGTAGAAAAAACAAGTACCTTCAAAGGTACAATAAAACAAAAGGTCAATTCCGCTAACTACAACAAAAAAAGAGTCAATTTAAAAAAAATTAGGCCATAAAGATACAAGATTAAAAATAATTGTTATTACTAAAGCCTTAATAATAAGTCTTAATTAAATGTATATACAAATATTTACAAATGGTATTAAGTTTTGGAAGTAATACACTTGTTAATGTGTGAGAAAAAAATCGAAATCATAACGGAACATCCCTACTGGTGTACTAGCGACACCTACCGTGTGGTAGAAACTTATTCTAATTGATTTTAATACGCTGTTTTGCTTCTCAACGTTAGATGGCGTTACTAGCGCCCCAGCTCAAAGTTTTTATATGAAAAAGTCTCTAATAGCCGCTCTATTACCTATTGAATCTCTTTGGTATGACGTTACCCTCGTATGTTGCGTTTAGGGCTATAATGGTCTGTGGTGTATAGAAGCAATTTAGATAGCTTCCAATGGAACGGCAGGGAGAGTACTCTTCTACGCTGCTAAATAGAGACAGTAATTCGCTATATGATTAAAAAGCAATTGAATATTGTTGTTCATCCAGAAAAGCTGCGTTCAGCACGATGCTGAAACAGGAGATCGGTTGGTTCGACGATGCCAAGAACGGAGTCGGTGCTCTGTGCTCGCGACTGGCGGCGGACGCCGCCGGTGTACAAGGTGTAAGTCGCCTTCTCATAACTTCATTATCAGCCATCATCGTCACATCCACGGACATTTATAATTTTTTGATATAGGATTTGCAAATTCTGCCAGGTAGATTTTGAGCATTCCGACTACCTAGATGGCAAACTCTTTATAACTATTTCCCTAAGCAGCATTGTTTTGCATTGCTGAGCTGTGGTTCTGGTTTGATGGGTACTAGATCCAGCCAAATTACAGGGTGCCTAGTGTGAATTTTGTTTACTATACATATTCATTCGATTACGTTTACGAAAACGAAAATTTGTATGGCAAAATTTTAACTCTTCTCGTATGCCGCCAGGAGGCGCTGCTTCAATGCCATACTGATTCTCGTTTTCGTTAACGTGATTGAATGTCAAAAATAACATCTTCATCCTCATCATCATGTATTTCATCTATAGCGTTTAACAATTTCGTACTTAGATAATGTAATCAACCAAAATGCTTTAAACAGTTTTAGCGAAGAGCCAACGCATACGCATGCTAATAGTGGGATGTACTTACTTTAACTTTACGCTTTATGACTAGGTATTGCTCTAGCTTTTTACTCTTACAAACCAAGGAAAAAAGAACGCACGAGATAATTTAATGAGAACTTGGTTGATTATAAAAATAAATCTTTATTAGAAAGATCCTTACACTAGGAGTACAATAACGAAAGTGAGTCTTCTAACATCGTGTGGTGCTTATATACTAAAGATTGACAAAGGCGTCCTTTGTTTACACATTTACACTTACAGCAATAATTAATTATAAGGTTAAAAGGATGCTTATCTAAATTAGGGTTTGATACTCAGGGGTGACAAGGCGTTCCTTGTCTCACAATAAAGAAAGCAATTATGATTGGAATTTGGACAGTTCCTTATCTTAATTAGGGTTTGATATATTAAGGGTTGACAATGGTGTTCTATTATCAATATAGGCGGCCCATTGTCTAAATGCATTGTGCATGTTCCGGGTTAAGTGTTGACCGTCATTAGACGTGAATTACGGGCAGCGGTTCTTCCGTTGGCTCTTTAAGGAGTGACTTGTTTATGATTGGCGTCATCTTAATGGTTGGCGACACTCGTTGTCTCACGCGATGATCTTCGCAAGGTGGCAGGCATGAGTTGGAGCCGCGGAGAGGCCTATGTTCAGCAGTAGACTAATAAAGGCTAATGATGATAATGGGGATGCTTGCTTTACCTTTAAAATTTCCATATGACGTGTTCCACGTTGTTTTAATTGACAGGCAACCGGCACCCGTATCGGGGCGCTAGTGCAGGCAACCGCCACTATAGGGATCGGCATCGCCCTCTCCATGTACTACACGTGGAAAATGACGCTCGTGTCGCTGGTGTCGGTGCCGATGGTGATCATAGCCGTGGTGCTCGAGGGGCGTGTGATCGCGGCGGGCATAGAGAAGGTGCGGGCCGCGTCTGACCGCGCCAACACTATCGCTACTGAGGCTATCACCAATATAAGAACTGTGTCCGCTTTCTGTAAGTAGGTATTTAGTTGGTACACCAGATTATTTTGATCAGTTTCCGCGTGTGGTCGGTCTTGTGTGGTTCAATACATTATAATACAACGTGTAACAGAAAGATGTGGTAAAAATGAGAAGATCCAAAGATCTTGTATGTATTGTTACTAATACATAATATTCAACTTTAATTTATCATGCAGTTGTAATTAAATATTTTTATTAGTGAAGTCATGCTCGTCAGGCGCGTATATGCAAGCAGCAGTGATCATAAATGGATCATAAAGTACACAGAGGTTACTAAACCACTAGGGCTGTGACTTGTTTATTTTAATTGTCTAGTAACTCTGCATGTAAGATCTAGGTCAATTACTATTTGGATCTTTTCATTTTTACCACACCTAATTAATTAATAATAACTGTGTCTTTTCAAGGTCTACAATGTACTTATTGTAATTTTACCTAGAATCTTCTTATTCCTTTTACCATTGTAGAATGCAATAAATAATTAAGTATTGAGTTTCGAGTATTAGCTGGTTTAGGCCAAGACAGATGGGATGTGGGCCACCCTGACGCCCGCTAGACCCGATGAAGGTATCCGAGGAGGATATGATGCAGCTGGTAGTAGCATGCTGGTGATGCATATGTGTGTATACGATGTACACACTCTATATGTTCCGGTTGGACTTACTAGAACCAACTTCGGTCTCCAATCCATCCTTCTTCGAGTCATGGTGCTTTAACATTTGTCGTACAAAAGAATTTGATCATTCAGTTGCAGATGTCCATTTAAACGCTGTTATTCAGCGTTATATTCATATCAGGAAATAAGTACTTTATCTTACCTGATTTTTACACAGCCGTTGAATGTCCAGGTGGCGAGGCAAACGTACTGGTGCGGTATAAGGACGCGGGCATCGCCGCCAAGACGACGGCGCGCGAGAGCCTGCGCTGGCGCGGCAGCGTGTTCGCCTTCGGCCAGACGGCGCCCGTGGCCGGCTACGCGCTCTCGCTGTGGTACGGCGGCGTGCTGGTCGCGAACAAGGAGGTGCCCTACAAGGATGTCATCAAGTGAGTCTACATACCATCTAGAGAATGGGCCATGTACACGCTCCCCGCCTCTGCCATCGTGAACAGCTCAGCCTAATAGAGTGCTGAGTCGCTGTGGTACGGCGGCTTGCTGGTCGTGCATATGGAAATACCCTACAAGAACGTCATCAAGTGATTCTACCTTTAGAGAACGGGTCATGTAGACGCTCCCCGCTGCTACCATCTAGAACAGATCTACCCAACAGAATGCTGAGTCGCTGTGGTACGGTGACTTGCAGGTCGCGAATAGGGAGATCCCTACAAGAACGTCATCAAGTGAATTTACCTTTAGAGAACGGGTCATGTAGACGCTCCCCGCCGCTGCCTTTAAGAACAGCTTAGCCTAGCAGAATGCCTAAGTCGCTGTGGTACGGTGGCTTGTAAGTCGCGCATGGGAATGTACCCTACAAGAATGTCATCAAGTGAGTTTACCTTTAGAGAACTGGTCCTTTAGACGCTCCCCGCCGCCGCTACCATTAAGAACAGCTCAGTCTAACAGAATGCTTAAGTCGCTGTGGTACGGCGGCTTGCAGGTCGCGCATGGGAATATACCCTACAAGAACGTCATCAAGTGAGTTTACCTTTAGAGATCGGGTCATGTAGACGCTCCCCGCCGCTGCCTTTAAGAACAGCTTAGCCTAGCAGAATGCCTAAGTCGCTGTGGTACGGTGGCTTGTAAGTCGCGCATGGGAATGTACCCTACAAGAACGTCATCAAGTGAGTTTACCTTTAGAGATCGGGTCCTTTAGACGCTCCCCGCCGCCGCTGCCATTAAGAACAGCTCAGCCTAACAGAATGCTTAAGTCGCTGTGGTACGGCGGCTTGCAGGTCGCGCATGGGAATATACCCTACAAGAACGTGATCAAGTGAGTTTACCTTTAGAGAACGGGTCATGTAGACGCTCCCCGCCGCTGCCATTGCCGTCTTTCGGCTGAGATGATGATGACGACGAGAAAAACAGACTTAGTAGTAGGTATCACTACATAATATAAAACAAAGTCGCTTCCTGCTGTCTGTCTGTCCCTATGTATGTATGCTTAGATCTTTAAAACTACGCAACGGATTATGATGCGGTTTTTTCTTATAGATAGAGTGATTGAAGAGGAAGGTTTATATGTATAATACATGCATGGAATTGGACCCGGTACTCAAGCGGACGAAGTCGCGAGTGGGCCGCTAGTATAGTTATAGAATAACGTTATACAGGGTTGGTTGCTAAAGATCACGCCGCCGGTTTCGCCGCTGCCGCCGACTTCCAGAAGCCACCGACAAATTGACTATCGCACTCATATCTACTGGTTGGTATATAGAAAAGTTTTAGCGCGATCGCCATCCAGATTCTCGGCAGAGTTTTACCACCTGAAAGATGCGTGTTTGGGCTTTTTTAAACTTGTCCTAATTAACGTCCTTACTTCTCCTTCTCAGAGTGTCAGAAGCGCTGGTGTTCGGCGCTTGGATGATGGGTCAGGCCCTAGCGTTTGCGCCTAACTTTGGCGCGGCCATTAGCGCTGCCGGCCGTGTCATGATGCAGCTAGCGCGCAAACCCAAAATCGAGAGCACCAGCTCACCTGCCGTATCTGAGAATTATGTGAGTGCTTTTTTAATATGGTGTCTAAGAGAGTGGGAGGAGTTGGATATAGCGCACCGGCTAGAAGCACCAGCTCACCTGCCGTATCTGAGAATTATGTGAGTGCTTTTTTAATATGGTGTCTGAGAGAGTGGGAGGAGTTGGATATAGCGCACCGGCTAGAAGCACCAGCTCACCTGTCGTATCTGAGAATTTTGTGAGTGCTTTTTTAATATGGTGTCTAAGAGAGTGGGAGGAGTTGGATATAGCGCACCGGCTAGTAATAGAAATTGAATTCCGAATTTAAATATTCCAATTTTCATCAATCTGCACTTTATTTCCGAGTAAATAAATGTTTGTAAGATTTGTGATTTTTAATAATAAAAAATGTATTCTTACTACAGCTGTCGGTAAAGTTACTTTATGTCCAAGCGCAAACCGCAGTTTTATTACCGATCTTTAAGTGACAGTGGCAATCGCTACAATTTACAATTTATCGCTACCATAGTTGCCAGTGGTTGCCGTTCAGTTGAGAGTGGCGCTAATTTCAATACATTTTAATCGCAAATGCACTAAGCGAGCGACCATTGAGCGATTTGTCTCCGTAATAACAATTGAGCAACCGCAACTAGTAGTAGTCGCGTTACCATTGTACAATTAGCAACTGGTTACTTTTTTCGATAATAAACCTGTCGAAATATTATTTTGCGTTATTCTGATTTTCGTTATTTCAAAATCGTGATAACGGCCTGGTTAAAAATTTTCGAAATAAAGATGTTTGTATTATGTATGTAACCCTTAATTTACGCCGTTCTTCGGAAACCACGTTGCGTACCGTGCTCAATATTTTTTTTATAACAATCACGCGTTCATGACCCAGTTGGCTGAAGGCAAGATCAAGTACAGCCAGGTGAAGTTCCGCTATCCGACGCGGCGCGAGGTGGAGGTGCTGCGCGGCCTCACGTTGTCCATCCCCAGCGGGAAGCGGATCGCGTTCGTGGGGCCCAGCGGCTGCGGCAAGTCCACACTCATACAGCTGCTGCAGCGGCTGTACGACCCGGACGAAGGGAATGTGGTGAGCTTGACGTTTTTATTGTGTTACTGAATCGGTAAACGTGCGCACGGTCCGCTTTTTTTATACAGGACAAAATCCATTACGCATACTACCCCGTCAAGGGGGAAGGAGGGTATACCCGCTTAAGTCTTGCATTTCCTCTCGGTGTCGCAAGGTGAATACGGGACCGTTATATACAACGTGTTACAGAAATATGTAATAAAAATGAAAAGATTCAAAGTGTACCTATCCCATCTAGATCTTGTATGCGTTGTTACTAAGACATAATTATCAACTTTAATATTTCATGCTATTGTAATTAAATATTTACATAAGTCAAGTCATGCGCATCAGGCGCGTATAAGCAAGCAGCAGTTATCATAAATGTAAGTACACAGGGGTTACTAAACCACCAGGGCTGTGACTTTTTTAATTTTTTGTGACGTCGCAATCATCATCAGCTTGTTTATGTCCCCACTGCTGGGGCACAAGCCTTCCCTGTGGATGGATAGGGAGAACGGGCCATAAACCACCACGCGGGCCCAGTGCGGATTGGTGGTTGATAACGACTGCTAATGCAGCCGGGACCAACGGCGTAACGTGCCTTCCGAAGCACGGAGGAGCTCGAGATGATACATTTTTGGCCACCATCCGATGACCGGCCTTTGCGAAAGTTGCTTAACCTCAGCACTCGCAGACCGGGCGCGTTAACCACTGCGCCATCGAGCTCCTCGCACGCTCCTAGCACGTCGCAATAGTAATATTTAATTATAAACTGCATAGCAAATTAAAGTTAATAAGTAATTATGTCTTAGTAACTCTGCATGCAAGGTCTAGGTCGGATACTATTTGGATCTTTTAATTATTACCACACCTTTCTGTTACACGTTTTAAGCAATCACCGGAGTAAGCGTACGGCCCGCCTGATGGAAAGCGGCAATCGCAGCTCATGGACGCCGGCTACACCAGGGGTACCTACAAAGCGCGCGTTGCCGAGCCTACTACTACAGCTTAAGTTGTTCACTGGATCTATTAATTTTAAACCCTGAACAAGGATGAATATTACCATCCTGCAGTCGTATTATTTGCCGAATTCCACCACAATTTAATGTCTGATTTAGTGCGATCTATACCTTACGTACAGCATATTTATAGCCGAAGAAGCCGGTTTACTAAAGGTTATTTTGGCCATACTTACACTTTCATATTTTCAACCATATCACCCGTCGTTTGCGATAGTGTTGATAGTGTTAGTTTGACAAGTTCAATTTCCGATCGTTCCTTACCCCTAGTACCTGGACGAATACAACATCAGTACGGACATGCGGCTGACGACGCTGCGCCGCAACCTCAGCATCGTGTCGCAGGAGCCGGTGCTGTTCGACCGCACCATCGCCGACAACATCGCGTACGGCGACAACACGCGCACCGTGCCCATCGAGGAGATCGTCAACGCGGCCAAGGCGGCCAACGTGCACGCCTTCATAGCAGCCCTGCCGACCGTGAGTCATTGTTGTGGTCAAGACATTCCACTGCTGCAAGTAGCGGTCTCGAGGAGCCCGAGGCGAAAGGAATTGCGGGGCACGTGAGTTGCCCATAGTTGGTTGCTATGCTCGGTGGTTTTCACTGAGCAGAACTCCAACATCTCCGGCACTAGTCTGGATAACTAGTAGAGGTGCCCGCTAGATGCAATACCTCCGGTCAAGCCAACCGCGTAGGATTGTGAAACTGGCAAGGTGCCTGGATGGGTACTGAGAAGTGAGTGGGCTTACAACTCCGCCACCAAAGAGGACATTTGGTAGTCGACTTTAGAGTCGACGACCCGAGCAGTGGAATCTGCGAGTTGTGCTCTTAGTGTAACGAGAAGTGAGCGAGCTTACAGCTCCGGTAACCTATCTATATAATAGGTAGTGGACTATACATGTTCACGGGCTGGCTGGCTAACTGGCTCGAGACACTAGTCTTAAAAGTACCGGATGAAGAATGCGCTTCGGCGCGTCCTGATCTGGCGTTATGACCTGACGTAGATGGTCCCTTGTGTTTGCACAAGGATGTCTGACACCTACTATGTAACCTGACGGTTGGTAGGGGGTGTCAGTATAAACTTTAAAGTCGTTTTGTGGCTGGGGTGCTGACCCGATACTCAGCTCTTTGCATCTAACTGTTGCCAGCCATTTTGCGTATATCCTTTATCTACGCCGCCGGGGGACGCCTTCATAGTGGCGCTGCTATCCTTGAGTCATTGTTATGATCAGTAACATGACTTAGGTACTTATGAATGCACCGCACTACATAACTTTTAACAGTTTTAAAATATCTAATTTCATTTCACAAAAAACTATTCCACGAATTTAATTTTTCTTTTAATTCATCAACGCTGTTACATCCATCGAAAATAGTTTAAGGCGAACGGTAAGGCACGCTAGCGCCACCAATTGATAATTTGACAATTACTAACGGACCGGATCTTTTTTTAAACATTTCGTACCGTCCGATAACAGGAAAGCATCCATAGTATTTATTTAATAATTGTGCACTACTTTTTGTTGCGTGGTTTAGTCACAAAACGGGCTATCGCATTTATTCACAAACAATGGCCACTTTTGGTGTTAGCGAATGAATACAAAAACAAACCTAAAAGTAGTGCACAATTATTAAATAATAGATGTTTGCCTAGTGTCGGAAGGTCCGCAATGTTTGTAAAAGAATCCAGTTTAGCAGTTATCAAATTAAATCCATTAGCGGCGCTAGTGTGCCTTACCCTTCGCCTTAATAGAATTATCTTTTCAAATTTGCTTTCATTACCAGAACAACTGTTCATCGAATTCACTTTAATTAATTAATCCTTTATTGTACTTACAAAGAAATTACATTTAAACACACGTTACTCAGGACATACACAAAGATTAGTTCATCGAACATCTTTTATCGCAGTGGCGTTTTATCGAACGATGCATTATGTGTGATGATAAAATATTCGTAAGCAAGTTGGTTTGTATTTTTTGGCGACGACGAGATCTGTTGTCGAGCACTGTGTTACTGTGTCGAACCCAGAGGACCTAGCGTGAGTTATTTTTGACATTCGATCACGTTAACGAAAACGAAAATTTGTATGGCAAAATTTTAATTCTTCTCATATGTCGCCAGGAGGCGTTGCTTCAATGTCATGCTAATTTTCGTTTTCGTAAACGTAATCGAATGAATACGGATAATACACAAAACTCACACAAGGTGTGGTGCCACTATGATACCTGCAACATAATATTCTATTGTATTGTATACTAGCACTTTTCCCGCGACTTCATCCACGTGGAGTTTGTATTGTACAGACGCCTGCACATCGACCTATGCAAAACTGTCAATACATTTTCAACCATATTATAAAGGCATACAGTTAAACCTTGGCAGAATCATCTCAGTAACGTCCTATTTATAACTAGCTGACCCGGCGGACTTCGTACCGCATTTTTTTTAAATATAACCTATGTTACTAAGCGCTAATGTAGCTTTGTAATGGTGAAAGAATTTAAAATGTTTAAATAATTTTAACGCAAATTTTGTTGCGAAACAAATTACAAAAACACAATGTTGAAAAAATTTCCACGAGCAGGATTTGAACCTGCACCTTTCTGACATACCGGGTCAGGTGCTCTCCCAATTGAGCTATCGTGGTTCTAACCAGCCCGCCGAAATTGTTCAACACTATTTACTTTTTACTTTGAAAGCCAAAGGCGCCCATTCAATGTCAACAACTACCTTCATTAACATCCGATCATAATATTTTTACAAATACTAAAGATCAGTTAAGAAAAAGGCAAGCTATTATAAAATGTTTAAATATTTTTGAGGATATACCTCTGGTTGCAGGCCTACGAAACGCGAATAGGCGCGCGCGCGTCGCAGCTGTCGGGCGGGCAGAAGCAGCGGATCGCTATTGCGCGCGCGCTCATGCGCAACCCGCGCGTGCTGCTGCTCGACGAGGCCACCTCCGCGCTCGACACACACAGCGAGAAGGTCACGTAGTGCATAATTACTGGATTTTACAGTTAGACCGCTCCATCGCAGTACTGGCACACCTTAATATGTACAGAAGACAGTAGCGAGCCAACGGCGCTGTACCGAGATAAACGTGGGTCAAATGGCACTGCAACGACCCCGCAGATATTATAGACATTTATTCTCTTGAGGAGCTCGATGGCGCAGTGGTTAACGCACCCAGTCTGCAATTGTTGAAGTTAAGCAACTTTTGCAAAGGCCGGTCATCGGATGGGTGTCCAAAAATTCATCATCTCGAGCTCCTCTGTGCTTTAGAAGGCACGTAAAGCCGTTGGTCTCGGCTGCTTTAGCAGTCGTTAACAACCACCAATCCGCACTGGGCTCGCGTGGTGGTTCATGACCCGTTCTTCCTATCCATCCATAGGAAAGGCTCGTGCCTCAGCAGTGGGGACATACACGGACTTTCGAAAAGCTTTTGACAGGGTGGACCATAAAATATTATTAGAAAAAATCGCATACAATGGCATTCGCGGGAACCTCTGGCGTTGGTTCAAATCATACATAACTAACCGTACACAGAAAGTTGTTTTAAGTGGCTACGAATCAGATTTTGTACCGATAAGCTCTGGTGTCCCACAGGGCTCAATATTAGGCTCACTTTTGTTTATTATATTTATCAATGACATATCTAGCTGCTTTCACTTTTGTGATTTTTTATTGTACGCAGATGACTTAAAAATCTTCCACACAATAGACAACAGTGATGATCACGTTAAATTTCAGGCCGATCTCGATCGCTTCTCTGGTTATTGTGCTGTAAATAAACTTAGTCTTAGTATAAATAAGTGTAAATCAATAACTTTCACTAAAAAGCGGCTAATTAGTAATTATACTTACAAACTCACTGGTGCCAATCTTGTAAATGTGCAATACATTAGAGGCCTAGGTATAACGCTAGATAGTAAACTACATCTTGATTTACATGCAGATAATATAATAAATAAAGCCTGTAAGATGTACGGATTTGTTATGAGATCCAGTAAAAAATTCACACAACCCTATACGTATTTAAGCCTCTATAGTGCCCTAATCAGATCTCAACTAGAATATGCCGTGCCCATTTGGAATCCTTTTTATAATAAATATATCGAAAGTCTGGAAATGGTACAAAAGAAATTTCTGCGTACAATGCACTACAGAGTTTTTCACAATCGTTTGCACTATTTACAACTATTAAAAAAATACAAAACTCTAAAATTTGAGGACAGACGTAAGCAACTCGAGGCAATGATGTTATACGACATATGCCATAACCGATACGATTGCATCCCCATTGTGAACAGATTGTGTTACAGTGTTCCTACCAGAACTCATAGCCGAAATATTTGCCGATTATTTGCCACTTCCCGATGTCGTACAAACGCGGGAAAACGGTCACCAATGCATCGTCTAGTACACTCATATAATACATTTTTTAACAAAATTGACATTTTGGCGACGACGCCTTTTACCTTTAAAAAAATGTTGCTGGAAACATTGCGCAGTAGTTATTCTTAGTTAAGTTTTAGTTAAGTTTCATTTAAATAATTAAGTAGTTTTTTTTTAATGGCCATGATTAGTTTTTACCTTTTTTTTAAATGTTAATGTATAGGCGCTCTTTAACCTGTATAGGTACCTACTATAGTGTAATTGATGTTGGTGTTGAAATTAATACTACTTAATTTATCTAATTTTCTAAGCAACATTGTATTCAACATTGTATTCAACATTGTTTTTTTACCCAAATAAATAAAAAAAAAAAAAAAAAAAGGAGCTGATGGTGATTCTCATTAAGAATTACAAATACACTTACATAAAAAAAAACATAATTTAGAGAAATATGTAGGTACATATAAGACCGTCACACAATTTTACTAAGATGGCAAACACGGTCTCAGTTGCAGTGATTAGCGAAACTGCAGGGTGCCTAGTGCGAGTTTTATTCGCCATTTGAACACGTTAACGAAAACGAGCGGAATTTGTATGGCAAAATTTTAACTCTAGTCGGCTCTCGTATGTCGCCAGGAAGGAGGCGTTGCTACAATGCCATAAAAATTTTCGTTTTCGTGAACGTAATCGAACGAATACCAGAGGGCCTACCACGACGTTCGGCGTGTTGCCTCTCTGTCGCACTTGTAAATTCGTGCGTAAGTGTGACAGGGAGGCAACACGTCGAACGTGGTTCGTGGTACGTTCTCTGATGTACACACGCGTGCACATCAGACTACCACAAACTGACTTTCCTCAATAAACTTTGAACTTTATGTGTATGGCATGTGGTTGAACATTTATTAAGGCGAAGGGTAAGGCACACTAGCGCCACCAATTGATAATTTGACAATTACTAACGGACCGGATCTTTTTTTAAACATTGCGTACCGTCCGATAACAGGAAAGTATCCATAGTATTTATTTGGGTATATATCGAGTAGCCTAATTTTTGTACTTCTAATTGGCAATGGCACAAAAACGGTTAGCCTAATTTTTTTCGCATAATTTCATTCCTCAAAGTTCAAAGTTCTTTTTTGTCTAATTTCATTTCGCCTAACTTTTTATCGCCATATTGTTATTTACCAAATGCGACATTTCGCGGAACAATTCGTAATCCCTAAAGATTGCAATTACTAAATATTAATTCGCACAAAAATAAAAATAACAAAGTATAAAACGCCTACTCATTTTAATAAGACAAAGTAACTTGAATTTAATTATTAATATTTATTAATACTAACGTAGCATGCAGGTAGGCATGCAGCATGCAAGCAGGGGGTCGACCGCCTAACGCTCTCGCTTTCGATCGCTTTAAAGGCGAGGCGAGGAGGAGGCGTCATTTTGTCATTTCGAAAGCAATATGAAAGCAATATCAAAAGCTATAGGCTATAGCTTTCGATATTATTCAATATTATAGTTCGATATTATATTAGAAAGCGAGGCGAGGGCCTGGCTTTCAAAGCGATCGAAAGCGAGAGTGTTAGGCGGTTGGGGGGCAGGTATGTCATGCAAACAGGCATGCAGCATGCAAGCAGGCATACAACATGCAAGCAGGCAGCATCGAATGGCGAATAAAAGTCGCACTTGGCACCCTGTGTACAGGGTGCCAACTAACTACGCTTACTGCGCTTGCTAAATGCTGCCTATATTTTGAAGAAAATACTTTTCACGCATCATCATCCTCATCTCAACCGATTGACGTATGTTGCTGGACACAGGACACAGTCCGCAAGGAGGACATCTACCACCTATTTTTTTGTAGTTTGATGATGTCCTCAGGCGCCCCTTTCAGCAACACCGGTCTTCTTTGGGGGTGGCGAGAAACTAAAAGGGTTCGTCGAGGAGTGTGTTTGAAACAGTTTCTCTAGAAAGAACAGCATCACGCACGCGTGTCTTTCCCTATTAGGTTCTCCGAGGGGTTCGGATCGGATCAGGAAAATACATGGACCACCATCAGCAGCTCATTTTATGTCCCTTCCTATGGATACAAACACCGAACACCGGAGAATGGGCCATAAACTTTGATCCATAATGTAGTAGATTCCCGATGAGCGCTTGAAAAACGGCACGCGACTTTGGAGTCATGGAGC
The DNA here is from genome assembly GCA_963082485.1 of Eudonia mercurella. Classification (NCBI taxonomy): domain Eukaryota; kingdom Metazoa; phylum Arthropoda; class Insecta; order Lepidoptera; family Crambidae; genus Eudonia; species Eudonia mercurella. Next base: position 5,468,518 of record OY720040.1, read on the forward strand.
TACAATGACTTGTGGCGATGACAGTAAATATTAAGTACAAATATGCACTCGTCTGCGTGAATACAGACACAATAGAATTTTAATTGTTATCGGCCACCTGGTGGTCGATCGACGCTCAAGGGGATAGTTTGCAACCTTAATTAATCTTTATGGTTAAGATTTAAGGTTCAAAGGAAGCTGAAGTTGTTGATGCTACAATGTTTTTTCAGATTTTGTTATTCGAAATTTATAAGCAAACAGAACCACTTTCGAGATACATTTTGGTTCCGGATCCTTTATCTAGTACATTACCAAGGTCATTAACCACCACGCGGACAGAGTGCGTGTTGGTAGTTATAACGACTGTTAATGCAGCCGGAACCAACGGCTTTACGTGCCTTCCGAAGCTCGAAGGCGCGAGAAATGATATACTTTTGATCACCATCCGATGAGCGAGCGGCCTTTGCAAAAGTTGTGCAACTTTAGCAATTGCAGACCGTGTGCGTTTAGATAGAAAACATGCACACAATTAAAACACAATACAATAATAATAAAATATACAAAACAGAAAAATTTAAATTAAAATAATAATAAAAAAAACAATTAAATATACAACTACCACAAACATTGGTTATCAATTGTGTGCCGTAGCGATGCAAAAAGGTGAAAACTCAGAGAAACATTTTTGCTCATTTTTTCAGTTTCCACCCGAACAAAACCTGCGAGGTCGCGCAAATGTGATTAATTAGAATTAAAATAAATTATTAATTTTATAAATTTTTACCAATTAATTATAAGTAATAATAATGCATCGAGAATTGTTTAATAAATAAATGAATGATCATGACATAATAAAATCAGAATTATATCTTAATGCAATAATAATCTAAATAAATAATAATTGATTCATAATTAGGTAATATTTCAAGCTAAAATATTAAAAATATTAAATAAAATAACAGCAAATAAATCATTTAGTCAAGCCATATAATAAATATTCATAATACGAACTCTAAAATCTCAAACTGCATTAATTGATGTATAGGCACAAGGAAAGTTCCGCCACCGAAGCAACTATTTGCTACTAATCCCTGATTATTGAACTTCAAGTAACACAACTTTTAGATATTTTTTTAATGGTTTGTCTGCACGAAAGAAGTCTTAAGGGAAGGGGTATATCGTTTACCACTCCGCCGTCTAACTCCTTTTGACTCATGTCCCGATACAATTTTATGGAGGATTGTGAGGAATATTTTGCCAGTTTTCCGCCTTATCTATCCTCCGTATCTTAATTTAATCTATTGGCAGCATAAAGGCGGTTACCATCAGTAGTAAGGTCTCCCGCCTTGTGTAGACTTACGAACCGATAGCATAGCGACATTCATAAGAACTATTTGTAGACTTAACTGAATAAATGATTTTGAATTTTGAATTTTGTTTCGGTTCCCTATTTGTTTGCATAAAATTTACCTACTAAAATTAACCTACTGTTACATTACTTTATTTATAATTAATTACTTACTTTATTGTTAATAATTATAGTAAAATAACATTAAATTTTATATTATATTTTGCATGGAAATCAGGAATAAATACGTATAATTAACTAAAGTATGTATCCATTATGCCTTTTGATCTTTATGCCTAATAACTATTAGACAAATAAACAATATGCCTTATAACTTTATGCAAATTAAAATTAGGGCCAAAAACATTAGCCTAAACTATATTTATGCTTACTGAAATAGTATGCCAAAAACAATTAAGTCAAAATATGATTGACAAAAAAATATATGCCTAACTCGTTATGCCAAATTAAATTAGGACAAAAAATAGTCGAAAAAAAGGGATCCCTTTTGCTTCACAGTAGCGACTCCAACTTTTTCTATAACGTGTTGACGTTACAGGTGGTGCAAGAAGCGTTGGACCGAGCCAGCGAAGGGCGAACGTGCTTAATCATAGCGCACCGACTCGCCACCATCCAGAACGCCGACATGATCTGCGTGATCGACCGTGGCGTGGTCGCGGAGACGGGCACGCACAAACAGCTGATCGACAGCAAGGGCATCTACGCTAAACTTTACGAGCTTCAGTGCGGAATTATGGAAGAGGATGAAACAGCCGCCGCCCCTGACAACTAGACAGCGACAGGCGGTTCTTGCGACAGCCTTTTCTAGTCAAACCAAAACACTAAATTTGCTTTATTAGAACTTATATTGTGCACACAATAAAAGTTGCAAAGCAAAATACTGTAGCTCAAATTACAGTAAAATGTTCAAATAATTTTTAACGCAAATTTTGTTGCGAACAAATTACAAAAACAAATGTTGAAAAAATTTCCATGAGCAGGATTTGAACCTGCACCCTTCTGACATACCGGGTCAGGTGCTGTTCCGATTGAGCTATCGTGGTTCTAACCAGCCCGCCGAAATTATTCAACGCTTTTTACTTTGAAAGCCAAAGGCGCCCATTCAATGTCAACAACTACCGTCACTAACATCCGATCATAATATTTTTACAAATATTAAAGATCAGTTTAGAAGTAAGCAAAGTAAAGTGTTGAATAATTTCGGCGGGCTGGTTAGAACCACGATAGCTCAATTGGATGAGCACCTGACCCGGTATGTCAGAAAGGTGCAGGTTCAAATCCTGCTCGTGGAAATTTTTTCAACATTTGTGTTTTTCAAATTACAGTGTTTTGGCTCGACACAATAAAGCTTCTTTATAGGACAGAAGCAGCGCCATCTATGTCCAGTTTTTTTTAACTATAGTCGATTTAACATGAGACTCAAAACCGAATGCATTAATTTCATCTTCTGCAATTACTTTTTAAAGTCATCATTTCCCTTTTTATCTGAACACCAACATTACCTTCAATGAATAAAAAATAGTGATCCTACATTCCCTTAAATACAGACATAAGTTTAATTCAGTAACCTTAGTAATTACTGTTTGTAGATAATTATTACATTGTAATTTTTGATTATCTTAGTATTTCCTGATGAATATCAGTAGAGACCCATCCTACATTCCCTTAAAAAGACATCCACAAAAGACGAATCACGTTAGTCTATTATAATGTTATTTATAACTTTACTTTTAGTACTTAAATTGGAGCAACCCTTACCATTAAGCGAAGTGTAAGCTGGCTTGCGTATTTAATAAAAATAATAATTAGGAAAAGCTTTATTGTAAAAAATCATAAGCTTATATAGTTAATTTTATTAATGCCTTAATATCGTGCCTTCATATAGAGCTGTAATTTAATTGTTTTTGAAACCAAAGATTTTTTTATTTTTATAGTGTCATAATATGAAATGAAATGTGTAAATCATTAATATGGCGTCTAATAATGTAGTTTTATATTTGTAGCTACTAATACTATCACAACTACTAATTGCTTCAGTATTGTAAAAGCATATTTTTTAGCATTTCTAGAGGGTAGGTAAACGACAAGAAAATTAGATGAAACATTGAAGATACGTTTGAGAGATTACATTAACCTCAGGTAGGCTACTCTTAACGCAAACTCAATCTCAATAAAATGCCAATGCGATTAATATGTATCGATATTGGGATAAGTTTCGCAATTTCGGGACGCCCCATCTCGATAATAATTTGTTCATTCAATTTCCACGCAATTTAATTCCAATGTAGCGCTATTATCGCTTTTAAGAGTGCCATTTGATTTTTTTAGATTTGAGATTGGAAATTGATTATTGCAATTGTGTTTTAAGAGTAACCCACCAGGTCTGTCTGAATACCAGACACAATAGAATTTCAATTGTTTGGCGCCGTAGATCCACGTTCCGACATACCAAGGGTTAAACTAGAGTAATTATTAACGGGATTCTCACCATGTTTTATACTATGAGAGTATCCGATCCGAGTACATCAAATTATGCTCAAGTTAAAATTGGCAAAATATTTTTATATTGTTATTGTGTAATTAACGTGTTTTTACTTATTTAATTAGTTTTATAGGTTATAATCGAAATTAAACGTGTCGACTTAAAGTATTTTGTTTTTGTTAACATATCTCCGTAGTATTTTAACTGCTTTTAAATGGATTGGCAAAGGGAAAGATGCTCAAGAAAAAAAACTGAAAATTGATTTTATAAATATTTCATATTCCCTTAACAATAACAGAAGGATAAAAAGTGCGAACATGTTTTTTTTAAAGCCGATCATTATACATAGAAAACTTGGCAGTGTCATATAAAAATATGGGATATAATAAATGTAAACTTTTCGTTCGTTTCAGCTTTCATTCGTCGAATGTACGTTCCATAGAGCTATTAGTTTGGTTTTATTGCTTGTTTAACTATCTAAAATCGTATCAATAAAGTGTTATCAAAAATCTATTTGAGTAATACGTGAAGAAATATTAACAAATTATCTCATGAATAATATTAAAACAATACGCTTAATATACTTAATTAATTAAACAAAAATATAAATTTAATATTTAATATCATAAATTAACAAGATTAATTAAAACTTAAACTAGCGTATAATAGAATTGTAAAAAGGAAAAACGTTTAAAAGAATGCAGTAGATCAACATACTATAAAAAAATATCTCATCATCATCATCATCTCAGCCAAAAAAAAAATATCTCATCTCGACGAAATGGAAACGTGACGAACGGTAAACTAGACGAAGCGAAAATTTTACATTTAATCTTAAAAAATTACAGCCTAGTCGCTACACAGATAAAAATAAAATAAAATTGAGGTTTATATATACATATACTATATTATATAATTGTAACACGAATTTTAAACATTTGTACATTTTTACACTTGCTTTTATCTTTTAAAAAATATTAAACATTTAAAAAAAGCAATTAACAAAATCTACTAAACGGACTATCGACACTAGTGTTGTTCGGAGTTAGAGATGTGCCGTAACGTTGCCATTTCAGATTATACCACAAGATTTATTCGAATCTCTACAAAACCACGTCAAGGTCGACCCCATCAGTACGTTTCTACACTAATCTCACTACAGTAAACATATCTTAACGATAAAAATAAATATGCGTCGTTCGTTCGTAGACCATATCGGATGGGATAACAGACCTAATTACCTAAGCCATAAGCTTGTTAATTGCGTGCGACGATCTCGTGGTGAGTAAGGGGTGCGTCGGGGTATATGCCTCTGATTGGATGTTCACAGTTGTTGTAATAGACGTCGCCTGAGAGCTCGTCGAGATCCACTTCTGGATCGGACTTCGCCACTTTCGTGGCCTCGTCAACTTCTGCGCGGACTTTCGCGTCGATTTCCTGCAAATTGTTAAATTCATATTGTATAGAATTGTATGAATGAATCAACACTATCGGGTAGTTGTGATCGGAGTCGGACGGAGCTACGCTAGCCTGATTGGTAGTGCACCTGGCCATGTCAGAGGGTGCGGGTTCGAATTTAGTCCGTGGATTTTTTCAGTACTTTCCAATATGTATTTTTTTCGTAAAATTCAAGAGCTGCCAAGGCCGCCAAGGTCCTTAAAAAAATGAGGCGTGTCTGATTTCTTGAAGTGGTTTCTCATCTAACACCGTTATTTTACTTTGTTTTTTTTAACTGTAGTTATAGAATGATTGTGTAACAAGCAAGTAGGTACATACTCAACGCATATATATTTTGTTCTGCTTTTACGACGACAAACTATGTATTTTAATAACCATGTTTTCAAGTAAGTGACACAATTTTATTTTTAAACGGTTTTATTTATCTTGCTGTTTATTTATTTATTTTTTGAGAATAAATTTCTATAAACCTAACACCACGCTGCGCTGTAGTCGGAGACTAACACCTGTATTTATAAACGAGTAAAAGCTTTAACTTCAGCAAAAGTAATTGCCTAACTTTAGTTAAGAAAACCGATGGAGTTAGAAACGTCAAATTTAGAATTCTTAGCCAAGCAATATTCACCAGTATCATAACTCAAGCAATCTAGATTTCTCTAAGAATCCATAGTGACAAGCTTGTGATAACCTAGTATTGAGATTATATTCCGTGTGAAAGTTTGTGTTCTGTCTAAAATAATATAAAATTGATGAATTAGATAATAATAATATATATTTTATTTGGATTCGACGATCATTGTCCCTATAGTCGTATCTGCAAACGGCCTCATAGCGAATAGTCTCGACCAACATCGCAAGAGGCTTTCGCTGGATGGCTGGATCAAGGGTCAGATACAGAAGGCAACACTCCTGGACACGGCACGCATTGTCAGGAGGTTTCTTTCTCTGCAGCTTTAATCGCCGGTAGCTTGAGTCCTGCTCCGCTGCTGGCGGCGTTCTAGGTTTAGGTTTTTATAAAAGTTGTATTTTTGTATGATATTTTGTTATATTTTGCTTTTATATAATTTTTATAAAACCTAGATCTAAGATTAAAAATAAATAAAGAGAAATTTTATTTAATAAGAAAACTTTTATTCATAACTTAGATAATATTTCTAGTGATCCATTACAACAAATTAAAACAAGTAAGTATTTATGTTCCCTAACAATGATTATCCTAAAGGAAAATAGTAAGTAATGCACGTTACTACACTCGCGAGCAATAAACCGGAATCACTTCATCGCGAATTGCTAAAGACAAGTTTTTACCATTTTAACTGCCTGTAAACGGTTTCTCATTGGCCGAATGAGTTTCCTGACGGAATCTTATGGAATTCCCAGCCACTCTTCTACCAAAGCAGTTTTCAGTTTTCTATCGTCGCCGTAGCTGGATATCTTCACCCGTCTTTTCAGCTCGTCCCACACATGTTCAATAGGGTTCAAGTCGGGACTGAGGGCTGGCCAGTCTAAGGTGGAAATCCCGACTTCTTCCAGGTACTGTCTAGTCATTGCAGCGGTGTGGCAGCGGGCGTTATCGTGCTGTAGTAGGAAATGTTCGCCAATAAACCCGGCGTACGGAAGCACATGGCCTAGCAGAATGTCTTTGATGTATTTTGCCGCAGTTAGGCCCCCTCCCCGACCACCACCAGGTACGAATATCAGCTCCGTGTTTGCTTCTATAGAAATCCCCGCCCATATCATACAGGACCCGCCCCCGTATGCCACTGTTTCCGCAAAACAGCATTGTGAAAATCGCTCCCCCGGTCTTCTAGACTCTCTGTCGACAGTCGCTACCATGCAGGCACATCCTTGTTTCGTCCGAAAACAGGACTCGTCTCCAGTGATCGCGAGCAAACTTAGCCGGGCTTCTCGGTGGGCTGGAGACAATTTGGGCCCGGTAGCTGGCCTTCTTGGGGTCCACTCGCTAACAGCCCTCTCTCGAACTTCTCTGAGCTGCCGTTGGACGTCCACGCCGGTTAGGTGTCGATTTCGGAGAGAAGTGGTGACAATGAATCGGTCATCTCTCACCGAAGTGCAACGATCTGTCTTCCAGATCCTTCTGAACCTTCTGTACACCACACACAAGACTGGCTTGGATGAAGCTGTCGAGCAATATTACGCTGAGACAACCCTTGCTGGATTAAGATGACGATTTGAGCGGCTTCTGCAAGTGTGGTTTCCATTTTCTTTCAGATTCAGTGTTCCCTTTGACGTGAAATATTGGACTGATGACCAATTTTTAGGGATGCTTTAGGTCTCCAAAACAAAACAGTATTTTGTTATAAAAATGTTTGTTTTTACGTTTCATGACGTAAAGGAAATAATCTTTGTCTGTGACATTGAAAGAGGTTGAAAGCTTATTAAATTACCTTTGAAATCATATACCACAACGTATAGTTCATTGCATAGAAACTGTAAAAATTTGTCTAGACTATATCTTCCCGCGGTAAAGCTATTCCGGTTTATTGCTCGCGAGTGTAGTTTATAAAAGGAAATTTTCTTAGTGACGTTTCTAAGAACAAGTAATGACATAACAAAGTAATTACTAAGTAGCGAGTAATGGCTTGTTTATAAATACGGGTGTTAGTCTTGAGAGGTAGATTCATAGATACTATTAACTCATGCTTCACGAAATAGTTCTCGTTCGCCGATTCAGTAACATAAATCAGCTACAATAGTCATGAGTGTACCTTACGCTGGCCTTTTTCTTTTTCTTTCTAAGCAGGAGAAATTAATCATACCACTACGTGTGTAAACGTGGGATGATCCGTGAGCGTTTTAAACAATAGGCTTTACAGTAGGGGTCATTACTTCGAGCTGGTCGGGCGTGGCGATCTTTTTACTCCGACAATATCACCTACTAAAGTCACATACAATTTTGGAGTCGCCGGTAAACATGAAAATTAGACCCTTAAGTTATAAGTGATCCCTTAACAAATTTAAGTAACAGTAGCCGGAGTAAAGCCGTCACTAAACATTTGGGGGTTGTTGTTGAAAACGAGCATAAGTATAACACTTATGAACACTTATGATTTTCATTGTTAAAGTCTCTATTTTCTTTGCAATAGAATCTTGTGAATATGACATTTGATTCACGAGCGTTTCGCGCAGGTCCTCTCGGAGCTGAGAAGGAGTTCGCTAAAGGTTACCTGGTGTTGCAAGGGTTACCTCGAGCTGGTCGGGCGTGGCGAGCTCGCTGCCGATGATCTTGTCCTTGAAGGTTTTTTTATGAGACAGTTTGCTTAGTTCCTCAGAAGGCATTTTCAGTTTCACTGCGCTTTTTCGGGGGGCGGCGAGAAACTTGAAGGGTTCCTCAAGCCGTGAGAAACGTGCTTCGTTTCTCACGGCTTGAGGAACCCGTCAGAGGTTTTCTAGAGGGAACGGCATCACGCAATAGTGCGTGTTCCCATGCCCTACTAGATTCTCCGAAGGGTTTGGATCGGATCGGGGAGCAGAACAACCCGAGGGCGCCTCTAAAGGCTACGACCTCGGCTCGGGTTGACTGGTCATGGGGGTGAAAAAGGAGGTAATGAGGTCGCGTTCTACGAGTACGGCGTCTTAGGCATAGCCTTGAGCTGGTCGGGCGTGGCGAGCTCGCTGCCGATGATCTTGTCCTTGAAGGTTTCTTTATGAGAGAGTTTGCTTATTTCCTCAGAAGACATTTTTAGATCACCGCGCTTTTTCGGGGGCGGCGAGAAACTTAAAATTAAATGCCTACCCGACCGTATTTCATCTGTAAAGATAAATCTGCATAGCCATCGGTTGCAATAACCGTTGGATAAAGGGTTCCAAGCCGTGAGAAACGAAGCACCGTCAGAAGTTTTCAAGAAGGAACGGCATCACGCATTAGTGCGTGTCCCCGTGCCCTACTAGACAGTGGCAGTACCTTCATATAAGACGAAAAGCCCGGCTTGCCTTAGCAAACAGGCACAACATTTTGGGCTGAATCGCATTTATTTATTTATTTATTTATTTAAGGACAACCAACAAAACAAACACCATGTACATTTATAAAACAACTGATATTGGGTTACATTCTAAGGCGCTGTCTTACTTAGAGGTTGCCACTGTAACGTTGCAATTTTTTGACGTATAGTTATTTGGGTCGTTCTTCTTTTTTATCGACAATGACTTGTCTTCTCCGCAAAAAAAATAATATTTTGCTCATAAGTACTAAATTACTTAATTTTTTTATATAAAAATACACTTGACAATGCAATAATTTTAATATCCTCAAAACTAGATTTTATCCATGATTATTTTTTACAAAATCAGTGTGACATAGTATACAAAAAGCGTGACGAAGGTGTTATACATACAAGTAAAGTGTGTCCCTCTATGACTAGTAATGTAAACAAACTGCTCTGGTAAAAAAAAATCACATTGAAAGTTTCTATCCAAGAACATTTGCTGAACTACTTAACCTTTTTTATTACATTAATAAGAAGAAATAATTTTTAATGTTTATATTATTAAATAAAAAAAATATTTTATTAGCTGTCTCCCGATGTATATGATTTTAGTTGCTACCTTCTGTCACTCATTTTATGGTACAAAATAGTGTGCGTTAGAAACTTTGACCTTGGTCACTAGGTTCGAGAATAGTCCCCCTCCACCCCGCACTCGCGCTATACGTTCCCACTCCCCGGCAATACCAGTCAGTCGCTCGCAAACAGAAAAAGGAGGTGCGTGTGTTTATTTAGCGACCGCTCTGTCACGTAAGTTACGACTTTCAAATGTTATTCTAATTTCGGGGTTTTAATATTATTTGATTAATGTATGATAAATATATCATATATACCCAGTTTTATGCGTAAATTTTAATTAGGAAAATGCTGAATATCTTGAACACTACTATTTTACACCTCTGTCACGTAGCACCTCTGTCACGAAAATGTGTGACGGAGTGGTATAACTCGTGACGGAGTGGTCATTTTTGTATGGAACTTAGAGCCTTAGTTAATATCCATAATAGATGATTGCTAGTTTTTTTATGTTGGTTATTTTATTGTCAACTATTTTGTTAATTTAAGGTATTACCATCAAGTAAATGAAAAAATGGCATTATCTGCGGCTGAAAGACAGCGACGGTGTCGTGAAAAAAGAAAGCTTAACCCTGAACTTGTTGCAGAAGTAAAACGTAAAGATTTAGAAAGATATCATGCTCGCAAAACGTTAGTTAAGGATATGACACCAAAAGAACATAAAAAAATAAGAAGACAATGGCAGATTAGAAATAAAAAGAGAAGAGAAAGACAGAAAACTTTGCAGAACATTTTGATTAACACTCCGGCTTCTACACCGCCTCCTTCAAGTCCCAGACTACTTCCATTAAGTCCCAGATCTCGTTCACTGACTCCAGCCTCGTCTGTTGCCAGTAGAAGGGGAAGAAAACAAGTGCGACGAGATAGATCACGCCTTTATAGACAAAATATTCAACTTCAAAACCAAACACAAGAATTACTAAGAAAAGTACAGAAATACAAGAAAAGACTTCAGCGACAGAAAAAGAAACAAAATAAAGTACTTACAACAACAACTCATAGTAAAAAAGAAAATGAACATGGCAAAGAAGAATACAGAAAATATACTATCTTATCAAATACCATTAAGAAACATTACAAGCACACAAAAGACCGCAAAATAAAACGCTATATTAGAAGTATACTTGAAGACCCAGCAATTCAACGTTCCGGACAAAAACTTCAACTGGCAAAAGAAACCATTGGAATCAGGAGAGTGACAAAGTATAGTTCCGTCTTGCCGAAAATTAGTATATTAAAACAAAAAATTCATGATTTTTATCTCAGGGATGATGTGTCACGAGCCACTGCTGGAAAAAAAGAGACAGTCACTTATCAAAAAAGGAAGATGCAGAAAAGAATTTTGTTGGATACTAAGAAAAATCTCTATAAGTCATTCCTAAAAGAGTGCCCCAACGTTAAATGTCACTACAGTTATTTTGCAAAATTTAAGCCGTTTTATGTCGTACCACCTTCAGTTGACAGTCGTGAAACCTGTATGTGCAGGGTACACGCAAACATTGCATTCATGAGAGTTATTTTGTATAAAAATAAAGTTATCAAGACAAATGACATGAACCAGATAATATTACAAACTGTATGCAATATAAATTCATTACCATGTATGAAAGGGAAATGCGAAAATTGTAAAGCAAAAAAGCTCAATTATGATACAACCACGATCACAAAAGAAAAAGTTTTGGAATTACCACAATGGGTCAGAATCACAGATATTGTCGAGAAACATGGAAAAAAAGTTAAAATCAGCAAGAATATGAAACAAATTCAAAAAATCACTGTTGAAGATTTGATTCAAAAATTTGAAGATGAGTTAAAAGATTTTAAATCCCACATATTTAATATTAAAAATCAATATAAATCATACCGACAATGTATAGATGGATTGACAGAAAGTGAAATTGCTTTACATATTGACTTTAGCGAAAACTATGCCTGTAAGTACCATGAAGAAATCCAGTCTGTGCATTTTGGAGGATCTCGAAACCAAGTAACTTTGCATACAGCAGTATTATATCACTTGACTTTTAATAAGGATAAAAATATAACTTCCTTTTGTACTGTGTCTTCTGATCTGCAACATGGCCCTGCCGCTATATGGGCTCACCTACATCCAATTCTTGATTACGTAAAAAAGGAACTGTCTCATATTAAGACGATCCACATTTTTTCAGACGGGCCAGCGACGCAATATAAACAAAAAAAAAATTTTTATCTCATTGCCACGAGATTTTTTAAAGAATACGGATTTGATGACTTGACATGGAATTTTTTTGAATCTGGCCACGGCAAGGGTGCGGCTGACGGCATAGGGGGGTCTATTAAACGTTTAGCTGATCATTTTGTCGCCAGCGGACACGATATTGTTGACGCATCACAATTCTTCGATGCAGTCAACAATCGCAGTAAGATAAAGGTCTTTTTTGTCGGTAAAGACGATATCGCACAGATTTTGATGACAATCCCACAAGGAATTGCTCCATTAAAAGGAACTATGCAAGTCCATCAATTGCTTGCTCAGCAGCCTGGAATGTTGAGCTACCGAATGTTAAGTTGTTTTTGCGGAAAATTTTGTGATTGTTACAATTTAAAGACTTACTGCCCATTGCCGAAACGTGAGGCAGAAGTTGACATTTCAACCTCGGATATGGAAGAACCACTGACTGAAACTAATATAATTGGTTCTACTAAGGGATTTTATAAGACTGTGTATACCTCTACTTCAGAAGACGAAGATGACCAGCCTCTTTTTAATTTGAGAAAATCTGTAGATACAAAACCAGGTACATCACACGATCTACTAGTAGATAAGATCCATCCATTATTAATAAAAAATGGAATACATCTTTTAGTCAAAGTACTAAGTGAAAGAAAAATTGAGTACACTTACTTAGGAGTAGCAAAAAGTGGAGTGGATGAAGATGGAGATGTTCGAGTGATGTTTTATAAATCTGTTGATGATACTGGGAAATTGTTTAAATTGGTAAAGACTGATGTGTCAGATGTGATGTATGAAAATTTGTTACTAATTATTCCACCTCCTAAGATAATTAAAAGAGGAAAACGCGTGTTTTACGAATACGATCAACCAATAGAAGTTTTTGAAAAGTAGAGTTAGTGAAAAGATATTGTAAGACTAAATTGATATCTACCAAAGAATGGACACCAATCATCAAGACTTGTAGTAACATTTTAAGTATATACTATGTTTGTTATTGTTTTCTAAAATTAAAAATTGTTATAAGGTTAGTTTTGTTCGGCGGACGTAAACATTGTTTACCACTCCGTCACTTCGTTAACCACTCTGTCACAATTTTGTCCCTCTTAAAATTTTAGTTCAAAGTAAGTTATGAACCACTTTATTGTTAGTATTTACAAAAATAACGTTTTCTAGTATTATATGCTAAATAATAAAGGTGTTCACTAGATTTTTAAGCGACTTTATTGGGCGACTTTCATAATATTAAAAAGTTTTATGTCTTATGAAGCAAAAATGTGACAGAGTGGTATTGGATAATTAAAAAAAAATGATTATTTAAAAAATTCCGTCCAATGGAGCTAGATAATAGTAAATGTTTATATTCTTGATAAGAAAGTAATAAGAAACTGAAGTTCTGTTTTAAAATGAGACATAAAAAAAATAAATACTTTTGTGACTGAGGTGTTATTTTTTTCATACCATTCCTACGAAATTTGAGATAAAACGAAAATTACATGTAATACTTCGCTGCATTAAATGTTTTTGTAATCTACAATAATGAATGAGGCAATAGTTTAAATCACATTTCACTAAATAAATCACAAGTTTATTTTTTTATCAAATATAAAAATTTGCCGGTCAGATTGTCGATAAAAAAGAAGAACGACCCATTTATAGAATAGTAAAATAAACTTTCAAAACAAACTTATTAATTCTGTTGAGTTTAGTTCTGAAGTGTCTCAATAGATGGCGCGAGCAGTCTCGAAAATGTTGTGGATGCAATATCGATGCAATATCGAACAAAGTTTGAGAAGTGCATAGTGGCTAAAATACTTTCTCCTCTAGTCTACGAGTTAGTATCACTAGATGGAAAACCACTAGGTGCTTGGCATATTTCGAAGATAAAGGTGCGTTACTAGCCTGCCATGCCATAGGCCACTTTTAGTGTGTCGGTGTCTCTTCGGAGCTCCGGCGATGCCAAGGCGAAAAACCCTTTCTTTTCTTTTTTTGTTTTCTTAGCTAGAAAGCCTAGTTAAATTAGTTTTAAGGGTTTTATGCTTGCTCAAGCGTACTAGAGCGCATGCTTCTAGTTTTGTTTTGTACCTACTTTACGTAAGTTATTTTGTAAGCTTTTATTTACCAACCCGAGGATAGTGCGTTGACGGTTGAGTAAAATTTATATATTTCAACTCGAGCGGTCTTACTCCGCAAAGACGGTTGCTTTTGTTTACCAACCCGAGCTGACGTTGCGTTGACGGTTGCTTAAAAACAAAATATGTTTTTTCACAACTCGAGGGTTTATCCCGAAGACGGTTGATGAGGTCAATTAATATTGGTGAACCAATATTAATGACATTTTTTTTTTTAGGAAATTTTGTCCTACATTTTCAATAAAGTAGGGAGTTACGAGTGTCTCCTATAAAAACTCTGGGGGTTAGTGACAGCGGTGGCAAAAGTAAATAAACTTGTTTGCTACACTATATTAGATGATGGATGATTGATAAGATTAGAAAGGAGTTTGGATAGTTGATGGGTAAAAGGTGAATGAATGAAAGGAGTATGTATGCAGATCAATACGCATTTCCGGATGGATCAATAACATTAGTCCTGAAGTTGGCGGGGTGGGGAGTTTGAAGATCAGGAATTGGTTTAAATAGGATGGGTTTTTTTTTATTTTCCAAGACTACTGTATTTGGTGATTTTTACCGGAAATTTGTTATCCACCACCACACCGTAGTTTGTTTGGGAGTTGTCTTTTTTGTGGGTTATGGCTATGGTGTTTTAGTTGGTAAGTTGTTTGTTTACCCACCATGCCGTAGGCCACGTATGTGTGTCGGTGTCTCTTCGGAGCTCCGGCGATGCCAAGGCAAACCCTTAGGTTAATTTCTATTTTCTTTTTTTTGTCTCATTGCAAATTTTCTAAATGTTTTTTGGTCAATGTTGTACGCTCCTCCGGTAGGATTTTATTTACTGACGCTGAGGGCAGCGTAGTTTCTCACTACGTTCGAAACTTTCATTGGAGGGGGTGTATTGTAACGTTGCAATTTTTTGACGTATAGTTATTTATAGAATAGTAAAATAAACTTTCAAAACAAACTTATTAATTCTGTTGAGTTTAGTTCTGAAGTGTCTCAATAGATGGCGCGAGCAGTCTCGAAAATGTTGTGGATGCAATATCGATCGATTTCGTCATCTTTGGTGTGGTTGTTTAAAAAGTAAAAAGTCGATTGACGACACGAACTGTCAGGGAGACAGCCGGTCGCGTTGGCATTTTGGAGATTGATTTTTTGAGAGGAAGGACAAGTTCATGATGGGGCGAAGCCCCAGGGCTGGAAAAAATCTTTAATCATCGGCCCTCATTTCAATAGAAACGAATCATTATCATATTTAAAAATTTGGTAAGTTCATTTCTGAGAATTTCGTTCGTTTATTTTTGGTTAGATTCCGCTATCATGGCCATGTGTCTTCCAGGGTCAGGAGAGGGAATTTGCAGGATGTCTTTGGCTGAAATATCAACAATGGACTCATAAGTTGAAGAATCAAAAGACGCCTGCATGTAAGTTAGCCACTTTCTAAATTTCCAACTTGGTATCTGAAAAGGTATATTTGTAATTCGTATATTCATCCACATGGTTTGTTGTTTCAGAATGGAATATTATTATTTATAGTTATATATATATTCATAGTGATGGTCGTGTTCATTTCTATAACATTTGATCTCATTGATATTTTATGAAGTAAAGAAGAGCTTATTCATAAACGCATCCTATCCACATGGGTGTGAAAGGCCATGTTCCACCTGGAATGCTGGTAGGCTGAAGAAAAGTACCAGTGCCTCATTCCGATCAGGGGACGCTCGGCCCGTTGAAGCCAGAGGCTCAGCTCGCCGAGCCGCCACTGTTCGGGATAGTCTGGGCAGGTAATTAAATGGCCTTCGAAGGATTTCACCAGGTCAGTGTTCCTCGCCAGTTTAATTTTGCAAGTTCATTGTAGGTTTTTTTCTATGTCACAATTTTGGAATGGTTTAGTCACAAACGCGAACTCGTATAGCGACCCTGAGTTTAAGGGGTTTTTTGCATAACATCTATTAAGACTTTAAATTGGTACTGGTTCTCCGCTAAAGATTACGTTGTCATGACATGCTAATATGTATTAAGAGTAATCTAATTATTAAGAAACATCCACGATTCTGTGTAAGTTATGTACCATTGAAGTTAAGAGTAAATAAGTATTTGTAACACTTAGCACTTATATTATAAAGGAAAAATATTGTATATTTTAATAAACAGATTTGGCTTTGAGACAACTTCAATTTTTTGATTTACTCCCAGTACATAGACATCTATATATTACAAAACTAAAGTAGAAAAGAACTAGTTTTCACCACGACATGCATAAACTAAAATAGACTTATTAGGAAGCGAACTATGCACATCTTATATAATCACACAAACAATTAACACACATCACACAAGCATTTAATAACAATCACTTAATTTTTTTTACGAATGTTGATTTTCCTTGTCAATACTAAATAATTAATTTTACTATCCGGTTCAAATGCTGTTAGGATAGGACCTTTTGGAGTTGCGTTACGCGACAGTGATGACTTGTATGGTCAGCTAAACAGTCTGATAAATAATAATAATCAGTTAATTTATTTTTTTGCAAGTACCAAGGCGACTAAAATATTAAATAAAGATAGTAACTAAGGTCTTTTAACAAAGAATTCTATGTTTTTAATATGCTTTTACACTGCTCTTTTTTTCTCTTTCAAAATAATCGTTCACACTCATAAGCATTTCTCGAGCACGACTGCTTGGCACATCTCTTCTTTTAGCACTCATTTTTGTCACATAAATATAATTTAAAAAGAAATACTTCCGATAAAGTTGTATTCGTCACCCACGTGTCACGCACGCGCTTTTTCGACAGCGTTGCTAACGGTACTGACAGGCGTCAGTTGACGTCATATGCCGCTTCATTCCAAAAGGTCTTATCCTAACAGCATTTGAACCGGATAATAAATAAAGTTTTTCAATAAATA
The DNA here is from genome assembly GCA_963082485.1 of Eudonia mercurella. NCBI lineage: Eukaryota > Metazoa > Arthropoda > Insecta > Lepidoptera > Crambidae > Eudonia > Eudonia mercurella. The sequence goes on from OY720040.1 coordinate 5,485,633, forward strand.
AGTCGCTAAACTCAGTACAAAACTCAGAACAACAACTTAGTTAGAGATACGAAACGTACGATTCTTTACGTCTTACTCGCACAGCCTGGCTTGCAAGCGGGCTTCTCGAACTTTATATATCTGTCTCAACTAACATCAACAAAAGCACTACCGATATACATGACACTGATGTACGTATCTATAGATTCTATGAAACATTCACAATACGAACAAAAGCCAGCTTGCCAACAAAGTTGGATCAAGTCTGCAACACTGGTGAACCAATCAGAGCAATCAATAATGACACGCCGGTCGACAACAAGCCGTCAGCGCCTCTGATTGGCTCGCTGCGTATGCGATGGTTTTTGATTGAAGCAACGGCGCGCAGAACCGGCGTATCATTTCCATTCAATTCAATTTCAATTTCCACTAATAATGGCGTTATAAGAGTTGTAAACAAATTAAATCCAATCAAATCATTAATTTACATATCACATGTTCTCTCTAAGGTCAAGCAGTACTTCACTCCAGAACAGCTGCTCCAACTTTTATCGAGCACAAGTTCGATCATGTATGGAGTACTGCTGCCACCTTTGGGATGGATCAACCAAATACCATCTAGCTGCTTTGGACTCGATTGAAAAACGAGCTAAGAGACTCATTGGTGACCCTGCCCTGATAGACGCCAAGCTGTTAAGTCTAGAACATCGGCGTAGGATGGCTCGGTCTTCTACTCTACAGGATTCATTTCGGGGAGTGCGCGAAGAAGTTGCACGACTTAATCCCACCATCCACTTTCCGCTATAGGAGCGCGAGGCGCGAGTTCCATCCCTATGTTGTAGATATGCCACTTTGTCGCACGAGCCGATTCGGTTCAACTTTCTTAGTGCGTACAGCTAGGGAATGGAACGCGCTGCCTGCGAGTGTTCCCTGAAAGGTATAATCTGGACCTCTTCAATCTAGGCAAGCATGCGCCATCCTCGACCGCACCGTCACTTAACATCAGGTGAGCTGTGGTCATATGCCTGCCTATAACCAATAAAATAATAAAATAAAAAAATCAAAGACGTGGTCAATAATGGCAAAATGTGGCCCAAATTTTGAATTCAACTATTAATTTTCATACAAATTAGCGCCCGCCCACGTGTTGTGGCTGTGGTGTGGTAGTGGTTGTGGTGTGATTGTGGAACGTGTGAAACAAGCCTAGGGCATAGGCTTTACGTAGTGACATTTCGGGAGGGGTCATTACCTTGAGCTGGTCGGGCGTGGCGAGCTCGCTGCCGATGATCTTGTCCTTGAAGGAGGTGATGGGATCCCGCGTCTGGCGCACCTCCTGCACCTCGTCGCGCGTCCGGTAAGACGTGCCCGGGTCGGACATGGAGTGGCCAGAGTAGCGGTACGTCTCCATCTCCATTAGCAACGGACCTGGGGTGCGTACAGATTGCAAGATTCAAATGCAATGAAATATCTTTATTGAACTCTAAAAAGTAACAAATCCATAAACATAACCCCTCAAAACTATAAAATAAGTTTGACTGTACAGATTCTGAGGAGCTCGATGGCGCAGTGGTTAACGCGTCTGGTCTGCGAGTGCTGAGGTTAAGCAACTTTCGCAAAGATCGGTCATCGGATGGGTGACCAAAAATGTATCATATCGAGCTCCTCTGTACTTCGGAAGGCAAGTAAAGCCGTTCGTCCCGGCTGCATTAGCAGTCGTTAACAATCACCAACCCGCACTGGGCCCGCGTGGTGATTTATGGTCGTCCATAGGGAAGGGTCGTGCCCCAGCATGAGCTGATGATGATGATGATGTACAGATTCTCAAAAGTAATTAAATTAATATAATATCGCACTGCTATCACAATACCGCTACTTTGCCGATTGCCGCAGTCGACATTTTCAGCGGTTCGGACTTTTTTGGGGGAGGCGAGAAACTTAACGTTTTTTCAAGCCGAAACACTGTCAGCGGTTTTCTAGAGAAAATGGCGTGACGCATTAGTGCATACCCTCGTTCCCTACGAGATTTTTCGGGTTCGGATCGAAACGGTAGCGGAGCAACTCGAGGGTGAACTAAACAATGCAGTAGTACCCAATATCCAGCCTTGTCGCTGCTGCAGTAGTCGTAGCGAACTGTGTGACCTCCCTGGTGGCGATCACGTCCATGCTAAACCCCGCCTTCTTATAGAGGCTCCCGCCTGAACAGTGTCGTAGTACCCAGTACCCACCCTTGCCGCTGCTGCAGTAGTCGATGACAAACCGCCCACTCACTCACCGGGCATGTAGTCTCTACTACCCCTTTACTTCCCCTCCCTCTCTAACCACTCTCGCAACTTGCTTCTCTAGTCTCCACCCACTCTAGTCAAAGTCAAAGTCAAAATCAAATCATTTTATTCAAGCCTTTACAAGCACTTATTGACGTCAAAACTATAAATCAAAAAACGAAAAATAGTAGTATCTCCTTATCTCTATCCCTCACTTCTCCTCTAACCCCCTTTCCCACCCTTTACCCCTCTTGCAGTGTTACCCAGTACTCACCCTTGCCGCTGCTGCAGTAGTCGATAGCGAAACGTGTGGCTTCCCTGGTTGCGATGACGTCCATGCCGTCCACCCACACGCCGGGCACGTAGTCCCCGCGCGAGTAGTATTCCGTGCTGGCGGAGGCGCGGTCCACGCTTGTGCCCATGCCTTAACAATAGTGGATAGATTAATAGATAGATAGATAAAATCTTTATTTGGACATTACACACACACACACACATACACACACACACACCCCCCCCCCCACACACACACACACACACACACAATGTACAATCATTTTTTTTAAAGTTAAGTTCTGTATTTAAGTTTGTTTAGAATAATAATAATAATGTCTTGTTGTTATAAAATTTCGAAAATCGAAATATGTACAATCTTAAAATAAGCAATTACACAAAAAACAAACATAGTACGAAGTATTAAATAAAGTTTTAAAATGGGGATTAACGCTAACTGCTTAGTATAGATAGGTATCAATACTAGTGTTGAAAATTACCAAAGTGTCTGAATTTGACGGACAGTAATTTACGGTCAAATTGGTCAAAAACAGTCCATTTGCAGTCACTTTGATTTTAGTGGTGGTGGTGGCGGTTACATTGTTTGAACTTGGATTTATATGGTTGATAAACGAAGTAAATGAGTAATTCTACATGCTCCACCGCCACTGCATGGTTAAACCAAACCCAGGTCAAATATTTAGCTTATTTTTTTAAGATTTCATCTTATCAGATAACAGGAATTTTTCATGAACCCATCGTGACTGGTCAGATTCAGTAATTTTACATAGGTAACAATTAAACCAAGACATACCTTTATACCCTACGTTTCGACCGAATTGCACCGGCCGTGGTCACAGGCTGACTAATGTCGCGATGTGTTGCGCCTCCGTTTGTGCGAATCTTTTTCATCACGAACGGTGCAACTCAATTGAAACGTCGATAAAGGTATGCCTTGAATGAAGTAGTTAGCATTAATCTTCGTTACAAAGCCTTATATTTAAAAGAGTATGAAGTATCAAAGTCAGAGGTGTCGACATGTCGATGTAGTAACGCCAAAAGTCAGTCGAACAAATGAAGGCTTGAATGAATAATGACGTTTTTTTATTATATGAAACTTTTATGGGATAACGAAATGTAAATTAGCTCTTAAAGTTATGTGACAGGAATATAAACAACAAAACACATTGAAATTAATAAACTTAAATATATTTTATGTTCAACTCTAAATATCGAATAATTCCTGCAGATAACAATAACTCGTTTTCAAAGAGTATTGTAAATGTTTGTTACCATCACAAATCAGATCAATCGTAAAAAGTTGCAAGCCTCACCATATCCATTGTTCTCGCAAACGAACACACAGGGCAGGTCCCAGAGCTTCGCCATATTGTAGGCCTCAAACAGCTGACCCTGGTTGGCGGCGCCGTCTCCGTACAGAGCGAAGCAGACACCGCCGTCGCCCTTGTACTTGTGAGCGAATGCTACGCCGGCGCCGAGCGGTACCTGGTGATAAAAATTTAACTATCCATATTATGCTTACTTTAAATATCTAGGATAGTGGATCTATCCTTTTCGTTTAATCATTAAAAATAAGGGTCACCAATTGATTTTAATCTCTAGCAACATTTGAATACAGAACACCTGGTTCTTAACTGTCATCTTGTAAAATTTCAACGAAAATATGTGTTAATTTTTGGCGGGGATAATTGTATCGAATATTGGTGCTGCTGCCCTATATCACGTGCAAAGAATACTTCATTCCCCTTTTTTAAGTACATTGCGCGCACAAAATGTGTGCGATTTGGTATGGTTAAAGTTTATAAGGAGAAGGAGTCCCGAAACATAAAATTTAAGTATTATGTGTGTGTTAAAACATTGTATATTTTGTGAATTACGGTCGATTATCAACCACTGGGCAAACACTATTATTGTTAATGCTATTCATTACAATACTACTTACTGTTAATACATTATTTATTCCTGATAACCTCTTCGGAAAACTAATAGTTTGCTACAAACATAAAATTTTGCCATGTGGCAACCCTTGTATAAAATAACATTGTGAAAATAACAATACTTTTATCGGATGACAAGACGTATAAACGCGTTAAGTGCGACCAAACCAACAAAATAATATAATAATAATAATATTTCTTCATTAATTCTTCACAAACATTACAAATTTATATAGGGTGTTATAATATACTTAAAAAAACTAGTGATCTTGTCAAACAACACTCCGAAACGTTAAATATAGACGCTAACTATTTAATTCCTTCCTGCCCTAAACCACCAAAACTGTACAGGTCAAATTCACAAACCCGAGGCTCCGCTACGCCCTATTGTAAGCCAGATCGATCTACCAACTTACCGACTGGCCCGGCATGTAGCTAAGATTCTTTCACCACTTAGAAGTAACGCAACAGCCTATGTGAAGGATTCCTACCAATTTATCCACGATATCAAAGACCTACATCTCGCTGACAATGAAACTATGATTTATTATTTATATGAGTATTGATGTGCAGTCCTTATTTACATGCCTACCAGTGCAGGATTGCATTAAAATCACCAAAAAAACGACTAGCAGAACACGATATACCTGTTTCGCCCGTCGTCGCCGATATCTTTATGTAAGACTTCGAGGAGAGGGCCCTGAGCACAGCTCCGGTAACCCCTAGGTTCTACAAGCGGTACGTAGATAATACTTTCACTATCCTACCAACTGACCAACTGATAAAGTATCTGCTTTTCTAGATCATCTTAACTCCATACATCCATAATACAATTCACAATGGAGTTAGGGGCAGATAGTAAGCTAGTTTTCTTGGATACTTTAATCATCAGGAATCCGGACCATAGTTTGAGTCACACTGTATCGTAAAGTAACCCATACAAATAGGTACCTCAATGGTGATTCTCACCTCCATCCCAGTTGGCTACTGTAGGGAAATCTTTATTTCAGAGAGCACGCGGCATCTGTGACACCCAACACCTGGCTGCTGAGTTCAGCATTTCAAGCACGTACTACAGGATAATAAACTGAAAGTACCACGGCTTCGTCACAGAAAACGCAATAAACCAACCACAGTCGAGCGCCAACCGGCTGTACTTCCATATATGAAAGGTGTCACTGACAAGATTGGACATATTTTAAAGCGAGCTTCAATCAACATTTCAAGCCGCCGAAAAAGATCAACCAATTTTTACGACCTGTCAAGTGCAACATACCCCTTCAAGATGCAGGTGTGTACAAACTGGACTGCAACTGTGGGCTCTCTTACATCGGGCAAACAAAGAGAAGTGTAGGAACTCGCGTTAAAGAACATATAGCCGACGTCAAGCATAGGCGCGAAAATAAGTCTGCAGTATGCGAACATGCCCAAGAGGGGTGGGCCATTACATCAGATTTGATAAACCACAAATACTCGCTAGAGAATAACGATTCATTCCTAGGATGATACGCGAGGCTTTTGAAATTAAAAAACATCCTAATTTCAATAGAGAAGATGGTTAGAATCTACCACCAGCCTGGGATCCTATCATACAAAATATAAAATCCCAGCCCCAACACCATACTGCCAGACCAAAAGATACTGTAAGCTCTTTCTGCGTAAAACGGAACGCACCTGATTAAATTTAAATGAGGGTATACAAGCTACTAATTAATTATGAGACGACCAACACCTCAGTCTCCCTGTGACCACAGACCCTGCAAAGGGTTCGAAACGTCTCAGGATAAACATTAAAAAGTAATGTGTAAAATAATAACGAGTAGATCCGTAAAAGTTGTTTCATTTCAATGTGTTGTGTTCGCGTAAACTTTAGAAAAAAATATCTATTACACTTGTTTTAGATATGGATTTACGTTATGTTAAGGCTTGATTGCACTAAAGACCATTGCGTTATCTTATCTTATAATAGTCTACTGCTAAACATAGGCCTCTCAAATTGAACGCCAATGAGCACGATTCGCGGCTACCCTCATCCAGCTCTTGACAGCAGGGAAGATCGTCTAACACTACTTTATCTTATACCTATCTGAAATATATACAAACTAAAATACAATAAAAGAAAAGATACGCACCTGAGCACCGACAATTCCGTTGCCTCCATAGAAGTTTTTGGCGTACAAGTGCATAGAGCCTCCTTTGCCTCTTGAGACGCCACTCCTACGTCCAGTCAGCTCTGCGAGCACACCAATCGCACTCACGCCCATCAAATAAGTCCAGCCGTGGCATCGGTACGCAGTGATCACGGAGTCAACGTCGCGCATTGCCGCACGCATGCCCACTGCGATAGCCTCCTGTCCTAAAATATTCAAAACAAAAATTATTAAGCGTCACAATAGGAGCAGATGAGAAATGAAACAAGTTAGAAACCTAACAGTTAATGGGGAAAGGATCCAGGAGAAAGGGATCCAATTCAAGTGATGGAGGATGATAATAATATAGTGAAGTTGGCTTGGAACTTGGACAAAACTGACCAGAGAGAGGGAATGGAGAGGGTTGGAGGCCTTTGCCAAAATGCACAAGTAAAAAAGACTCTTAAAGAGAAATATAATTATGTTCAAAGAGAAAGGGAATCAACTCGAAGAGATGGAAGGTGACAATAATATAGTGAAGTTGGCGGGGAAAACTTGGACAAGCAAGACTGACCTGAAAGAGGGAACAATTGAGAAGGTTGGATGTCTTTGCCGAAAGACAGACGAAAAAAACCTCTTAAAGAGAAATATAATTATGTACTGCACGGATCTTAAATAAATATTTCACAATTTTAAATACCTGAATACAAATGGCAGAAACCACGTATAATTTTCTCTTTGTAAAGATTCCCCGCCGATGTCTCAAGCCTACGCAGTAAAGCGAGGCGTTCATAAAGTTTGAGAGCATCTGCAGCTGTAAGCGTTGCTGATGTGTTAGGACCTTTCTCCAGTTTGTGGAGTTTGTAAGGCTGAAAATAAACAATTAAAATAGTTAACACAGACCTAAAGTTCAATTAAAAGTTTCTGTTTGTCAGTTCATGTTACTATACTAATCTAATTACATAAATTGTTTTTAGAAATAATCTAAGTACAACTGTATAACTACAACTCGTCTTTACAAATTGGTCTAAAACTAAAAAAAATATGTGTGAGCATTCCCTTGTCCTGTGCATTCTTCCATTGTATATTTTAAATAAATACGGATTGGTATAGGCATAGTATCTTGCAAGTCAAGTGGTTTTCACAATGACGGCTCACTGAGAGAGAGAGAGAGAGAGAAAGAAACTTTTATTGACACACAAATAAAATAAAAAATAATGTTACGTAAGTATAAAAAATACAATGTAAATAGACAATAATAAAATAATTAAAAAACAAACAAACATTGGCAGAATGCCCTAAAATCGCTTAACCCTTTCTATCTAACCCATTATTTTTAAGAACCCTATATATACCCGAATGCCAAATAAATCTTACGCAATTGTTTTTATTGGAAAAATACACCTCAACCACAAGAAATGTAAAAGCCATATTTAAAAAATAAAAGAAAATAACATAAAGTTTAATCATTTAGATTATATTAATTGCATAACCGATTCGTTACTTGGTTTTACTAGTGTAACAAACTAGTTGTACCAAAGAATAGCACAGCGACACGAATAGGAAAAACGCGTAAAACGGCGGATGCTCTGGATGTCTCCCATCAATTAAAAAATATAGCAGGATTCAAACCGGCACCCTCTGACAATCCGGGTCAGGTGTGACCCGCTGTCGATATAAGGAGCTTCGCAATCGCTGTAGTAGGATGTGCAGGGATGCGCAGCGTCGTCACATTCATGCACAGACCATATAGCCCTAGACGCCGCATACGAGGGGAACGTTATTCACCCAACATACGTGCTACCGGAACATATGTTAGTGCCACGCCCCAAACACTCTATTCAGTCTTGTTTTGACAACGCTGCATAACAAAAATCTCTTAAAAATATAAATATGCCGTATTGCGCCGTAAAATTGTGTAGAAAGTGTAGCAGCACCTCCAGCTTACAAATAGATAATATATCATTTCATCGTTAAGTCCAATTTTATGAGATAAAACGATAAATGTTTTGCTGACGTAATAATTCCATTATGAAATAAGAAAAATGCACGCGTTGATGTCTTTTAGAAAGTCTCTTTCCTTCTACTGTAAATGCGTATAGCGCTATCTCTCTCTGTCTTGGTAACTGCACAATTAGTGTCGGCCCAAGTGAGAACCCATCAATTTATCGATAAATTTATTTACGATGAAAGGGATCTCGTTCTCGTGAAGGGTTTAAACAGTTAAGGCAATAAAATCTTATGTTATCTTATGTTATCTTATCTTAACTTATCTTTTCACTCTCTCAGAGAGGTTAAATATTAATCTAATGAAAGTTGTATCACATTATATTTTCTAGAGCATGCATAAATACTTTGAAATGTTTTCTAAAAACGATGTTATTAACAATTTAAACAGATGAAATAAAAACAAATAAGCCATACCTTATCTACAATGAAAAGAAATAATTTAGTGTAAATTATTGTACTCTTTTTTAATAAAATTCAAAATTCAATTCAAAATTCAAAATCATTTATTCAGTTTAGGCTACAAACAGCTCTTATGAATGTCATTATGCCATCGGTTCGTAAGTCTACTCTGGGCGGGAGAACTGATTTCAGAGAATAAAACTAGTTCTTTACAAAACAATGACAAATAAAAGTACATAAAAAGATAAGTATTATCTGATTACAGAAGACATACAGCTTGTTTCAATTGCTACAAATCTATAATCTTGGGTAGATCACAGTAAATGTAAGTTTCATTACCGGTTTTAATACATTATTTAAATTAGTTAATAAATTGTTACTTCTATGAAAAATTTTTGTGCCCTTAACCAAAACAGAAATGTTGGTATTGATTATATTAAACATATATTATATAGAAAGTACTGTTTTATTATCTAACCCTGTTATATAAAGATAATATAATCTTTATTGTCACAATAAGACATCAAGTACAATAACGGTCCATCGATATCAATATCGAGTAACACCCCATCACTAATTGGAATGCACGTGTCAAGTGCATGTCATCTGTCACTAGTTCGACCTTGAAACAGCCAATCACAGCCCGAGTTACACCTCCGCTCCCCCCTGTCTTTTGCCGATTGCATGTTTTAGAAAAACTCGCTGAATGCGGCGTCTAGGGCTATATGGTCTGTGCATTCATGCGTCAGTCGCTAATGGTGATCCTGCAAAGGTGTGGTCTTTCCTCAACTCGCTTGGTCTTGGCAAGCCTAAGTCGAGTATTCCTTCCTTCTTCTATCTAGGGCCTAGATAGAAGCGCCTAGATCAAGGCAATCGTAGCTCTGTCCAACCCATCAAATTTATTTTATTAGGTACTAAAGTCTATTCTAATGACGAGTCTCTAGGTGTCTTTTCTTATTTACATTACAGACATTATCATTACTTGATAGGAATGTCTATGTGACAATTATTTAAAAGATGAAGTGTGATGAGTTGCAAAAAACAATTGCCAACTTAACAAAATAGAGAAATTGTTAGTGTCATATATGCTATCAACAGCTGCATTGATTCTTGTTTGCATATTTGTTTGCAGCAGAAAAGTATCGTAAAAGTTAGATTCACCTTCTGAAAAAAATACATAGTTCAGCATGCATTGAATGATGTATTTAAATGTTCACAACAGTGTCAGTGACCTCTTTTCTCACATTTCCCCCCATCGTCCTTATAATTATCATCAGTCCTTATTATAATAAATGTAAAGCTATTATTATATTACAACTAGCTGTGCCCCGCGGTTTCACCCGCGTTAAAAATATTTTCCTATAGCCTTCCTCAATAAATGGTTAGTAATTTTTCAATTCGAACCAGTAGTTCCTGAGATTAACGCGTTTAACAAAACAAACAAACAAACTCTTCAGCTTTATAATATTAGTATAGATTAAAGATAACTTTGTCTCATAGAAACAAGAACTCAACTAGTATAATTTTGTAACCGTGATTAAGTCACTTCGCTTCTGAGAATATAAGCTGAGGAACAAGAATTCGAAGGCGACAGTGTGCTTCTGGTGCTGGCACCGCTCACCCCCGCGAGGAAAGAATGCAGTTGCAATTTTTTGACTCGCTCACACAACACGGATAAGGTACAATCGAACCGTCATTACCATACTGCAGCGACAAGTTCGTAAAGATTTTGCCTACATTGCTGTGCTCGCTTGCATTGCCTGCCTGTGCTTGCACTGTGTAACGTGCAACTTAATATCGACACCTACGCGTAATATCACATAACGCTATGAGCCTAATGCATTCCCCCACTAATACTGCGAGCGGTGAAACACAGCCAGACCTGTCTAAGCTGAGTAGTGTGGAAGCGGAATCTTTAGTTACATTCCGAAAACGAAGCAGCGCTTCGATATTGAATGCGAGTGTCCTAACGATTTAAATGAAATGCGCACTAACATAAATCGGATAACCACATTATTAGAAAAATATATTGAGTTCAACGAGCAAATTATGACCAAAATGCAGGACAATATTACCGAAGTCAAAACTGAAACTGCCGAAGTTAAAACATCAAACGAACAGACTACTACACTGATTAAGGAAATTATCACAGATATAAAAACAAATTGATGGCATTAAAATATCATCACTGAATATTTTAACAGAGCAAGATAATATCAAAACCCAAATAACTTCACTTAATAGTAAGATTAGAAACTAGAATAAAATCCCTTGAATTTAAGTTTGAAAACAAAACTCACTGGTCCATCTACATCATCTGCAAAACTGCAAAACCTGAGACTCACTTAAACAAGCTTCTGATACGAGAAGTACAGGATCGTAATGAAAGAGGAGAAAATGTTATTATTGTTGGCTTACGTGAGCAAACGTCATTTACCTCAAAAAGACTGGATAAACAAGGATATAATTCATGGAATCAATAGAAGAAACCACTTATGGACAGAATTAAAGAAGAATCTGGGAAACAAAAATTTGGAGCAAGAGTTTATTTTATAGCAACCAGAGACCACGTAATAAACCTAATTCAAAGTACTAAAGATACATATTAGTATAACGAATTTACACAATGTTTCTATAAATCAAAAATATGTGGAATTTAGTTAACAGTTAACACACTGGCTAATAACAAAGTCAAGCAAGGCTGTGTGTTATTTCAAAATTAGTAATCGAATCCAAACATTTTTCTGACTCTAAAGAAATTTGTGAAGAATTTAATTTAATCGATACTTTTCTACCATTGGCCCCCGTTTAGCAGATGACATACCTAATCATTTCCATGATCTCGAGAACTCTACCTCGCACTGTCTATGCCACGGAATTTTCGGAACTTCACCCATGCAGTACTAACGAAATTCTCAAAATAATTAATAAACTCTATTCAAATTCTAGTACTGGTTCCGACGGGATTAGTACTAAAACTATAAAATGTTTAAAAAACTTGATTGCAAATAACCTATCTAAATGTTTTAACAAATTATTTATATCTGGTGATTTCGTAATACTTTAAAAATAGCCAAAGTTACTTCACTACATAAGTCAGGTTTAAAGACTGATCCTGGCAATTACAGGCCCATTTCAGTCTTGCCTACCTAATCAAAAATTCTTGAAAAGCTTATACATAAATGTCTTCATTTTTGAGCGTCAATTTGTATTTTGTCCCAAAAGTAGCTCTCTTATTGCTACTCTTGACATAACAACTAAAATCAAATCAGAAATAGATACTAAAAATATTGTTCTCGGAATCTTTATTGACCTAAAAAAGCTTTCGATACAGTTAGTCATAAGTTGATACTAGAAAAATTAGACAGAATAGGTATTAAGGGCTCAGCATTTAATATATTACGATCATACTTGACAACTAGGTTCCAAGTAGTTAAAATCTATAACATTAAAAGTGAAAAGTTACCAATAACATGTGGTATTCCCCAAGGATCTATTCTAGGGCCATTGCTGTTTTCGATATATATTAATAACATTTACAATATAGGTTTGCATGGCCAAATAACCTTGTATGCGGACAACACATATCTTTTTTACTTTGGATCTAATATTAAAAACATTATTTTAAGCTCAAGAGGATTTAAACACTTTGTTTATGTGGTTTCAATATAATCTCCTTACAATTAACGCATCTAAAATTTGTAACGTTTTATTCAAAGCTAAAACAAAAAAACTCTTTACACCACTAGAAATTAATAACGTAATCTTGAAAGACAAAAGTTGCGAAAAGTATCTTGGTCTAAGAATGGATGGCTGCTTGACATGGAATGCACATATTGAACATGACAGAACTCAAATATTGTCACTTGTTGCATCACTGCGAAATATTGCTTGGTGCATTCCACAAAGAATACGCTATAATTAATAAAATACCCTCAAACATAAAAAGTGTTAACTCATTTAGTGCATTCAAAACGAAACTTGCAAAATTTGATCAAGAAACATATTATTTAACAACAATGCACGGAATGGGTATGAGGATTCTATATTTTTGATTTTTTATTTTGTTTAGTACCTACAACTAGTTTTTATGTTGAATGTATACTATAATTTAAGTTCTCATGTAAGTGGCAGTATTGTCTTAATGAGAATAAATTTCTTTAAACCTAAACATTTATAATTTTACTTTTAACTTCATCGTCATCATCATTTTGTGCCATCTTCATACTGAAGTTTGGAGATCAGTATAAAAAATAACTTGATACTTACTTAAAATTATTTGCAGGACAAATAAGTTAAACATGAGGCCATACCATGTGAATGTAACATCTATGTATAACCATATTGTAAGCAAATTAAGCAAAAAAAACTAGGCAACGGCAACGGAGACACAATTGTGGCTGTTTTAAAATGGCTCTGATGTACATGTACATACCATAATGATTGTTTTATGGACACTATGAATTTATGTATTATTGAAAAATAAATTATAAGAATACTATTATTTACAATGGAAATAACAGGTTGCCATGGAGCCAGCGGTTTCCATAATCTAGTAGAAGAACTATTGTTTCTTATTATATCTCAAAAACATTATAGTAATCATTAGTTTGAGAAAAAACTTAACCACTAGACAGTTAGTGACAACTTGAATTTTCTTGCTTTTGCTTTAACCTTGAAGAGGGCGAATTCTCTCCAATTGTTCAAGAGGCAAAATGTAGGGCTCGCTTTTTTTAAATTATTAAACCCTACTCATAATTTGTAGTACACTGTATTTTGGTTATTTATTTAATTTATTAGTACAACAAAAGTTGTCTTATGTCCAGTGGTGCTTATGTGTAACTAACTTCACAGTAAATAACTTCACACCTTCTATTATAAAGAAAAAACTAAAACTACAAAGAAAAAAGGAAATATAATAATTGTAATATTATAGTATTCAAAGAGAAACTCCAAAGTATAAATTGGGAAAATATTATCAAATCTAACAGAAATATTAACGAAAATTATAAAGCATTTCATGATAAATTGACTAATCTACTTGATATGTGTATTCCAAAACGAAAAATATTTGTAAAAATGAAATTTAAAACTTGGTTAACTAAGGGCATAAAAGTCTCGTGTAAAAATAAACGTATAATTAAAGAACTAAAATTACAAACTAATAGCTATGTTTTAAATGATTACTATAAAAAATATGTAAAAATGTTAAAAAATATTGTAAATTTATCTAAAAAACGCCAAAACATAAAAAGACTAAAAACATCAAAAAATGTCACTAAAACAATGTGGACAATTATTAAAGAAGTTACAAATAAAATAAATAAAAATACATATAAAAACATCACTTTAAAGAACCAAAGCCAGGACGTTAAAGACCCTCATATAATATCAAACACATTAAATAATTACTTTGTTTCAGTAGGATCAGACATAAAAACCAATAACGACCCTCAAAATAAACCAAATTGCCAAGTTATAAATAACTCAATTTATCTGACTCCTGTTAGCACAAATGAGGTGGATAAAATCATAAAGTTGCTAAAAAATAAATGTAGTCATGGTTCCGATGAATTCCCACCCACTTTAATTAAACAATGTAGGGAAGAACTTGTCACACCTATAACATTTTTAATCAATCAGTCTTTCACTGAAGCAGTTTTTCCAGATTTATTAAAAATAACATTAGTTAAACCTGTACCTAAGAAAAGAAATGCTAAAGAACCCTCAGATTTTAGACCAATAGCCCTTTTATCTACTTTCTCTAAAATTTTTGAAACTGCTATGGCAAACCGTATCAAGTCTTTCTGTGAAAAATACAATATTTTTAACGAAAGTCAGCATGGTTTCCGAAAGCAAAAATCAACAGTTACGGCACTTTTTAAGTTTATGAACGAAGTATTAAATATAATAAACACCAATCGTTATGCAATAGCAATAATGTTAGATATGAGTAAGGCATATGACCAAGTGTCACATGTAATTCTTCTTAAAAAATTATATGAAATAGGAATACGTGGTCCAGCACACGCTTGGCTAAAATCTTATTTAAATGACCGTCAGCAATTTGTGCAAGTAGAGTTTTATGACGATAAAAAGAATACTATCAATAATGTTAGGTCTGACAAATTAGATATACAACATTCCATCCCACAGGGAAGTATATTGGGATGTCTTCTGTTTTTAATATATATTAATAGCATAGTTGAAAGCATAGATAAACAATGTATATTGTATGCGGATGACATCTCAATTATATTCCCATGTTCCTATGCCCAGGATCTGCAAATAGAGTCCCATAGCACACTACAACATATAAGTAAATGGTTGGAAGACCATAATTTAAAAATTAATATATCAAAAACAAAATTAATGCAGTTTAAACCCAGACAAAAACAACCAATAGATACTTATATTTCATATAATAATTATAATATACACTTTGAAAACTCATGCACCTTATTAGGATTAGAATTAGATACGAATATTGATTGGAAAACACATGTAGAAAAAATTGCCGCTAAACTCTCTAAATTTACATACGCTTTATATGAATTAAAAAAATGTACCGACTTAAGTGCCGCTATGACTGCTTATTATGCTTACGCCAATGCATGGCTGAGCTATGGGATCGTCCTTTGGGGAAATAGCGCACACGTAAATCAGCTTTTTATCCTCCAAAAACGATGTATAAGGTTACTAGCAAATATAGACAATATGGAAACATGTAGACCTCATTTTGTTAGACTTAGAGTACTCACACTTGTCTCATTATATATATTTGAAATATGTAAATTTGTCAAACAAAACATTCATTTGTATTCACAAGCAAAAGATTTTTATCGACAACCACGTAACTTAAGGTACAAAAATAGACTGGCTTTACCCCTTACAAAACTACATATGGTGAGCTCAGGGACTTACCATATGTCAATTAAAATATTTAATAAAATACCGAAAGAATTCCAGCAAATCCAAACAGAAAAAATCTTTTGCTCAAAACTGAAGGAATATCTGATACAAAAATGTTATTATACCATGAAAGAATTTTTTGATGTTACTTAAAATGTTTTGTTTTATGTTTTTAGATCTTATACTTATAAAATTTAAAAATTGCCATACCCTTACAGGGTCATGTTTATGGGTCATTTTTTATGTATTTACCATCTGTAATAACCAACATGTTGCAATAAATATTATGACTATGACTATGACTATGACTATGTTTATACACCAAAAGAATGCATTATTGATTGAAAATAAATTAAATCAGATTATAAAATCCGTATTTAATTCCGTACCTGCAGACTAAACAAATAAATTTGACATTTGAAGGTTAGAAAAGTTACATAATAATATTAATAACAAACACTGGATTATCATAAAATTATAACGCAAATAGCATTTGTACAGAATTACCTAGTCGAATATGGTCTAAATTTATATAGAATGACTGAAAATACCTTAACTTCATAAGTGGCTTCCTGCTTCGTACTATAATTTACGGTTGTAACCACTGCAGGAGTGACTGGTTTCTGTTGATATCGAAAAACAATAACAATAATTTAGGCAATGTGATAATTATCCAAAAATTAACATTAACTTTTTTAAACAAGATTTAATACGGACCGTAAAAACGCTTGTCGCTAATAACTTAGCAGCGGAAGGGATAAATTTACTCATTTTCGATATGAATTCTTCTATGAAGCCCAGATTTATTTAGTGATCCCTCAGTAAGGACCACTGTATTGGAATGTGCAAAATATGCCGTCCCTAACTTAGCGGCTATCGAAAAAATTATATTATTTATACGCGACTGACCTAACCTATTACTCTCCTCTATGCGAGCGACTGACATTGACATGACATCAGACTACAGACATCTCACTAAATGTCATTGCGAGGACAAAAGGTCATTATGCCTCGCAGTCCGAAACACGCATGAAACACGTTTAAAAGCATTTTTACATTTCAGCATCCTAAAGTCTGTCGGCAACAGTGTTTTATAGCTACTAGTGGTCGCCCAGGTGTCCGTTCAGCTGACGTACACATGGTCGATTTCACGTTTCTTGTTATGCCATCTTTTAGTGCGTAATTAGTGCGTAATTAAGCTTATGTACCGTTATTCGAAGCCTACAATATTTGAGAGAAGCATTTCCGTTTCCGCTATGCATGTCGGTCATGATCAGAGATCGGAAAAGGCTGACTATATTTACCTAAACTTCGGAGAACAGAGACAAAAAGTGAAGACTTCATTATGACTACATTTTTTTTTCCGGAATTCGGGAAAATTTTTGAAAATAAGCGTTATTTAAAGTGGGTAATCTCTATTTTCGCCTAAACTTGCAATTAACAAATTTTAAGAATTTTTACTAAAACTAATCTAACTCAAATCATGTATTAGAATTATCCTTAAACTGACCGTTGTTGCATCAAATCTTTTAATATATAACATTTGTCAAGATGTTACACAAGTAAAACTAATTTCTAATGAGGAAGATGTAAATGATAACTAATCGCGATTGCTTAGTCTTAAAAAAACGCGTAATGAATTGTGATAACAACTACGTAAAAATCAAGACGATATCATAAAAATTGAATTTTTTATGAATTAATCAATTTGGGAGCACCGAAACTGCCTACCCGCGCCCGCGTGATCTCTGTGACGTCACATCGCCGGTCGCTGCCTGCCCCGCCCACCGCGCCGCTCGGCCGCCCCGCATACGACGCGATGGTTTTTCTTTTAAGTAATTCACTTTGGCTACCTACTTTCATGCGTTTGTTTTCTATCTATACCTAGTAGGTAATAGTGCTACCTGTAGTCTAAATGGAGCCAGGATTTTCACGTGGACAATCAAATAATTTGCCGTAAGTTGACCTTGCGGAATATTTCACAAATCATGCGAAGTGATATAGATATATAGTATAGTAGATACCTATTTAAGTACCTACCCTCTAAGCAGTGAGTGTGGGTGTGGGACGATATTATGCATAAAGTACTTAATAATAGTAAAAGTAGTTTGTTTGTAAGTCACTACTATGAAATTCATTATTTCGTTGTGAGTTATGGCTGAGGTGTGCGTATTTAAAGGCCTTTTTTAAGCTTCCCAGTTGGTAACCAGATTGCGAGCTTATTGTTTGCGACACTATTGTTGTAGGTACTTAATACAAACAATATGCGTGGAAAGAATAGTTTTCGTCTAGGTACTAGTGCTGTCCATTTTTGCAATCTCTTATCAATAAAAATGAGTTTCGTTCTATAATGTGTTAAAACAATAAGCTAAAAGAAGACGTCATGTTTTAATAGTTGTAGTTGGGTGTAAGTCAGTAAAGGCAAGAATTACACCCGAGCATAAGGTCCGAACATACATACGCCATATCACTGTAAATTTGTTTGTGATGAAATAGCTTGAAAATTTTTAAGTCTGGATTGTGAAGGTTGTGCGGCAAGTAGAGGAAGATGTAAACATACTATGGCATTGGTCATGTGGTTACATAGACGCAGTGAGGAGCCTGCTTGCACAGAAATTACATGTTATTGGATGAAACCAAAACTGTCGCAAGTTGGGTCTCAGTTGAAATTTATAAAAGCCAAAGATATGGGCAACCGGAGAAATCCCCTCAGATTATGACTTACTTTCACCCAACTGCAGATATACAAAAAGTATCAATGTATTATCTCCTTGAGATAATTTTCGGTGTCCGATTCGATCTGCAATAAGTTTTTGTTGTAAATCGCTAAATTTAAGAATGGGTGGATTTTGGGTTAAAATTTATATTTTATCAATATTTTTTTCTGTGAGGATCTGAGGACTATTACATATAAAAAGTTCACCTCTGAATAGCATAGGCTTGCTAGTCGTACTTGCAGTTTGATACTATGCATTTCCTGTTTTTTATATTGGGTGGCGCAAATGTCACGACGGGTTAAAATTGGTTACAACTTTTAATTTTTTTAAATTCATCTTAATTATTATGAGATAATAAAAAAACACTCATGGAGATATTTTTGAGTTAGGTTTTAAAAATTACATCACGTAAATGACCACCATTTTCAGCCTCACAAAGGCGGGCTCTTTCGAGAGCACTTCTCATTACTTTCCTCAGAACATGAGGAGTTAGCAACTGCATTTTAGCTCGGATGTTGACCTTCAGCTTGATTATCCTGGGTTTATTAATGAACACCTTGTCTTTTAAATAACCCCAGAGAAAATAATCTGATGCTGTTAAATTTGGGGAACGAGCGGGACAGTTAAATGTTGAACATAACGAGATGCATTAAATAATGAGAAAACTTTATCGATAAAATGTCACTACACTATCTTCTACACAAACACAACGCATCAAAGCAGTCGGAAAGGTAGATCTTGTTAAATTATAATAATCATTTATTTCAAGATTACATTCTGTTAAAATAACATATCAAATTATAAATGTCAAATATACAAAATCTGTGAAAAACTTCGTCAAATTACTTGAACTTAATAGGCCAACACTGTAAGCAAGTACGAACGAGTATCTCATATCAATTATTTATTATACAAATAGTACCTAATATATAGTTACTTCTTACCTATAATGCAAAAATGTATAGATATAATTAGTACCTACTCGCATTAAAATGATCTTCGCAACAATGTCTACTTGTTTTGGTAGATAACGTCTCCTCTCCATCAGGTTACACCACTTGTTTCTTAGTTTTTTGTCATTTGGAACATGAAAAAAGTACTTTTCCGGTGTGCTAATTGTTGTATTAGTACATAAAAGTACTATACAATATATATACGGTATTTTTTTTCCATATTTACCAAATATAAACGAAGATAATTAAAGTAACGCAAAAACAATGCTTCGGATACAGCGCGCGAACGAGCAAGGACCGGCGATGTGACGTCACGCGCTAAGCGGTCAAGCGCGCTCTGGATTTAAGAACTCCCAAGTTCAAAAAATTGTTAAAAATACAGTTTTAGAGATATCGTAAAAATTCTTTCACTATTATTATTAAGATTTTAAGTTTGATTTTTCTAGATAATAAAATAAAAACACTTATCTTCCTCATTGCATAAAAGAGACTTCGATATGTATTTCAAACGTAGGTACTGTAGATTTACGAAAATTCTTCCGAGATCTTAAAACTATTGGATTATCTTTTTGTGAAATACACAAAGTATTTACTCTTTCCCTAGTTAACTACTATGCCGGTGCTCCTGAAGCTTTCTGACACGATTTTCGTGTCACAATTTGAGACTCAGCAATGCAGACACAGGATTGAACTAATTGTTTTAGAGGTATATACAAAATAGAAGAAAAGCATTACAAACATTTGCTCGGTCAGCTCATCAAACTACATTTTGGATGAGCAGGCCGAGCAAGGGGACTCCTCATGTCTTTGTCTCTGTCTCTTTTATTTTATTTTGTTTGTTTGTTACACTATTTAATTTAATTTTAATACACTAGTATTTATGTTAAAAATTGTAATACTAAAAATAGGTTAAGGAAATTGTTACTAACATCTATGAGGTAAAGGCCTCGAAATAAATGGTTTTTATTTTTTATTTTTTTTATTAATCGTTTTCGAGAACGGCCATAGGTACGCTAGCTTGATCGTGATGCCAGCGTATACACTAAAAAAGTCCTTTATTTCTAAAATTAAAGAAGCACTAATTATTTTGTGTTTGCTATAATTACGCACTAATTACGCACTAATGACGACTAATGAGCTTATGACGCACTAAAAGAGGGCATAGCAATAAACGTGAACTAGACCATGTGTATGCCAGCATAACGGACACGTCGATCTGTCGCATGTCTGGTCCGACAGCGTCGGACATTTTATATCGATTATTATTGGTATGCCGTTAATTCCCATTATAAAACTTTGATTATAAAATCACCCACCAGCCCACTCAACGCACCCGCTGCACCAGCTGCACAGGCTGTACTGCACCATCCACCATTCGGGTCGCGTAGTTGTTTCCTTTGATTATTTATCATCATAAAATTAAGAAAAATAACTTAAGCTTTGGGCTGTATGGATAAGACTTCTTTTCTTTGTGGTACTGAGAGAAGACAGAAAACTAAAGTAAAAAAGTAATAATGATGATGACTTTGCGATGAATTGAATGCCATGCGCACTGAGCAAGTAATCACTACGTTATAAGAGTCGGCACTTCATAACTAGCCGTTTTCACAATTATGTACGTAGTTTCTACCAACCTAATAAATAAAATCGTACTACCAACATAAGCAGGAAATGTCAAAAGAATAGTGAAGTAGGTACTTTGCAAACTGAGCATAATATCGATATCGATAAAAAAAAACTTCGTAGCGTCTATACCCATTAACCTCAAATATTTCATAAGTTGGAATAAAAGCAGGCGATAAATCCCATCACAACATGCCAGCAAAATATATATTTATCTAAAAACAATCTAAAACTTTTCTCCTGACAACATGCAATGAAAGAATTACCGCTTGTATTTTTTTAAATAAAAAAGTCAGTTAAAGTCAAATATTTTTTATTTAAATAAACTTTAGAAAAGTGCTTTTGAATCGTCCAAACATTTTTACCTATTACCCATATCATCTGTAAAAAAGTAATGAAAATATCAAATTCATAGAACGAAACCTGGCAAAGTACTTGGTAAACTTGGGAAACTAAAATCACCTCCTGGCATGTTTTCATAATGAGTACTCGCTTTAGAAGTCGATGCTGGACAATTCATTGAAATATCTGCAAGAAATGAATAGCAATATTAAGACCAAATATTAGTGTCATTGGAAAGTCACTTACTAAAGTAAGAAAGTTTGAATCAATTGTTATTTAGGTACCTATTTTATGCTTTTTAAACGTGTGCAGTCTTTCCTCAAATTGTGTCACATTTTCATGAGGCGTTCTTGATTTAGAAGTAGATGGCAGACAATCGAGTGATATATCTACAAATAAAATATAATAAATATCAGATGTTAAGACTGTCAGCGACATCGAAAAACCAACTTGTAAATAGCTTAAAGTGTTCAAAATGTTCCTATTTTGCGTTTTTTTAAATTATGTGCTGTGGCGTGCCACTCTGAGCTTCTGCTTTAGAACTAGATGCCGGAAAATTAAGCAAAATACTTGCTAGAAAGTATAACAATTTCATTTTATATACGGCAAATGACCACACAGTACACCTGATGGTGTACTGCGAATTTCGTGCAGGTATATAAAACGCAAAATTACCTTTTTCTTCTCCAGCTTACATATAGGGAAATTTGCAAGAATTTCATCAGAAAGCTGTGTTTACCTTTAATGTAGGATAGGCATTTCTTTTTAATCTATTACCCTTTTTGTTGAACATTTTACGAGGAAAGTGATCGCCATATATAAACTTATTAACATTTAACTTCTTTATGGGTATATAGACCAAATCCTCATTACCTGTATATTTTTGTATATACCCACAGTCGACATCTAAAATAAATAAAAATATCGATAAGCACAGCACTAGGACAATGTAAAGTTTATAAATAAGGAACTAAAAAATAACCCGAATTTTCTTCTAATTGTTACTTAGACACATATATTTACCGATATTACCACTTATTAATAACACTGTTTTTACTCAAATTGACTTAAAACTTGGAATACACTACAAAACTTACCTGTTTGGGTCAAGCGGGAATCTAGCCAATAATATATCCTTACTCAACTTTCTCAATCTTTGAATACCACAAATTTCACACTTACGCAAAGATTTGCTACCCATAATGTAATTTTACCACGTTTTTTACAGTTTTTAAACTTCCGAGCTGTACAAAACACACAAATATTTAAACAGAACTACAATGGCACCATAAAGAAACTTTGAATGGCGCGTTACATGCTGGCCAACATGACCATACCGTATAATGCGACTAAATTAGCGTGTTGTGGCTGGTACAATAAGACAGAACGTTTTATTAACTTTGTTCATTGGTAGGATTATTTCGTAATTTAATGTTGGCACAAAGTACGTTCATAATTCCATACAATATATTTTTTATATGAAGTGTCGACCCCCTGGCCATGCGATGACGAATTCATTTTGCAATAATTTTGTGACGAAAAAGGTGTATAAAAGTGCTAACAAATATACGTTGACGTCAGAATATTCCGATTGAATTTTAGAGACAGTATTGTGATAAAAATAATAATGGAATTTCCGCATATTGGAAAAAATTGTTCATACCAAACCTGCAACAAACTGGGTAAGTTTAAAAAAATATGAATACCAAAGAGAAGTAAGTAGCTAAATGTCTTTGATTAATACCCACATTGCTTGCTATACATTTTATTATTTTGCCCAGAAAAAGGATAGTTGAAAAGAAGGAATGGAAGCCTTTGCCCAGCAATGGTTATTTAGATAGGCAATAATACCTTTAAAGTCAACATTCTCATTAAATTTTACCTTTTATATTTCCAAGGACTAAACAACAAAGAATTACCTTCCTTTATAGTTAGGTGAGTTTCGATATTTATTCTCTTCACTTCCTTTACAAATCATTTACAGATATTATCAATGCTTTTGTTTTTAGATTTCCTACCAATGAAATGTGGGGCTTGCAAAGAAGTATTTTGGTAAGTATTACATTTTAGATGAATCTTATGTTATGGAATTTATAGTATCAATGATCATTGTGATGATGTGATTATTTGTGATGATTCCAATTAATGACTATACAACATTTTCAATTTATATTATGTTAACAATGATTGGGAGAACCTTTTGTAAATTTAAATGTTGCATTTTATTTACTTTTACTCAATCACTTTTATTCTGACCAAATATTACTTCTCAAAGCTCTCAAAGCTCAGTCATAATATTTTTTGTTTTCTATGGGTCTTACAAATTAACAAAAAACCCGTCTGCATAAAAAATTATAAGTAACTTAATAGAAAATCAACTGAAAAGGCCAGAACAAGATAAAAATTCAATTTATGCAACATCATACATAACACACAGTCGGAGGCACGCACAAAGTGAGAATGATTTGACTTATCATTAAACTTTATGCCTTCCCTTCCTTTGCAGTTGGGTAAAAATAAACTTTGAATAGTTATTCCGTGTTTTGTTTACATCTAGATGACAAGAACCAAAACACGGAATAACTATTTGGAGCTTATTCTTTGTTTATTTGCAAGGGAGCATGAGGTTGAGATCAATGAGATGTCAAAATTTAGGCCATCAATTCTTATTAAGTCCTCGCGCGCCATATGAACGCACGGTCGTACACAAGGTGGCCCGCTAATTATACCTACAGCGCGGGACGGGTTAAAAAGGGTAATTTATTTTATATTTTGTTTAATCATCCTCATCATCAGCTCATTTATGTCCCCACTGCTGGAGCACGAGCCTTCCCTATGGATGGATAGGGAGAACGGGCCATAAACCACCACGAGGGCCGAGTGCGGATTGATGGTTGTTAACGACTGCTAATGCAGCCGAGACCAACGGCTTAATGTGCCTTCCGAAGCACGAAGGAGCTCGAGATGATACATTTTTGGTCACCCAACCGATGACCGGCCTTTGCGAAAGTTACTTAACCTCTACACTCGCAGACCGGGCGCGTTAACCACTGCGCCATCGAGCTCTTCATTTTTTTTTTTTTTAAGTTAGCAAAATTTTTTTTTTTATTTGGCCTGAATGTTGGTTTTAGATAGGTGTATAGTATACATATATTGCGGCTTCTTAGCACTAGGTCTCCACTGTGGTAGGATTAACAAAACCAAGGCTTGAATTTTGAAGTCTATAAGTACTTAGTATATTTGAAAAGACACTCTCTTTTTGAATCTACTCTTAAAGTTTAGTTAATTAAATTAATGCTGAACTTGCATTACAGTTTCGAAACCTTCACAAGGTCTGTGGTCACGAGGGAATAGGGATGTTGACAACAACAATTATTAATTCCAGAACATTAAACATAGAAATGAAATTGCATAAAGGTTCTTTAAAACATTAACTTTTTTTTATTTGACCTATGCATGAATTTCTAAAACCTAAAACACTCAAATGACAGAATAATATAGTGATATCATAGTTTTCATTCCCCTACAATTTCTATTAAGAAAATCGTTTTGAAAGTAATTAAAAAGGTTATGTATTGACTACCCAATCTAATTGCTTTGTTTCATTTCAAATAGGAAGTGTTTACGTAAACTTTTGACAACTTCAATTTACTTTCATGTCATATATAACTTGTAAAATTGGAATATTGTATGGATTTTTTTTGTTCGTATTACTTTGCGTACATAAATCACGAAGACAAGATTTCGATAGAAGTTTGTTCCACAGTTGATTTTGTTTTGTTTTATTTTACAACTTTTTTCACGTTTCAGTTCGGACCACTTTGCGTACGTGAACCACGAGTGCCCAGAGCCTAACACGCGCGACGTGCAAGTGCCCGTGTGCCCGCTGTGCGGCGCGCCGGTGCCCGGGCGCCGCGGGGAACCGCCTGACGTGGCGGTAGGCGCCCACATCGACAACCAGTGCACCTCCGACCCCGCCAGGGAGAGAAGAAACAAGGTATACCTAGTCACTTTTAAACTGTCATAGTCTTAATAGCAGAGTCGCAAAGTGCCTGGCCACCGAAGTCACATAGATCCAGTGGGTCTATCTAGAATCATGGCTTTGAGATCAATTTGCAGGATGGTATTAAGTGCAAATTGATAAAAATTACTTAACCCTTTACAAGGCAGTGGCATATATATATATATATTGCCACCATATTTTGAATTTTATGCAATTGAGATAAGGTCGAAAACCAATGAAAAATTTGAACATGCTGTGCCCATTAAAGGTTAAGTAGTTCTTTAAAATTTAGTCATAGTTAATCTGTAAGATATCTATAATATGGGCCTCTTTCTTATTTTCCATCTAATATTTATTTTTGTAATAATTATAAAAACTTACAAACACAAAGACGATGCTTATTTCCACAGTGTTTTTCGACTCTTCCATTGCTTTGTTTTCTTGGTTTTCTAATAATTATCATCCCCAGTGATTTGCCAAAATAATTGAATAAATTGTATGATTATTTTTTGCAATATTTTTGGCAGGAAGAACTTATAATCAATCTTGTTAGTTTGTTAATTGTGGATATGCCAGGCGCATTAACCAAAGCACAGAATGGGGTTTCGACAACTACACTTTTAGTGAACTATGCATGTTGACCAATACCTATTAAAAAGGTATAATCAATTGCAGAGCCGTCTTTTACCTATTGGGGGCCCTGGGCACTTTAGGATAATGGGGTCCTTATGCTACGCTAGATTTTAATTAAACAGGCAAAAGGAATAGATAAGCAAAATTCTAGATTTATTCATCTGGTATTTGATTTATTTGCAGCCAGATAGAGTTCCCATTGTAAGGCCCCTGGTTTATTTGAATTAAAAAACAAAAAACGTCAATAAGTTAGTAATTCTTGTTTCGCATAACAAATATATTTATCGGTAATATCGGTTATCGGTTAGTGATCTGGCAAGAACAAAAGGGGGCCCCATCGGTTGCGGGACCCTGGGCACTTGCCCAGAGTGCCCAGGGCGCCCCGCAACCGATGGAGCATGAATGGTAAAGAAGGGCCTGATCAATTGGGTTTAAAAAAGGAAAAGTAGTTTTGTAGATCAATGGTTGTTGTGTTCCAGTATGAAAGAAGAGGAACAGCACTATCGTGCACAGATGTGCCGGACGATGATTTGCGACTTGTGCTGAGAGATGTCTTGAATAATATCTGCTATCTGTCTGATGTCTGCTTAGGTACAATACAATATGGTGGACTTTTGGCCCAAAATTCCTTTATTAATAGAATACCGAATAGTGGATACCTTTATGTACACTTGATCCCATTTCTAAGAAGATATGTCAGAATAATAAATAAACTTAATTTGCTTTGGAGCCTTGTTTTCTCCAAACTCTGATTTTTTATAATGGAAGAGTAAACAAAAACTCGAAATTCTTGAAACAAAATTATGGTAAAATAATATGATAACATTTATTTGTGAGTCAATATTACAATGAACAGAAATAAGTAATAAGAAAGGAATTGTAATTGCAACAATGACATTGATAAGTAGCAAAAACACAAATATGTAAATTTTTATAAAGCCAAGTCATCTTTGTGTGTTCACATGGAAGTTGTTTGTTTCATTATAAACTAACTTTTGCAATGTTATTAGCTGTGCCCTTGTAAAATACTTTTAGAAAGGTGCTATAGTTCTATTTGATTTTGTACATATTTATGATATTAAATATTTGTTTTATTTATCACCAAATAAAACTATTAATGACAGCTTAGAAACAAAACTATTAGGCCAGTTCTGGATATTTCCCAATGCAATAGTGTACTTATATCTATCATTAACTACTTGATTGTTTTTAAAGTAAAGGTACAGTCAGAGCATTAACATGTATACAATGCACCTCTTAATATACAATGGTATAAGAGTCAAACTAGTCAAAAGTGTATATGTCAATGCTCGTGACTGTGCACACTTAACATTAAAATCAAAACTTTTTATGGATCTACTCGCGTTTGCAAAGTCGCAAAGAGTTGGAAACGAAAGCGAGTAAGATTCTTATAAAATGTTTCATTACAATAAGACATGTGTATACTATTATGTATCTACTCCAAGAATCCACTTAACATTGTTAGCAAATTATTTGTTATCAGCTTATTATTTAAACAGCTGATTAATTGTCTGTTAATGTAAAATAAAAGTGTTGAAACAAAAATTTCGATCCGGATTCGAATCTGTTAATGATTACAGGTGTTCACTAACCGATGTGCCTACAAGGGATGCAGAACCAAAGAGATGGTGCCGCTCGTATGCGGCGAGTGTGCCCTCAATTTCTGTCTGAAGCATCGACACGCCACAGACCACGCGTGCGGTGGGAAACTGGCGGCGAAGAGACGACAAGCCGCGTAAGTTATCATCGTCTACCTATATCCACCTTTATGGTATAGTCGTTAAGAGCCACTTCACACAATCCGGTCATCATCATCATTATCAGCCCGTATCTAACTACTAATGAACAAAAGCCCTAATTGCCTCTAAACCTCTTAAACCAATGAGCCGACTTCAAATGTACTGATTGTATGCTATTTGTATCTTTCCATAGTCGACTTTAAATTGCGTAAATTCAGTTCAAAAACATCAAACGTGTTTAATATAAATGTATATTTACCCCCTTATTCATAAAAACTATTTAAGCATTATTTGGTCTCTTTTTCTCAAATTCTAAATGACGTTTGTGTGACGTTGACAAAACAATATTAAACTAAATAATGCTTAAATAGTTTTTTATGAATAAGGGGGTCAATGGATAATCTTCTAATCTTAAGTAGTGTTTGTGAAACTTTTATCTAAATATGGAGATGAGTCGATCGATATCTACTATTTCAAGTAATCAATGAATTCTCCATCATTCTAGGACCGCGGCAATGAATAGGATGAAAGCGAATGAAAACAAAATGGGACCTACGCCTGTTGCCGTTTCTACATTCAGTGAGGTGCAAGGCAATATGGTGAGTGGTTCTTTGCTTAAATTAGTAAGTAATAAAATCCACAACAACACTTTATTAACATAAAACTAACAAACATAACAAACAAAAACATTTTTGTTATAAAATATATAGTCTATTATAACATATATGGCCCGTGGCCAGAACCAACCTGCTGGCAAAGACGCCCCTTGTCCCGCGCAATAGGCTAAATTAACAAGGTCCATGACAAAGTCGACATTTTTGCATGTTCTTTGAGGGAATTTGCTATAAATACCTTATATTTTGTTTATACTCGTAGTGGTAAATAAATTAATAATACTGTAGTTTTAAGAATTCCAATTTAAGACTGTCTTTTCTGTCGCATTAGGTTAGAACCTGTAAGGATAGATGTAAGATTTTAATGATAAATAAATAAATAAATACATTTTTCTTGGCGTTGTATAATTACTTATGATATGAGCTCGAGCGCGCCACCAAACCATGCATAAGTCAGCGCATTTCACAACTGTAGCGCCTTAATATAAATGTCTTTGTTGTAGACGGAAGACGAAGCGCTCGCGCACGCGCTGGCGCTGTCTATGCGCGACGCTCGCGACGACACAACGTTCGCGCGCGCGCTCGCACGGCAACGCGTCGGCGGCGAACAGAATTCGCGCTGCTCGCTCTCCTAGCGAAGGCAAAGGCAAAAAACGTTCGTTAAATGCCGTGCCTCCGTGGTAAACTTTATCTGACATTGGCTTAATTATTAACGCGATTCTGACCATGTGTAATGTATAAAATGGTTGAACTTGGACTGTATGAAAAATAGTCGTAATGAAATCAATATGTTGCTCTAAAATAGGTTACAACTTTATTTAGTAGCTGCAATGACTACTTATATGCATTTGATGAGATCTTTCGCTCACTTGATTCGCGCCGTCTAGTATGTACTGTTGGAATTAAAATTTCTATGAAAATAAAAAGTATCCGATATATACTATACCTACTCAAAAACGCTAAAAACATGATAAGAATCCCATTAGTAAGTACTCTAATGTTCTAAATCCTTTAAAATTAAATTTAAAAATATCTTTTAGAAAGGCAGAAGCTAATTAGTTGACTTCTGCTGTGTATATTTTCTTGGTACCACCCAGGTCTGTGCCTTACTATCTAAATTATCACCATTGTATAGCTGATATTTTTATTGATTAATTAATTACAATTAACTAATTTGATGCACAAGACGGTACGATTATCTGTAACGGGTTGCTAACTACTTCATTAAGCATGGTTGCACAATCGTGATATTATTATAGTAGCATAGTAGATACATTTTGTTTCTCTCGTTTGTTGTTTTCTGGTGTTCTCTTAACTAGGTTTCCACGGAAGATCAGCGTCGGGACACCTTTGGTGTTCTGACAAATGCTGAGTGGATACCTTTTTTGTGTCATTTTGCATTTTTTTATTCTACTTTATTTTTTTTATATCATGTATTACTGTGTGACACTAAATAAATAATTTTTCATTTCATTATGTCTCTAGTGACCATGATAGTTTAAAAAGTTTATTTGACATTTTTGTTTTAATCATCAATGCACGCACGTGTGTCTGTGATCGCTGACAAGGAGTCATTTTATTTATGCATACAAGATTACAATCTAGATTTTTATCTTTTTTCTTTAATTTTCGTAATTTAGCTATAATGAAATTGTAGCTGCTAGAACTGAAGGAAATGGTATTTGTTTGTAATTATTTGTCATGTTTACTGAAAAAGCTTATTCCAATGTTAAGACCATAATAATTGTTAAATACATTTTACCGATAGTTTATATTATTAGGAGCTCGATGGCGCAGTGGTTAATGCGCCCGGTCTGCTGAAGTTAAGCAACTTTCGCAAAGGCCGGTCATCGGATGGGTGACCAAAATGTCATCTCGTGCTCCTCCGTGCTTCGGAAGGCACGTAAAGTGGGGACATAAAAATGAGCTGATGATGATTATATTATTATAAGACTCAAGTGATTTTGATGAATTCTCTATAGATTATTGTATGTAATGAAATTAAGCTTACATTTAAAAAATGCATGCATGTATAAAACTGATATCATCCATCAATTATTTTATCTCAAAATAAGAAATAACTAAAAAACCTTTTCCTTTTAAAATTTCACATCACTCATAATTCCTTATAATTCATATCATGAGCATTATATTATAAGTGATGTACGAATTAGTCATGTGCTACTAATTTTAATTATTTAACGCATATATACACTTTCTGATAAAATGTCATGTCAATTTTCTTGATAGACTATCTGACGCTTATCAGATTGACGTGATACTTGGTTTATAAGTCTTAAATTATCGTGTTTGGTTCGAAATTTAATTATAATGACCAAACTTTAAAATATCATAACCTTTAGGCTAGTTACTACCATCCATTGTGAACTCACCACGATTACAGCTAGTGGTAGAGCATTTAGAAAAAGACGACGTGTAATGAAATATTTGTTTCTCTTTTTACTCAAACTTCATATGCTATGTCGCACAAACAAGTATCTTAAACGTATGTCCTTTCCTGTTTAATGTCATATGCTTTAAATATTGCTTGTGGTTTATTGTTACAAGCAGTGCATGCCAGTGTTTGTTCAACAGATAGTTTACAAAAGCTAGGAGTTAACTGCAATGAATCTATCAATTTGCAAGTTATATCCACTATCTCACTGCTATATTAATTATCACATCTCCACTTTACCAAACCAACTATCAATCCTTTATTTATATATGTATTTCTTTTTAAGTCAAGGTTCTCTTGAACACCATTCATATTCAAAACACATTATCATAACCTTTTATTGTCATGATCCAATGATCTATTGTTAGCTTCCCACTGACAGCCAACAATAATGTTATAAATGTTAAAGATATCATTAGTATATTCATGTTGTTATTGTTAATGTAATCTTGTTATTTTTAATATCCCTGCGTGCTGCTGCAACAATTTTGATACTTTACTTACATACGCCCGATTTCAATAACCTAACTGTTGATACTATTTATTATTTAAGAACTATATTGTACACAGTTATACAATAAATAATTTCTATTTCTATTTCTATTTCAAGGTAAGAGATAGGCCTATCTTAGTTTAGTTACCAAGCAACCGCTGTTATTTTCTGATATTAACAGAAGCTCTAGTAGGTCTATCTCTTGCTGAGGATAGGTTATTGAAACTGGCCGCTAGGCGGTCTGCACTAGAATAATAATTTAGATTGAGTGCTAATCCTTATATCAAAGTGTTTTATCGGTTGTTTTAAGGAGAGGTAGAATATCAGAATGAAGAAGCGCTTAATCTAATTTTAATGTGTTCTGTGTAAGCAAACCGCATAATAATCAAATATATATAATAATTTTATGTAAATCTTTGTAACATTCCCTCAATTATGTATAAAAAAGACAACTGTACATTTCGAAATAATGGTATTTTTTTATAGTACAATAATTATGATTAATGTAAATACACCTTATTATCAACACTTGGCTTTGTGCTTTGTTCACCAAATGTTAATGAATAAAACTAAAAATATTTTGATATTTTTGAGATAATTATAAATGATAAATAACTTTAGTTTGCAATTTTATTAACAACCTAACTGTAACCCTTCATCGTCATCGTCATCATCATCATATCGGCCAAAAGACGTCGACTGCTGGACAAAACCTTATTCATTATCTGTATAGAACAATAAAAATGATGATGGTATTTAACTAGTGCTGATGCAAGTCACATGTCATATTAAAAACTTTTAAACTTAAATCATTTAGTTTCTATGAACATAAGTAGTGGTTTTTAAGTGGACCTTAGGTCTACTTTTAGATCTAATTGGTCAAACAAATTGGTTAAAATGATAACAGCACCCAATCGTGTCTTAAACTGACGTAGAAGGGTTTGGTATAAAGCAGTGTAGCAATTTTAATTTTTTATAAGTATATAATTTATATAAGGAAGGTTTAAAAAAAACACTTAAGTTATAATAAAAATAAATTGCATTTATTAAATAAAACTAAGTTTCAAAAGTGATAACAATAACGTCACAACGAACAGGTTACTTTATTACATAACAAGGCAATATTATTATCACAGAATATGTAGGTAATAAAAGTGATATCACATTATTGTTGTGTATACTAGTTATAGGTACTTTGGTTCATGTCAAATGTTACTAATCCATCAACAATGTAAACTATGCAACTAAATAAAAAAACATACAGTTAGGTCCTTCATACCCGCAATGAGCCATAATCATACTAAGAATATAAAAAGCCCATATACTTTTAAATCCTCCAAATCTTTAAATGTCCGAAAACACTTAAATCGTTAACAAAAAAAAAAGTAAGAATATAATATTTCGGTTCAATAGAACCGCTTAAAACATCAAAATTTAAACAACAAAGTTGCGACTACATAATCTTAAGAGGGTGTCGCGCGGACCCAAAACTGCGAGTTTCAAGTTTCTATAAGATAGCGAGCGAGCGGCGCGTGGTAGTGGTGTGTCAACGGCGCACGACTACGAATACGCATGCACACTAATAACTGTACAGAGTAGGCTGGTGATTTAATTGGAGAAATCATAGGCGTTTGGGTTAAAAAATAATAAAAGTCATATTTTTTTAATGAAAAATAAGACAAGTGGCCTCCGGAATATCAATACAAATATTTCGATGTCGGATTATTATTTCATGTGCTATATTTACAAAGTTTCTGAAGAAATAGGTTTTTAGATATCGTTACTTTTACGTACTTATTGTTTATGCATTTTCTGGGTATTTATTTCAAATTCCAAGACAACCACGGCCTTGTGGAAGGATCAAGCTAACCTACACTAGTCCTTTTAATGTATTTGTATGACCTATTCAGCGCCTAGCACCAGTGACTTAAAAACACGTAAATTTTCGACATTCCGCGCGGCACCCTCTTACCTAATGCAATCACACTAATATTATAAATGGGAAAGTTTGTGTGTATGTGTGTATATTTGTTGCTACTTCACGCTGCAACGGATGGATGGATTTGGATGAAATTCGGCATACAGATAGTTTATAACCTGAATTAACACATAGGATAGTTTTTATCCCGATATTCCCACGGGAATGAATGGAAACTGTCAAAGCGGTACGAAATCCGCCGGGTCCACTAAACATTTCATAAAATTTTGACAGGACAACGTCTGTCGGGTCAGCTAGTAAAATATAATCTCTTATATCCTTATTTATCATAACATTTTAATGTATAAAGAGCTTTTTGTAAATTATAAAGCCACCAAAAAATAATCAAAAGCCTCCACAAGCCTAATTAAGATTACTATGGTGTACTTACATAGTTTGTACTGATCAAATATGGAAACAATTTTTTTTATTTGACTTAAAGATTGCTAAAAAGCGCTTTGTTGTGCAAAGTTCTAAACTTGTGGTTATCATTCAGATAGCTGGTGATAAACTCGGGTGGGTGCCTGCTAAGGAACAGTTCGATGCACATATACCTGGCGGCGGTTAGGCGTTTGCGTTCGGCGTTTGAGCGGCACAAGTTTTTATGCGCGTGAGCAGCAAACGCGGCGGCCGTTTTCTCGACTAATTGTATAGTCACGCATTGTTTGGGTTGGTCTTCCAGTGGCGTCTAGAATGAGTGGAACGAAATATAATAATAATAAATAACTTTATTTGCCTCTAACAAGAAAAAATAATTATACAGGGGGCGATTTTGAAGGTCACCAGTGATCTCGAAATTAAAAGTGACGTGAGATATGACAAGTTTTGCATTATTTACAGTTTAATTAATAAAATACATACCGTACGAAAATATTCGGTATCAGAAATAAATTACCAGTAACTTTGAATTAGAGAAAAAGGAGAACTATTGATATCATAGCGTGAGAATCGGTCACCGGTTTAAAAATTCCCCATAGGTTCCCCAGAAGGGGAACATTCAAGCAGAGTACAAATGAGAGACAACAATCTATGGCTCAGTGATTGCAGGAGACCCACAAACCCTGGTATTCTGCAATAGCCTAACAATACGTAACCGATGGCATGTCATGTGTCACTAGATATTATTGAGCTCGTAGTAGCTTACTTAAGTTATTGGTTATAATATGTAAAGACTTGAAGATGATTGTGAGTCAGGGACACGGTTACAATATGTAAAAAGAACCCTGTACGATCCGTAAAAGTATTATTCGGTTATATTTATGTGATACTTTTCAAATAATGAATTTCAGCTAAAAAGACATCCACTGCTGGACAAAGGCCTCCCCCCCAAGGATCTCCACAACGACCGATTTTGTGCTGCTCGCATGCAGCGGCTACCCGCGACCTTCACCAGATCTCCGGTCCAGCTTGTCGGAGGCCAGTTTAATTTTTTTTTAATGAATAAAAATATTTAAAAAAAAAATTTAAACTTGCAGACAGGATAATGGCACCACACTGCCATTGATAGAAGTGATGTCGAACGTTTGAAGTTTGCTAGGTTTTAGGGAAAATGTGTACTAAAAACATAATTTGAATTATTTAAACATGTTTGAATGATTCAGAAGCACTTACTCTTGATTTCTTTAGTTAAATTGTTGATTAAAATAAAAAAATGACTATTGGAAAAATTATTTTTACGTTGTATTAAAAAAAGTCTTCACCCACCTTGAATCGTATCCACTGCCATATCTGGCACCTCGATATCTCCGCGGTGGCAGAGTCCTCAACATTACCATTATAGAAGAAGTGTCCGGTGCCAGCCAACCAATGGTACACGAACAGAATCGCGACGGCCACGTTATGGCGGAGGCCTTGTGACGTCACGCCGCCACTAGGGATCGTCAGCAAGTCTGCAGCGGTCACTACGACATCCAATTGGCGAGATATCTGGTTAGGCGTCGCGCTATAGTTCTTCCAGAGCTGTGCAAATTAAAAAAATAACTTAATAATAAATAAATAGTTTCTCGATATAAATAGATCCTCGAGTTTTAGCCAGACAAACGAACATTTTTATATAGATACTCGGTGGCCGAATAGCAAAGCGCTTGGCCCGACATCCGGAGGTCCTAGGTTCAATTCCTAAGTCGGGCATAGTGTGTTTCGGACTTTTCAACGCAAAGCCTAGGTTTGTGTTAGTTGTTAGGTTTGTGTCCCTGTATTATTTATTGATATTAATAATGTTTAATCCCGTTTCATATTAATTTTCCACTTTATATAAAGCGAAATTGGGTTTAAGACAAAT
The DNA here is from genome assembly GCA_963082485.1 of Eudonia mercurella. Classification (NCBI taxonomy): domain Eukaryota; kingdom Metazoa; phylum Arthropoda; class Insecta; order Lepidoptera; family Crambidae; genus Eudonia; species Eudonia mercurella. The sequence goes on from OY720040.1 coordinate 5,521,406, forward strand.
ACCAAAAGACTTACACTTTTCTACATATTTATACAATATATTATCTCTGAGGAGCTCGATGGCGCAGTAGTTAACGCGCCCGGTCGGCGAATGCTGAGGTTAAGCAACTTTCGCAAAGGCCGGTCATCGGATGGGTGACCAAAAATGTATTATCTCGAGCTCCTCCTTGCTTCAAAAGGCACGTTAAGCCGTTGGTCCCGGCTGCATTAGCAGTCGTTAACAACCATCAATCCGCACTGGGCCCGCGTGGTGGTTTATGGCCCGTTCTCCCTATCCATCCATAGGGAAGGCTCGTGCCCCAGCAGTGGGGACATAAATGAGCTGATGATGATGATGATGATGATGATATTATCTCTACAAATCGCTTTTGGGCGGCTTCTATCCTGCTAATGTGGATAAGGAAAATAATAATAATAATAATAATAATAATAAATGTTTCCCACACTCACATCAATTATCTAGCCCCAAGAAAAGCTTCTTTAAGAAACTCGTTATATGGTTAACTAGACAACGGATAAACATACTTAATATACTTAAATACATAGTTATTATACATAGGAAACACCCACACCCGAAACAATATAGAAAAACAGGTATTTCTAAATTGATCCGACCGGGGATCGAACCCGGGACCTAAGAGATAGCGACACCATGAAAACCGGTGTGCAAGCCACTCGACCAAGGAGGTCGTCAATCGATAACCATGCCGCGGAACAGTGCCTACTTCTATTTATTAAAAAAAAAAACTAAACTCAATAGGTAATTGCGATTTCAACGATTCCATTTTTCCCGACACGCTTCACTTAACGCGCATGAATAGGTTATATTTGCAACAAAAAGGAGAACCATAAGTGGCTTCCTATGTTTTTATATAGTTGCATTATTCGACGACAGTGTCGATTCTGGCCAAGGTCCTTTGCCGGGTTTTCTACTCTGGGTTTTTTTTCTTTTTAAAAGAAAATTATTTATAATAGTAAATGTTAGTATAGCAATGACACAGTTTTCGTCGCCAAAAAAAATATAGAATCTTATATAATTTTACTGACTACCTAGGAAGCAGTTGGTCCATATTCAGGGTGCCAAGTGAGAGTTTCATTCGTCATTTGATCAGGATAACGAAAACGAGAAATTGGGTGGTAAAATTTTAACACTTCTCGTATGTCGCCAGGAGGCGCTGCTTCAATGCCATACTAATTTTCGTTTTCGTAAACGTAATCGAATGAATACGGATAGTAAACAAAACTCACAGTAGGCACCCTGAGCACACGCCAAAAAGCAGTGACGGTCGCTGTCGTCGGACACATTTAATAATTAAAGGAAAAAAGTATCGAACCCTGCCCCCCAACCGCCTAACACTCTCGCTTTCGATCGCTTTGAAAGCGAGGCCCTCGCCTCGCTTTCTAATATAATATCGAAACATAATATCGAATAATATCGAAAGCTATAGCCTATAGCTTTTGATATTGCTTTCATATTGCTTTCGAAATAACAAGATGACGCCTCCTCCTCGCCTCGCCTTCAAAGCGATCGAAAGCGAGAGAGTTAAGCGGTCGACCCCCTGGTTCCTGTTAAACACTGGTGCGACTATACTATATAGCACGATTTGGTAACAACGTATGTTTTTTTGTAAATGTCGTAACTAAAACAGTTTCTTACACCAGTTTTTTCCTAGCTAAAAGACGTCCTGAAACAGAACTTTATAGACTTTCGTACTAGACTTGAATGCCCGAAAAACTAGTATAAAACTAACATTAAATTAATAAAGTGATAAAAAGTAGGCCCTTGGATTGCCGCCAGTTTCTCAAACAGCTTACGTAGTAGCCTTAATACAATAATGAAATTAGAATTTAGTATAAGCTTTACAAATAAAGGTTAGTCCATTAGACGTTAGTAAGGCAAAAAAATATTCTTTGTATTGAGAAGTATGAGAAATGCTCTTGCTGACTTTCTTGATAAGATTTTTTTTTTTAATTTTTCAACATTTGTGTTTTTGTCATTTATTCGCAACAAAACTTATGTTAAAAACTATATAAACAAACATTTTATAAGATAAGATAATAAATCCGGTTCTTCTCATTACAAGGTCTCCCGCCCAGAGTAGACTTACGAACCGATGGCATAATGACGTAGTACATATAGGAGCTATTTGTAGCCTAAACTGAATTAATGATTTTGTTTTCTATACGCGAACACTACACATTTAAAAGACACAACTTTTACGGATCTACTCGCGTTTATTTTACACATTATTTTTAATGTTTATCCTGACGTACCAACACCATACTGCCAGACCAAAAGATACTCTAAGCTCTTTCTGCGTAAAACGGAACGCACCTGATTAAATTTAAACGAGGGTATACAAGCTACTATCTAATTATGAGACGACCAACACCTCAGTCTCCGTGACCATTCAAAAGTAATGTGTAAAATAAACGCGAGTAGATCCGTAAAAGATGTTTCATTTAAATGAATAAATGATTTTGAATTGATATTTTTTTTTTATTTTGACTATGCCGACTAGACCGTTCCGTCACCGACCGAGACCGTCGCGTGCCATGCCCGAAGCGTATTGACCCGGCAAAATATTTTCGCCAGCAATTGTTAACGGTTGTTAATTAACCCGTAATGCACGGGTATGGACGCTGTTGATACGTTTGTAGTGAGAGCTGTTAAGGAACTCGATGGCGCAGTGGTTAACGCACCCGGTCTGCAATTGCTGAGGTTAAGCAACTTTCGCAAAGGCAGGTCATCGAATGGGTAACCAAAAATGTATCATCTCGAGCTCCTCCGTGCTTCGGAAGGCACATAAAGCCGTTGGTCCCGGCTGCATTAGCAGTCGTTAACAACCACCAATCCGCACTGGCCCGCGTGGTGGTTAATGGCCCATTCTCCCTATCCATCCATAGCGAAGGTTCGTGCCCCAGCAGTGGGGACATTATGAGCTGGTGATGTGATGATGACGTTGTGGGCAGAGACCTTTATCTGTACCTTATTTATATGAGGCACCGCTCGCGAATCATAAACCATGAAGCCATCGACACCAATTTCAATTTCCTTCATCTTCGCATCCAGGATTCTGCTGATTATTTGCTTTGACCTGCAATGAGCGTTGATAATGTAATTATTATTAATAATACTAATAATAAGAATAAATACGAAATAATTTACTAATAATGTGACGATGTGAAATACTTCGGTTTTGTGAGATACTTCTCGTATCTTTAATTGTTAAAATTAGTTAAGTCATCGTTTTAATGTAAGAAAAAAAAGAATAAATAAATAATAATGCCTGATATTGAATCATCTATATCTATTCTATTAACATAAACCCATCGGCGTCGAATAATTTCACATTCATTGTGTTTAAAAAATCCAATAGGTTAATTAATAATTAAGTAAATTGTATAATCCATATAATATAGAGACATACTATAATCATACGTTTGTTTAGGTAAAAAGTTGCTACTTAGTATACTTAGTAGATGAGTTGCGTTTCGTAATATTTCATACTTTTATTGTAGTAAACAAAAAGTGATAAAGCAGATAATAATTATAAGGATTGTACTTTGACTTTGTTTGAGTGCAGTTGATTATCTAGTGGGCAAAGTCCGTGAGCTGGACTTTGTACTATAGCATCAGACCAGACTACCACAAATTGTAAAATTTTCTCAATTTAATTTGAACTTTATGTATGTGGCATATGCCATGTTTAATTATCATTATTTTTCTAACGAATTTGCCACTACACAAGACTCGTCATCATTTAATGCCATCTTCATTCCGAAGTTTGGAGATCGGTACACAAAACTTTCTGCAGTTCCATGTAGCATACTTTAACTGACGACAGCTAAGTCCACTGTCAGTTTAAGGCTGATTTGAGAATGTTTAATGAAGAAAGCAAAATGCCACAAGTTTCATTTTAGAATTATGGAAATTGAGTTTTCTTAGTAAAATCAACCTTTCCAACCGGCAATAAAAACTCTTTGCCTTATGCCTTAAACATTATATAAAAAGAAAAAGACATTCAGTTCAGTCTAAGTTTTCTGCGGGTTCTTGGTGGGAAAGTGAAGAGCCATGTCTGCGGTTTTGTTTTATGTTCTATGTGTTATGTCGAATATTAATCTGAAAGAATGGTGGATTATTAACCGTTAAGTGTTCAACCATATGGTAGAATATAGATTAAAGGGATTTTACAGTTTTGGATAGTCTGAAGAGCAGCCTTCTCGTCTGTACAAAAGATTATTTATTATTTAACTGTCCCCTCTATTTACATACTTATTTACTACAGTAGCGGCAGTTAACGAATTAAGAACGAAGAGAATACCAAGATATCTCAATAATTTCTCATAGCATTAAACATTTCTCAAATAATAGATAAGACTGGTTCGGAAGGTTGATTTTACTAAGAAAACTCAATTTCAAGAATTCTAAAATGAAACTTGTGGCATTTTCCTTTCTTCATTAAACATTCTTTAATTATTTAAGGCTTATGCCTTAAACTGACAGTTGATAATTAAACATTAATAGACTGGTGGGAAACCGCCAGGGATAGAGATGCGCGGGTTTGGGAGAGGGCTTTGCTCAACAGTAGGACAAAAGAGGCTAAAAAATTAAACATTTACTCATTGTCCGAGCCGTCGGTGCCAGGCTTCAGCGTGGCAGCGGCCATGCCCCCGGTGGCGGGCGCGCCGCGTCTGTGGCACGTACTCACCACCAGCTGCATATAACTCTTCAGGAAGTGGCGTTCCATGTTCACGTATTTATTCCTGTCCGGCAATAAAAACTCTTTGCGATGCCCTAAACATTATATAAAAAAGAAAAAGACATTCAGTTTAGTCTAAGGTTTTTTTTGGCGGGAAAGTGAAGGGTCATGTCTGGCTGCGGTTTTGTTTAATTTTCTAAAATTTGTGTTATGTCGAATATTAATGTGAAATAATGGTGGATTATTAACCGTTAAGTGTTCGTGAACATGCATGTTGAAAGTGCTTTATTTTTCTTTGTGTGTGAGTGTTGACAAATAAAACAAAACAGTGCAACGTCACTTTTCAAATTCTCTCAAGAAGTCCGCCCGAGGACTTAGTAAAGCCTTAGTAATTGCTCATGGGGTTGGGGGTATATCTTTTCTCACTTCTCATTTCTATTATCATTCATTATCAGCTCAAAGGAAGGAAATATTGTTGATTTATGTATTACTTGTAAAAAAATAATTACTTTGACACTGGCAAATGTGTTAATCGCACGAAGCCATCAACTAAAAGGAAAAAAAAGTTTCTGCAGACTTCTTGGCGGGAAAGTGAAGAGTCATATTATCTGCGATTCTGTATTGTTTTCTAATATTTGTGCTATGTCGAATATTAATGTGAAATAAAGGTGGATTATTTATCGTTAAGTGTTCGTGAACATGCATGTTGAAAGTGCTTTATTTTTCTTTTAAATCGAAATGTCTTTTGGCGTTTTTCTTGAAAACTAGCGTAAAAAAATTTAAGGATTTTTCATAAAAATAGTTTATATATGTTGTTGAATTTATCCCCAAAATATTTGCAGTTGATAAAATGTGACCACCTTATATAGGCTAATTACTTTACTTTTTAACGCCTCGGTGGACGAGCGGCAAAGCGCTCGGCCCGATACCCAAAGGTCCCGAGTTCAATTCCCAGGTTGGGCAGTGTGTGTTGGATTTTTCGATGCATAGCCCGGGTATGTGATCACCAACCCGTATTTGGCAAGTGTGGTGATTAAAGCTAATAATACCCATTAATTGTGGTGATGACTTGATTTCAATGATGGAGGCCTTTGCCCAACATTGGGAAAGTATGTAAAAAGCTATTGTAAATTTCTAGCAAAGTTATTATGACAGGGTACAGTCGCAGCAGCAAACACTTTAGAAGTAAATATGTTAAAGAAAGTTTCCTTTTTTTCATAAATATAGGCTTTACTTATTTACTTTACTTTACTTCTTACTTTTACTTGTCGTAACCAAAAGGTAAGAATGGTTAAATAATTTATAAATTGTTTAAAAAATTACCTACCAAATTTAGCAATGATGGAAGCACAGTAGTCCCATATACCACAGTTGAGTCCCAAGGAGTGTTCTCTCAAAGCGTACAAAATCTCTTCTAACTCAAAACTGGATATGATATTCTCAATCAGCACACAGGCCCTTATTGTTCCCTGCGGTAGGCCCAATTGGAGTTGTGACCATACAAATATTTCATTCCACAATTCCGCCTCTGAAGCACCTTCCAGCTTGGAGAGATAAAAGTAAGGGCCACTGTTTGCTTCATATAGCTGTATAGCATTGTGATACATTAAAATTGCAAAATCAACTAGAGGTCCTATTGCTTCTTCACCATCAATCTAAAACAAAATTTACATATTTATATAAAGTAACTAAAAATTAACCTGAAAATTATTTGACGAGCTTGATGGCAATCGATGCACAAGTTTCGCAATGGCCGGTCATCAGCTAGATGTGAAAAATGTATCATATTACCTATGCTCTTCCTTGCTTCGGAAGGTTTGTAAAGCTGTTGGTCACTGACTGCCCCAGAGGGATATAAAATGAGCTGGTGATATGATGTGATATTAATACCTAAAAGTAAGTAGTATTTTATTTTATTTTATTACAAGTGCTTCCACTATAATAATAATTTATTATGTATACCTATATTAAAGAAAGTAAAGCACTTTCTTTTTAGGTAAATTTATATTTATTAATATGTTAGCTATTTACCAAAATATTGTGTTCAATCATATTCCAAGCTCGGGGACGTAACATTAGTATAGGGCACATTACAATATTTATTGGAGCTCCTGAAAGTCTGCCATTGACAGCCAGGTTAATATTTTGAAATGCCAACAGCTGGTTCTTCCACGTTGGACAGTGGCCATCGTCAAAATCCACTTGGATGCCTTGTACATCTTCATTTAATGCAGATATGAAATGTGCAGTATTAGCTGCTGAAACATCACCAAGGTCTAAATGACGGTTCCTGTAAAAAAACAATTGCATACTAAAATAAGTTTTTAAATAATAACAAACTAAAATATATTAAACTATACAGTTCAGTGGTCATACTACTTCTATTAGATAAATAAATACAAAGTACATCCATATAGCTATTTCATCTGCCGAATTCTACTTTGCTGTGTGCAAAGTAGAACTACTGTAACTTGCTACTTTACATTGTTATATGTTTTAAAAACATCACTTTTCATAGAGTTCTAGTAAATAGTTTGTTATTTACACTGCAAGTCAGCGGTATTACGTCACTGTGATTACGGCCCGGTTCTTAGGGGTCATCATAGACGGCGACATGTCTTGGGAGTCTCAATCCATAGAAGTTTGCAAAAAGCTATATACATTTTCATATGCGCTACATCAATTATCTAAATCTGTAGATCAAAAAGCTTTGTTAATGGTATACCACGGTTATGTTGTCGCAACTTTACGTTATGGTATTATTTTCTGGGGCAACTCTTCTTATAGAGAAATTATTTTTAGAGCTCAAAAGAAATGTGTTAGAGCCATCTGTGCACTGAAACCCATAGAAAGTTGCCAACCTTATTTCATGTCTCTGGGATTGTTAACTTTCCCGAGCCTCTACATTTTGGAATGCTGTATGTATACAGTCTGCAAAAGATTCTCGTCTTCGCCCCAGGAGGCCCTATATTTATACACAGCAATGTAAAACTGCTATGATGAGAAAAAGTGTACTGGCTATGGCCCCGCCATTATATAATAAATTACCTGACAATATACAGAGACTTAATAGAAATAAATTCAAGAATGTATTAACTAAATTACTAATTAACAAATGCTACTATAATATTAATGATTTTTATAATGATGATAATATTTTTACATTTTAATTAGTTTAATATTAATGATTAATGTATTTTATTTGGATTAATGTTAGTTTTTCTTTATATTTTAAATATTCATATACCTTTATTGGTGAAACATACATGGTTCCAAATCAACACCAACATCACTCAATAATTTGTACTTACCTATGTTTATGAATAAATGATTCTGATTCTGATTCTGATTCTGATTCTGATTCTGTGAAGTTACTAACTCAGTCGAAAGAACACTTTTGCAAGTAATAAAAAATAGATAGACGTAAAGATTTTTTATTATTTTGAATTTCGCATTCACAATGCAATATACCTACCACCCACAACCTTTGGATAACCGGTCCAATGCTCTAACCACTGAGCTACAGCGGCCCCAAAACTATATTAAATATTCGAAATACAGTTCATTATTTTATTTATAAAGCTATATTTCATACTCACAGCAGTCGAGCAGGCAATGGAGCAATACTCCAGGTTTTGTCATTCCTTTCAACTGAACTCTTAAAATTTAATGAGCTATCAGTTTTAATGTCAACATTGCGACGTGATCTTTCTATAAAAAGCTGTTCAATTTTGCCTCGAAATTTCTTGTGAAGGGTTTCCAAGAAGTCTGTGGCACCTTTACTAAATATTGTCTTCTGCACTTCTTCTAGTTTTGGCGGCGGTGATTGCAACAAAGTAACGTTAGCCATTCTATTTACGCATTAATTGATAAAATAATACAACCTGAACCTTTGATATGCGCAAGCGCTGATCGGCACCGCCAAACAAAATTCTAGTACCTATTCAGTGTTCACTGCAGACGACGGATTAATTAACCGGTGATTCAAAACTCAATGAAAACAATTTTACAAACAGAATAAAAAAAAAATATAATTAAGTAATACACTCTCATATTAGGTACACAATTTACTTAGCTGGCTGCTGATAAGTTACTAAGTTACTGACAAAGACTACTATATATTGGAAAGTTACTGATAATGATGATAGATAACTGTGAGTGATAGTTAACACATTAACACTTAACAAACTAGTGATCTCCCAGTGGTCGAAGTTCGACCGTAATTTTATTAAGGCTGCACGGATTGTATCCTAAAATGTTCAAATAGTTGGATTGTATCCTTTAAAAATTAACAAAGATAGAACGTGAGTTTGGATTGGCCAATTCCAATGCGATTAATATGTATCGATATCGGGATAAGTTTCGCAATTTCGGAACGATCGGAACGGAACGATTATCGAGAGATAATAATTGGTTCACTCAATTTCCACGCAATTTAATTCCATTTTGGCGCTATTATCGCTTTTAAGAGTGCCATTTGACATTTTTTAGATTTGTGACTGGAAATTGATTATTGCAATTGTGTTTCAAGAGTACCTAAACCTACAGTCCGCCGCTCCTCCAATACGTGTGTCAAATGCATGGTAGGTGTGTAATGTTGTTTTTGTTTATTTAAAAAAAATATTAACATTTGGATAACCTCTATATAAACTATAAGTGTGCGAAATTTCATACTCCTCCATCCGTGCAATTTTCGTAAAAACGGGTACAAAGTTTTTGCATCACGTAGAGAATATATGTAATTATGTATATATATTGTAAGAAACATTCAGTCAGGAGGCGGGGCCAAGCGGCTTGCGTCACAGTGGCGTGACATGACGTGAGCGGCTTGGGTGGGGACGCGGCGCCTGAGTGGCACAGGCGGAGCGGCTCCTCACTTTTTCGACGGCGGACGTTCGTGCTGGATGTGTTTTGCGTGGCTATTTGTTACTCATATTTTTTGTCGATTTGTATTGCATTAATCAAATAATTAAAGTTTAGCAGTTGGTTACGTTAATATTTTGTTTCTTTTTTAAAAAATCCTTCGCACGTATGGTTTCTAATATCAGAAGTGGGATAGTTCACGACGCCTAGTTCGCTAACGGCTTACTGTTATAAGTTTTAAAATTTAACCAATAACGATTTTTCTTTTCTCTGAATAGTGTTGTGTTGTGTTGTTTTAAGTTGATAAAAATTGTAAGTACTTTCTACTTTGATTTTATAATGTCGGGACGTCATTCTCGATCACGTAAAAGAAGTCGTACCCCACGTAGACATAGTAGTAGGTCACGTAAAAGTCATGATAGAACTTTTCATGATTCTCGTAAGCGATGCCGCCGCGATAGTTCTTTTCATCGCCGTAGTAACTCTTGCGGTCAGGCATTAGATGCGATCCTTGAAAGATTACATGCAATAGAGGATAGGTTGTCTACCACCTCGACATCAGCTATTGAGCCTCCACATCCAGCACTGAAACGCCATACTCCGCCGCCTCTCGCTCCAGGTAAAGCTGCCGTATCCGGTGAGTCTGTTTCTGATACAACTATCAAAATTGTCAGCGTTTTGTCATCGCTGATTCAAGGGAAGCCTAGTCACTATTACATATCAAATTTTGATCCAAGTATACACGATTTTGATGCTTCGTGTGTAGAGGTAGATCGAGGACGCGAATTAAATTGTTGGGACGATCGCGAGTGTTTGTCGCGCATAGGTGGTTGCCTTAAAGGCGACGCGCGTACTTGGCTTAACGATTGGGTCTCGAACGATCGATCATGGACAAATTTCAAATTAGAATTTCGTTCGCTCTGTCCACGTAATGTTGACATTGCTAACATTTTGTTTGATATAATGAATACGGATTCAAAAAGTTTTGCTTCCGACTATGCTAGGAAGTCATTGTTACGTTTGAATGTTGTGAAGGGGTTGTCTGACGATTTAAAAACGGCTATCGTCATTCGAGACATTACAGACCCTCAAGTAAAAGCTGCTGCTTCTAATGCTAAATTGCAACCAAACGAAATGGTTTATCGGTTTATTCAAAACCTAAGACAGATTTTCATAGTACCCGCAATTTTGTTCGTTCCTCAAAAGCAAATCGTCCTGAATTTCGTAAACACGAATCTACTAAATCGGTTATGAAGTGTTTTAACTGCGGTGATAGTGGTCATGTGAGGTCACAATGTTTTAAAAAAAAAAAAAAACAAAAAGTCAATACGGCACCTACTACATCGAATAGAACGTCATTTTCTTGTACAAATTGTAGTAAGGTAGGACATACCGTAGAAAAATGTTTTGTTAAGCAACGTGTTGAGTCAAAAGGTAAAGATGCTAGTAATGTAAATTTTTGTCAAAACAAGCCGAACGCAAAAACGTCATGACTGCTGTAATTGAAAAGTTACCTGTAGACATTTTAATTGATAGTGGTTCTGATAATTCCTTTATTTCTTGCTCTATTCTTAAATATATTAAAGCAATAAGATTCTTACATATCGCTTGATGCATGGAATAGGTAGTCAAGAAATAGAGTGTACTTGTTATGTGACAACTGTAATTGAATTTGAAGAGATATCTGTAGAAGTTGATTTATTTGTTGTACCATCCGAATGTATTAGTGCACCTATATTGTTGGGCACTGATGTACTAAATAGAAAAGGGGTTACTTATATTCGAACTGGTGAAGTACAACGACTTATCAGGGTAGATGATTTACCTCATGTGCATCACTTGCAAGTTTTAGATTCGAAGTCGAATATTTAGGCAGACTCATAATAAGCTAAGGTCAGGTGTGGCCGAGTATATGGTGCCATGAGTGGACTCCAGATGCCTGTGCTGCATATTTTGAGTAAGATTTTGGTCGTTATTTATTTAGTGAGCAGACCTCACAATTCTTTGCGAGTAGACTTCGCACGTGAGCAGACCTCACAATTATTTGCGAGCAGACCTCGCACGTGAGCAGACCTCACAATTATTTGCGAGCCGACTTTGCACGCGAGCAGACCTCGCACGTGAGCAGACCTCACAATTATTTGCGAGCAGACCTCGCACGTGAGCAGACCTCACAATCTTTGCGAGCAGACCTCGCACGTGAGCAGACCTCACAATCCTCTGTTTGTTCTACAGGTACTTTAGACGGTATATTGCTAGTTACGCAGACGGCTTGTATCGCGAAGCTCACGAAGAAGGGTGAACCGTTTATCTGGGGATATGAACAAGATGCAGCACGCGATTACATAATTGACTGCTTGACTGGGGAACCCGTACTTGCTATATTTGACCCAAAATTACCCACCGAGCTACACACCGACGCTAGGGCTGTTGGTTATGGCGCCATTCTCTTACAAGAACTATTGTTGGTTGGCTATTTATTTAGTAGAGCGACGCTCGGAGCGGAATCAAGATAACATAGCTATGAGCTTGAAACCCTGGCCATAGTCAATGCACTGCGGCATTTCCGTCACTATTTGATTGGTATAGACTTTAACATAGTGACGGACTGCAATTCACTAAAATTAACAGAACGAAAGAAAGACTTAGTTCCACGAGTGGCTCGTTGTCGACAGGCAAACTGGATCCCGGTATGTGGGGTCCATACAAGATCCTGCGAGCTCTGGCACACCACCGCTACGAGCTGGAGTTGCTGGCCGGGTCGTACGGTAAAAAGACTCAGGCAGCCGCCGAGCACATGGTTCTGTGGCGCGGCGAGTGGACTCCGGAAACCTGCGAAGCCTTCTTCAAGGGTGGTGAGTCCAAGCTCGACATGCAAATACGGATTGTAATAGAAAGAACGGATTTTATTCCTCATTGACCCATGGACAGGGTAACCAGCCCCAAACTCGTGGTCATTCTTCCTCATTGACCCATGGATAGGGTAACCAGCCCCAAACTCGTGGTCATTCTTCCTCATTGACCCATGGACAGGGTATCCAGCCCCAAACTCGTGGTCATTCTTCCTCATTGACCCATGGACAGGGTAACCAGCCCCAAACTCGTGGTCATTCTTCCTCATCGACCCATGGACAGGGTAACCAGCCCCAAACTCGTGGTCATTCTCCGTCGCCGACCTCATCCCGCTGTGCCAACCGCTGCCGCCGGACTGCGTGCGCTTGCGCGTCGCCTGCAAGGTGCGGGTCACCGCGCGCACCGGCGCCGAGATGGAGGCGCTGAAGGGGTGCGCGGTGGCAGCGCTCACCCTCTACGACATGTGCTAAGTATTTATTAGATAGCCACGTGCGCGGGCCTTGTGCCGCTACCTGTGGCGTGTGCTAAGTTTTTATTAGATAGCTACGTGCGCGGGCCATGTGCCGCCTATGGCGTATGCTATATCTCGAGCAGCCACGTGCGCTGGTCTTTGGAGCGCTACCTATGACGTGTGCTGGCAGCCTGTGTCGGCTGATATGGTTTTGGTAACTAATGGTAATGGTAACTGTTTGTGTTTTACAATTATCGTTTCAAATTAACTATTTTTGCGTACACCTTATCTTTCATTTATTATAATCCTTGATTTGGTAACGATTTCCAGTGACGAGTTCTGCTGTTTGAGTACACGCTTACAGTTGTGGCGCGGCGCTGAGAATCGTTACAAAATGTAGATATGTCCGTCTCGATAAAGTTGAGAGACGTGCGATTCAGTGATGCCTCCGTCATTCAAACTCAATTGTTGTGTATCCCTGTAATTCAAGAGGGGACGCCCTCTGTGTCTGAATGTTCACAGAAGCAGTTGCAGGACACGCATCGTGGTCAAAGTCGACAAATATTGGTAAACTGAGAGCTCTCAGACATGCGTTTTGTCTGTTCTTGATAAAATTACAATGAGTATGTGAGAGATGTATGAAAGAGTTTTGCACGAGTTTGAAAATGACTTCGGCAACTTTACCCCTTGTTGTTATTCCAGATAGAGAATTCTGACCCTAGGGGACTGTCTGACAGTAGCGGGACAGTCTACAGCGCAACGACGACGCCGGTCTGATGGCACTGCGAGATGCAGAGGGCTCTTCGTAGTCGCCCCAAGACTTCGTCGAGGACGACTCGCAGTCAGGAGAGGCCGTGTAAGAAACATTCAGTCAGGAGGCGGGGCCAAGCGGCTTGCGTCACAGTGGCGTGACATGACGTGAGCGGCTTGGGTGGGGACGCGGCGCCTGAGTGGCACAGGCGGAGCGGCTCCTCACTTTTTCGACGGCGGACGTTCGTGCTGGATGTGTTTTGCGTGGCTATTTGTTACTCATATTTTTTGTCGATTTGTATTGCATTAATCAAATAATTAAAGTTTAGCAGTTGGTTACGTTAATATTTTGTTTCTTTTTTAAAAAATCCTTCGCACGTATGGTTTCTAATAATATATATATACATAGAAATCACGGTCGGTCGGTTGGTCTGACAGACTGTCAGTTAGATTAGAAGATAACCCCTTACATTTCCAAATCCAAACCCAATCGGTCATCACATCATGTCAATCGGTTTTTTTCTGTATAATGAATGGTAGGGTATCATGTACATGTAGGTACTAATTAGGGAGTGAATGTGAAATAATAGTACACACACAGACTAATCAAATATCAATAAATACCCCGCAGGCTTATTACCGAAAAAAGCAACACACACGCACTTCATGAGTTTATTTATAAAGTAAGTTCTAAACCATTTACTGTGCCGTGCCCCGTGCCCATAGCCCTATAGATTTTTTAATTATATTAATGACGTTGGGCTTTCTTAAAATGGAAAAACAGATAAAAACAATGATGCTTTTGCTTAACTTTTAGAATTTCCCGCCAAGAAGTTTTTCTTCCTCTTTTCTTCTTATTAAGTAGAATAGATAACGGACTCAAGCCTGTACAGCCTATTTTTAAAGTTAAATTTTTGTTTATTAGTTATTTCCTGTTATTTCTGATCTAATTTAACTATTTATAAATTATATTTAATTAACACTGTGTATTCATAATATTTAACTTAAATTTATTTTTAATGTACCTAAGTGAGTGTTAATATACGTGAAACAAAAACTTTGTATACCCCTTTTTCTCAGACCAAATAAAAAGTTAAGACAGAACTCTGCGAACAGCGAAGTGAAGCCGGGTCAAACTACGCCTCGCCGTGTACATACACCATTACACGCACACACGTACAACGAAACTACGCCTTAACTTGTCAGTTCAGGTCCGCGGCTCGTGGGAGCAAGTCGTTTTGAAAAATCATAAATTTATCTGTGAAAATGCCGAATCGTGTTGTGAAAGAGTTGAAGAATCAATCTTCAAAAGATAAAAAGCGGGATAGAATCATATTTCACACGTAAGTAACTTGGAAACCAATATTTTTCAATGAATCAAAATAAAATTTAGACGTCATTGCTTGAAACACAAGTGTTGCCATTATGAAGTGTTTTTGTTTACCCTATTATTGGGTATTGTGACGTCTATGACACGCAACGTAACGTTACTTGTTTCTTGTAATGCTTATCAGTAATTTTTTACCGACTTTAAAAAACGAGGAGGTAAGTACTCAATTCGACTGTATTTTTTTAATGTTTATAAATACGCGACGCGATATTTTCGCTGTTAGTGACCTGATTGTTTTTTTTTCGTTAAATAAAGGCCGGCAGCGCGTCGGCGATTCCTCTGGTTTTGCGGGTGTCCATGGGCGGCAGTGATTACTCTCCATCAGGTGACCCGCCTGCTCGTTTGCCTCCTTCTTTTATAAAATAAATTAATAAATAAATATCTTAAGGGTACCCATCCTTCTCCCTCATCCCTTAATTATGTTATCAAAATTGGTTCGGTATAATAGCAAATTGAAAAAATGGACCTGACATGAAGTCAAAGATGCAAAGCGATTAAAGAAAGTAAAAGGAAGCATACAAGAAATTTATTAAACATAAAGGTTTTTAATTAAATATTGAATAAATAATGACAAGTTTTATTCCTGAAACACTTTTTCCATTTCTTTTCTCCTACCGCCACCACTTTTTACCAACAGCTTACGTCGGAATGGATCACTTTTATTTATATCATATGATAACGTTATTAACTAATAACGTTAAAAATAATGTTGCAAATTTTTAACGTTATTTTTGTACTTTGGGGTAATTGAATTATCATGGCAACACCCGTTTAAACACACACATTTAAAAAACCGGCCTCACTTTGCTGTTCACAGAGTTCCGTCTTAACTTTTTATTTGGTCTGAGCCCTTTTTACGAAAATTGCGCGGACGGAGGAGTATGAAAGTTCGCACACTTATAGTTTATACTAGCTGACCCGGCGAACTTCGTACCGCCTAACAGTCAATGAATGTCGTGTTACTTTTTAGCTGAACTAATTTAGGCTTTGATGAACGTAAAACAATGATACAAAATAATATATTTATATAGATAGAAACAAACAAGTATTTTATTATGATGAATGATGATGAAAACATACATACAAAATGAGAATTATAATAAAAAAAATAAAAAATAATAATTAAGTACTTCAAACTCATGTCAGAAAAAAATGATTGAAAACTATGTTGTGCAGATTGGGAAAAAAAAACTCGGATTAATTCATTAATAGGATTTTTAGGTACAATTGACCATGAGAAAAACATGCATTTTTTAGATTGAGGCCACAAATAGTCAAGGATTGGCCCTGTGATTTGTTGATCATCATGGCGAAGGCAAGACGAATCGGGAATTGAATTCGTTTAAACTCAAAGGGCATATCCGTTGGGATCATCGGAATCCTTGGAATAAGAACTTCCTCATCTTTAAATTTTCCTATAAGTATCGACGCGTGAATCACATTGCTCATCAGTTTTCTTATCACCAAACGCGTTCCATTACACAGTTTTGGTTGGTTTAAATTTCTAAGCATGATGACTACCGAGCCAACTTTAAGTTTTAAATTGTGCGGTGGTATATACTAACGCGGCGCTGTTCTCGTGCAATTTCTCGTTCTCCATCAGATAATTGACTCGCGATATTCCGTTGCCTAATTGCATTACGGCTTCGCTGGGAAAGATTAGATCTTCTAGGACGCGGCATTGATATTAAAATGTGCACTCGCATAAAACACAACCAAATATAATAACCAGTGGTCGGAGTAGGTATATTGAATTAAGGTCACTGACATCAAACGTATATGTTAATATGGATACTCCTCCGAGTTTCCGGATTATTATGATAAAAATACCGAAACATCGAAATTATTACATGAAACTAGTTAAAAATGTATCAATACTCTCAACGCTATGCTGCTAGTGGCGTAGATGACCAGAATTTAATAGTAAAAAATGACTGGTGTGTAAAAACCTTGTAGTAAAAGTGTTGGAGTAAAAGCCTAAGCATGTATAAAATGATATAATAATAATATTCATTTCAACACACGACATCCGGCAAACAGGGTCTTTTGTCCTCTTATCTCTATGCTCAACGCATCTGACCAATTAGAATCAAGTATCCAGGATGACTCATTGACTGTTTGTTCGAAAACAATGCGCTCGCACCGACATCCAGACCAAGTGGCTCACTCACTTATTTCGGTTCGTGGAGTGCGCTTATTTTATGTGTTGTGAATATCTTGACTTGACCCTGGCTTGTTTACTGTCTTCTGAAATCTACTTAAAACGACGAATTTGGCTTATAACTACGGACATCGATTTATTACTCTTGGATTGGGCCCATTTGAAGTTGTTTTTGTACGGGTAAGTTTTAATTATTTTCACTATTTAAGAAGGTTTTAGAACTTGGAAACAGTTAAAAAAATCACTTTATAGCAATCATCACAGCGCATGAGAGTCCGGTACGCACACCGCAGGGCTATCACCGCTTCAGTTAAAAAAAACACTTTATATGAAACAGAATTTCATTATCGACTTTACAGTTGTGTATGTATATATTGTAAATTTAAATCATTGTTTTAGGTGAGATATAAATAAATATGGCAAAGGTCAAGGCTGAAACAGTGCAAAAGTGGTTATTGCACTATCCTGAGCTACTTTACGATAACGCTAGTGGCACTATATACTGTACAAAGTGTGAAAGTCATTTGAAAGCTGTGAATAGAGACAACATTACCAAACACATTGAAGGCGCTGTACATCAAGGAAAATTTAAGAGACCGCAAGAGGAATTTTACTTCGACCTCATTAAGTTCCTGATTCTATGCAATATTCCTTGGTCGCAAATGAAAAATCCAGCGTTCAAAGAGTTTTTTCAGAAATATATGTGCAGTACTTGTTGTTGCGTTTGTACCAATCGTAAAGTGGTTGACGAATCACAGTTACGAAAAGTTTATTTGGAGAAGTTTTATAGGAATAAAATCAATTCGATTTATGAAACTAATAAAAATGAGAAACTATGGATATCGCTGGATGAGACAACAGACATTTTTGGTCGATACATAGTCAATTTCCTAATAAAACCATTGCATCCTAGTAATAGTGCAGGCCGGCCTTATTTGATTGCTTGTAAAATGCTAACAGCAGTAAATGGACAAACAATAACACAATTTGTACTGCAATGTCTAGAAAATTTATGGCAAAACACTTTTGAAGCGAAAGTTGACAATATTTTAATGCTTTGCACTGACAGTGTAGCGTACATGCTATCTGCAGGGCGAAATTTAAAACTTTACTTACCTGAAATGAAGCATGTGACATGTTTGGCGCACGCTCTTCATCGTGTAAGTGAGCAGATAAGGTCAGAATACAACGATGTTGATATTCTTATATCAAATGTTAAAAAAGTATTTTTAAAGGCTCCTAGTAGGGTAAACATTTTAAAAGAAAAATATCCTGACTTACCGTTGCCTCCGCAACCAGTCATTACCAGATGGGGTACTTGGTTACAGGCAGCATCTTACTACGCTCAACATTTAGATAAAATAAAAGAAGTTTTATCCTGCTTGAGCAGTTCTGATGCTATAGCCATACGAAACGCAAAAAACATTTTGGAAAAACAAAATTTAGAAAATGATTTAAAATATATTGAAGAAAATTACTCTATTATACTACTAGCCCTAAAAGAGTTACAAAAACAAAATTTATCTCTAGCTGATTCACTTTTAGTATTTGATCAAGTAAGGGCTACGCTTAACGAGTGCAATAATGAGAATATAAAAAATAAAATAGAATCAGTTATGGAACGAAATCCAGATTTAGATACAATTAGAGAATACAGCGAGAGTATTGAAAAAAGCGTAGCAAATAATCAGAAACTTTATTTCAAATTCGCTCCATTGACATCTACAGATGTTGAACGATCATTTTCCACTTACAAATGGATCTTAGATGTTAAAAGAAATAGCTTAAAATTAGAAAATATTGAAAAAATTATAGTTATTTATTTTAATTGTATAGAGACAGAAAATCAAAATGTAGAACTTGTAACCGATGAGGATTAAAAATAATTATTTTTAATAAAACTGTAATAATGATTATTTGTATTAACAATAAACAATTTTGTTTGCTTACATATGGTTTTTTATTTTATTACTCTATTTACCAAATTTTTGGAAACTCCGGTACATTCCGGAAGAAATGCATGTCCATGTTATGATATCATGACGCAAGTATCTAAAATCAATATACCTACTCCGACCACTGATAATAACAGTGCCTGAACTTTCGAGACATAGACAATAGCTCAAAGAGTATATAACCACTACGTATGAATAGCTAATCAAGAAAAATCATAGACAACCTATGAAAAGACATTTACACTTTTGTTAACCTGTAGATTTTTTTTCCTTAATCTTATAACCTTTACCAACTGATTTTTTATTCCCTAAATTCCGTTCCTTTCCGATGATTTTATGTTTTTACAGTAGAATAAATCTTAGGTATTATTTTCGGGAATAGGCATGATGACAGTAATTAAAAACTACTAAAATACTATATTTATTGAATAAAACTTGAAGCTTGGAATATAAAATACGCATTGTTTTTTTTATTATAAGTGTGATTAATATTTATTTTTATAAAATAAAACTACAAAATAAGGCAATCCGCCATGATATCTTGAACACCAATCAGAGCGCATGACGTCACGCTTGAGTAAAACTTATATGTCATGTGTACTTGAATTGATTTATTCACTGTCTTATGTGCATTTTCTTGTGAAATATCGTTTATGGATGCTTGTGAAGCTGAAAAAGAAAAAACAATCAAGTTTATAAAATATTACCTTTTAATATAAAATATTACCTAAAAAAATTGCCAAGATTTCAAGATAAGTATGTATATTTTAAAAGCAAAAACAACACAAACAAAAATCAAATATTAATTTTACATTAATATGAAACTTCAACATGCAAAGTATTTAAAAGTCTTGTATAATATTGTTTACAAGATATAGGTTTGTCGTATTATTGGTTTTATTTATTGCATAATTGGTTATGCATAATTCCTAATGAATGGAATAAATTTGTATTAGAAATATATGTATTTTTGGTGAAATGGCGATGGGTAGAAATAAGTACCTGAACTTCCACATGGCATCTCTTCAAGTTCCACTTGTTTTGTAGTTCTTTCTTCTAAATCTTTCTGACATTCTTCTATCAATGTCTTTCTTTGTTTTTTGAGAATATATGGTCATTCTGTAGCATCTGATGTTCGTTTTCTTCTATCTGATTGACATTGAAATTTAGTGGGCATACACCCCGGTTTCATGCGGATCTGTGACACCGATCCCATCAAATAATAGTCCATCCATATCATTAGGTAACTGAAATATGAATAAAATACGTAATACATATCAAAGCAATGAGAGATGAAACCTAACGTCGAAATAGATTGTTTATATTTTTACATTTAGACCTCGTACAAAATATTATTACCAAATACTATATACTAGAATCTACAAAAGTATGTAAAAACTTACATCAAAGTGATCTTCACAAAAATAAAGGTGAGCACTGGGCAATATTCCTTTTGAATCTCGCCTTGCAAGTTTAAGCCACTTGTTTCGTATGTTTTATATTGAGGAACGAACACAAATAGCTTATTAGGAGTTTTTAAGGATGTATTCTCACACTGGGGGACCCCACACCACCTATACACTTTCGAATTCATATTTAATAACACAAAATAACTAAATTCTTGTACGAGCGCAGCGCGTTTACGTTTTGATTACTCAAACGTGACGTCACAAGCGACGCCATGACACTAACAAGCGTTTTAGGGGAAATTTAAATTATTATTTTAAAATTGCATTTTTTTCCTACTAAACTTTTAATTTCTGCAGAAATATCTTATTCATTGTAAATAGTATATATTTCTGGACATTATAGGTCCATTTTTCAATTATTGTCATCATGCCTATTAAAAATTAAATAATTAATAAATAATTTTCGAAAATTAATGTCTAAAACAAACAAATATAACAGTACCTGAACTTTGTAGACATTTTACAAAAAATGAACGCACACATGATGTCTTCAGAAAAAAATAAAGTTGTGGCTTAAAGGTCTCAGCAACCAGGCCATAAGCTCCAAAAAAAAAATAGTTGTTACACTATTTGACAGGATTGGACAACAAATGTTTGACATGTAATAGTGTTAAATTCTCTTTGATGTAATAAACAAATCAGCATCTATTGAAATGATTAAGTATTCATTACACATATCGAGTTTTCATTGTTTTTAAGATGTATTCTGCTATTCGGGACGGAAACAAATCCAACAAATCAAAAACCATGGCAATCGGTCCAGCCGTTCTCGAGTTATAAGTGTTGTAACAAACACGACTTTCTTTTATATATATAGAACTTAGAATAATAACGCCTAGAACGATAGTGTCAAACAAAGTTCGTCAAAATATTGAGGCACAAAATACTCCGTCGTGTGCGTCAGCAGCTTGTCATTACACACACAACCGTACGAATAAATGTTGCAAGTAAAATGGTAATTTCCCCAAACTCGAGGTAAATGGGTAAGTTACTAAACTCTTATCTTGTTTCATAGTTAAAAAATTGTATTGTTGTTACATATGATTTTTTTAATTACTTCAATTTTTTTATGTGAAAATAGCCACAAAGTCAATAGTCACAAAAAGAAAATTGTCTTCTATAATTATTACATATTATTTTATTATATTACCGGCATACATTAATAATATTAACTGTTATATACATTAAGATGTTTTCATTTAAGTTTGTGATTATTATTTAAAAAAGTAAAAATTTTAAGGTACATACAATACATAAATAGTCACGCATCAATCCTTCAGGAGGGGTAGGCAGAGACAATGGACTGCCACTTCTCTTTTAAACTATTTGGAAGCATAATTTTATCTCATTATGCATTGAATATTATTTCGGGCCTTTAGCTAACTAAAAGATAAGATAAGATGGCGGTGAAGCTACGACTACCACAATTTTCATATCATTAGCTACTTATTTAAACATACTTACATATAACACGAAAACATGTACATGTAATGTTATGTAAATGTAACAATGTTTGGTGATAAATATGAATGCCAATATTTATTCATTTACTTTATTGCACAAAAATCAGTCTTATCAGAAAAGAATACTGTTATAACATTTTTTCAGCATGTCAGTTTAAAATCCTTGTAGCTGTAACTATTTTCTAAATAACTGGCGCTTTGATAACAGCAATCGTGATAAATTGTCTTTCTTGGACTCTAGACTTGGATAAAAACAACTCTAAATAAAAAAAACTCGGAACACAAAATGGGGTAAAAGTTTTCCTACATCTAGCAAAATATACATGGAATGACATATTACAAATTTACGAACATTAATATCGTGTTTTACGAAAAAATAGACATTGATTAGCTGTTCTTACAGGTGAAATGTAATCTTAGCATCCTTTTTGCTAGATTCTGACTTGTGAAAGCATCCTTTGATGGCACAAATCGTCATTATAAACAAAAATTGCGGAGCTGCTTACGACACGACGTGACCTTGGATACTAGCGAGCCGTTCGGCCAACCAAGCCACATATGGCTTGGTTAAACTTGCCTCAATCGCCGTGCGCGTACTCGGCTTCTAGGCGTTATTATTCTAAGATATAGAAGAAGATAGAGAAGGATTGCGGAATGTTAATTTTTTTTTTAATTATGCATAAAAATACATTAAATCAATAAAACAAACATTACACACACTACCATGTATTTGACACACACAAATAGGTGGGTGGATTCGCGTTTTGGACTTTTTCTGATTTATTTTGAAGCCTTCTTGTAAATTAATCTGAAATGCGTGCAAAGTTTCAAAATCGAAAGAAGTACTATTAAGTAAGATCTGCTAAACAAAGGCACTCTTTTTTAATTAAGAATTAAGATAATATTTAAACTCAAAAAATAATAAGAGAAATGGTAATGACGTTAGGCTAAAGGCAATGATTTTTTGAGGATGGTAATGATTAGAAATGCTTGGTAATGACGAGCTTTTACGGCAAAAATAATAATTAAGTACCTGATACCTATTTTAGAAGATATATGTACCTATGTATTTTTTTCATATATAAGTAGTTGCTAACTTGTAAATAAAACACTTACTTATAAATTTGTAAAATTTAATAACACAAAAATTAAAATTCAACAAATCTCGTAACAAACACAATCTCGGTCTTTAATTTAACTATCTTCTTCTTTTCGAGTCAGCGGGTTCAGCTATATTTTATCGGACCAATAAGTAGCCACGGCTATTGCTTCATTATTGGCCTCGTACATGTTTTCCAATGTGCAGGTGTCTGGGCACAGAGGACACTGGAGGAGGTGATCCATAGTCTGTAATGGGGCTCCGCAGTCACAATGCTCCTCTGAAGCTGAAGCTGAAGCATGGGTCAATCCAACTCGCCGAAATTAATCTACTCTTATGGCACGTATTAAGTTGTTAAGTAGGTAACTAAATTTTAACTTAACTTTAAGTGATTAATTGCATGTAAACACAGAATTTAGTAGCAAGTTGCAAGTTAAAATTTAGCTCACAACTAAACAAGATATTTAGAGTTTTGTCTATTTTTCGGTTAAGTTGGTGGGCGGGGCTTGTCACTTTATACGTTTGGACAGGCACAATATTAGTTAAATGCATAAGTGTAGTGAGCGACGCGCTCGGGTTCAATTTTATTGTTCGTATTAAATTATTGATTATTGTATTAAACATATTTACTCGATTTAGAAACTCTAAAAAAATTAGATAGAAGAGCCATAATAGCTAAAGAGCTTAATTACTTAAATACGTATGGACATATACTTAAGTATAAGTCACTTAAAATTAAGTTTAAATTTAGTTACCTACTTAACAACTTAAAACGTGTAAATCAGCCATTACTCTGTAAGCCCTATTCAATGTCGACAACTATGTCATCAACAAAAACGTATTTACCGGTAATGATGGAAATACGTGACAACCATTTCCTGGACACATGTCTTGTAACAAAAAAGTATTTAAAGAGTGCTCACCGTGACGTGCGCTGTGGTACATTTCGTGCAAGTGACTGAAGAGAGTGGTGTGCACAGGGACAGTAAGATACATCGCGTAGATCTTTCAAGAAAGTAAATTTGACGTTAGCGCGATGGTAATGACGAATTTCTGTTACAAACTTTTGAAATTTCGTTTTGACTATTATTTTGTTCTGAATTATAAACGCTATTTATTATGTTGTTTACGGTAAAATACAGATTACTAAACGTTTGAAAAAATCGGATTTGGCGCTCTTAATTATTGAAATATATATTTTGAAAGTTTTGTGCACATATATTTTCTTTAGATGGTAATGATGTTTTACTCAGTTTTAGTTAAATTACAAAATGAGTTTTTAGAATACAAGGTTCGTAACTGTGTCACCTTACGTTAAATTATATTTAAAACTTCGCTTAAACAAAAAAGTAACTGAAAAATGAGATATAATTTTTTATCAACTGGAAATAGTTTTTTTCCATGAGCGGCCGAAATCTGTTAATGCCTTAGGTTAATGCCAATCCAAACTCATATTCTATCTTTTTTAAATTTTTCATTGCTTGATACAATCCGTGCAGCCTTAATAAAATTACGGTCGAATTTCGACCACTGGGAGACCACTAGTTATTTTAAATATGTTTCAGTCTAACATAATGATGAATAGTTTTTTTTTCCTTCTCGGAATTCTCTGTTATTAAACTTAATGGTTGATAATACTCTTATAAATAATTTTAAAAAATATTCAAATGGAATTCAAGATTCAAAATAATTTATTTAGTTAATAACTCTTATAACCGTCATTATGCCAAATCAGTTTTACCATTTCATAAATTGTACAGTCGGCGGCAGATCAACCTACCCAAAACTGTCAAATTTCTACAATTTGAGAATGTGTTATGGACTAAAAGAATTATTCTGTGCTAAATGATCTGTGCTATCATTTATTGGCGGTCCGTTTGACCTCCTTGGCCTTCTGTGACCATATTATAAGGTCTACAAAGACCTACACAGCTTCATGGTGGACACGATGACATGATGACAGTGGTGACATGACACTTAGAGCATTAAACCAAGTGGATACGCCATGCGCACTAATTTCTATGAAAAAAAGTCTGTCATTTTCTGCGGGGGACGAGGTAATGCACACAAATACAGTTTCACACTGATGCATTTTTCAAAGACGTCGCTACGCACGCAAACGACAAAATTATTAAACACTAGCATAAACTAGACTCACACTAATAAATTCACACACAGGGATAACCTGTCCGTGCACGAGTCTGACGGCAACTTTATGTAAACGTCGATAGTGCTTGACACTATCGATTTAATTTGTCGATACCAATAATAATGACATAGCCCGAAAAGTTGCTAAGCTCAAGTGCCCCACATCGCTCGCAGGACTGATGGCCGCTGGGGCGGAACAGTCCTCGAGTGGTGACCGCGTACCGGAAAGCGCAGTGTCAGCAGGCCTCCAACAAGGTATACCGACGATCTGGTAAAGGTCGCGGGAAGCCGCTGGATGCGGGCTGCACAAAACCGGTCGTATTGGAGATCCTTGGGGGAGGCCTTTGTCCAGCAGTGGACGCCTTTTGGCTGAGATGATGATGATGATGACGAATATTAATGTGATTTTTTTTTGTTTAAATCAGGCTCTTCAGTATGGTTAATTAAGGTAGACACTTTGCTTTTCTTTATTATTAAAATCGACAGTTATTCATTAGGATAAGTCAAAATCTGCAAAATATACCTACATAATTTTATTCCATTCCAAGGAGAATTGTTGTTTTTAAGAAAAACTGCAATGTTATTCTTTCATTATGGAAAAATAGTTTGCTACCTATCTAACCGACTCTCAAACAAGAGGAACCGAAAAATTTAACAACATGTATAGTACTTTCATGGTTCCATAAAGCAGATCAATTCTTTTTTGTAGGCAACGTAGGGTCTTAATTTTTCAGATTTCCAAATGCAATTAGTCGAGAGATTTTTTTATTTCTATATAAGTTTCCAAATAAGGCTGAATTTAAAAGCAAGAGACTTAAATTAAAACAAACATATCAATATACAGGTATGTACCGAACTCCAGAATGATATCATACAAACGAACAGCGAAATATACATAATGCTGTCAAGGTTTAAACTGCTTTCTGAGGTTAAATCTTTGAATGATGCAAAGTTCTTTAATGCATCAAAGCTACTCTAAGTGTTCATATAGTTTAAAAAAAAAATGGAATAAAAAACGTAATCTTATAGTTTTAAGTAAATTCTATGGTGTAGGTGTTGTTATTTCTGTCAGAAATTAACTATTATTTTGATGCTTATAATGTTGTATTAATTTAATAGGTTTTTTATTTTTATTTTTTTATTTTTTTGTCATCAGTTAAGCGGATCTTTAATTCACAAAGGAGACATAAATCAACAACTTCTTTTGATGCATACAATAGGCCACCACGACTTTTTTGGTATGTTAAACTTTTGTCATTTGGCTCCCCACATAAACCCTTTATGGATGTACTGCGTTTAATTTTTTAGTAGAAAATACTACGAAGCCCGCTTTATATTCCACTACCTTTTCTCCAAATGGAGATTAGTATGTTTCGATCTCTAATAATTTGTTTTTTTTTTAAATTTATTTATCTATATTATTATTTTCGTTTAATAGCCAGAATAAACATTATGATGAAGTCGATATCAATATTTTGTTTTTGTACTGTCGCAGCTCTAACTTTGTTGCAGTGTGGCCAATGTAATTAAATTAAAATTTCCTATTTTCGGGATAAGTGACGGGACGTAAATATAATATATTAATGAAGTAGACCGATCATAAACATACAGTTTCATAGTATTGAGAATTTTTAATGCAATTAAGTTGAAAAAAAATCTGTAAAAACAAAATAAGTTACAATTTATAAGTAGTGATCTATCATTAATTAAATAAGCATTTATAGTAAAAATACAGTTTTAACTTTATAGAACGTGAAATATAAATTGTAATTAAATGTTGGCTCATTCAACTTTAAAAGTTACGCAAAGTTGCAACTTGACGTTTTAGTGGCAACACTTTTTGAATAACAATATTTTTTCAGTTTTTTGCAAATTTTGTGCATTATTCAATAATATTAAGACAAAATAATAGTTACAGATGAAAAGTAACGTTATCCTTTTGTACAATCGACGTTTCTGATCGCTTTTAACGTGAAAACACGCTGCAATTTGGCATTTTTAGCTCAGGTCTTATCGCGTGCACCGTGATTTGCAAATGACGCTGAAACACGCTGGAACTAGTTTTATATAACGAGTATGATCGGCGGTCATACTCTTTTGGCAGAGGGGAACGCCTGACAGTGGCGTCTCCAGTACATGAAGTAGGAATGGCGATTCTTTCCGAAAAAGTTAATCGATTTGAATCGTAACCTGATAAATTGATAAAAAAAAAATCGAGATCTAAAAGTTTAATTTCTAAAAAATCTATTTTTTTCAAGTTCATATTTAACAATGTAAATATAAATCCATTTATGAAAAACAAGAAATATACTATAATAAACGATGTCTGGGATCTCTTATCAGTAAAATCAGGGACTTTTTTAGTTCAGGGAATTCGATAATAACAAATTTTTTTATTACCATATCAAAGTATCAGATCAGGAGGCCGACCGCCTAACTCAATCGCTTTCGATCACTTTGAAGGCGAGGCAAGGAGGAGGCGTCATCTAGTAATTTCGAAAGCAATATGAAAGCAATATCAAAAGCTATAGGCTATAGCTTTCAATGTTGCTTTCATATTGCTTTGCATTGCATTGTTAGGCGGTTGGGGGGCAAAAGAAGACATTTATTTTCTAAATGTATTTGTTACATTAAAAAGTTAAAAATTAAAAAATATTAGCATCAAAGGTGAATCCATTAATTAGGTTACGAATCAAATTGATTTGAAAATAGATATTTTTCGGAAAGAATCACCATTCCTAGCCCGGCGCCCTTACGGCACTCTTACGCAGATTAAGCGAAAAAAACTAAATTACTTGATTAAAATAATATTGGAGTAAAATCGGCAGTTGATTTTTAAAAAGATAATGGGAGTTTTACTATTTTGTATGTTAACAAAATAAACAATTTGAGGTAGATGAAGGGACATAAAGTAATAGTAATATATGAACACTTCATCAATTAAGAATTCCACATAGTTATTTCAATGCTCATTAGTGATCATTCGTAAGTAAACTAATTTAAATGACTTACATACATGGTTAGATTTAACAATAGCAACTAACAGAATAAACTCAAAATAATAGCATCAAAGTAAGAAATAAGAAGCGCTTTTCTTACCCTCAATTACGTTTTATTCCGTAACAAGTACTACCTATATAAAAACAAGTGTTTATTTCGCTAATCACAGTATGTATATTACGACAGTCTGCCTATCAAGGCATACATAAACAAATGAATGACGCAATATCAATCAACAAACAACAAATACATAAAGTCAAACTCAAAGATTACAAACGTAACTGTGAAGGAAACTAAGCACTCAGCCATCTCGCGAGTTTTTGTGTAATTAACCCTTTAGCCGGCAACACCGCAATATTACGGGTATTTACATTTAACTAATTGTAAATAATTTTTTGGTTTTCACCAAAACAAAAAATCGATTGTCGATTTTCAAGGGTGAAGTATCGATTCACTAAATCGATTCAGTACTACATATCGATTTAAAAATTCGATTTTTTTTGGTCCGACTAACCGATTCTTCGATTAATTGATCTCAGATCGCCATCCCTTGAAGAACGAACGAATGACGCGGACGGAACGCAACAAGCAAAGCAATAAAGCATTAAGCAATGCAAAATTGCAAACATGGAGGAATTCAGAGAAAGCGAAGCACTTGAAATAAAGTTTAAACCCGTTAAGAAAAAAAATATACGAAGGCGTTTTAAAGAAGAAGAATCGGACGATGAGGAGCACGTTTTATCGAAATTGGAAGAAACAAAGGAGAAACAGAAACTTAGAGAAAGGCCACATGGTGTCAGTGTTATTGCTTTAGCTACAGGACAAAAAACAACTATTGAAGATGAAGTGACGTGCAAAGATCCCTTTAAAGTTAAATCCGGTGGAATGGTGAACATGCAAGCATTAAAAACTGGCAAAGTAAAGCAGGTTGATGATGCTTACGACACGGGCATTGGTACACAATTTTCGGCAGAAACTAACAAACGCGACGAAGATGAAGAGATGATGAAGTACATCGAGGAACAGTTGGCGAAACGGAAAGGTAATATAGTAGTTTTAGTTTTATCATGTTATTGTAAGAAACATTTTTGGTAAATACCTGTTACAACCAGTTAAACAGTTAAATTAATATAAAAATATTGATGGTTATTTTCATATACCTACCTAATTTTACGCAAATATTGTTGCGAACAAATTACAAATTGAAAAAAGACAAAGTGTTGAAAAAAATTTCCACAAGCAGGTTTCGAACACGCACCCCATGACATGCCGGGTCAGGTGCACTACCAACTATGCTATCGTGGCATAGTTGGTAGTGCACCTGACCTAAATTTTTTTCAACACTGTCTTTTTTCAATATAAATATTGCCTTGAGGAGTATGTGTGTTATAGAATTAGCAGGTAAGAATAGAATAAAATAGAAACGCTATTTGTTCCTAATACATCACACAAGGATCTTATGTTTGGAAATACACTTTTGATGATTTTTCAAGAAAAACTAAAATGTTCTCTGTTTTATTGTACGTCAATGATTTGTTGAAGACAGTTTTCATTAAATAATTACTCTGCAACAGGGAAGCGTTAGGCCTTTGTCTCACCTGGTGGTCAGTTACAATTAGGCCAAAAAGGAAAGCGCACTTCACCTGTAATCCTCAATTTCTGAAGCAATAGTTAGCATAATAATATTTTCGCCCAATGCCTCTCAGATTTGCTTTTGTATAGCCATTTGGTTCCTGCTGCACTCAGTTGTTAACAACCACCAATCGGCACTGGGCCTGCGTGGTGGTTTATCTATGGTTAAGGCTCTTGCCCCAGCAGTGGGGATACAGTATGAGCTGATGATGTTGGCGATGAGTCTAATATTACAAGGAATCTTTATGTTGTCAACCAGTGTAAAGAAGAGTATAAATAAAAGAAACTAAAGAATAGTAGATAGATGTAGGTAGTTGTAGATGGTAGATATTAGGTAGATAATTATATATTGTTAATAGATAATAATAACAACATTTATGTTATATTTATTTACTAATTCATAACTTAGGATATAATTTGGTAATGCAACATCAATATTCAATCATGTTTCCTTTCTCTTTTCAGAAGGACATAATGGAAATAATAAAGACATAGATCACAATGATTCTTTAAAGTATTTATCACCAGAAGAAGCAGCATTACTTTCTCTTCCTGAACACTTACGCATGTCCTCGGCACATAGATCTGAAGAAATGTTATCAAACCAAATGCTTAGTGGTATACCAGAAGTTGATTTGGGCATTGATGCAAAGATTAAGAATATAGAAGCAACAGAAGAAGCCAAAATGAAGTTGATGTGGGAAAGACACAATAAAAAGGATGCGCCTTCCCATTTTGTTCCTACTAATATGGCGGTAAATTTTGTTCAACATAATAGATTTAATATGGAAACTGATATAAAAAAAAGGAAAGTAGAGAAAGTGGTTGAAGTAAAGACTGAAGCAAGTGTGATAGATGAAAATGTTGATAAAATAGTTAAGAAAGCAAAAGGTGAAAGAGCTACTGATGACTATCACTATGAGAAATTTAAAAAACAATTTAGGCGATATTAAATACTTGAAAGACCTCTTTCCCATTTTATTTTTTATCTAAATCACCAGTTAATATAATGTTCTGTAGCTTTAATCTGAAAATAGCAGTAAAAAGTACAAGCTAACTACTTGGAGCAAATAGCAGATTTGTATTAAGACTTGACTTTCATGTTACTAAGTTGCTTCTACTTGTCAAAGAGGTGCGCAGCTCATCTGCTGCAAATGTGTCTTCAAACTTTTTTAATAAGCAAGCCAATTTTAATGTGTTACATCGATCATCTTAAAGAGCCTATTGTCTCTAATTTAAAATGAGTTTATAAATATTGTTGGGACAGGTTTAAATAAATAATACAGAGTGAGTTTAAATTTTATATTATTTGAAAAGAAAATATAAAAAAGTTTCGCGTGAGCGCAGTGTGTTTCTCTTGCTAGTCGCTGGAGTCTGCGCCGCATCCACCGGCCTCACCTTCGCGTCGCTAGTGATGTCAACATCCTGTGTCCCCTTGACAATAGAACTGGATACTGGCTAATCATCTCTGACTGGTAGCAGGCAAACCTAGTTGACTGCTCTACGCTCTATTCCTCTGTAGGTCATAAATTCGGCCATTCAGACAATGCCTTCTGGTCAAGCCTTTTTTTCCAGTGGTGTAGATGCCATTTCCAGTTTTGTGGTACATGCCATATCGGGCGCTGCTGACGCTCCACCAAGTATTCGGTTCTCCATCGGTTCCAGAAGTTTAGTCGAAACTGCTCGATCAGCTGGTATCTTGACCATCACGCCTCTCGAAGCTGCCGGCAGTTACGTCAGTGGCAGCCTGATGAGAAAGACCTCCCCTAAGGCTCGCCACAGTGTTCTACCCCTCGTTTTTCTACTCCATGCCGCTCACTACTTTTCTCTGATCTGGTTCTTTCCATCACTTTTCTATTGCCTTTCCTTTCTTCGCTTCCCTTACTAGCAACACCAAACAGTTACCTACATCTTTTGTCCATTTATTCTTACTTGTTCTTAATGTGTGACATTGTAGTTTTCATTTGTATAGGCGACATCTGCTACAGTTGTGTTTTCCCTGATTTCAGTTAGCTTGATTTATGCTAAGCATGCTTCTCTCAGTCCTGTTTTGGCTTAGGTACTGTTCGCCCATCACGGGGTCATGATGCCAGTCATGAGGTTTTAGATTTTAGGTAGAGAGACCAGAAATCAGAATATGCAACTCCTGAAAAATATAAACATCAAAAATACATAAATGAAAATAATGACAAAAGTCAAGTTACATAACAAAAAGTAAAAAAAAACGAAATAATTAGTGATGAAATGTCAAATAAAATAACAAATAGTTTAAACTAGAAAGATAGATAAGATAAGATAATTTATTGCTGTATAAAACTTAGCCTAGATACAAAAACTTAAACTATGTAATTAATGTTAGGGTATACAATAAAATAAATTATGTAATACCTAAGCTAAGCAAAAAGATTGCCTGTGTCTTAGGTACCTATCCAAAACAGTCAGGTTAGCGCTTACTTAACAATAAAACATTTACACAAAAACAACGACATATATAGTAATAGTAAATAAGGCAAAAGAAATTATAAACATTTGTTGCTCTACTTATTTAGCATTATTTCTAACAAGGTCTTATAATTATGTAATGACTAATAGTAAATTTTCAGTGTCATCATATGATTTCCCAGTTAGCCACTGTTGTATTGTTTTTTTACACATTACTTTATTCATAGATTAAATACATAGAGACTTATTTATCTTGTTGTAAAGATAACTTCCCAGGTGACAAAAAAATCTTTAAGAGTGTGATCTTTTGAATATTTCAGTGGGACATACAATATCCGCCCGTCTTTTGTTGGTTTGGAGTGCAGGGTAATAGGGCATTAGTGAGTGCTTTTTAGTTATTGTAAGTAAAATGAAAAGCTGACGTACAGAGGGGACTTCGCATTTAGCAAGTAGTTCTGTTGTTGGGAAGCGTTTTGGTCGGAATGTGCTGACTTTCAAAATAGCTCTTTGTGATCTTTCTAAATTAATCATTGTGGTTTTGTGTGTACCACCCCATGATGTTATACAGTATACAAATAATGACTGACATAAAGTAAGATATATTGTTTTAAGGAGATGGCTGCTTGCAACGTGCCTTAGGTTTTTAAATACATAAATTAACTTTCTAACTCAAGATGTAAGAGCCTCAACATGCATTCATTAAAAAGATATGTAAGCGGGGGAATAAGTTTATTTTTATATTTTTTTATGAAAGCGCAAGGGATTTTGTCAATTCCAGTAGCACAGTCATTTCTCAAGGTCATGATTATTTGTTCAACTTCGGCTTCGTCAGTGTCAAATAAGGCAAAAGAGTTTAAAACTGGCGAGTTGAGATGGTGCTGGATAGTGGAAAATGACCGCATGTTACTGAGTTTCGCTTTTTCAGCTAGGTTTTTTCCAATATTGACAAAGAAATCGTTTACACAGTTAAAAGAATGTGCCGCCGTAGCAGAATTTGCAATAAGTTGATGGGCAGACGGTTTGGCTTTAGTTGTGTAGGTGATGTTTTTGATGACTTTCCATAATTTCTTTTTGTCATGACCTGCTTTTTGAATTTCTTTCCGTTCATACTGTCTCTTTAATTTTTTTAATAAATTGTTACAAACATTCCGATATCTGTAATATGTAGTTTTATTAATTTCATTATCTGAATTTTTGTTGAAAGTTCTATGTAGTTTATCACGATGTCGTATACAGCGTAATAGTCCGGGAGTTATCCAGGGTTTAATTATTTTATTACGACGTGATGACACAGTAATCTGTGTTAGCCTCAATAATATTAGTAAGAGATGTTATTAAATATTCGGTCGATTTGTTAACGTCATCTGAGTTGTAAAAAGTAGTCAAGTCTAGATTGTCTAGGTCATGCGTCACAGATTCGTAATGTACTGTCGTATGATTAACCTTTGTATAATATGACTTATCGTAGCGTCGTCGCCGTTGCATGCACAACAATAACGACATATGATCTGTCAAAGTAGAGGTTAGTAGGTACTAAGGTTTTTATAGGGATGTTCGTTTTAGCAAAAATATGGTCTAAACAGTTATCTTCTCTAGTTGGATGTTTATGAGCGGGAAGGTAACCTAAACAAGCTGTTAGGGTTAAATACTCCGGTGAATTGCGATCTTTATTTCCCGGTTTAATATCGATGTTTAAATCGCCCATAACAAATACACTCTTAAACGAGGATAACTGTTCTAATATATCATTTAACGATTATAAAAAATTTGTTATGTTATGATAAGAGGGAGAGCGGTATATTGCTATAATCGCGGTTTCACTATTTATTTTTGCAATAAGACAGTTAGCATCTAAAAAGTCTGGTTCTTCTACCGTTACATTGCTCATGTTACTTTTATGTACAAAGTTACACCGTCATTTTGTAAAACATTAGTTTTGTTGGTAGTGTGTGAGTCATACCCAGGTAATTGAGGAATGGAAGATGCAGTGGATAACCAACATTCAGTTAAGACCATGATATCAATTTCTACATTGATTTGACTAAGTAACGCTAACATACCATCAAAGTTACAATTAATGCTACGAATATTCTGTATAAAAATATGACTATGCTTAATATTACTTATAAACGAGGAACAAGTATGTGGCTCACATATTAACGATTCATATTCAAAGGAAGAGTTTAAATCTTAAATAATATCATGAGTTACATTACCCATCCTTGTGCTGCGTTGTACAGGCGGTGCGGCGCTCTAGGCGCCCTCACAGTCGATTGAACTTATGTATCGAGCCTCAGCCATTTTCCTTGCAGGGCATTGTTCATCTCCCGTCTTGTGGTGGCTCGGTTTGTTGAAGCGCCGACACGTAGCACAGTTTGCGGGCTCTTGTTGCTTTGAGCATTCTTTGATTGAGTGGCCGACGCAGCCGCAGTGTCCACAAGTAGGGTCAGTCTCACGACAATATGTCGCCGAGTGTCCATATTGTTGACACTGGTAACACCTCGTTACAATTGTGTAGTCCCTTACTGGGCAAGAAGTCCAATTAATGAATACTCTTTCTTGTTCTATGAGAATTTTTCTGAGGTCAGATGTTATTTCTAAAATATAATTACAGTATGGTGTGTTTTTTTTTCCAGATTTGTGGCTCAGTTTAATAGAATTTAAGAACTTTTCGCGTTCTATGTGATGATGCTTGTCTGAAATATTTTGCTCATACAAACACTCAAAAAATTCCTTCTCAGAGGTAGTGGTAGGCACACCTAACAATATAATTTTAGGCCTTCGTTTGATAGTTTCCTCAACTTTTAGCCCTGACGTTTTAAGCTGTTCTGACTGCTTTAACTTTTCAAGGTCGTCCTTTCCTGCTGCGCTAATTATGACACCTCCATCTTTAGTTTTTCTCATTCCACGGATATGCAGTTTGAGTTCATCAGGTTTTATTATGGTCTGTATTAGTTTCTTGGTCTCTTCACTCGATTTGTCTTTGCTTGATGGGTAAATAACAATATTACTAGTGCTTGGGGGTAGTATTAAAGAACTATTTTTTGCTCTCACTACGTCTGCGAAAGATATGCTTGGTGGTTGGACCTTCCGGGATGATTAATCATCCAGTTAGTTTGCTGGCGACTAATATAATTCTTCAATAGACCATACACTTTGTACGAGAGTAGTGTGTATTCGACAGTTCTGGCTCACTGAATCATCGCGTCCCCAACCCTGTTTTGGTGTGCCGAAAAGTCGTTTCAAGGGTCGACCAAACCTAAAAAAAAAAAAAAAAAAAAAAAAAAAAAAAAAAAAAAGGAAAACCCCCCCATTTGAATCGATTGCGCTGGGTCCCAGAGCGATATCTCTTGCCGTTTCCGAGTTACGTTACTCACGGATGGTCCTTCTTCGTTATCTAATTACCTCTATTGTTAACAATAAGACGACCCTTGCTCCTTATCTAATTGCCTCTATTGTTAACTATCGCTGTGTTTTGGCGATTACACCGTCGGACCGTCCACAATTCTTTCTCATTATCTAATCACCTCCATTGTTCGTTAACAATTGACATTACTTTCCGATATCTTAATGTATTTGGTCGTTTAGGCAAGTTGTTGCAAGAAACATTTCTAAGGATCTCAACTAATATAAAACGCATGCGCATTATTGTGTTCTTACGAAGTCGTGCTTCAACCATTGACAAAGTATAACCTAGTAACCCGAGGACATGGCAGACAGTATGGATGTAAGTATTACATTAATTTACTTTTTTCTTTGTGTCTCTTCCTTATTTTGAGAGACCAACTCTCCAGTGCGTGTCATACTGTTGTTTTTATTGTATTCTTATTTAATACTTACTTTTCTTTTCATTCATTGTTATAGCTCACATGTTGCATGGGTAACACCGTTGATTACGAAGAAAACACCTATAAACAATATTACTTCCCAACATCCGATGATGAAGATACATCCCCATATCCAATCAAGAGAGATAGACCGAACAACGAATCTCTCGACGAATTCTTCGAGGAGCCTCCAAAGAAGAAAAAACCTAAAATACAATCATCTACTGTGGGAAGAGCAACGAAAGATGGGATGGCTTACATCTCAACAAATGAAGACGATGCACAGTGTCCGGCGTAGAACAAGCCAGGTGGACAAAAATATATTTTCATGGTTTTGGAACTATATCTATGAATTAGTTAATTATAAAGTACTATAATATATTTTTATAAATAAAATGCAAAGAAATTGTATACAAATATTTTATTTCATGTAAACACGATTTCTATTAGAAATGAAAGGTACAGGAAAAAAATAAGAATAAAATAATTATCTTAATCGCTACAAATATCGACGCTAATTATATATACACAACCTTAGACTAATATATTATATACAAAAATTATAAATCTAACGCTAGAGGTAGGTATCTATTTACATTTACTGTGGCTCCCTCGCATGTTCGCGCCACTTCACTTCATGTGGGGGCTGCTGCGGTAAGCGCTGAAAATAGCAAACGGCACAAATACGCAAACCTAGGTCGAAATTATTTATTTGTTCCGTTTGCGGTGGAAACAATGGGTCCATGGGGGCCGGAGGCAAAGCAGCTGGTCAAAGAGTTAAGTGCTCGCCTTATTGAGGCCTCCGGTGACAGGAAGGCTGGCAGCTACCTTTGCCAGCGTATTAGTTTGGCAATCCAAAGGGGCAATGTTGCCAGCATTCTTGGGACCGTTCCCATGAGCCCACAGTTGGAGGACATCTTTTATTTATAGGTCTTTAGTTTTTAATTTCTAATTATTTTTTCTGTTTTTTTTTTTTATAGTTAAGTTCTGTATTTAAGTTTGTTTAGTATAATAATATTTCTATAAGATATTATTATTATTATTATTGTTGTTAATTACCATTTAAACTAATTCTCAATATCAGAATCATCGGATGCAGAATCCGATGATTCCGATAGAAGATAGTCTTCCCGAGCTTGTGGAGGTCTTGGTTGGAGTTGGAGTCGAGGCTCTATAGTGGGAGCTATGATGAGCTTTAAGACCTCCGCGCTCAATTTATTCGACTTTTTTTTTGGTACTTCCCGGAGGCTGTTGATCAGAGGATCAGAAGTTATAATCAACATATTGAGCAAGTCTCTATTCGTGGCAAGACGAGAGCACTTTCTGGTGTTGTGCTCTCTAAACCTCCGGCAATCTTTGTTTCTCGCTTCTTGCGCTTCCTCTGAAAGCTGCCCTATTGGAACTATTGCTGTCTTAATTACCTCTGTACTATGAACAAGCAATTTATGCACAGTAGCAGGCATGTAGTACCACGAGTAAAGACTTAAATAAAGTCTTCTTGTCTCGAGACAAAGCTTGTTGAATTCAACAAGATTTATCTCGAAACCAGAAGACAATGTCCTCAATAATGTATCAAAGTTTTTGATGATTGTAACATCCAATCCTGTGATCTGAGCACTCACTTCGGGGTTCCCGAAAAAACGTCGAGCTGTGTTTCCATCATTTGTGGAACCAAATCCTGGCTTTGGCTTGTCCACAATTAATCCCATTTGATTCTTGAATCGTTGTTTGATTTCGTCTGATCGTTGTTTTACACTTTCTTTTTCCTCTGAAGACCTAGCTTGCCATTTCTTAATATCTAACTTATAACTAATGTGTAAAAAGCACTCAAACGAACGAATCCAAGCATGTAATGTTGACAAACCAAAGCCAAAATTATCCTGGTTGCTATCAACATGCCTTCCTTCATCATTCATCATTCTGGGAGTAGCCCCACAAATATAGCATTTCTGCGATGAATGTGTCTCTGTCAAAGCATTGCATACTTTTCCATCGGTCATTGTCAGTAGTAACTTGTGCTTAACAGAAATTTCAGAACCACCAAGATCACAAGATGTAGGCTCCAAGTTGTTTATTTGTTCCAAAACCTTATTCGTCTCGATTTTTGTCAACTCCGTAGTTTCTTTGGCAAAAATGAATTTAATTGGACGGCAAAACATCGTCGATGATAGTCGAGGATTTTGCCAGATAATGTTATTACCTTCGTCGATTAACCTAAGAGGAACAAACGAATAAACAAAAAGGAACTCATCAGTGTCTTCGCTATTCTCAAATCTCTGTTTGTAAGTGCTATGGCCGGAACTTCCATCACACCCCCATTTACTTACAAGAGTAAACGATGAATTGGGTAGCACACTTGTGACAACATCTCTCTGAGCTTCCACTAAACGTTCTGTTGTTTTATTTAAAATAGCTTGTAGCTCAATTTCTACTCGAGATTGTGTCACAACAATATGCTCCTCGGATGGATAACATGCTTTTTTTGATTTTACAACGCATTCATATGATGGAAACACGTGATGTCCAACTTTCATAGTCCACTTCCTAGTCTGTTTGTATGTGTGAGTTGTTGATTTTGAATCTATATAATACGCTAATGCCTCGTCACTACTTAGCGGTCTATCACTTTGCACAGCACTTGCTTGTTGGAAGCTAATGCATGCATTTGCAGAAGCTGGATTTTCGGCAATGTCTTTTATAACTCTGGCAACGTTCTTATGCCCAGTTGACCGTGCAGCTACCTCTGCAGCAGTCATTAATTCCCCAACACTCCGCGATTGAACTAGATCTTCAACTCTACGTTTCTTAGTTTTAAAAGACGATTCTTCGAAGACTTTTTTAGGTCTTCCGGGTCGAGAAAAGTCAGCGGATGAGGTAGAAGGTTGCGGTTGAGTCGATCGTATGCAGAATTGTATATCTTCGCCTTCCAGCCACAACTTATTCTTATCAAGGAAACGCTCTTTCGACTTTCCCGAGGACACCCATTTGGTAGCAATTTTCGATGAAATGCTGGCCAATTTCACCTTAATTTCCCTTTGACAGTCTTCAGTGATGTCAGAGAAATCAAATTTAGACGAAAGAAACTCAAATAGACGTTCATTTCTTACGTCTTTTTCGTGCTTAAGCCACTCTTCGAAAAACTCTATTTTGTTAACCGAGTAACACTTTTCTGCAAAAAAAAAAAAAAATGGTTGTACTCAAGTGTGCTACATAAAATATATGTCATAATCATTAATAGCCATGCAGCTAAAGCATATCAAAAATTTAGCCTGGATACAAGAGGATACATGGCTTTTCCAAGCTCGATAAGTTCGAAAACAAAGAAAAACATTGTATTTTTTTGTGTATTCATAGATAGTCTACTTAATGAATATTTATGACACATTAAAAGATTGTAATAAGAAAAATATATTATACATACCTTCAGAAGTAAAATCCATCACTAAACTTTCCACAAAATTAGGAACTGCCACCATGAGATGTTAGTGCAAGTGTCGCTAAAATGCAACTGACCCATTTCTTTAATTGCACTTACCGTTATAGCTTACTTTGATAAGCGATGACTCATCAGTATGGAATGTTAGACGTAAACAATTCTTGGAATCAGGAATTTAGGGGTGTTGTTTACAGGTAGAAAGTACCTATTTCCGGTAATTTGATAATGACTTTTGTCCACCTGGCTTGTTCTACGCCGGACACTGTGCGATGGATCGACGGCAACGCATCTCATAAAGATCGAGATTTACGAGATGAAGAAGCTGACAAACGTCCCACAGTCAGATCACTGGAAACATGCGGATGTGCGAGTGAAATACTACGTTAACAACAAAAGTAAGCACCACCAACGAACTCGACAGTTGATTTATAATATTTCCAAAGATATTACCAAAGTACCTGACTGTAAGAAATATACCTTTAAAAATAAAGATTGAATAAAGTAATAATTAATAAATAATGACTATTTCGATGAGACGACCCCGGTTCGTTATCTAATTTAATTACGAATAAACTTATTCAACATTATTTATATTTCTTTTTTTTCTGTATTACTCCTTGATAGGTTTTTTTTCTGTGGTAGGGGATTAAAGTAAAAGGCATTTTTTTTTGTGTACAGTTTTATTTCATTTTTTTACTTACAAATTTTTTGCTTACCTTTAAACTATGAAAGTCTTAAACATTTGCTTTAACATTATATCATTTTGAAAAGTATCATCAGTAAACATATCAATAAAATCTGTCATACACATACCTCTAAGTTTGAAATACAAATAAAGTAAACAATATTCACCACAAACAGACGAAAATACACTTTGAATAACTTTATGATTATAAATCCATCTATTGGTGTTTTTCCTTAAAAATGATAAATGATAACTTTCAGGTTTACGACCAAAAGTATCAAAGTATTCGCCAACTCCTTTATTGTTGATATATAATGCTATCCAATGTGATCCAGGTCTAGTATCAGGATCAAGATTACTAATCATATAGAAAGGTTGTGTAACATGTATAGGAATGCGATTAGCCGCATAAACATTGAATTCCAGCAAATGACATAATTTTTTTAAACATTTTGTTATTTCTAAGGTATTCATAATAACATGAAAACATGTGTCTTCATACACAATTAGGACTTAACTACTAAAATCTACACTTATGTTCCTATTTTTATCTATTTCTATAATGTTATCAAACTCAGCATAAACAATACAATTAACAGTTTGTGTTAGAGCTGTCTCAAATCTAACTTCTAACCGAACACTTCCATGTCGAATAAGATTCCAATGAGCTGTTGAATTGGCAGATAAATCTGGAGTTAAGTCAAACGCCATTAGACAGTATCCATTAGCGTAATCAGCTCTAGAAATACCGTTACCCTCATTTAGGAAATGAATTCCTGTTCCAGAGAACAAAGTATGATAAGTTGATGTAAACAAGTTGTTGCTAAAAACAGGTTGTAGAGCTTTGGAAGGAATCTGTGTTCCATCGATGTATAAACAAAAAGAACTAATACCATAATGATCGAAATCAAAAGGATTTTTTGTAAGACATCCATTAAACGCTGTATTATCTACAAATCCTACTATACATCTCTTTGGTACTTGACCAAGGAAAATATTATCAAGAGTTTTTCCCTGAATACCTGCTGGAATGGTTAGAACTTTTACTTCAGCCCTAGTAATAGGATATTTAGCTGAGGTTGATAATAAAACCTTTTGATGGGCAAGCAGAACAGTAGGGTTTACACGAGCTTTTCGAATCATAAGTGTGGCATCAATAATGGAAACTTTTAATTTTACATCATTAGACGAACACATTAAATTAAATGTATCTCGAGAACGTACTAATTTCACACACATTTCAACACCATTAATTAAAAACTTTTCTTGGTTGAATATGTCTCCATGTAAATGTCCTATCATTTCGACCTCTTTACTTTCCTTTACCAATTTTTGTCTAATAGTAAATCCTTTATTTGACTCATCAGTTGAATTCATTTTTTCTGATGTGTCTTCATACCAGAGTCCACATGTTAGGTGTGATTGTTTTGCTGATGGAGCATAATTTAGTAGTGTTTCAATGTAAGCTCGATAGCCATAAGTATTGTTTGGAGGTGTTATCAGTTTTTGATTTAAATAAACATCTAACTGGCTAAAGAGTGAGTGTAGCCAATTATTAACCGGAGCCACAGTAGTTGTTGCTGTCAGAGGTGTTAAATCCTGATTTAGAATTTTTGCTTTTATGTGTATCAAAGTGTGTGATAAATCTATGTAGTCATCACCACTTCCAGGAATCTGAAATTCGATTGGTCCATCATCACTAAGCGATGAAATTGGTTTGTAGTGAACCCACTGACCACTTTCAATACTAGTCTGAGTTGACGGTAATGCAAATAAATCCAACTCGGACTTAACACATTCACATGAATGATTATGCAAAAAAGACATTATTACAATTATTATTATTATTATTATTATTATTTTTTTTTTTTTTTTTTTTTTTTTTTTACACTGAAAATATGTCGTTAGTTTTTAAATTATTGTTCTTCTTCTTCGTTTTTTTCAATGCTCTCCGTTTTGATTGCTGCGACTGACTGATACTTTGTAACTGTTGTCTTTTACTTTTATATCCCGAACCACTCATGACTTGATCTATCTTTTCATCTGATTTCCTTTTTAAATTTGAAGTTGCTTCCTTAACACGATTTCTTACGGATTCATTAAGCGGCCTTGTGTGTACCATGTCGGATAAAAGTCCTACACCAGCATTTAATGCTTCTTTACCGATAACTTTAGCCCCACTCGACAATAAAGGTAATACTGAACGGAATAGTCCACCTAAGAAGCTTCCAATACCGTGTCCACGTTGATGTGCTGCGCCCT
The DNA here is from genome assembly GCA_963082485.1 of Eudonia mercurella. Lineage (NCBI taxonomy): Eukaryota > Metazoa > Arthropoda > Insecta > Lepidoptera > Crambidae > Eudonia > Eudonia mercurella. The sequence goes on from OY720040.1 coordinate 5,563,994, forward strand.
TATAAATCACACCAACTCCGGAACCGGCTTGATGCGTATAGTAATGTTCATAAGGGCAGATATTATTGTATTTCGGATACATTATTATTTCCGCTTAAAGTGTAGTTTAACACAAGCCGTTCCAAATTGAAATGGTACGTTTTCTCCTGTGTTCGTTCTTATATCTACTTCTATTGTATCGAACTCTCTTCGCATAACAGATACATAATGTGGAGGTGAGAAGATGTGCATTTTATTTGATCCATACGTATATTTAGCTGGATCCAATGGTATGATTCTTAATAATGAACACATGACATCACCAACCATCTGGGGTTCGATAATATCACAGTACACATATAACTGTGATGGTAATCCTAAATATAAATTAGCAGGAAATTTACTGACTCTTTTAGTAACCACATTAGTATTTGGATCAAATCCAAGTTGAAGACTTAACTTTGGTGAAAATTGTAAAGAAATAATTTTATTATCTTCATTAGTGAGAGTAATGTATTTCGATATCTTGTCATAACGTAATATAAAAGCTTCTCTGGAGTTACATGCTGTTAAAACATCTTCAATGTTTTCGTAACTGGATGCTGGTATATGAGTTTTGTATGTCACCACCGACTCATTTCCTTCATCACCCGGAACTTGCATTCTTTTGGTAACGTACACAATATTTTCATGATCTTGAACAGTAAACATGGTACAGGGATATTGAAACTCTACTATGCCAACATACCATTCTCCTTCTAATTTAATCGACTTCGGTAATTTTGTACAGAAGTTGGTGGTTCTGTTTTCAGGAAAATATGACATTGAACTGTTACTTGGTAACGTTAAATAAAAACTATCACTCGTCATATTTTCTCAAGACTTGAAGCTAATATCCAACTATTAAACTTATTCGGATAACCTTTCCATTTGACCAACAATTCCTTTCTGAGACCAGAGTATCGAGTACTCAGTATTTTATCTATTTTATACTTCGAAGAGGAATCATGACTAACCTTCTGCAATTCCTTTTCATAGAAAGTTCCAGTAATCGTTTCATTTTGTAAATCTTTAAGGGTGTATACCACCCAAGGTGACCTATCTATAATCGATGTAATAACAAAGATTTCATCACTCCAATTAGTTTCATAACCTTTTTGGAATATGTGTTTATATTTTGTGATTCTAACGTAATCACCAATACTAAATTTTGGTTTGTGTGATTTAGATAATTTTGTACTATCACTATCACTATACAAATTCCGCCACACAGTCATAATATTACTTGAATTAACATCACAAGGCCTCATTTTTATACTTCTATGAAAACTGTGATTATAGGAATATAGCAAATTGTCTAAGATATCAATGTAACGATAAGTATTATTATGTGTAAAGTAGCGCCACATTTTAGTCTTCAAAGTTCTTTGGAATCTTTCGACTATACTTGCTTTAATATCAGGGTTATTAGTTGTGTAATAATTTATGTTATAAGTTTTTAAAAACATTTGAACATCTTTTGAAATAAACTCAGTCCCTTTGTCTGATTGCAAATGTGTGGGAGTCGCCTTTGCTTCAGATAATATACTTGCAAGACATTTTTTCACTGTAACAGAATTTTTCTTTCTCATTGCTCTTGCAAACGCATATTTACTGAACACGTCAATGATACACAAAATATAATTAAAACCATCATTATATTCACTATAAGATCGCATATCACTTAAATCGACTTGCCAAAGTTCATTAAAATTAGATAAAATGTATTTATTTCTAGGAAACCGTCGTTGAACAGGTTTATGTAGAGTGTAAGTTTCTTGAGATTCTAACCAATTTTTTACTTCTTTTCTAGTCATTCGATTTTTCATAACATCTGTTATTTGATTTAAACTTCCATATCCAGCAGGATGAGAAATGTCATAGTAAATATCGTTAATTTCTAATATGGAGTCCATTTCTCCCATTCTATTTTCTTTTTGGCTTTTTCTTTACGCGTTATGGTACTTGAAGGTGGTGTAGAATATTCGTGATCTTTTTCTACGTTAGATTCAAATCGATTTCCAAAATTCGGAGTATTAGACATAACATTGATGCAAGTTGCTCTTCTTGGATTACCGATGTAAGTCAAAGGTACTCTTAATTCCTTTAATGCCTTAGAAAATTCTAACCACCCGTTTGGTGAAGAATTTTTTAACGGTCTTATAACATCGTTGAGTAAATCAACTATGTTGCTTTTATAAATTTTCTTGTCATCGATGTAAACTGTTCCTTTATCATCCCAATAAATTTTTTGTTTATTTTTTAATAATAAATCTATTAAGAGCTCACCTTTTGCTTTGTATGTCTTGGGTAAAAGGTTTATTAAAAGACTTTTAGAATAATTAATTTCTTTATCTTCAGCGTTGGATTCGACTATCTTCGAGGAGTCTTGTATTGCTTCTGGAGGGCGATCCTCACGGCTTTCTTTTTTTATAATTTCTGTTTCATCAAACGATATTATGGGTATTTCTAAAGGCTTTCGATCTTTGCCAATAAAATACAAATATCTTTGTAGTGTTTGTAAATATAGGGGCCATTTTTCTCGATCATCTATTTTCTTTTTTAAAACATGATTCATTTCTTCGTCGAGTCGTGATAAATTGTTCACGTTTCTGTTTGTGTTATCATTTTTTAATTTTTCTATTATTTCGGGTTCAATTAATATCATTTTTTTGGCATTTTCCATAGTGGTTATTTGGTGACTGATCCTAATAATGCACTCAATACGGCTCCCAAGATAATCGGTAAGAATGCACCACCTTTTTGTATGATAATGTTTTTTCTCGTTCTATTTGTTCCTTTCGAAATAAGCTTTCTTAGAATATGTTTATATTTTTCTAGTTTATTTTTTTCTTTTGTAGGAATTGTTATTTTTCCTTGAAGAACGTTGTGAATGCACTCACAAATGCAATGTAGTTCTTCTTGGTTACAAGATTTTAATAATGCCTTTCGAAACTTTGGTTTAAGCACATGTAATGCTTTTAAAAAGTGTGTATGCGTAGTAACTCTTGGTATCATAATTATGGAATGAAGTTTTTATGTTGGCTACCACTGTATTTATACCCCTTCTTAGATACATAACAAACGGTATATTCATTCGGAAATATATTTGTTTTGAACCGATACACATCATCAGTGTTTTGTTTGAGGTCAATCATTAAATAACCATATGGTTTATTAGTAGCATCTCTATAAGCCTCTTGAACCAGTTTTGAGTTCTCAGGTGAAATTTGACGACTTAAAAAACGAATTTGTGTTCTATCTCGAGGATTTTTGAAATATATTATGTAACTTGAGTTCAAGGAAATATCACGTTGACCTTTACCCTGATGAAACAAGTTTTGAGTTATGTAAAATACACTTAAATTTCGGTGGTGACTTCCCTTAGTAAAGATATCAACTACCCGACCATCACACTCTCTCATCAGATCATCAATTATTATAAGTTGGGAATCTTTACCATCGAACATGTTTAAATCAGGAATTCCCTGATAATAAGTAACATCACTTAGGTTGTACAAAGGTTGCATTTCATCATAACACCACAAGACATTTTTAAACTCTGTATTACATAGTTGATTTATATTTTTCAGGAATTCACACACAAAGTTCGATTTACCGCAACCACTTGGACCAGCAACAATTGCGGTGAATGGATGTTCAAAATGAAACATGATTATTAACCAGACCAAAACGTCTACTCTGATCGAAGTGATGTAGAAGTATGATCAAAAAATTGATAATAGTTAGAAAATAAAACATTTTTTTTGTTAAATTTTTTGAATAATTTATAATTTAATACCATATACACAAAACAAATGGTTGCATTTCATCAAAAGACAATCAGTCCTTTTATTTTTTTAAATTCATTAATAAATCTACACTATAACAGCTAATAAACTTAAAATTAAAACTTGCTCTTACTATCTAAAATTTATTTACATTTAATTTACAATTTATAATGAGCTAATACACTTAAAATTAAAACTTACTGTTACTATCTACAATTTATTTACAGTTAATTTACAATTTAAAATGAGCTTGATCTTACAAATAAATACAATACAATAAAACCTGAATATCATTAAAATTATTTAAATCTAGATACAACATTTTTACATCGGCAACCGCAATTTATAATGACCCCATGCTAATGTGTCTACTTTATTAGGTAAGATATATCTCTTGGTGTCATTATAAGACAATGATATTTTATTGATTTGCTGTGTGAAAATTATATGCTTAATTGATCGAAATCTGTACATAGTGTTGTATTGAATGTTTCTATTGAAAAGACAAGATTTGTAATTTTTCATTGACATCCTTTGCGTGACGCTTTTATTAACACCCTTAGCTTTCGTTGTTAATTTTGTTTTCGTTTCAATTGCATACATTTTTGATCTTAACCCTACAAACTCTTTAACAATTTCACCATTATTTTCGTCTTTAAAAAATCCTAATTTCTTTTTGTTAACTTGTGGATACTGGTGGATATTATCAACAGAATAGTTAGATGTATCGAATCGTGTATCTATGTCGTTTCTAATATCTTCATAGAAATTATTAGTAAATATTTGATATATGAAGCTATCGGTGTCTGTGTACAATAATTTGATTTTGTTGTTAAATTTTTTTAGCATGTATTCGTAGTGAAAATCATACATGAGAGTTTTTGATATGTCTAAAATAGATAAGCCTAAATAAATTGGTTTATCATAGCAAACTTTAGTTTTTTTCAACTGTACCGCTACCAAGTTTTCTGAAAAAACTGAAATGCTTTGAAATTCAGGTTTGGCAATTAGGTCTTGGACACCCAAAGTTTTACCGCGATTTTCCCAGTGAGTTAGTAATTTTACGTTCACTCTTTTTTCTACGTTTTCCATGGTTTTACCAAAAACAGAATTATTCATTAGTTTATAAAAATCTTTTTCAAAGTCTGAATCTGCTTTTTTTCGTTGCTCAGTGTTCAAATCTATGTATTTTTTTAACCAAGGACTCTGTGTAAACTTCAATATTCTATGAATTTTAGTTAATTTAAGACCCAACTTAAGACATTGTTTTAGGTTTATATAGTGAATTACATATTTTTGTTTATTATTTAAATTTGGAATAAGCTTTTTTTCTTCTGATCCCCCTGCGTATATATTTTCGGGGCATAATGGCAAGTCTGAATGCAAATCATGAAGTTCTGCAGGATATTCCAAATCTACTTCTAATATGAAGCCATATGGAGATGTGTCAGAAACCTCATAGTTTGTCTCCGGACTCACCCACTCAAAACCTCCTTCAGGAAGGTACTGTGACATAGCCCAACCATATAGATTGTTTGCATCAAAATAAGCTAAATAAGATGTAGGCTCATTCTCATCAAAATCATCTAAAAAGGGGTTATTGGCCTTAGCATGTCGATTGCTACATTGAGATATACCCCCTCGGATCCCCGATTTGATAAAAGCTATCTGATCAATATCTGTTAATAACTCTAATTTTATTTTTGTTTGTTTAAGCATGGCATCCCAACTCAACCCCGGTGCTGTATAATAATGACTAGGATCCAAACCATAAGTTGTAAAACATAGATCGCGGAAATTTTCAAATACATCAGCTAACAACAAAACATCAGTTTTGAGATACAGGTTAGAATAATCCAACATGTTTTGACAACCAAAGTGTTGCCAAACATCTTTAGCACGATTATAGTCATCATTTGAAATTGCTGTATCGGTAAGTGAACTATAGAACTGATCTTGATTAGGTAAGGTGGTTAAATTAAGACAGTCATATGAAGTCATGAACTCATAAGGGTAAACACCCTTTTTCCGAAGACGATTGAAATCTTCCTTCGCAGGAAAGTTGTTTTTGAGTTCACGAAATTGTTCGTCTTTTAAGATTTTGGCTAGTTGATCTAAGCTGCATGGTAAAAATTTGAAAGAATCTACAAATCTCAAGCTAACTTTTTGATTGTTTATTGTTAGATGTTTAGTGAACGAAATATATTTTTCTTTATTTTGTGGAATTATATCGACATTTCCTTCAACAAAGTTCAGTGCATGTACAATAAAATGCGCATCGTAATTACTTAGATTGTGTAAAAAAACTGGAATATGACGGGGAGCACGGAATTTCTTTTCACATACTTCATGTGCAACACCTCTGAAATCTCCAGTTTGCCAATCAAAGACTAGAACTTTTTCACCGCTTAAATCAGTTTCACAAACGTGACAAGTTTTTGCATTAGTTACACTGTCAGTATCAACAGCTGAGAGCGGTTTAGGAGATTTTTGAACACAATTCTTTTTACATATTAATTTTAAGTCTTCATGCAATCTAGTCATAAACACTTTAGCACAATCTGGTCCACTGTATGTTACATATTTAGACAAACTATCATCAAATGAGCATTTGATGTAATATCCAAAACTGTAAGGCTCATGTTTTTGAACGTTATTGGTGTACGGTTTTAATGATTCATTAGAAGAAGTTTGTAAAGGATTTAATAACGCTTCAAAATCAGCATACACAACAAAAGGGATTCTCATTGTTTTTTGAAACTTATCAAACGTTAATTCGTCATTTGATACAGGTTTTCCAAACCAATTTTTTAAAGTTTTCTCACTGTTTGGTAATGTTGTGGTTATGTGCGAGCAGTCATGTTGTTGGTGATTAACTAATCTATCTCTAGTTGTGAAACGTAACAAACATCCATCGCATATGTATACAGCACCATCTTTATTAGTCATTTGTTTACTAACTAGTCGGGATAAGTTTTTGATGTAACAATAGTGTCCATTTATTCCATTTTGCACATATAAAAGGTTGACATGTGTGCTTTTGCGATTTTTTGTAAAATAAAGAGGCCCAATGACTGAATGTTTCTTTGATTTGTTATCAAATTCTAACCCGAAAACATTAATACTGATGTTATTTAGCTGTTCAACATTATGTATGTCATTTAACTTAACGGGGAACGATACACCAACAAATTTAAGCTTATTTAAATGGGTACTGTAGGAGGATGTTCGCTCTGCATTTTTGTTTGAAGGATATAACGCTGAGAGTAATGCCCATTTAAAACATAAATTATCTGCGTTTCTTACGTTAATAACTGCTTTTTTATCTTTAATATCTTTAGGTAAATCAATGAATGAGGTGCCTCGTAGTGGGTTAAACTTGTTTATGTTCAATTCTATACATATAATTTTAGTAAGACTCCATCCACTATCCTTTCTTTCAAAAGCACTTATTTTGTTCGCTAGAGTATCGCGTAAGGATGTCATGAAAATATTCAAATCATCGGTTTGGGAAATTATAAAATTGTTGGTTTGAAAATCAAATGAATTAGATAAGTTCTTAGTTTGTTGAACAAAATCTGCATGTAGAACACAATTTATTTTAACAGTTACATGTTGATTAAGGGTCTCATTTATTAAGAAAAACATATCATTTTTAACTGACTCCAGAAATGATTCCGGTGTTTGAAAGGAGTAGGACTGTTCTTTACTTTTAATTTTGTATGTAATAATACGCTGACCAAAAGCTGACTCTACAACACATACATTATCTAGAGAGTTGTGCGATTTTAAAACATTATTTTTATGTATATTGCTCTTAGCATGATTAGAAAAATATCTTCTGCTAACATGTTTATTACAAGCTTCGCAATATACCTTGTTTGCCGTTGAAGTCAATGCATCTTCTTCATTTCGCGGTCTTTTGCTATTATTTTCGTTTTCACCACCAGTTTCGGTACTTCTTTTGAGCACTCCTCCATGTCCCGTTTGATGTGCTTTTGATGATGGTGATGAGGATGATGATTGTTGACTGTAAGAGAAAACAAAACTGACTGAATTTGTAGTTCTCTACCATAGTCCACCATATGTGCTCATCGTGATAGGTGGTGAACCCATCGTTGCTTTATGCTGTTGGACGTATGTGTAGTCTTTAATCCGTTAGCCACCTTTTACGGTACCCAAGGAAAGAGAGGGGGTGATAGTATTCTTTCACTGCTACGTGACACGATTAACATTAATATCATGAAGTTGTAAAATCAGAGATTATGCTCGATGAAGTAAAATTAATGTTTAGGTACTCACCTAACACTGTTTTCAACCATGACACATATTTGATACAGCTCATCGTCTATTTTTACAGCTTGTTCAACTTCTTCACAGAGCTCCATCAAGTCTACATTTTCACAACTTTCTATAAGTTCCGAATTTATTTCGTTCTCAGCCTGATTCACGAAGAAAGCACTAACACATTCACGATCCATTTTAACAGCAAGTAGCAGCAACAACGTTGAATTGTAAGTGATGATCACTCTAGAGTTGAAGGTCCTATTTATACACCTAGTGCTAGGATTATACTTTGTGAATGGTTGAAGCACGACTTCGTAAGAACACAATAATGCGCATGCGTTTTATATTAGTTGAGATCCTTAGAAATGTTTCTTGCAACTTCGAAGAGTAGTCACTGATAACAATGACAATCAGTTTTTACTTCCGATAGTTTGGAGAATTGGATATTCCCTTTGTTATGTTGTAAAGGAATTTAAGAAAGGTGATTAAGACCACCTGGGACTCAGTGCAATCGATAAGAGTTTATTGTCATTTGTGTCATAGACTCATAGCATTAGGAATTCAAAGTTAAGTCATAACAAATATTTAAGTAATAGTAGCTATGTTAAGTTAAATAATAAATATGATAGAAAAAATATATTTGTAGTTCGATTAAAACTCAATTTCATTCTGCTGCATCTAGTTCAAAGTCAGTAAAACAGGGAAGCATAAGTATGAAAAATAAAATAACCATGTAAATAACACAAAGAATCAGTTTATTGATAATAATATAAAAATCAAAATAAATTAAACTTAGACATGTTATTATCATAATACCATTTTCTAATACACACAGCATTATTTAATGCACAGTTTATTTTATGATTTACACAACTAAAGTCCGTTTTATTATTACAAAATTTACTTTGTAACATTGAAAAATTAGGACATCCCTTTTCACCAATATCGATTACCACACAGTTTGCACATAAATCTTTGATCCACTTAATTTTTTCAAAACCCTTTGCAATAACTTTTTTATTCTTCAGATGAGGTATGATAACACGATGAAACTCCTTGTAGTCTATGTAGCCCTCACACCAGCTAATTCCTCGGTTTCTTTCTAACCATCTGACTCGTTTCTTTTCTACTTCTGTGAGATGATGAAATGAATATGGTGGCTTTACCAAAAAAGTTTGTGTATGTTCCTGGCTCGCAATGGCTACTTCTTTTACAATAAAATTGTTATTTATATCTTTAAATCCTTGAACATCCACTATAAGTGTATCTACGTTCATGATATCTTCTTTACGATGTTACTTAGTGGTTTGTATTCAACAATGCAATCGTTGAGAATAAGACAGTATGCTGTAGTCTTATCTGGTAAATAGGAACTGTTTTCAGATTATCTGTTTGTCTGCAGCAGTCAACTACAAACAGAGGTGCTATATCTTTAAATTATTTCTATGTTAGCAACGGTTCTCCGTGACGTCCGTAATACGACTGTTGAAGTCGAACGTATTAAGATATTGAAAAGTAATGTAAATTGTTAACGAACAATGGAGGTGATTAGATAATGAGATAGGAATGTGGACGGTCCGAGGGTGTAATCACCATCGAAACAGTGATAGTTAAAACACCAATAGATGGATTTATAATCATAAAGTTATTCAAAGTGTATTTTCGTCTGTTTGTGGTGAATATTGTTTACTTTATTTGTATTTCAAACTTAGAGGTATGTGTATGACAGATTTTATTGATATGTTTACTGATGATACTTTTCAAAATGATATAATGTTAAAGCAAATGTTTAAGACTTTCATAGTTTAAAGGTAAGCAAAAAATTTGTAAGTAAAAAAATGAAATAAAACTGTACACAAAAAAAAAATGCCTTTTACTTTAATCCCCTACCACAGAAAAAAAACCTATCAAGGAGTAATACAGAAAAAAAAGAAATATAAATAATGTTGAATAAGTTTATTCGTAATTAAATTAGATAACGAACCGGGGTCGTCTCATCGAAATAGTCATTATTTATTAATTATTACTTTATTCAATCTTTATTTTTAAAGGTATATTTCTTACAGTCAGGTACTTTGGTAATATCTTTGGAAATATTATAAATCAACTGTCGAGTTCGTTGGTGGTGCTTACTTTTGTTGTTAACGTAGTATTTCACTCGCACATCCGCATGTTTCCAGTGATCTGACTGTGGGACGTTTGTCAGCTTCTTCATCTCGTAAATCTCGATCTTTATGAGATGCGTTGCCGTCGATCCATCGTCTTCATTTGTTGAGATGTAAGCCATCCCATCTTTCGTTGCTCTTCCCACAGTAGATGATTGTATTTTAGGTTTTTTCTTCTTTGGAGGCTCCTCGAAGAATTCGTCGAGAGATTCGTTGTTCGGTCTATCTCTCTTGATTGGATATGGGGATGTATCTTCATCATCGGATGTTGGGAAGTAATATTGTTTATAGGTGTTTTCTTCGTAATCAACGGTGTTACCCATGCAACATGTGAGCTATAACAATGAATGAAAAGAAAAGTAAGTATTAAATAAGAATACAATAAAAACAACAGTATGACACGCACTGGAGAGTTGGTCTCTCAAAATAAGGAAGAGACACAAAGAAAAAAGTAAATTAATGTAATACTTACATCCATACTGTCTGCCATGTCCTCGGGTTACTAGGTTATACTTTGTCAATGGTTGAAGCACGACTTCGTAAGAACACAATAATGCGCATGCGTTTTATATTAGTTGAGATCCTTAGAAATGTTTCTTGCAACAACTTGCCTAAACGACCAAATACATTAAGATATCGGAAAGTAATGTCAATTGTTAACGAACAATGGAGGTGATTAGATAATGAGAAAGAATTGTGGACGGTCCGACGGTGTAATCGCCAAAACACAGCGATAGTTAACAATAGAGGCAATTAGATAAGGAGCAAGGGTCGTCTTATTGTTAACAATAGAGGTAATTAGATAACGAAGAAGGACCATCCGTGAGTAACGTAACTCGGAAACGGCAAGAGATATCGCTCTGGGACCCAGCGCAATCGATTCAAATGGGGGGGTTTTCCTTTTTTTTTTTTTTTTTTTTTTTTTTTTTTTTTTTTTTTTTAGGTTTGGTCGACCCTTGAAACGACTTTTCGGCACACCAAAACAGGGTTGGGGACGCGATGATTCAGTGAGCCAGAACTGTCGAATACACACTACTTACGAGCTAGTGCCCGTGCAGTTATGTAAAGTTTAAGTAATGTTTATAATGTTAATGTTGTTGTATACGAGTGCCGAAGAATGTTTGTTTATTGAAGGAACGGAGTAAAAGAGACAACCGAAACCGTCGAATGGGTTTATTGCACTAAAAATCATATGTTAAATGTTGCGCGCATAAGCCGCCCGGTCAGCAACTTAATTAGGTTAAATAATAGCAAAACAATGTACAGCTCGTACATGCTGCCGACTTAAAAGATCCAACAGGATTAATGTTAACATAATAAGTATAAAAAGTGTGTATAAAAAGTGTGTATAAACAAGCAATACAAAAAAGCATGATAAAACTAGTAAGAGCTTATAATAGGAGACGACGCCTTGTTCTTAAAACTAACAAAATGTTCGGTTGGCTGCGAAGTCTCGGTTGTATTGTGCTCATCAACCGTGCTGGGGCTTGACGACTCTCGAGGGGGTTCGGGACCGGCTAGGTCCGACGTCGTTGGAACGAGCTCCCCCTGGCTCGAGCGCTGTTTCTTAACCTTGTAGTAGGCCCAGACGCTAATACTCACGATGACGACCGTAAAGAGGCCATACGCTATATAGTGATGGGTCCCATGACCATCTATTTGGTCATTTAACGTTTCTTGTAGGGCCTTAACGTGGTCAATCTTTTTCTTTAAAACCTTCAGTGGTTCCTCATGGTTTTCGGGGAAAAATGTTATGTTAACGTCGTTTATTACGTGATTGACTTCCGATTCTATGTTTGGAATGTTAATTTGCTCTCCGTCTGTTTTCAATTCGCTATGAAAGTTGTATTGTGAATGGATTATTACGTCATCGTCTTTTAAAATACATCCATCCGATAGTGTGATGACGCCTGTGTGGTGTAATGTTTTCGTCATGGCGCCAGCTGGGCAAAATATGCGCGCGCTGCATTCTTCGCAACAGTAGTAGAGCCACGCGCCGCGGCTGTGTAACTCGATCCACTCGTGCCGGCGGCACTCTGATAGCGATATGCGGCAACTCGATATCTTTCTATTGTTTATTATTTCTGCTTCGCAAATTAATGCCGCTTTAATATCGTAGATAGGTTTATTAAGCGTACAAATTAATTGTTTTTCAGTCGATTGAACGCATGACTTCATATCTTGTGCGTTTATTGTTATCAATAGATCTTTCCTGATGTTAACCGCTAGATATTCAGAGGTAGGGACTATTGTTCTAACCATACGCCCATCTGTTTGTGGGATAGGTATAATACGGTTTATCTCGTATCGTTCATTAGATATAAGCGGTAGCTTCACTTCAAATATGAGATATGTTTCTGTTACTCGCACGCTCACACGTGGTAACTTATACATATTGCGAATGCAATCGGGACTGTTTACACATGGCAGTGACAGCTCGTGTGGAAGCTGGCCTGAGATGATGTTTAGCTGTACTTGCAACTCTTCAGGGCTAAGTAGATGAGTATCAATTCGGCCGTTCCTTACTTCCGTCACGACGTCCAGTAATTGTTGTTGAACGCGATGTAAGTTAGAGAGAACCACATTTATAGCGAGCGCCGTGGCCGTGATGTACATGGCATTGTTCTGATCTCTTGTGATTCTTTGTTCAGATTCGTTAAGATGCTGTGTAATAATGTTCAGTTGTTTGTTCATGACTTGCTCGTTCCGTTTCAGAAGATTGTATTCTCCTTCTATGATAGATGTGTGCTCTTTGTAGAGAGTTAATAAGTGTTGTTCGTTGTTTTGTATTTGTTTGATGTCATGTTTGTATTTATCCGCAAAACGTGCATCGAGCACACCAAAAAGTGAGTTGGCTATATATCCAACCCCATCAATTAGTCCTCTTTTTGCCCGCCGTCCATGTTCAGAACGTAGGATTCCGTTGAAGTGCTTCAGCTCCGTCAGCTCATGTTCAAATTGGACGGCGATTGTTTGAAAGGCTGTCTCTCCCTTGCACATGTGGTTAAGATGGTTGATGTAGTTTTCAAGAGTAGATAAGCTTTGCCAATAGGAGGACATATTGTAGTAAACTACTAAATTCCAATGGTCTTGTACGATCTGCATATCCGATATCTTATCAAAATACATAAGTTTGGCTGGATTAAACGTTGTAACGTTAATCATTTGTTGAAGAGACGGCGTTATGAGAGTAGCGATTAGGAACAATGTTGAACAAATATAACTGTTAAATGTTTTCTTTCCACGAATTGATCTAGATGTCCGTTTTGTTGTAACCTCCGCCGGGTCGTTGACCTTTAAATGTTTCGTTTGGTTACTAGAAGCGTTGTCCGATTCTTCATTTTCAATCGGTAAACGAGCTAACTTCGTCACTGGTCGTTTTAAATGACTGTTTTTGGTTTTGACCGTCGCCACGCGTACCCGGCCATCTGACCCGGGATGCGTCTCTGTAATTTTTCCCAGAAGCCATTTTGCCGGTGGTGTGTTATCTTCTTTAATGAGCACGATGTCATTAACTTCTAAGTTTTTTGTAGGATAATGCCATTTGCTGCGTGTTTGTAATGTTTGAAGGTAGTCAACCGACCATCTTTTCCAAAAGTCTCGGTGCATTTTCTCGGTCATTTTCCATCTTGATGTTAAGCTTCTGTTTTCTACCTC